>OX579637.1:27843034-28443034 GCA_951230915.1 Antitrichia curtipendula
TGAAAACTGGTCACCATAGGAATCATCTATTTGGGTACGGTGTGAATTGTTGGCTTAAGAAAATGAAAAAACACTGATTGGAAGACAAACCACTGTAGGAGATCTCCATTTTCACACAAAATTTGGAGGATAAATTGTTGCACTTCTGTCCTCCATGAAGAGATTCTTTGCCATTCATTGGCCAGAAAATGTCTTTTGTGTCGTGTATGGATTAACCCTTAACCCGTAAAGGAAAGCACTCTGCAAGGATGTTGCAGAAGTTTTGTTTTCCCTCTGGACAACTTTAGGTTGGACTTTAGGATGGAAAACAAGACATGTAGGCCCTAGTGAATCACCTACAAAGTCATATATTGAAGAAAGTTGAGTTTATTATAAAGATGAACTTTTATTTATTAAAAGTCTTTATTTCTAAAACATTGAAAATAACTATATAGGTGCAACCATGTAGAATTACTTTAGACTATTTGTAATGAATGCATAATGTGTGTGTATCTTTTTGACTCATAAAATATTTTGCATCTCTTCTACCTTACACATGCTATTAATTGCAATATTTACATACATATATACATATAGTTTTTGTGCATAATTGTAGTATTACACTCACTGTATTCAATTCTTTAAGAAGTTTTTGCTGGGCAATCATTACATTGGATCAATGCATTTGGTAATATATATAACACATGTCCAATTGAAAAATTGATATTCAACAAAATCATCGATCAGGTGCCTCAATTGAGACCAAAATTTGCAACTAAGAAAAGAAGCGAACCCCACTTCCAATATGTGGGAACTTCTTTTAAAAGATTTCTAACAAGTCACCTAATTGCATAGACTTGTTGCCCATCACTCTACGACTCAAGGATAAATTAATTCCTTTTTAGTATTTTTGTCCATGATTTTGGTAAAAAAATTAATCTTGGCCTTGGTTTTTTGGATTTGTTTAGTAATCTTTTAAATAATTTTCTATCTTGACTCTCTTATCAATGCAACATTGACGTATAGTGTCCATAGTTTTCATCAATTCCTTCCGTTGCTTATACTGAATGGTTCTTGTTTCTTTGAAGGATTGTATGCATCTTCTCGATGCTTGGATGATTCAACTTCTATTTTTCTCATATTGTAAATGAATTGCCATGATGCTAGGATCTATGTTGGATTCCACTTCTCATGATCTACTCTACCTTTGCCTAAATTTTGTAAAGATTTGCTTTGAAAATACAAATTATAACATTTGATAAGGCTAGTGTAATCTTAAAACTTTGCACACAAGCGCCAAAAGCGTTACTTGAGTTCAAAGAGCTTCAACTTACTGGACACGTACATAGCTATATTGAAAGATTGTATAAATGAGCAATATAAACTTCTACCACAAATATTGTTTTAGTTTTTTTTAAAAGTGTTCACTTGGCGCCTCACTCAAATTGGTTACTTGTCTGGATATACCCACAATCTAGAGAAACAACTGCACTCTTCATTTCCTTTCGTGCTCTCAACATGTTGCTTATAGGTATAAAAAATCCAAGGAAATCAAATAGCACAAGGAATAGGACTCCTACAACTTGTAGCTTCCCACGATGCAAATTCTTAGTCAACTGGTTTTCATCAAGGTGAATCAAGTTTTTGCATAATTCCAAACTAACTTCAAACATTAACTAAGCGTAAAGATACAATGACGGGTTTTAAATTAAACACCTTTTGTGAATTGGTATATGTAAATTACACTTGAACGACCGTCATCAAACTTATAAAATGTGCAATCGAGACCAATACAACGTTTAGTAGAATGCAAGGTCATATGTGGATATGACTCTAGGCTGAAGATTATCGTCAATAATTTAATAGAAAAAGAACTCTAGAATAATAAATAATTATTAATTTATATATAATATCCATATCCAAACTCATTTGCCAAAAAAACACCAAATTAATGAGTTCCTTGACAAATTATATAATCTGCATAAGCTTTTACTAAACATGATTGACATCCAAAAAATATTCAAAGCCATGCTTCATTTGAACAAACTAATCCTTTTGGGACCTCTCAATAAAAAGTACACTAAAAGTCTCAATACCTAATCACAATTTTTATTTTATTACATCTACACCATCCAATATTGTAGAACACATTTTCTTTCCATTTGTACACTAATTGTTATGTACGAAAAATATTCAAATGATTCATTTTGAAGTCTAATAAATATACAAATGCAAATAGACATTTGAGTGGATTTTTCACTTTTAGTTTTCACTCTTAAAGGCTAAACGTGTTTGAATAATGTGGGAACCTAGAGAACAAGATTTTAGTTATTTCAAGTAGAATTAGCAGTAAAAAATCCATTATTAGTAAATTTTTTTTAATTTTGTAGGTTTAAAGTAGAAAAATTACTAGGGTTATGGATTAGCAAAATGTAGGGTATCTTAGTAGGATAAAATGGTTAAGGAAAAAAACTAAATTTTCCGTCCTAATTGGAAACTGAAATCAAGGATGGTTGTCCAGAAGCATTTCCAAGACTTTTGGCAATATTGAAAACGGAATCGGAACCAAACCAGAAACTAATAGATACTGTCGGGAGCAAAAAAGGAACGTTGAATGGATAGAAAATCTGCTAGGAACGCATAATAGTCAACTCAACAGCTATGGAACCAGATCCATGGGAATTAGATGGAGGCTTTTTTCTTACCTTCTTCATTTGTTGTCTGGCTCCTCTTGACTCTAAAGAGTTGTTCTGTTGTGTTCCTGCTTTAGCGAAGGAGTTCTGAGAATTTTAGATTCTGGTCCCTAGTATGCGAATAGGGGGCAAGCAATCTTTTGAGCAAGTTTTCTTAGAGTTTAGCTACTATATTGTGGACTAGAGAAAGTGATTGGTTGAGGATTATCTCTGAGTGCACTGAGAGCGATGGTGAAGGTTGAAGTTAAAGAGGACCCGCATCCAGTTAACTTTTTGTCAGTGATTCATGACCTACCAAAGAGCAAGAAAGAGTAGGCGCTCTTGGAGGAGGATTTGCGCTAGATCGGCTGCCAAGGGGTTCTCCAACTTCCATAGAACTGGAGAGACAAGGGGATGGTGCGGGAGCTTATGGCGGATCAGCCTAGTCAATGGGAGTGGACTGTGAGAGCCCAACCATTTGAGTGGACATTTGAGCTGTGGGGGACGATATACAACTTTTCCAAGGAGGGCGAAGGATGAGCTTCACGAATGGACAAGTATAGAAATGGTAAGTTCTCCAATCCTGTGAACCCTAAGGATGAATATGCAAATACGGATTGTGAGTTCCCGAGGTTTAGGAGGGTGTTAGAATTTTTTTTTGGTCCCGATTTGAAATCCAGAAAGAATTACCCGGATCACGGTCACTCTAGCCAATACAATTTTTGGTGCACTATCCAGGAATAGGAAAGCAAATTGGGAGATAGTAATCCGTGATGTAGATGTGAAAATGTGTTCAGTGGCTGGGAAATCCAAACCTTCCAGCCTCAGCCTTTTTTTCTTCCATCTCTATCAGTCCCTAGATTTGTTGAGAGATAAGGAGAGATTGACGTATAAGGCTGCTAAGGTTATGCTTCAATATAATATTAGTCCGGAATTAGAACCAGAAGCTATAAAAGAAGGATAAAGAGAGGGATCTTTAGATTTGGAAAATAAGAGAGTAGCTTTTTGAAAGAAAGGAAAGGGACTTGCTGAAAGGACAGAGAGGAAAGACCCTATTTGGGCGTCTATTGAGAAAGATGATCTCACTGGTAAGGTTATAGAGGAACTGAAGGGAATCTAGAATCACATTTTCAGTGAGAGGAAGATGACTCAGAAAGTATGTGAGCTGATGTGAAGACCAACCCATTAGACCTCTATGAGAAAATGGAGAATATTTTCCAAAACAAGAATGTGAATAAGCTAGAGGACCAAGTAAAGGATTTGTCTGGTCAAGTGAAAACTCTCCAAGATAAATTAGCCGAATGGCGGAAGTGACCCCTTCCAAAGTGACCCCATGTGAGCTCCCAATTTGTCACTTGGGACTCATAGAATTATTTTTTTGGAAATTTGCAATTTAAAGTTAAGAAAAATATACAAAAAGCCATAAAAAGAGTGTAGAACCAAAATAGGGTTGTGACATATCCATTATAGTATTTGGTCTAGATTTGTGTTTAGACTTTGAATCCCACCAAACCTAGCCTAAAAATAGGTAGAAAGAACAAAACGGTTAGATTTGGACGATTTGAGTCACACAACCTCAAAAGGGATAAATCCTACCATGAATGTGGCAATTCATGGCTAAGTCGGTCGGAGGGATCCACAGCGAGGCCACTAGGTCGGGTCCTAGGATTAGGTTTAGAATTCCCCAAACCCCGATTGTTAGTATGCAAGAGCCATTGACGCAAGATCGGGCTCGTGGAGGAATCTACAGCCCAAGGATGGTGTTCTAGGATAAATCCCATGCCAGGAGTCCAACAATGAAATCAATTTGCCAAGATTCTTCTATCTGCAAAAGATTCTTGCACCGTCACTAATTTAAGGAATGGCCAGTCTCATCTCCACTGACCAATCGTGCCAAGTACGGAAATGCACCTAGACGTCTTTCACGCAACTCCTTGAGAAGTCACGTGAAAATTCCTGTCATTTTCCGACTTGCAGAAGAACCTTTTCCGAATGGTCAACCATTCTAACCTCCAACAGGAATTTCATGGAAATTACCCAGGTTACAATAAAATCTGAGTAAAAATTAGACTAGCTTTTTTATGTTAACAATGCGCTCCGTGAAGTTTCACGACATTCCGATAGCGGCAAGTACCCGAACCGGCGAGATTCCTCGAGAATTAACTACGTGGCGGGGTCCCCGCCGCGTTGACCAGCATCCCGGGACCATGCGATGGCAAAACAAAGTCAACCAAGAGTCCTTGAAGTCTCTCTCACACCTACCAGAGACCCTAGGCTATTTACATTTCTCAAAATAGGAGACCCCCAAGATCTAGGATTTTACCACGATTTGGTTTTTAAACTAAATTAGCCTACGATGGGTTTTTGGCTTCGGTATGGGGGATAGAGGGGTTTTGGACCAAACACGGCAATTTGGAGCCAACGGCGAAGTCCGTTTGACAATTGGAGTTAATCTCCAAAAGTTAGGAGGTTGGTCCAACATAGATGGTAGAAGTAGTTTTTTAGGGATTAGAATGAAAATCTTTGAGGATGAGGATAAAAATCCAAGTTGATAAGGTTACCTTAGAACTCTAGAGGGAGGGGTGGTCCCTTGGAAACCTATTTAAGGTCCCCATTTTTCTCTCTAGAACACCCCCAATTTTTGTTTTGGGTCTGCGGGTCCAAGTTATTTTGGATATTTTGGCGTTTGAAGCCAAAAACCTCTACGGTGTTTTTGGAGTACTTTTGGCTCCTTTTTGTTGTTGTATTTCAAGCTTTGAAGGTCCTTGGAGGTCCTTCTATCTTGCCTTGTTACTCTTTGTGTACCCTTGTTGTAAGTTGAGCGGGTGTTCTACACCTCGTGTGTTCTTTTCGTGCCCTTGTGAGCTAATTTTGGGTGGTTTAGAAGTTTTGGTGGATCTTGTACTAACTCTAGAGCAACCCCCCATTGTACCTTGGCGATGCCGCTTTAGGGGGCCTTTAGCGTATGACCTTTGTACTACCACGTGGCCTTAACTCGTGTGTCCTCTCCGTGTAAATTTTCTGACACCCCTCTTCTCATATTCTCCCTATTGAGTGGAACCCCCTTCGGGACGGCAAAGCTTTGAACTTGTAACAAGGTTAGAGTCCTAAAGTGTGTGTTAAAAAGTTTTGGTGGCGGAGCTTTGAATCCTCGGGGTGGTACAAATTCCTAAAGTTGGCGTTAAATCCAACTTGGTGGCAAAGCTTTGACCTTCCCCAGTGTTCCGTTCCAAAGTCTAGTTTCCAAGACCTTTGTGGAAACCTCTAGAGTTTAGCTTCCAAGATCTAGAGTTCTAGTGTGGAGAGAGATAGCAAGTGACTTGGGAAGTTGGGTTTGTATATAAGCATTCTTAGGCCTAACCCCCCAAACGGCGAAGCTTTTAACCTGACCCTAATTATCTAAAAATCCGGTTTAAGTTTTGTGCAAGTGGGTTCCCCTGAGGGAATCCGAGTTGTGGGTGTTAAAAGATTTGTTTGGGAAAAAACCAGCGCACCAGCAGCCAATAGCAAGCTCGGGCAGCAGTCAATTCGGGCCAACAATCAAAGCTCGGGCCAGCAGCTAAGCTCGGGCTTGGTTCCGATTTGTGTTCCTACAAATCGCACACTTCCTGGCTAAAAAAGAACCAGACCACAAGGGATGATACCCCACGGGGTCCCACCTCACCTTTTTTCCTAAGTTTTACTTAGTTAGGGGCTAGTTTAGGAGACACTAGAGTAAGGAAGAGAAGAGATTTTAGTTAGAAAAATTAGAGTAGAGAGCCTAGTTACAAAGTTAGTTAGGAACCCAAAGATAGAAGCGTAGCATAATCCAATTAGGAAGTCAGAGTCTCAAGGTCCACCTACACACAAAGAAGTCTCACTCTCACCAACAAAACCATCCACTCTACACACAATGGAGGAGGATTAGAGGAAAAAAAGGATGAAATAGGAGAAGGGGGGAGAGAGACAATAAATAGTGACCTAAGCTTAGGCTAGGTAGGCTTAGGAAAGGAAATCTTGGAAATTCATAGTGACCATTAGGAGGCGGATTAGGATGACACAAAGACAAGGTCGTATAAGAGGGTAGGAGGGACATTAAAATGTCCTTGGGATTCGAATCTATAGTTGTAAGACATTCATAAAAGCTTAGGTAGAATAGTACTAGTGTAAAAAGAGAGGAAGGGAAAGAAAAGGAAAGAAGAAGGGAAAGAAGAAGTTTAGATCACATGGGTGTACTAATTGTTCAAAAAATAAGCGGTGAGCTTGGGAGAGATTTAAACAAACCAAGGACCACCATGGAGCATGAAGATGTGCACGCGGACATGGACAAACGTATTTCCGACATTGTTAGTGAAGAAGTGAGTTTTTGAATTGATCCTTGGTGTCTTTTCCTAATTAGCGTTGATTTCCTTAATTAGCCCCTTACGCGTGGTTAGCAAGCCGTGATTAGTGCAAGTAGGTGTTAGATTCAAAAGTTGTTAGATTAGGGATAGAAGGTTCCAAAAACATATCACACATAGGATTTGGCTTCAAATCAACCATATTAGAATAAGTTAAGTAGTAGGGGTAGACGGAGGAGTTGAATTAAAATTTCATCCAAAAAGAACCATGGACGGATATTAGGGATTTAGGTTAGAAGGAGGATCTAGGATTTAAACTAGGAATTAATTTAGGAGTAAAAATCTAGAGTTAAGTTAGGAATAAAAATCTAGTGTTAATTTAGGAGTAAAAATCTAGAGTTAAATTAGGAGTAAAAATCTAGAGTTAATTTAGGAGTAAAAATCTAAAGTTAATCTAGGGGTCAAATTCTCAAGCAAAACCTTAAAGTTAGGTTAGAAAGTAAAGACTTAGAATTAAAAGTCAAAAGGTAGAATTAAATTTAGAGGTTATTTTTTAGAGTCAATTGAGAAGCAAAAAAATTAGAGTAAAAGTTGAATTGTAGAGTTAATTCTAGAAGTAGAAACTGAGGGTGAAGTCAAAAGATAGAGTTAAACTCCGCGGGTAAATTCTAGAATTTATTTAGGATTAAAAAATCGAGGGTAAAAGTCAAAACAGAGAGTCAAAATGAGAAGTAGAAATTAGAGTTAGCACTCGGGAGTAAAAATCTAGAGTTACATTTAGAGGTTGGAAATTAGAGTAAAAGCTAAGCTTTAGGATTAGCATATAGAAGTAAAACTTTCAAGAGAAGTGTCAAAATCCAAAAGATAGTCTTAGAGGTTCATGGAAGGAATGTGAGGGTTCCCTTTTCAAGTAGTTAGGGACGTTAGAATTGACGCCAACTACCCAGTCAACCCTGGACATAGGATAGATAATTAGGAAGTTAGGATTTACTCTCACCCCTGGTCATTGCAGTTAGCTTGTTAGTTACCCATGCATTTCTAGTTAGTTTCGCTGCCATCCCCGACACTTAGGAGATGTTAGCAAAAAAGATTAATTGCTTGGAAGGCACAGTGGACCGCACTCACAACACCCCCATATATTAACAAGGTGGATAAAGGCATAGAATCTGGTCGGTGTTCGCTTGATTACCAAGGGTGGGTAATCCAGCGCCTACACCCCATCACTCTTTCCACCTGCCTCGGTAGAGCGGAAAGACAAGAGCGCATCAAAAGACAAGATCCCGCAGTCTACCCAACCAAGTAGCCAGGTTGACTCTGGAATCGGAAAAGGTCTACATCCGGATCCTAGACTGGAAGCCAGTCCCAAACTATAAAAAGAAACCTAGACACACCCAAAAGCAAGGTTTTTGGTCTTTCCCCGAAGGTGACAAGTGCGGTGAAATAGAATACGACTGAAAAGCGAGTAAGGGAGTCAACTTTGCCCATCAATTTGAATAAGAGGAAGAAGATTCTCCAGAGACTGCAGAGAATGAGCGCAAGACGGTTGAGCCGGAAGAAGACTCAGAAGTGGAATTTGCCTCTCCTTTGCGCGGAAAAGGGAAAGGGAGGACTCAAACTCCAAGCAAAGGCAATGTGACACGTGTTATCAAGGCCTTAGTCAATAGGAAACAACTAGCTAGAAGGGAGGCAAGTAAGCAAGTGGGGGTGACTTCAAAGTGGTTAAAGAAGACTTAGCTGTAGTTATTATAGGAGCAGAAGTAGGTAGGTGGATGAAAACTAAAGTTTTTGACCTAGGAAATTATTTGCTCGTTGGTTTTGGTTGTGATAAACATGGACTTCCCAGATCCGAATTTTTTGGATTTGAGATCTACTTTTTGCGGAATTGGCCGCATGGTAGGAAGTCAAAGTGTTTTGGATTAGGGAATGTGAAGTGTCATTCTCTGGTCTTTAGTTTATTTCTTTGGGACTTTTAGAGTTCCCTAAAGGTTGGTTATTTAGAAGCTGAAGCTAGATTGATGCCTTGAGTGTTTTCATACTCTTGTTTTTCTTTCATTAAGCAAATTGATTTACAGATTTCCACTTTACAGTGTTGAGTTGATCACTTGGCACAATATTGGTATGTCGGCAATGATAGAACCATTGTTTAGTGCGGGTAGCTGGATTTGCTGAACTAGGAAAGAGGGGTAACCCCCGAATTCTGTCTGGATCCGATTTTGGACCTTGAAGTGAGCTGGTTGGAAAATTGTGTGTACTAGATGTGAAGCCTTGTTCTTGTGTGTTACCTGGAAACTTTTGTGTAGAATAGACGCTCTAAGATTGGTTACAATCCGTAGACATCCGGATGCATGCTAGTTAACGTGTTGAAGAGGTTCCATTACGACCAAAAGGATGATGAATAAAGGGACAAGGTTCATCTAGTTATCTGGTTACCAGTCTTTGTCAAAGAAAATTTGGATTAGATAGGTTTGTCGTTGTAATATAGTTAGGATTGTAGGGGTTTTCTGTGTGACTTGCTAGTCCGGATTGATCTCCGGATGAGTTGTAAGGAAGTACTTGCATCATGTTTTTTCTGTCTTTTGTTATTTTCTTTTGGTGGAACTTCAGTCACTTAAATCCCTAGAAGGGTAGGATTCAACACATCCTTCCTCAATTCCAATAGCGGACCCTTCTGATATAGAGGTTAAATTTTTGAATATGTCATTTAGTTACTAGGAATCGGAAGAGAGAACCGGAAGAGGTACAATGTTGGGACACTCCTTCCTAATTGGTGAATAGGTATGAATTATAATATTTTGATAAGAGAGAGTTGGAAGCAATCATGAATTAAGTATACACTTTCCCTTTTTATATCCGGTGTGTTTGAATTTAAGCTAATTTCCGCATCTTGTTCCGATCATCTTCTTTGAAACCATAAGCTAAATCTCTTGGGAACGATATATGAGTCCTTTTAATGGTGCTTAAGTCACTTTTAAGCATCTACAAGAGGATTTGTGCTTCTTTGTGCTACGACAAGTATCCATGAACAAAACAAGAACTAATTTTCAAATTGGAACACAAAAAAAAACACATTGTTGCCACAAAAAGATGCACTTTTGCAAATCTCTCTAATAAATTTTTTAATTAAAAAGAAATTGCTACTACCTTGCTTCAAGTTCTTTGCTAAGTTGTTTAGGTCCTCATGAAGATGCTTCACCTAGATTTCAATTCGCAATGTTCAATTGTATAAAAAAATAGAAGGAAGACAGATTGCAATCACAACATTGATAGCTAGTATTCAAAAATTTGTTAGATCATTATTCACAAGTCAATAACTCACAGCTAGAATATAATAACAACTTTTGTACAACAATTGACTTTCAACTTATTATTAGAGAATACTTTAAAGCCTTTCTTTGAACTTATAAGAGCTCCTCGAAGAAAATAGATGAATATATCCACATGGAGATGACCTACAAGGTGTGATCAACGTCTAGTATTTTATATGGTTTGTTGATGATCTAGAGAGTCAGAAAATACAAGATGCACGGATATAAAAATGCAAACAATTAATTGTTCCAACAAATGTTGAACCTACTATTCTACTTCCAAAGACTTCAATGGTGCAAAATCATTTGTCAGCTGAAACCAAGCATTTCTCTACAAGGTCAACAAGACTTGGGTTTTCAAACACAACAGCCTTGTCGTGTAATTCTGAATTGCTAATAGTTGGTGTTGTAAACCACATTTACTAGAATATATACACATGTAAATTGAACCAAATCCACACTACAATAAAAGATAAATGACAACCATCCAATTGTTCCAATAAGCTTCTCTAAATCTACTAGGTTGCTTATGATTTGTCTCAATTGGATTAATCTTGCAACACACTTTGAATCAAGGAAAAAATAACACTTAGGAAAAGATTGACAAAAAACCAACCATCATTTATAAAACATGCTCCAACTCCTATTAATTTAAGATCACTAACATTTGCAAGACTTGAAGAAATTGAAGAAGCAAAGAGGCGGCCTAGGGTTACAACCATCATAAAAGTGCCTCAAAATGACTTTGTTCCTACCTTCAACAATCCCAAAACATTATTATAGTTCCCCAATTGCTAATACATGATTATTTTGGCTATATTAAGTTGACAACCAACCTTTGTCATGTACTACAGAGCCTAATAGCTTCCCACTGAAGAAGATATGCAATAGGCCCATACACTTCTGAACTGCAATCAATTATAAATGAAGGGATAAACTGGGCATATTTGAACTCTTTCCTCAATCATTGCAAATATTATAGTTGGGCTCTACAAATTCTCCATCCAAGCGTCAATAGCACTTCAACATGCAATGGTACAAATTGACTGCATCTTCCATCAACAAGAAAGTTCATCATGAACCACTTGAAAAAATAGTATTAGTTGATCACCTTTTACAACGAAGAGATGTCCAACTTTCAACATGAAGAACAATCAATGGCAAATGATGACATGTTGTATGCCAACCTCGCTGATATAAATGATAAGACAACATAGTTGCAGCACCCTTGCTCTTTTAACATACAAAACATTTACATCTAGATGATAACATTGCCAACTCTAGATCAATAGTCTTTTCAATTGGCAGATGACAAGGAGTGTAATTTTTGTATTGTCTCTGTACTCTTTTCTATCTTTTTCTTTCAAAAGAAGAACTGTACTAGGCAAAATTCTCTTGACCGTCAAAATGTTTGTTCCACTTCAACATCCAAGGTTTATGATCCCTCACATTATAAATACACGTAATTTCCAACTTTGAATTGTTGATATTGAGGCTTGTAAGTCTCACTTCTAATGCGAGCATATCTAAAAGTACCTTTGTATTGTGCTATTGCAAAATTCTCCATAGCCACTAACAAGGCCCTTTGAAAATACTCAGCTTGATTCCACCTTTGTCCAAACTTGTAGGTCATCCAAGTCTACTACTGGATCCAATTTTATCCTAAATTGACAATAAAATTGGCTCTCTAGCATACAATAGTTGATAAGGGCTATAAATGCAAGAAATGCCTATTAATTGAAACAACAATTCCATTGCTATAAATGGAAATCTCAAATTCCGAACTTGATGATTGGCTGCCATCAACTTGTTACCGTGCAAATTGTTTTTGATTGTTTGAACCACCCTATCTGTCAATCCATCAACCTTTATGTGGTTTCTTGATGTTGTATGGTGATCAATTAGAGCTTTAGTTCAAAACTCTTCAAAGACCCCAAGAAACTCTCTTCTTTGATCTATCAACGCTTCAGCTAGAGCTCCAAATCTAGCCAACATATAGTCTAAAAATGTTGGTGCAGCTAACCTTGAGGAATTTTGTGGTAATGCCACCAACTCAATCTACTTATTGAAATGCTCTACCATCACAAGTATATACTTGGCACCTCGTGATGTGGTCATCAATGGCTTTGCAAAATCATGTTTCCATCTATAGTCCAAATCTATGATTTATAAAGGCCATAATTGGAGAGTTAGAGTATTGAAGCTTGATCTAACCTAATCACAAACTTCCCACCTTCCCACATAGGTTGCTACCATTTTTCACATGCCCATCTACCAATACAAATGATGTAATATGGAGTATGTACATCGTACTCCAAAATGACCCAACTCTTTATGAACTTGACTTCTCAATTGAAGAAGTTGGTTAGGCCTAGAAACAACCTTTTTTATTCCATCTGGCCATTTTCAGAATATAACCCCTCCTCCCAATGAAACCTAGCCAAACAATGAGCTACTCAATCTCTTTATTAAAATGTGATATTTAGTGAAAGCTCCCTATGCTGAAAATGGTGTAGAACCCCTTCATCTTTCTACACATTTGTGGTCATTTGAGGTCTTCATTCATCCAAGTCCTTATCAACAACATCCAATTAAAGCTCTCCTAAATCTTGGTTGGATCTTCCTTCATTCTATGCCAAATAAGATGAAGCATGCTGCCTTGACATTACCTCTTGATCACATGAGCCATGCCATTGGACACTAGTCAAATCCTTCTCTAAGGAGCTTGGATTGCGGCTTAAACCATTAACATCCAAGTTTTGCAACTCTACCTTATGGACTACTTCATAATTGTACTCTTGTTTCACTAAGGTCCATCTAGTAAATTTCTCATGAGTTTATCAAACTCCATTAACCATTTTAGAGGTGGATGATTAGTTTCAAGTGTAAAGTTCTAGCCATAAAAGTATAGACAAAAATGTGTAACAGCCTGTACCATTGCTAAGCACTCTCCTCATAAGATGAATATTTGGCCAAAACATCATTGTTGCTTCCTGAAACAAGTGCAATGACATATTCCTTTCCATCATCATTTTTTTGAGTCAACATGGCACCAATCCTCAATATACTCAAATCTTTGTGGAGTTGGAAAATTCATTGAGCATCAAGGGATGAATGCAAGAAACACTTGTACTATTTGTTGCGTTTTGGTGTTTTTCATGACCAGTACTACGTGTATTACGAGTACTGTGAGTACTAGGAACGTCACAGTAGAGGAAATCTGAACCGTTGATCTAATGTGGGATGCAATGCCTGGACGGCACGTGTTTGCTTTTCATTCGTTCAAAAACTGAACTGATGTCGTAGACCAAAATGTGAAGATTAGCCTAAATACCTAGAAAGATGGGGGAATGAATTAGTATTGGTACATTTTTTTTGGTTTGTAGAGGTGTAAACCAGGAATCTTATCAAGATTAACATTCCCTTACAATAGGTATAGTAGTAAAGAGATAATTATGTTAACATGAAGTTAAGACTTCCTGTTTTTATCGGGAACCAGAACCGGAAGAGGATCCGGATCAGTATCCGGGAATATCTCGAAATGAGGAGATAGGATGCAGACACATATCGGAGGAGGCTGTGGGACCTACCGGATGCCAGTAGAGCGATTCTGGACCCAACGGATTCCTCGGAAATAACAGAGGACCGTTCAACGGTACGATTTTTCGGACTTTCCGCAGGAACGGCTATTCGGCCAAAACGGCTAGACCTAACGGTGTGGAGCTGGAACAGGAAAAAGAAAGACCAGGGATTACACCCCATACCCTCATTTCTTGTTTCTCATTCTCCTGGAGCGCGCAGAGCATAGAGTTTGGAGTTTGGAGGACGTTGTTCCCAGTTTCCGGATCCTGTTGTGAGAAGAGGAACCGATTGTTTGAGGAAGAGTTTGAGCTGAGAGAGTAAGGTTGGAGTGTGAGCACTACCTTTGAGGGCTATGGCGAAGGCGGAGGAGAGTGGCTCTGTAAATCTGAAGTTCAAGACCGTTTTCCCGTTGATTCCGAAGGATGATAAGGAGAGGAAGCAGCTCAGCGCGGATCTGGGGCAGCTCGGATGCGGCGGATTCTTGAGTCGACCCTGGAGCGTGAGGGACGACAACATGATCCGGGAGCTGATGGAGAAGCAGTCCAACAAGTGGATCAAGACGATCCGGGCGCTTCCAAGCAAGTGGACGATTGACTTATGGAAGAGGACCTACGACTTTCCGCGTACGGGGGAAGGGATGGCATCCTGGACAGACAAATATGCGGAAGGTAAATTTGTAAACCCTCTCAACCCAAAGGATGGCTACGCAGTAGCGGATTGTAGGGATCAAAGAGAAAGGAGGTTGCTAGAGTATTTGGTCCCCATCCTGTATCCGGAAAGGCCAAACCGGATTACAGTGACTTGGGCCAATACAGTTTTCGGAGCGCTGAGTGGAGAGAGGAAAGTCTGCTGGGCAGAGATCATTAAGAATTTATTGAGTAAAATGGTTTCGTCACTAGGAAACACAAAGGCCACCTCCATCGGACCTTTCATTTTTCACTTGTATCACTACACTGGAATGTTGAAGAGTGAGGAGAAGGTAGTATACAAATCCGCAGCCACGATGGTGAAGCTTAATATTACTCCACCCCGGAGACCGGAAAGTGAGAATAGGAAGGAGCAGACAAAAGAGGATTCTGAGAGAGACTCTTTAGAGAGACAGAGAGTACCCTCAGAGAGAAGGAAGAATCTTGAGAGGATTTCAACCTTTGAAAAGAGGAAGGGACCCGAAGAGAAGGGGAAACAGTCCGTCAAACCAAAAATGGGAAAACAGGATTCCCTAGGGAGGGTGATTGAGGATCTGGAGAGGATCCGAGAGAAGGTCGACACGGAGAGAGGAGTAGTCCGGAATGTGTGCGGGTTGCTAGGAGGGATCGACGTGTCAGACCTCGGAGAGAAGATAGAGGATCTACTCCGGTCCAAGGAATCCCAGAAATGGGAAGATAGAATTGAGGAACTGACACAGAGGAATGATACACTTCAACGTCAGTTAGATAGGAAGTCGAAACAGAGTGCAGATGAGAAGAAGCTTTCCTCAGAGGTCGGAAGCACGCTGAAGCGGATCCGCAACTTTGTAGAAGCTTCCGGGGACGTGGTGAATAAGGCTAAGTTGTTTGACGAGGAAATCCACAAGGTCGGCAAGGACGCAGCAGTGAAGTCAGTGACAGTGTTGGCTGAGTTCTTAGAAGCGATGGAGAAACTCTTGTACAAGATCCGGGACGTTCTCCATCGTTCTGGTCTGTATCCGGATCCGCAACAGGAGGAGAAGGTTAGCCCAAGGAAGGATACCACCCCGACTTCAAAAACAATTGAAATGTCTTCACCTGCACCTGTGAAGCCTAAAGGTATGACAGAAGAGGAGAAGACTCCAGCAAAGGCGGCTCCAAAGCTGAATCTAGGAAAGGGAGAAGGATCTACACCCGGATCCGGATCCAAGGTTCAGGCCCGGAAGTCCGGATCAGACAAGGGTACACCCCAGAGCACAGACTCGAGACGGTCACCAAAGGTACCCAGATCGATAAAGAAGAAATCAACACCCAAAAGAGCAAGGGAGGCGTCCCCCATTAGCCAGCAATCAGAGGATGATGAGTCGCCGGACAACTCCAAAGAGGAAGCCAGCAAGTCAGAATCCGGATCCGATCCGGACGAAGACCAAGAATCCGGATCCGAAGAGGAATCCGAGCCAGTTCGTATCTCTCCCACGAGTTTCAAGGGGAAGGCCCAGACGCCGTCTAAAGGGAAAGCGACAACTGGTGTGAAGGCATCAGCAAGTAGAGTATAGCCGCCTAGGAAGGGATCCGCCAAGCATGAGGAACCTTCTCCTAAACGGCTTAGGAAGTAGACAGGAAGCGCCTTCCAAAGTAAGAAGGAAGTTATTTAGGAAGGATTATAGGAAGTTAGATGAAAACCAGAGTTGGAAGTAGGTAGAAAGCTACTCATGAGGTGCTTTCCAGGAGGATGCACCTAGACTTCCTCTTTTCCGGGAATTTTGGATCTGAGATCCACTTTTTGCGGAAAGGGGAGGATGTTAGGAAAGTCAACTGTTAGTGAATAGGGAATGACGCGTGTCATTCTCTGGTCCTGTTTTGGGATTTTTGGGGACCTTTAGGGTTTCCCTTCAGTTTGGTATTTAGGGGTTGGGAGTTAGTTCCAACTCCGGGCAGTTTTATATTCTTGTTTTTCATATTCTATCTTGCAAAGAGCTTGGATTTCAACTCCATTGAGTGCTGGTCTGAAAAGTCTTGGTCTTATGTGAGGGTTAGGCGGTGCTTTGACCACGGCTAGTTCAAGTGGCTTGGTGGTGGAAACTTCAGAGGAAGAATTACCCCCGAATTCTATCTGGATCTGTTTTCAGGAGTATTAGGACTTGGTTGATAAATCTTTGTGTAGTAGGTGGGAATTTTAGTTGTTGAAGTTTCTTGAGTATCTTCTGAGTAGAATAGCCATTCTTAGGTTAGGTGAACCTTCCGGGAGTGGAAGAGGTACGCTGGCTGACGTTTGAGAGGTTCTGCTGAATCCGGAAGAGAGGAACATGAAGACAGTTGGGATCCCCTAGTTATCGAAGTACCAGGTCTGACTCTTGGGATCTTGTCCGGATAGGTCCGTCATTGTAGTAAGGTGAGGATTGTAGGGGTTTCCTGAGTGACCTGCTAGTCTGGAGTAATCTTCCGGATCAGTTGTGAGGAAGAACTTGCATTTTGGTTTCTTGTGGTTTTATTGTTATTTCTCTTTTAGTGGCACTCCATCTACTCTAAACACAAAGGAGGGTAGGATTTACGCATCCTTCCTTAAGTATAATTGCGGATCCCTCTGAACTAGAGGTTAAACTTCTACATTGGTTACTGGTTACTAGGTCCAGGATTCGAATTCGGATTCGGAACAGGGTTTGGACACTCCTTCCGGTTCTGCATCTGCGTCCCGGGAAAATAAATGGTTACTATAGATAAAGAGAGGTACAGGATGATGACACTCCTCCATGTCTAGTGAAATGGTATGAGATAGAAGATACAATAATTTTGGAGTACGGGTGTCAAAGAGGGTGTTTCCGTTCTGGATCCTCTTTGTCTTGGTTTGTTGTTCCGGATCCCATTCCGGTAATTTTGAGGAAACTACGAGTTAAAGTCCTTTGGAAATGATACACGGGTCATCTTGGGTGTTTTGTCGTTTAAAACACCTAAAGGTAGGATTTGTGCTTCCTTGTGCTACGACAATTGACAATTTGACCGCCTCGTCATCGGCGTTCATAATGGCGGTGATGGTTTATAGATGAAGTTTTCATCATCCATCCACCCGTCGTCTCTCTCGTTTGTTGGCGTGGATTCATTGCACCCATTGCGCCAATTTTTTCAAACACCTTGCTTTGTTTTTGTTGCGCGGCAAGTGTACGTTGAAGAAAACTGTAGTCTAAGAGGCTGTTGAGGGCGGCGCGGGAAGGAGGGGGCACTCGTGCGATTTGGGTGTTAGAAATGTGACGGGCAATTTCGGGTACTGCCAGACAATTTCGGAGGAGCTGAGCGACCGACGGAGTAGCGACCTGTGGAGGTGCGGCAAGGGCGGAGCTTGAAGCGGTAGGAGAATTCAGTTCTTGCGAGGCGATTGCACTTGCGTCACCGGGCTTGCGGTAAGCTGTGGAACTGCGCCTTTGTTTTAATTTCTAGGGTTTAGGACCAGTATTTGCGGAAATGTTTGCAAGGGTGGCTTAGAGGATTAGAATCGAGGAATCTGAAGGCGGTAGTGTGCAGGAGCAACGGATTCAAGTTCGGCAACTGATTTCTGAATGAAGTGAACTAGAACATTGCCTCTTTTGTGAAAGGGATTGCTCTCTTTCTTGTTGTAGGAGGGCAAAACAGTGGTACTTTCAGCATTTCACGTACTTGCTTTCACGTCGTGACAGTTCGCCATGTTCATTACGCTACTCAATGACCGTCCTGTTGTCTAGGTCTGAAAACTGAGCTTCGGGTGTAAAATCGTCAGGTTTGACAGGGCTGTATAGGACGACGGATGCATGCATCAAAGCAGTGGAGCGTCGTTCAGGCAGTGGCGGCCATTTCTCTTAGTGGAAACTACTTCCAGACCTTGAAGAGGTGAGCGCAGGCCACACCCTTCCAACTTTTGACTTCTACAGGGCGTCGTCCCTGATTAGAAGTGTGACAATTGTTCCTTTCTTTAAAATCGTCTAGCAAGCACGTGATCTTTGTAACAGGAAATTCTCAGGACATTTGGAGTCATAGAAACATAGTCCCTGTTCCATGTGGATGTGCTGCTTATGATACCGGTGCACTTGAAAGAACTTACATGTCAATGCAGTTTAGTTAGGTTTTCATTTGTATACAAGGCGTCATTATCCAATTTCATTGTCATGGCCGAATTGTACATGGTTTAGGGTAAATGTATTGCAAACTTTCAATCGGTTTTGGGTCAGAAATACACGGCAATGTCCTATACAAGCCGTTTGTCAGGGATGTTTACAGATTAGTACTACCTCTGGCCTACATAGTTAGTCAGCAATACTTGCCAACTTCTTCTCAGCATGATGCTTCTGTTGGTTGCACTGTCTGCTTTCCTTGTCGCACACAACTATTAATGCCGCCTCCTCACCCATTGGCATTCCGTGTGTTCAGATTTGAAGAGACACAGGGATAGTACTTGGAGTCCTCAAGAAACGCCAGAGCACTGCTGTACACTATGTTCTCCTAAAACGCACTACATTTGCGGTACTTATTCTCACAACTTGTACTGGCTACATGTCTGCTGTGTACTGTGTTGTTTCCATTTTGCTCTGCTAGGCTTCCGGATTGGGTTCGTTTTCCACATGCTAATTCGTATGCACTATTCCTATACCTAGTAGTTCTGTTCTTTACTGCGCAGTACTATTCATGCACTCAGCAATACCATTTGCACATATAATTAGTTATAGTACTGTTCCCTTGTTTAGGAGTTGTATTTCTTCTTTATAGCAGTACTACTGTTTACCTTAGCAGTCCCATTTGCTGAAAGGTATTACTCGCGGTACTCAAGCCTCCTCTATGAGTACTTGTTTGTTTCTTTAGGAGTTCGTTTGCTTTTCTGAGTTGTACTAATGATTCTATTAGCAGTAGTACTACAGTAGCAGTACTACTGTTGTCATTAGAAGTACTGTTTACTTAGGCTCATGTACTATTACAGTCCTCGGAAGTACTATTTACTACTGTGTAGTACTATGAGTTGTACTAAAGTTGTACTACATTACCTCGTCCTCATTGTATAATATAATCTCCATGTCTGTAGGTTATCTTCCTGTTCCACATGGCAAAGATGAAGAGTACAATCCTAGAAAAAAGACGACCTCCTGCTCCTGTGGTCAGTGCTTCTGCTGATGAGGCTGTCGCTGGAGATGACGAAGATATGGAGTTGCAAGAACAAACTTACGGAAGGAAGGGGAAAAAACGTGCAGCCCAACAACAAGTGCAGTCCACTGCAGACAGAGGTGGTTTAGACTCAGGAGGAATTGTTGGGGAAGGTGGCAGCAAGAAGAAAAGGAGACCAACTAAACCAGCAGCCTCATCGTTGCGCGTCTCCAACAGCTCGAACAAGAAGAAGGCAATATCTACCGTGAAGAGGACATAGAAGAAGAAGGCACAAGAAGAATCAGATGATGAAGATGTTCAAGGACAGTCCAGAAGCGGCAATGACTCAGACAATGACAGCATTGAAGACATCTGTGTTATTACCCCGACAAAGGGGAAAAAGACTGCTGCAGAAGCACGACAATTCAATGAGGAGGACTGCCGCAAGCAACTATGTTTGCTGAACCAAGCATCCAAGCGACCTCCTACACCAATGTCAAAGGACATTTTTGCCACCTCCTGTGAATTGGATCGGGATGGTCTAAATCCGCATAGGCTTCGCATGGAGAAGGATGTACCGCTAGCAGATGTTGAAGCGCTATTTGGATTGGAGAAAGGATGAAATGGCTTCCTCCTTGGTGAAAAGCTCACTGCCACATTGCGGAAGGAGGTGGAGAAACTCTACTGCCAATGCTACCAAAAGCCCCACAACAGCACTCACATTGGTAAGGAATTGGCTATGGGATGGACTTTGTCAAAGAAAGGGGTGAAAATCAATTGGGTCGGTTTCGCTGCTGAGACTAACTTGGGGCAGCAAAAATCATATGCTAGGCGAGTGAGGACGTGGCTCAGTCGCCTTGTAGATGTGTTGGACGTACCATTTGCAGAGCTGGCAGCCAAGGAGGGCTTCACGAAGTATTTGGAGGTTGAAGACCCCAAGCAATCCACAGTGCAGCTGTTTCAGAGTGTGAATGACAATAGTAGCGGCGCGCGTGATGGGAAGTTTTTTGGGCTACTGACACGTACTGGAAACCTCAGGACATCAGCGTTGGGCACATATATCCTTTGCTCCTCTTGTCTTCTTTCCTTTATTTATGTTTAAATTCAGTCTCTTCAGCAATTGAAACTAACCACAATCACTGAGAATGATGACAAATACGTTATCCACGTCATTGGCTTTCTCTTCAAGTGTATTTTCAGTTTATATATTGGAGATTTTTTTATTCAGGCTTTGCACTAGGGGGTTACATAGCTTTTGTGTTTTGAGGAACACTAGCGCGGAATTTGTTTATTTCTTTGGCATGCTCTTTGGTCAGTCCATGACACTTTGGGTGCCATTGTTTCCAGGAAGGATGGCGTTAAAGGTCTCCTAGATGCTGTACATGAAGAACTAGAGAGGATGCAGGCCAATTCTGCAATGTTGAAAGAGAAAGCAGATGCAGCGGCTGACCAGCATAGAGCGAGACTTCTGGGAATTCAGCAGCTGCAGGAAACTATGACGGAAATGGACGATGACAGTGGATCAACAGTTCTACAGAAGGTAATGGATGGGCACGTGAAGAAGGTGAAGGCATTTAGCAATGCAAAGGAAGAACTCCAGAAAAGTGTGGATGACGTTACTGCAAAGGTGGAAAGACTTCTCTCCCGGGAAGCAGCTCTTTAAGAGCATATGAATGACTTGATGCAGGGAGGTGAAGGGCTAGTGCTACACCCTCATCCACAGTTGAATGAGTTGGAGGGCAACTGTATGGAAGGAAGAACTCCAGAAAAGTGTGGATGACGTTACTGCAAAGGTGGAAAGACTTCTCTCCCGGGAAGCAGCTCTTTAAGAGCATATGAATGACTTGATGCAGGGAGGTGAAGGGCTAGTGCTGCACCCTCATCCATAGTTGAATGAGTTGGAGGGCAACTGTATGGATGCGACCTCGGTCATTGTGCTTCACACCCTCCGTTGCTCTCTGTGTTTTGATGGTTTTCCTCATCGGGATATCTTATTCTGCAGTTGTGAGCATGTTTACCACCCGTGGTGTGTCGCACATTGGTTTAAGAGTCACAGCCAATGCGCCATTGGAGATTGTGGCCCGGTGCATCCCGGGTGGTCCAGCAGTTGGGCTTCAAAGACGGCGCAGGAAACCATGGGCAGACTGTGGATGATCTTGCAATGGCAGCTGTACGACATTTGCATACACGAACTCCGGCTGCTCAGCCTCCGACAGGACTTCATGTCACTGGTTAGTAGTAATATAGTACTGTAGTACTCCTGTAGTAGTACTCAGCTATTCACCTACAATACTGTCAGCGTACTGCAAGAACTACTCCCAGTATAGCATGTCAGAACAGTTTTTTTATCATGTACTCTTCATGCTGTAGGCAACCATTTTGATGACTGATACGTAGTAGTTCAATAACTATTTGCCTGTGCTATGACATCAACAAGAATTTCTTACTATATTGGTGTATTATGCTGACATTTTGGTACTTCTCTGGAAATCAACAGGTCTGGCCTCCGTTGGGACTGGGGCACCTAGTATATCCGCCTCGGACAGCATCCTCTCTAAGTGCATCTGTCAAGGACAAGCGCATCCACTAGTCCATGTAGTGGTACAGACCGAAGGCCTCCATGATGTCATCCCGTTGCAAAATAGTATTGGTGGTGAGGAGACGTCCAACCCTTTTGCATCAAGGTGCTCCACGATGGCTGCAGGCATGCACCACTCTTGCACGAGTGCCACTCCATCATCAGCATCTCCAGTACCTCTCCAGTGTTTCTCATCCACTCAGAAGTCAACAGCTGTGGTGGATTCGTTGGCACTTGCGGATACTCTAGAGAC
The DNA here is from genome assembly GCA_951230915.1 of Antitrichia curtipendula. Lineage (NCBI taxonomy): Eukaryota > Viridiplantae > Streptophyta > Bryopsida > Hypnales > Leucodontaceae > Antitrichia > Antitrichia curtipendula. The sequence goes on from OX579637.1 coordinate 27,865,488, forward strand.
TAACACATTGGACTTCTCTTCAGCAAAGGCTGATGACAATAAAACAACTCTAGATGACACAGATGAAATTCTAAGGGAGTTGGACGCCCGCTCACTAGATTTCGTGGATAGCCCTGACAAAGCTGTTGTTGAAGACATGGAGCCCTCTCCTCAAGTTCAGGTTTGAATCACTTGAATTGCCTCCTCCACTGAATCTACTTTTCGAAGAGTATTGTGCTTTACTGTCCATCCCTCTATGTACTTGTCGTCATTTCTATGCACTTGGCATACACATCTTGCATCTCAGTTACTGAAGCTGTCCAATGTTTTGCAACTGCTATATACTTTTGGTGTCTTTTGAATTAATTGCTGATGGAGCTACTCTGAGTTTCCAGGACGGGCAGGAGACTTTGGAAGATCCGTGGGACATCACGACTCCCACAATCATTGGCGATGCACGAGGTGTGGGACGTTAGGATTCGAGTGTTGTGAAAGGTGTTGTGCTAGTGCCACCCTCAGTTGTGTTAGGCAGCCACTTTGAACATCCTACACTTGCATTTCAGATTGTTGTACAAGGCAATTGTCACACCCACTACGTAATTTGTAGTTTTTCATGTACAACTCTTACTGACATGTGCCGTAAGACTAACTTGCACCTGCTGGACTATGCCTTGTCAATTGGTTTGCAGTGAAAGTTCCTTCGAGACCTGCAGCAAAGTCAGTGAGCCCACCTGAAGGCAATACAAGGCAGTTGCGACCACGGCCATCTGGAGCTGGCGCCGGAGCTCGAACTCCAAACATTCCCACAGTCCCGAATGATGCAGGAGCTTTACCTGAGAAGGAGGTGGGTAGAAAGTAGTACTAGACAGGACCTGCGAGTCGGCCACGAAGCATTGGGCGTCTGGTCCACGTTGAGGGTTGCCTCATACACATGAGGAAGATGGTGGGCCTGAGAGGGGCTGTGCGGCCCAAAAAATTGGGCCCCTCTTTGAAAGATCTCAGGCCCTAAGTCACGGAAAGAGGGTGGCAGTCCAGGGGACTTTCCACAGTCCTATACAGTTGCTCCGGTACAAGGAGCTCCATTATATATTGGTACTATTCACTTGTTAAACCGCAATTCAGTTGGATGTTTTGTCAGATGTGTGAATTGTTGTTATGAACAGGGTGAGCAGTTGTAGTCTTCATATGATATGGCAAGGGGTATGGAAAATGTTCCTATTCTATTGGACGAGGATGCTTCACCAGAAGCCTTGTCGTCATTGGATATGTGCTACAGTTATGTATGCACTCCTCTCTTGCATGAGTCCACGACTGCAGAAGCATTGGCTTCTGCACGTGATATGGACATGTTTTGCTTGTGCACAACAGACGTGACTCTCTCTGATAGTGTTGGAGACTCCTCTTCCGTCTACAACAGTGGAGGCACAGCCTATACAGTGGTTGGTTGCCTATTTCCCCAATTTATAACGCAGGTAAACTTGTACATCAGACTACGTGAGGTCTTCCTTTCTTAATCCTTTATTTAGTATTTTAACAATGTCTTTCTTTTTTTCCGTATAGCACAAGGTTGTTTGGGTAAAATGTCAACTTTCAAGCCTTGCATATTTCTGATGACGTTGTCCCCGCCTTCACAGTATCGGAGGTCTTTGTCTTTGAGCAACGGAGGGCTTATTCGCTGCCTCGGAAAAAGCTCCTGCTCTGAGTTCAAGAATGGCAATTGTACAGGCCATGTTCAGCGATAGTACATTCAGGAGTGCTATGAGCATTGCCAATGTGCTCTATTTTGTACAAATAGAGTGGTGCAGGGTGGTTTACAGAAACAATTACAGGTACTGTAACTCGGAGCCATCTGAATTGTTTGCAATCTACCAAGTACTGGCACAATCATCTGAAAGTACTGGTTAGCACTGTTCAGTAGTACTACTATGTCCCTAGAAGTGGTTCTTGATTTTCAATTAATTTTAAGACTCATGCCTTCAACTGTTTTCCTCAGGTTTTTCACGTGAATGGGCTCAAAGGATGGGGCATTCGGACGTTAGAGAGGCTTGAACAAGGGTGCTTTGTCTTTGAATACGGAGGAGAAATTCTTACTAATGCTGAGTTGGTACGACGTAAGACGCCTCTCAAGTACTGTCTAGCTCTTGATGCGCACTAGCAGTCCGAAATGGTTCTTGAGGATGACGTGCTACTTTCTATAGATGCATCAGCCATCACAAATGTTTCTCGGTGGCTAAATCACAGGTTAGAAACAAGTATCGCGCACACTTCTTTTTTCTAGAATTTTCTTTTGGAAGTCTGCCTTCTCAATGAATCCCTAAAGATTTCAACTCACTCTTTGATGCAATGTGTGCAATCATGCGGCAGATGCGGGGATGCAAATTTGATGGATATTCCCGTGTGGATTGAGCAACGAATTCCAACTTTGTACCATGTAAATACCCTCTGTGCACTTCTGTCATGTCGCTAGTGAATTGGGAATCCAAGGACAATAATTAATTTTTCTGGATGACTTCTTTGGGCTGACTAAGTACTTCTTCTGCAGGTAGCGTTCTTCACAACCAGAGAAGTGGCGGCGGGTGAGGAGCTCACATGGGATTATGGATGCACGTTCTCTACTACAAAAAATGATCGTCTGCCATTTCATTGCAATTGTGGCAGCACTTTGTGCAGAGGACAGTGATGGTCTGATGGAAGCCGGACCCCTATTGTATCTTGGATGTGCACAGGGAGCTCACTGTACTCTCCTAGTACTTCGCTGCAAGCTCCAGTACTAGTTGGTTACAGAGCAGCAGCCTCCTGTACTGTCCATTGTTCTCTTGGACTATGAACAGGAGTTTGTAAGTAGGGCAGACTCTGTATATTGAGTATGTGGCAAATCTCTAGTCTGTATGGTACATACCCTCTAGAGATATCATTATGTACATTGTTTAGTTCTTCGAGAGAGACTATCCATTTAATTGGTATTCCTTATTCAGATAAACAATTAGAAGTACACGACTTTTTATTTGTATGTAGTATATATTGTAATATGTGCATCTGTATGCCATGTATTGCTGAAGACAATGATAATTAATGTAAAGTTCAATGCATTTGTGAATTTAAATTTGCTTTACCTATAGCTGGTACAGTGCACGCATTTCTTGTAGTGTGTGGAAGGAAATAATTAGAATTGGTTTGTTCAACATATTTTTGTTGGAATGAAAGGATTTTGCCATTGAAAATGAAGAGGTTTTTCAGATGTTCCTTTCTTTGTAAGTGTTTGAGCTGGGGTACTTCAAACAATTTACACATTACTTTACTACTGTTCCAGTGTAAGCCCGCTGAATGAAGTTCAAACGTATGGTGACAGCGACACTGCATATGACGGTAGTGCAAAGGTGTGCACAAAACAGGTGGCCCACTTTAGTGATGATGGCATACAGTGATGCATGTTCAGCTTTGAAAGGCATGTTTAATATATACCAAAATGAAGAGCTATTTACATGTAGAAGTACAAGGAAGTGACAATTTGCCATCCGAATGTCTAAATGTCTGTTCCTAGTTCCTCTAGAGTTGTGTTAATAACGTCAACAGCCTCCTCTGAAAGGTTGTACACCGCGTCTCCACCTTTCACCCTATGCTGGTGTGGAACCATTTGGAATTTGCACGCCAAAATAGCACTGCAATCTATGTATGCTAGCCTGGAGCGTCGTAAGTATACATAGTTGTTGGAGTCATTGCGTCCCCATTTTTGATAGTACGTGCCAGAAATAACATGGTCCCCAGCTTGAAAGTGCCCTCCCCAGACACAGTCAAAATCTTCTTCTACCACATGTTTTGCAGCTTGGCACTGCAGAATATAGAAGGGGACACCCTCATCATTATTGTCCGTCGCAGCAACTGCAAAATTGTCGCCCGGTTGGACTAAGTCTGCCATGGAGTCACCATCGTACTCATACTCCCAACTGTCATCCTCCTCCTCATCGATCATGTGCAAGGTTGCAAGTCTTGCATTTTGTGGCTGAATTTTTATGGCAGTCCAAGCCTTCACGTAGGCCTTCTTCTCGCAATGCACAAAGTCTTCCTCAAAGCAGGGACCACAGAAACAAGCGAAGTGCCTAACCAACAACTTCGTCGGGTCACGTTGATCAGGTGCAAAAATGGAGTGGAACTTTGAGAAGCCAGGAATCGTGTCATATGCATCCGTAGTAGTATGGTCATCATCAGTAGGTCCTATGTGATGGAAATATCGATAGGACCTGCATATTTGGCAATTCAATTAAGACAACAGTGATATATTTTAATAGAATTTGCAAACACAAGCAGGAGCGCATCACCAATTGCACACGTGGATCACAGAAAAGCTCTGTGCAGCCATGAGAAGTATGGGGGATTTTAGAGGAGCAGACCGCATTCTACCATTGCGACTGGGAACTTGTCCAACCATGGTTGCATCCAGAAATAAGACACAATCAGCTGCGTTTTGAAGCCGTCGGTGTGGGTTGGACAACTGCTCCGTCCAGAGTGCCCTTTTGATGACTGCTCCTGCCCCATCCCATTCACCTTTCCCACGCCCTGTACCGTAATAACTCCATAGCATCTTGCAACCTGTGGTATGTGACGGGTACCTATAGAGAAGCATTTATCACAAAGCCAGTAGACATGTTCATCATATGTGACTGTGGAAAAAAGGGTGGGCAGATTTGACTCTGGCCTTGTCCATGCAAGGCCACACCCATTGGTCTCATGTAATATAGGGCAGCTCAGTACGTGAGAGTCCGCATATGTACTAGCCACCACTAAGGAGTACTTACATGTAGAGGACAGTACAAAGGGTGGTGACGAGCACAGTAAAAGAAGCATCACCTGGCAACGAAGTACATAGCTTTGGAACCTTTAAACTACGCAGCACATCCATCGCTGTATACATAATGAGTTTTTGGAGAATGGCCCCTAGATACCATCCACCGCCAATGCAGCATGAGGCAATGCTAGGCGAAGGAGCTATCATGAGTCTTGTCATCGGAGATGAAGAAATGCGTCTCTCTCCTCAACTCTAGAGCATCTTCTTCCCCATCATCCCCAGCATGAGGAGAGTAAGTAACTTGAACCAAAATCAAAATCTGGTCAGAGTGGTAATACATTGACTGTATTTCATTTTGAACCTCGAACGTGTAATTCTCAGAGAAATCAATGTGTGTTAGAATGGTCCCTCTTTGCAAGCAAGACTGCAGAAGCTTTGCTTGGTCACTTTGCCACTTAGCAATAAAATTATGTCGAATGAAGTGCTGCACCGTTGGCAAGAAGAAGTCAAGGAACTCGTCAAAGGAGGTCATCATTTCAACCTCTTTGATACGCTTCTTTGGCTGACCATCAGCTGACACTCCAACAACTTTGTACTGGAACTGCTTCCACTTAATCATTCGAGCAACATCAATCACTCGTTCACGAGGGCATACCTTGAAGAAACGCACACCACACTTACTACAAGTTCCCAGCAAGCACTTTGGATGGTGAAATTCTTCACCCTCAGATTTGGGACATAGCAAGTCTTCACAGAAGGCTGTCACCCCTGCATAACGGTTGCTACCAACGTTGCAGACTCCCCCATTGTCAACATTGCAGACAATACACTGACAATCACAGAGGAAAAGAACATGAGCACCTCCATGAGGGTCACGGAATGCATTCAAGGCCTCAAGGAGGAAAATAACTTGAACATGGTATCTGCAACAGTACACATTTCTCTCTCTGCATCTGATGACGAAAAATGGGCGGAGCTTGAAGAAAGATCGGCACTGGATGGAGCAATGTGGATGTGCATCAACAAAACGAACATACATCTGCATCATGTAGAATAATGTCAACCATAGTGAACAACAATTTGCGTAGCCTGAAGATGGAGCTTTGCACTCGACGTACATAGTACTACTGAAGAGCAGTATAGAACCACTAGTACAGAGTATAGGACAGTCGAGGGTGAATAGTAGTACTGCTCCTGACTCATAATACTTTGTAGAAGCTCATAGTACTGAATGGGACTCATGAAGTACTTCATAGTACTCAAGAGAATTACAGTGTACCAACCTATTTGCACGAGAAGCAAGCGCGGAGAGGACTGGACGTAGCTAACAGTGGCCATAGTACTCTTCTGTTGCTACTGTAGGCACGAAGATATTGGCCTGTGTCTTCAGGATACCTAAAGTACAGTTCAGTCCTTCTGAGGACTCTGAGGAGTTCGGAAGTCTAGACTTCGCACTTCGACTTGCGCATAGTATAGAGCGAGTGCCCTGAGCATTCAATGAAGTATAGAGGACGCGGACGTAGTATTCTATACTGAAGCCCAATGCAGGAACAATATGTCGTAGTTGTTGCCTTAATGCGTGAAGCAAACGAATAGTACTATGAAGCCACAGCCCAATGCAGAGGGCACTGATGAACTGTACACTGCCTACAGACACATACGTAGGACTTGAGAACAGGAAACACGAGGTACTATAGACAACAGCCAGGAAGGCATAGTACTCTTGGAGTATCATGTATGGCATGCCACATTCATGGACTGCAGGGATGAAGTATTTTATAATACTGGAAGTACACAACTGCACACTAGAATGTATGCATTTTGTAGTCAGATGCACTGACGTGCCGAGCGAAGCCCGTCACAGTACTTGAATAGTACATTGCACCGATTTTCTGAACAGCACTATTTGGGACCAATGCGTACCCATGAGATCAATGCAAAAGGAGCATGACCTTATAGCTCCCACAATATAATGAGAGTGGTAAGCAAATTGCAGTAAGGAATTAGTTGTATGCACTAAGAAGGTGAACAATATAGACGTCTACGAAGAGCTGACAATGAGGACTATGAAATTGTACAAGGCACTGTACACGACAATAATGGTACTCGTCTGCAGGGTATGTGAGAATCAGATGTCAATGGAACTTTCAAAAGCTGCAAAATTATATCTAAATGGAACGGAGTACAACAAAGTGGAAGTGACAAACTGGATCACAAGTAGACGGGAACGACAATTCCTCAATGGAAGCTGCCAGAAACTATCTTACTATTGGACTTGTATCCTCCAAGAGAGGAAGGTGTGAATGTGGACGAACAAGGAGGTTATCCCTCCAAAATGGGCAAAAAGTACATTTCTAAGTCTGTATTGTCGTTCAGACTTTCCTTCGACGATAGGAGCGGAATGACTGGAGAAAAAAACCCACAGAGAACTTGCCCGTAAAGGAAGAACCCCAAACCCAAACGGAAACAACGAAGCTAGAAAGGAAGATTGGAACACACCTGCCCTTCAAGAAGCAAATGCGCAGCATGGGTATCGTAGAGATTACGTTCCAAGCGCTTTCGTTTGACGTCCCTTTGCCGCAGGCTCACTCTAGTTTGTTCAGTCCACTACAGCAGAACAACGGCCTTCACTTCCTTAGAAATCCCGCCTTCCCTTTTCTTGCACGCTGGAACTGGATAGCGATAGGAGGCCTCAATATTGATAGATCAGAGCCGCTCCACAGCGGCCAGCAAATTCTCCTTCCTCGTACCCAGTATGTTGTGGAAGTTCGATATATCTGTGTCCAGTTCGGAGACTACTGCTTCGAGGATTGTGCGCTTGCGTGCCAGCATACCGGACGAGTGTGGCACCTTCAATGCTCGCAAGTCGGCTCCAATGTTTTGCAGGATCTGTCGTTGTGCTCTAGCTTCTTCTGGACTCGGGTAGTACTCCGGCAGCAATGGGCGCACACGCGGATTCGTGAAGACCTTGTCCAAAACATCAGCCCGCAAAGTAGGATCTCCAATTCTTACTAACAATCGGTACAGGGAATTTGCAATGCGTTGAGAAGATCGCCAAACAGTACTTCGGTGCCTCATACTACCCCACTGAAGTCTGGCATTTCCATCTCGCACGTTCTCGTCTACTGCCCGCACTGCCTGAGTTGGCGCTGCCTCAGTGGCCGCTCTGTGTGCAACACGGCAACGACTTTGTCGTTCCCTGCATTGTTGACGTTGGTCTTCGATCGCAGCAGCTTCTGCTCTCCTCCGTGGACCTGCCCGGCCTACAGATCGACCAGCATCCATAATCGGCGCACGAATTCTCGATTAGAATTCAAGAAAGACGACTTCAAATCCGGCCATGAGAGCGGTGACAATCCCGGAGGCCTCCTCGCGAGCAAAACGCAGCAATTCCGTTCAAAATTCCAGGAACCCTAAGAGACAATCCGATCAGGCAGTGGCAGCGATTATGCATGGATCTGTGAATGACGACATTGAATTGGCAATGACAGTGGTTCTCATTAAATTAGCGACTGTCAGTGTACTGTACACGTCGGCGATTTCCATCTGAAGTGGGCCCCCACCAGTATTATGCACTACTACTCACTACGCTCCAGTACTATGTTCTGCCACAGGCTGCCATAATTCGTAGAAAATGCCAGTTTAGATTTAGATTTTTCATAAATACTGAATGACTTTAAAAAAATTAAGGAAAAAAATGGCCATTTCTCCTAAGTCATTGAAGAGGGCATCCGCACAATGACAAACTGAATTTGATTTCTCAATTTCTCTAAAATTACAGTGGAAGTCATGACACTTTAGGGCCTTCCACACGGCACTAGAAGCAATATTTTCAAAATCCCTTCCCTGAGAAGTTGGAATTTACTCATATAAACAAGCATGCCAAGTTACAACTTCAATGACTTCAAAAAAGGTACTCCATAGTACTAGAAACCTCCAAAAGTGAATTTGTGACATTTTTTTGAAATTCACTTTCTCCTCCACAATGAATTTTGGAAAAATCCAAAAAATTGCAGCGTGTTGGGCACATATACGCCCAACTTTGATATGAGTTTCAAGCTGTTTGCATCATTTCCCTAAAACTTATACCACACAACGACTTTCGATTTGAAGATGTGACACAAAATAGTACAAGTGTTTCTTGGATGGAAGAGTGATGGAAGAGAGAGAAGTGCACTGGGGAAAAGTCATTGCAGCGATGATAGCAAAATTGGTTGATCACGTGGCTAAAAGCAAGTATAGCCTGACCAGCCTATATTTGTTTTACTTGTACCACCATGGAGATGTTTTGACGTCGAAAGACACGCTTGTGTACAACACCAAAAAACAAAATTCTCAAGTACGATCTCATGGAGGAGATGCAGTAGGACGATTTGGTATCCGAAGAGGAGGAAGATTTGGAAGAAGATCGGCTCAAGCGCAAAAGCATGAAGCGGAAGTCGGCGAATCCAACTTCAAGAGGAAAACAACCCGAGGAAGATCCGGTGGAGTCAAACCAGGTTCCGACAGAGGAGAAGCCGTTCGGCCAAGAATTCTTCAACATTGGATTCCAATGGATGAAGCAAGTCCAAATCTTGCACCAGAAAGCTATTGGATTTGTCAAGGAGATTGCGGACGAATTAAGGTGCCGCCGGAGGAAATCTTGGAGGAAATCAGATGCAAGCTAAATCCGGAAGTCGTAAGGCAAAAAGATGAGCAGATCCGGAACTTGGAGAAGAGCCGGGACGAGCTCCAAGCTCAAACAAGTTGGGCGGAAGGAGAGTGCTCGTTGGCCAAGTGGAATGAGAAGGACGCTCTCCATGTGGTCCGGAGCCTACAGTCCCTGATCACTCAGCCGGCTGAGTTGGTGAACAAGGTCACCCTTTACAATGTCCAATTGGTGGCGGATGGACATGTGACCGGATCTAAGGTGGTCATGATCTTCATGGATTTCCAAGCACAGATGGAGAGGATGCTGAAGGAGATGCAAGTGTTGGTGGCGCAGGTTGATTCAGACTGGGCCATGGACTTCTCCACCTTTCCAGATCCAAATCTGTCCACCAATCCGTATCTTCAGACTCCTGTCAAACCGATGGTGGGAATTTTGATCCCATCACAATTGAAGGAACTTGGGTCCCTGCTGAAGCCGCTTGAAGGTCCTAACCTGACATAGAGGTGGCTATTACAGCGAAGTCAAACTCTAATGCAAGTTTTGATGCAAGAGTAAAGTGTTCTGGTTCAGCCGGAAGCTTTCAATCAGACTCAATCATGTCACCCGAGTTAGTGGACCCGACCAAGTCAGCCATCCAGAGTAATCTTCTCGAGTGATTGGGGGCTATGGCGAATCCGACTTGGACCAAATTGACGGACTTTGGGCATATGCAAGCGGGATCTACACCGAAACATCCCTCACAACAGCCGAGCAAGGCGCCCATCGATTTGGATTCACTAGAGGAGGTCAACAAGATCTTGGAGTTCAAGAAGGAAGAGTTTAATTCTAGATCCGTATCGGAAACGGAAATGGATGAGGACGTTTCGTTGGTGACAAGGAAAACTCAGATCCGAGCGGTAGTCCAATTGACTCCATTGAAGTCAAGTACAAAGGGAGCTGCGAATCAGGGCGGAAGCAGATCGGAAAAGGCGCGCCGTAGAAGATAGTTAGTTATTGATAGTTTGTTGTTCTATTTTTTTTTCCGGAACGGATTTTTCATGTGTGGGCCCCGTTTTTGGATTCGTAGGGATAATTGGCATTGGCGTTTCGGATATCTCAAAGTGTCAATGGTTGGTCACCTTGATTTCAGATGGCTTTTTGTCTTTTTATTTTAGTTTTTAAGGGTGGGCAAGACTGTTGCCTATTCTATTCCATCCAAGCGCATTTTTAATGTGTACTTTGTTTTCTTTCTTTAATCCAAGCCACTAAGTGGACATTTTGACTTTATGCAAGAATTTTATGTTGGTTTGTTTATTCAAAGTACTGGGGTGTAAGTGGAGAAGGGTTAGGAGGAATCCGGATTTGTGTTGTTTCGGTTCGAAGTGTAAGGGTAAGATTTGTGACGGAGTTAGGTTTAGGCTGGAGGACTTGTATATTAGTGCCTTTAAGCTATTGGAACAGTAATCCGATTGGAGTGGTGCGGGTGAGGTTCTGGAACCAAGAGTGGTTCTGTGCGGAATTAAGCAGCTGCCAGCAAGAAAACCCCCACTTACTAAAAGGTCCACCAACTATAGTATCAATCTAGCAACTAGGAAATTCCCCTCTGCTGATTCCAGATAACATTTATCTGTTGTTGTAGTGAAGAAGAGTGACCGGATTTTGTGTGACCTGCTTCCCGGATAGGCCATCTGGAAAGTCGTGAGGGTACGAAAACCTGCTTCGTCGCAACATTTAGATCTGGTGGTTGTTTTGTTTGTTTAGAGAAGTTAGAGAATGTGAGGATTATAAGTGGTGGAGTCCCTGCCCCTTGAAAGATAAAAAGTAGATCCCTTTATGGTAAAATAGGGGTATAACAAACCATGGAGAAGTAAAACCGGATATGGAAGAGGATGGATCTGGATTGGAATTCGGAAGAGAGTTGTTTCCGGAAAATAAAGCAGAAAGTTTTATGTATTGCTTAGGTGTTTTGTGGGAAGAAAGAATAATCCGGATACCTTTAACTTGTAGCAACATAGTAGAGTCTCTTGGGATGATATTTCGTGTCATCTTACAACATTTTGGTGTTGTAAGGATATTTACGGCTAATTGCACATATGACAATCTGCCCGAGCTTCACTAAGCTTATGCTTCTCTCTAAGTATCAAGGGTGCCGGAACATCATCAACATTATCAAACTAAGTATTCATCCTCTACATTTGACAACACATCTGCAGGAAATCCTCTTTGGCTTCAATTAGACCAATCGGGCATGCAATCACTTAGTTTAGTCCAACTCATATATATTATTGTATCATTGTGATTAATATTGTCAATATCTTTCCTATAAAATTTGCATTGGTCTACATCTTTGTAGAGTACAATTTCCGCCCAAACCATGTCCATGTTGGAATAGTTTATGAGATTAGATTTTTGGAGTCATGTAAATTAGCGTTACAAGTCACTTTATTGTACTGTTGAACAAAATGTTTACTAAGGCACATAGATGATTGTCCTTCTTAGTATGGAACTTGTATGTGTGCGCGTTCTACTGGCCAAATTTTGTAGAGCACGTACTTTTTGCACATTGTGCAGTTCCAAATTTTCTTTGGCTCCACTTGCCATCCAAATTTTGCTATGTAATTCAATTTGCTCAATCTTTCCAATTTATATCTTGGAATTTGTCCTTCTTACTTTTTTTTGATGGTTTATTGCAAAACATGGTGACCTTGAATAAAATAAAATAAAATGATGATAAAGTTTACATTAATTTATGCAATAAGTAAACGAAGTGCTTCACCGTTACAATGGAATGCAATTTTGTCAGACTTGGAGTTTTTCATAGCCTAGTAATTAGTGAAACTAAACTATGTGAAGTAGTTTAGTATCCAAGCACAATCATTCACACACCAAAACGAAAGAGGCGCATAGAGTCGTGAATTGACATCAGGCATTGGATCATCTACTTTGGAAGAAAAAGTTTATTAAAAATGAGCCATCCGCCCCACTATTTATGTACTCCGACGACGGAGTGGGAAGGCACTTGAACAATTTTGTGGAAGTTGCAAATACCCTGAAATATTTGAATCCATGCAAACATTCAATTTGTGCATAATTTTCATCCATCTCCACGTGAGTCAATAAAATCATAGAATTAACTTGGGTCATCCTACCATCTGAGCTTTCAATTTTGTACTTACTTCATTTTGATACGATGAAATATACCGATGTCTCACGAATTAAATTCTTAGCAATTCCGGAACTGCAGTGACACTTGTCTTGATTCCACCAACGTCTCCAGAGCCTTTTCCTATTGCGGAAAATCCACATACAAGCGCTGCCGCCGTGGATAATCGTGGACCTCTGCATGCTGACACCTCTATTCCAGACGCCGAGCTCTTGGAGATTCCGTATTTTCAAATTTCAAAAGTCCCAAATGTCATGGAATTCACACGTTGGTGAAACGGAAAAGAAATATATAGAAGTTGAAATTTCTTTTTCCATTGCAAATTTCATAAGCACATTGAGAGTGACCAAATTTTGGAACACCCCAAATCAGAACAAGTTGAACTCCACTAGCCCACGGTGCCCTGTATTTTCAAATTTCAAAACTCCCAAATGTCATGGAATTCACACGTTGGTGGAACGGATATGAAATATATAGAAGTTGAAAATTCCTTTTCCATGGCAGATTTCATGAGCGCATTGAGAATGACCAAATTTTGGAATGCCCCACATCAAAACATGTTGAATTCCACTAGCCCACGGTGCCCTGTATTTTCAAATTTCAAAAGTCCCAAATGTCATGGAATTCACACGCTGGTGGAACGGAAATGAAATCTAGAGAAGCTGAAAATTCTTTTTCCATTGCAGATTTCATGAGCGCATTAAGAATGACCAAATTTTGGAATGCCCCACATCAAAACAAGTTCAACTCCACTAGCCCACGGTGCCCTGTATTTTCAAATTTCAAAAATCCCAAATGTCATGGAATTCACACGTTGGGGGAACGGAAAAGAAATATATAGAAGTTGAAAATTCTTTTTCCAATGCAGATTTCATGAGCGCATTGAGAATGACCAAATTTTGGAATGCCCCACATCAAAACATGTTGAATTCCACTAGCCCACGGTGCCCTGTATTTTCAAATTTCAAAAGTCCCAAATGACATAGAATTCACACGTTGGTGGAACGGACTAGAAATATATAGAAGTTGGAAATTCTTTTTGCATTGCAAATTTCATGAGCGCATTGAGAATGACCAAATTTTGGAATGCCCCAAATCAGAACAAGTTGAACTCCACTAGCCCACGGTGCCCTGTATTTTCAAATTTCAAAAATCCCAAATGTCATGGAATTCACACGTTGGTGGAACGGAATAGAAATATATAGAAGTTGGAAATTCTTTTTCCATTGCAAATTTCATGAGCGCATTGAGAATGACCAAATTTTGGAATGCCCCACATCAAAACATGTTCAATTCCACTAGCCCACGGTGCCCTGTATTTTCAAATTTCAAAAGTCCCAAATGACATAGAATTCACACGTTGGTGGAACGGACTAGAAATATATAGAAGTTGGAAATTCTTTTTGCATTGCAGATTTCATGAGCGCATTGAGAATGACCAAATTTTGGAATGCCCTACATCAAAACATGTTGAATTCCACTAGCCCACGGTGCCCTGTATTTTCAAGTTTCAAAAGTCCCAAATGTCATGGAATTCACACATTGGTGGAATGGAAAAAAAATTACATAGAAGTTGGAAATTCCCTCTCCATTGCATATTTCATGAGCACATTGAGAACGACCAAATTTTGGAATGCCCCACATCCAAACATGTTGAATTCCACTAGCCCACGGTGCCCTGTATTTTCAAATTTCAAACGTGCCAAATGTCATGGAATTCACACGTTGGTGGAACGGAAAAGAAATATATAGAAGTTGAAAATTCTTTTTCCATTGTAGATTTCATGAGCGTATTGAGAATGACCAAATTTTGAATGCCCCACATCAAAACATGTTGAATTCCACTAGCCCACGGGGCCCTCAATTTTCAAATTTCAAAAATCCCAAATGTCATGGAATTCACACATTGGTTGAATGGAGAAAAAATGCATAGAAGTTGGAAATCCTCTCTCAATTGCGAATTTCATGAGCGCATTGAGAATGACCAAATTTTGGAATGCCCGACATCAAAACATGTTGAATTCCACTAGCCCACGGTGCCCTGTATTTTCAAATTTCAAAAGTCCCAAAAGGCATAGAATTCACACGTTGGTGGAATGGAATAGAAATATATAGAAGTTGGAAATTCTTTTTCCATTGCAGATTCCATGAGCGCATTGAGAATGACCAAATTTTGGAATGCCCCACATCAAAACAAGTTCAACTCCACTAGCCCACGGTGCCCTGTATTTTCAAATTTCAAAAATCCCAAATGTCATGGAATTCACACGTTGGGGGAACGGAAAAGAAATATATAGAAGTTGAAAATTCTTTTTCCAATGCAGATTTCATGAGCGCATTGAGAATGACCAAATTTTGGAATGCCCCACATCAAAACATGTTGAATTCCACTAGCCCACGGTGCCCTGTATTTTCAAATTTCAAAAGTCCCAAATGACATAGAATTCACACGTTGGTGGAACGGACTAGAAATATATAGAAGTTGGAAATTCTTTTTGCATTGCAGATTTCATGAGCGCATTGAGAATGACCAAATTTTGGAATGCCCTACATCAAAACATGTTGAATTCCACTAGCCCACGGTGCCCTGTATTTTCAAATTTCAAAAGTCCCAAATGTCATGGAATTCACACATTGGTGGAATGGAAAAAAAATTACATAGAAGTTGGAAATTCCCTCTCCATTGCATATTTCATGAGCACATTGAGAACGACCAAATTTTGGAATGCCCCACATCCAAACATGTTGAATTCCACTAGCCCACGGTGCCCTGTATTTTCAAATTTCAAACGTGCCAAATGTCATGGAATTCACACGTTGGTGGAACGGAAAAGAAATATATAGAAGTTGAAAATTCTTTTTCCATTGTAGATTTCATGAGCGTATTGAGAATGACCAAATTTTGAATGCCCCACATCAAAACATGTTGAATTCCACTAGCCCACGGGGCCCTCAATTTTCAAATTTCAAAAATCCCAAATGTCATGGAATTCACACATTGGTTGAATGGAGAAAAAATGCATAGAAGTTGGAAATCCTCTCTCAATTGCGAATTTCATGAGCGCATTGAGAATGACCAAATTTTGGAATGCCCGACATCAAAACATGTTGAATTCCACTAGCCCACGGTGCCCTGTATTTTCAAATTTCAAAAGTCCCAAAAGGCATAGAATTCACACGTTGGTGGAATGGAATAGAAATATATAGAAGTTGGAAATTCTTTTTCCATTGCAGATTCCATGAGCGCATTGAGAATGACCAAATTTTGGAATGCCCCACATCAAAACAAGTTCAACTCCACTAGCCCACGGTGCCCTGTATTTTCAAATTTCAAAAATCCCAAATGTCATGGAATTCACACGTTGGGGGAACGGAAAAGAAATATATAGAAGTTGAAAATTCTTTTTCCAATGCAGATTTCATGAGCGCATTGAGAATGACCAAATTTTGGAATGCCCCACATCAAAACATGTTGAATTCCACTAGCCCACGGTGCCCTGTATTTTCAAATTTCAAAAGTCCCAAATGACATAGAATTCACACGTTGGTGGAACGGACTAGAAATATATAGAAGTTGGAAATTCTTTTTGCATTGCAGATTTCATGAGCGCATTGAGAATGACCAAATTTTGGAATGCCCCACATCAAAACATGTTGAATTCCACTAGCCCACGGTGCCCTGTATTTTCAAATTTCAAAAGTCCCAAATGTCATGGAATTCACACGCTGGTGGAACGGAAATGAAATCTAGAGAAGCTGAAAATTCTTTTTCCATTGCAGATTTCATGAGCGCATTAAGAATGACCAAATTTTGGAATGCCCCACATCAAAACAAGTTCAACTCCACTAGCCCACGGTGCCCTGTATTTTCAAATTTCAAAAATCCCAAATGTCATGGAATTCACACGTTGGGGGAACGGAAAAGAAATATATAGAAGTTGAAAATTCTTTTTCCAATGCAGATTTCATGAGCGCATTGAGAATGACCAAATTTTGGAATGCCCCACATCAAAACATGTTGAATTCCACTAGCCCACGGTGCCCTGTATTTTCAAATTTCAAAAGTCCCAAATGACATAGAATTCACACGTTGGTGGAACGGACTAGAAATATATAGAAGTTGGAAATTCTTTTTGCATTGCAAATTTCATGAGCGCATTGAGAATGACCAAATTTTGGAATGCCCCAAATCAGAACAAGTTGAACTCCACTAGCCCACGGTGCCCTGTATTTTCAAATTTCAAAAATCCCAAATGTCATGGAATTCACACGTTGGTGGAACGGAATAGAAATATATAGAAGTTGGAAATTCTTTTTCCATTGCAAATTTCATGAGCGCATTGAGAATGACCAAATTTTGGAATGCCCCACATCAAAACATGTTCAATTCCACTAGCCCACGGTGCCCTGTATTTTCAAATTTCAAAAGTCCCAAATGACATAGAATTCACACGTTGGTGGAACGGACTAGAAATATATAGAAGTTGGAAATTCTTTTTGCATTGCAGATTTCATGAGCGCATTGAGAATGACCAAATTTTGGAATGCCCTACATCAAAACATGTTGAATTCCACTAGCCCACGGTGCCCTGTATTTTCAAGTTTCAAAAGTCCCAAATGTCATGGAATTCACACATTGGTGGAATGGAAAAAAAATTACATAGAAGTTGGAAATTCCCTCTCCATTGCATATTTCATGAGCACATTGAGAACGACCAAATTTTGGAATGCCCCACATCCAAACATGTTGAATTCCACTAGCCCACGGTGCCCTGTATTTTCAAATTTCAAACGTGCCAAATGTCATGGAATTCACACGTTGGTGGAACGGAAAAGAAATATATAGAAGTTGAAAATTCTTTTTCCATTGTAGATTTCATGAGCGTATTGAGAATGACCAAATTTTGAATGCCCCACATCAAAACATGTTGAATTCCACTAGCCCACGGGGCCCTCAATTTTCAAATTTCAAAAATCCCAAATGTCATGGAATTCACACATTGGTTGAATGGAGAAAAAATGCATAGAAGTTGGAAATCCTCTCTCAATTGCGAATTTCATGAGCGCATTGAGAATGACCAAATTTTGGAATGCCCGACATCAAAACATGTTGAATTCCACTAGCCCACGGTGCCCTGTATTTTCAAATTTCAAAAGTCCCAAAAGGCATAGAATTCACACGTTGGTGGAATGGAATAGAAATATATAGAAGTTGGAAATTCTTTTTCCATTGCAGATTCCATGAGCGCATTGAGAATGACCAAATTTTGGAATGCCCCACATCAAAACAAGTTCAACTCCACTAGCCCACGGTGCCCTGTATTTTCAAATTTCAAAAATCCCAAATGTCATGGAATTCACACGTTGGGGGAACGGAAAAGAAATATATAGAAGTTGAAAATTCTTTTTCCAATGCAGATTTCATGAGCGCATTGAGAATGACCAAATTTTGGAATGCCCCACATCAAAACATGTTGAATTCCACTAGCCCACGGTGCCCTGTATTTTCAAATTTCAAAAGTCCCAAATGACATAGAATTCACACGTTGGTGGAACGGACTAGAAATATATAGAAGTTGGAAATTCTTTTTGCATTGCAGATTTCATGAGCGCATTGAGAATGACCAAATTTTGGAATGCCCTACATCAAAACATGTTGAATTCCACTAGCCCACGGTGCCCTGTATTTTCAAATTTCAAAAGTCCCAAATGTCATGGAATTCACACATTGGTGGAATGGAAAAAAAATTACATAGAAGTTGGAAATTCCCTCTCCATTGCATATTTCATGAGCACATTGAGAACGACCAAATTTTGGAATGCCCCACATCCAAACATGTTGAATTCCACTAGCCCACGGTGCCCTGTATTTTCAAATTTCAAACGTGCCAAATGTCATGGAATTCACACGTTGGTGGAACGGAAAAGAAATATATAGAAGTTGAAAATTCTTTTTCCATTGTAGATTTCATGAGCGTATTGAGAATGACCAAATTTTGAATGCCCCACATCAAAACATGTTGAATTCCACTAGCCCACGGGGCCCTCAATTTTCAAATTTCAAAAATCCCAAATGTCATGGAATTCACACATTGGTTGAATGGAGAAAAAATGCATAGAAGTTGGAAATCCTCTCTCAATTGCGAATTTCATGAGCGCATTGAGAATGACCAAATTTTGGAATGCCCCACATCAAAACATGTTGAATTCCACTAGCCCACGGTGCCCTGTA
Organism: Antitrichia curtipendula; assembly: GCA_951230915.1. Lineage (NCBI taxonomy): Eukaryota > Viridiplantae > Streptophyta > Bryopsida > Hypnales > Leucodontaceae > Antitrichia > Antitrichia curtipendula. Next base: position 27,884,275 of record OX579637.1, read on the forward strand.
TTTTCAAATTTCAAAAGTCCCAAAAGGCATAGAATTCACACGTTGGTGGAATGGAATAGAAATATATAGAAGTTGGAAATTCCCTCTCCATTGCATATTTCATGAGCACATTGAGAACGACCAAATTTTGGAATGCCCCACATCAAAACATGTTGAATTCCACTAGCCCACGGTGCCCTGTATTTTCAAATTTCAAACGTGCCAAATGTCATGGAATTCACACGTTGGTGGAACGGAAAAGAAATATATAGAAGTTGAAAATTCTTTTTCCATTGTAGATTTCATGAGCGTATTGAGAATGACCAAATTTTGAATGCCCCACATCAAAACATGTTGAATTCCACTAGCCCACGGGGCCCTCAATTTTCAAATTTCAAAAATCCCAAATGTCATGGAATTCACACATTGGTTGAATGGAGAAAAAATGCATAGAAGTTGGAAATCCTCTCTCAATTGCGAATATCATGAGCGCATTGAGAATGACCAAATTTTGGAATGCCCCACATCAAAACATGTTGAATTCCACTAGCCCACGGTGCCCTGTATTTTCAAATTTCAAAAGTCCCAAAAGGCATAGAATTCACACGTTGGTGGAATGGAATAGAAATATATAGAAGTTGGAAATTCTTTTTCCATTGCAGATTCCATGAGCGCATTGAGAATGACCAAATTTTAAAATGCCCCACATCAAAACATGTTGAATTCCACTCGCCCACGGTGCCCTGTATTTTGAAATTTCAATAGTCCCAAATGTCATGGAATTCACACGTTGGTGGAACGGATAAAAAATATATAGAAGTTGAAAATTCCTTTTCCATTGCAGATTTCATGAGCGCATTGAGAATGACCAAATTTTGGAATGCCCCACATCAAAACATGTTGAATTCCACTAGCCCACGGTGCCCTGTATTTTCAAGTTTCAAAAGACCCTAATGTTATGGAATTCACACGTTGGTGGAACGGAAAAGAAAATATATAGAAGTTGAAAATTCTTTTTCCAATGCAGACTTCATGAGCGTATTGAGAATGACCAAATTTTGGAATGCCCCACATCAAAACATGTTGAATTCCACTAGCCCACGGTGCCCTGTATTTTCAAATTCCAAAAATCCCAAATGTCATGGAATGCACACATTGGTTGAATGGAGAAAATATGCATAGAAGTTGGAAATTCTCTCTCAATTGCGAATTTCATGAGCGCATTGAGAATGACCAAATTTTGGAATGCCCCACATCCAAACATGTTGAATTCCACTAGAACACGGTGCCCTGTATTTTCAAATTTCAAAAGTCCCAAATGTCATGGAATTCACACGTTGATGGAACGGAAAAGAAATATATAGAAGTTGAAAATTCTTTTTCCATTGCAGATTTCATGAGCGCATTGAGAATGACCAAACTTTCGAATGCCCCTCATCAAAATATGTTGAATTCCACTAGCCCACGGTGCCCTGTATTTTCAAATTCCAAAAGTCCCAAATGTCATGGAATTCACACGTTGGTGGAACGGAATAGAAATATATAGAAGTTGGGAATTCTTTTTCCATTGCAGATTTCATGAGCGCATTGAGAATGACCAAATTTTGGAATGCCCCACATCAAAACATGTTGAATTCCACTAGCCCGCGGTGCCCTGTATTTTCAAATTTCAAAAATCCCAAATGTCATGGAATTCACACGTTGGTGGAACGGAAAAAAAATATGTAGAAGTTGAAAATTCTTCTTCCATTGCAAATTTCATGAGCGCATTGAGAATCACACAATTTTGGAATGCCCCTCATCAAAACATGTTGAATTCCACTAGCCCACGGTGCCTTGTACTTTCAAATTTCAAAAATCCCAAATGTCATGGAATTCACACGTTGGTGGAACGGAAAAGAAATATATAGAAGTTGAAAATTCTTTTTGCATTGCAGATTTCATGAGCGCATTGAGAATCACACAATTTTGGAATGCCCCACATCAAAATATGTTGAATTCCAATAGCCCACGGTGCCCTGTATTTTCAAATTTCAAACTTGCCAAATGTCATGGAATTCATACGATGGTTGAATGGAGAAAAAAATAGATAGAATTTGGAAATTCCCTCCACATTGCAGATTTCATGAGCGCATTGAGAATGACCAAATTTTGGAATGCCCCACATCAAAACATGTTGAATTCCACTAGCCCACGGTGCCCTGTATTTTCAAATTTCAAAAATCCCAAATGTCATGGAATTCACACGTTGATGGAACAGAAAAGAAATATATAGAAGTTGAAAATTCCCTCCACATTGCAGATTTCATGAGCGCATTGAGAATGACCAAATTTTGGAATGCCCCTCATCAAAATATGTTGAATTCCAATAGCCCACGGTGCCCTGTATTTTCAAATTTCAAACGTGCCAAATGTCATGGAATTCATACGATGGTTGAATGGAGAAAAAAATAGATAGAATTTGGAAATTCCCTCCACATTGCAGATTTCATGAGCGCATTGAGAATGACCAAATTTTGGAATGCCCCACATCAAAACATGTTGAATTCCACTAGCCCACGGTGCCCTGTATTTTAAAATTTCAAAAATCCCAAATGTCATGGAATTCACACGTTGATGGAACGGAAAAGAAATATATAGAAGTTGAAAATTCTTTTTCCATTGCAGATTTCATGAGGGCATTGAGAATGACCAAACTTTGGAATGCCCCACATCAAAACATGTTGAATTCCACTAGCCCACGGTGCCTTGTATTTTAAAATTTCAAAAATCCCAAATGTCATGGAATTCACACGTTGGTGGAACGGAAAAGAAATATATAGAAGTTGAAAATTCCCTCCACATTGCAGATTTCATGAGCGCATTGAGAATGACCAAATTTTGGAATGCCCCACATCAAAACATGTTGAATTCCACTAGCCCACGGTGCCCTGTACTTTCAAATTTCAAACGTGCCAAATGTCATGGAATTCACACGTTGGTGGAACGGACTAGAAATATATAGAAGTTGGAAATTCTTTTTGCATTGCAGATTTCATGAGCGCATTGAGAATGACCAAATTTTGGAATGCCCCACATCAAAACATGTTGAATTCCACTAGCCCGCGGTGCCCTGTACTTTCAAATTTCAAAACTCCCAAATGTCATGGAATTCACACATTGCTTGAATGGAGAAAAAATGCATAGAAGTTGGAAATTCTCTCTCAATTGCAAATTTCATGAGCGCAATGAGAATGACCAAATTTTGGAATGCCCCACATCAAAACATGTTCAATTCCACTAGCCAACGGTGCCCTGTACTTTCAAATTTCAGAAGTCCCAAATGTCATGGAATTCACACGTTGGTGGAACGGAAAAGAAAATATATAGAAGTTGAAAATTCTTTTTCAATTGCAATTTTCATGAGCGCATTGCGAATCACACAATTTTGGAATGCCCCTCGTCAAAATATGTTGAATTCCACTAGCCCACGGTGCCCTGTACTTTCAAATTTCAAAAGACCCAAATGTCATAGAATTCACACATTGCTTGAATGGAGAAAAAATGCATAGAAGTTGGAAATTCTCTCTCAATTGCGAATTTCATGAGCGCAATGAGAATGACCAAATTTTGAAATGCCCCACATCAAAACATGTTGAATTCCACTAGCCCACGGTGCCCTGTGCTTTCAAATTTCAAAAATCGCAAATGTCATGGAATTCACACGTTGGTGGAACGGAAAAGAAAATATATAGAAGTTGAAAATTCTTTTTCCATTGCAGATTTCATGAGCGTATTGAGAATGACCAAATTTTGGAATGCCCCACATCAAAACATATTGAACTCAACTTGCCCACGGTGCCCTGTATTTTCAAATTTCAAAAATCCCAAATGTCATAGAATTCACACGTTGGTGGAACAGAATAGATATAAATAGAAGTTGGAAATTCTTTTTGCATTGCAGATATCATGAGCGCATTGAGAATGACCAAATTTTGGAATGCCCCACATCAAAACATGTTGAATTCCACTAGCCCACGTTGCCCTGTATTTTCAAATTTCAAAAATCCCAAATGTCATGGAATTTACACGTTGGTGGAACGGAAAAGAAAATATATAGAAGTTGAAAACTCCTTTTCCATTGCAGATTTCATGAGCGTATTGACAATCACCAAATTTTGGAATGCCCCACATCAAAACATGTTGAATTCCACTAGCCCACGGTGCCCTGTACTTTGAAATTTCAAAAGCCCCAAATGTCATAGAATTCACATGTTGGTGGATCGGACAAGAAATATATAGAAGTTGAAAATTCTTCTTCCATTGCAGATTACATGAGCGCATTGAGAATGACCAAATTTTCGAATTCCCCACATCAAAACATGTTGAATTCCACTTGCTCACGGTGCCCTGTATTTTCAAATTTCAAAAGTCCCAAATGTCATGGAATTCACACGTTGGTGGAACGGAAAAGAAATATATAGAAGTTGGAAATTCTTTTTGCATTGCAGATTTCATGAGCGCATTGAGAATGACCAAATTTTGGAATGCCCCACATCAAAACATGTTGAATTCCACTAGCTCACGGTGCCCTGTATTTTCAAATTTCAAAAATCCCAAATGTCATGGAATTCACACGTTCGTGGAACGGATAAATAATATATAGAAGTTGAAAATTTTTCTTCCATTGCAAATTACATGAGCGCATTGAGAATAACCAAATTTTGGAATGCCCCACATCAAAACATGTTGAATTCCACTAGCCCACGGTGCCCTGTATTTTCAAATTTCAAAAGTCCCAAATGACATAGAATTCACACGTTGGTGGAACGGACTAGAAATATATAGAAGTTGGAAATTCTTTTTGCATTGCAGATTTCATGAGCGCATTGAGAATGACCAAATTTTGGAATGCCCCACATCAAAACATGTTGAATTCCACTAGCCCGCGGTGCCTTGTACTTTCAAATTTCAAAAGTCTAAAATGTCATGGAATTCACACGTAGGTGGAACGGAAAAGAAATATATAGAAGTTGAAAATTCTTTTTCCATTGCAGATTTCATGAGCGCATTGAGAATCACACAATTTTGGAATGCCCCACATCAAAACATGTTCAATTCCACTAGCCCACGGTGCTCTGTATTTTCAAATTTCAAAAATCCCAAATGTCATGGAATTCACACGTTGGTGGAACGGAAAAGAAGTATATAGAAGTTGAAAATTCTTCTTCCATTGCAGATTACATGAGCGCATTGAGAATGACCAAATTTTCGACTGCCCCACATCAAAACATGTTGAATTCCACTAGCCCACGGTGCCCTGTATTTTCAAATTTCAAAAGTCCCAAATGTCATAGAATTCACACGTTGGTGGAACGGACTAGAAATATATAGAAGTTAGAAATTCTTTTTGCATTGCAGATTTCATGAGCGCATTGAGAATGACCAAATTTTGGAATGCCCCACATCAAAACATGTTGAATTCCACTAGCCCGCGGTGCCCTGTACTTTCAAATTTCAAAACTCCCAAATGTCATGGAATTCACACATTGCTTGAATGGAGAAAAAATGTATAGAAGTTGGAAATTCTCTCTCAATTGCGAATTTCATGAGCGCAATGAGAATGACCAAATTTTGGAATGCCCCACATCAAAACATGTTCAATTCCACTAGCCCACGGTGCCCTGTACTTTCAAATTTCAGAAGTCCCAAATGTCATGGAATTCACACGTTGGTGGAACGGAAAAGAAAATATATAGAAGTTGAAAATTCTTATTCAATTGCAATTTTCATGAGCGCATTGAGAATCACACAATTTTGGAATGCCCCTCGTCAAAATATGTTGAATTCCACTAGCCCACGGTGCCCTGTACTTTCAAATTTCAAAAGACCCAAATGTCATAGAATTCACACATTGCTTGAATGGAGAAAAAATGCATAGAAGTTGGAAATTCTCTCTCAATTGCGAATTTCATGAGCGCAATGAGAATGACCAAATTTTGAAATGCCCCACATCAAAACATGTTGAATTCCACTAGCCCACGGTGCCCTGTGCTTTCAAATTTCAAAAATCGCAAATGTCATGGAATTCACACGTTGGTGGAACGGAAAAGAAAATATATAGAAGTTGAAAATTCTTTTTCCATTGCAGATTTCATGAGCGTATTGAGAATGACCAAATTCTGGAATGCCCCACATCAAAACATATTGAACTCAACTTGCCCACGGTGCCCTGTATTTTCAAATTTCAAAAATCCCAAATGTCATAGAATTCACACGTTGGTGGAACAGAATAGAAATATATAGAAGTTGGAAATTCTTTTTGCATTGAAGATATCATGAGCGCATTGAGAATGACCAAATTTTGGAATGCCCCACATCAAAACATGTTGAATTCCACTAGCCCACGTTGCCCTGTATTTTCAAATTTCAAAAATCCCAAATGTCATGGAATTCACACGTTGGTGGAACGGAAAAGAAAATATATAGAAGTTGAAAACTCCTTTTCCATTGCAGATTTCATGAGCGTATTGACAATCACCAAATTTTGGAATGCCCCACATCAAAACATGTTGAATTCCACTAGCCCACGGTGCCCTGTACTTTGAAATTTCAAAAGCCCCAAATGTCATAGAATTCACATGTTGGTGGATCGGACTAGAAATATATAGAAGTTGGAAATTCTTCTTCCATTGCAGATTACATGAGCGCATTGAGAATGACCAAATTTTGGAATGCCCCACATCAAAACATGTTGAATTCCACTAGCCCACGGTGCCCTGTACTTTCAAATTTCAAAAGTCCCAAATGTCATAGAATTCACACGTTGGTGGAACGGAAAAGAAATATATAGAAGTTGGAAATTCTTTTTGCATTGCAGATTTCATGAGCGCATTGAGAATGACCAAATTTTGGAATGCCCCACATCAAAACATGTTGAATTCCACTAGCCCGCGGTGCCCTGTACTTTCAAATTTCAAAACTCCCAAATGTCATGGAATTCACACATTGCTTGAATGGAGAAAAAATGCATAGAAGTTGGAAATTCTCTCTCAATTGCGAATTTCATGAGCGCAATGAGAATGACCAAATTTTGGAATGCCCCACATCAAAACATGTTCAATTCCACTAGCCCACGGTGCCCTGTACTTTCAAATTTCAGAAGTCCCAAATGTCATGGAATTCACACGTTGGTGGAACGGAAAAGAAAATATATAGAAGTTGAAAATTCTTTTTCCATTGCAGATTTCATGAGCGTATTGAGAATGACAAAATTTTGGAATGCCCCACATCAAAACATATTGAACTCAACTTGCCCACGGTGCCCTGTATTTTCAAATTTCAAAAATCCCAAATGTCATAGAATTCACACGTTGGTGGAACAGAATAGAAATATATAGAAGTTGGAAATTCTTTTTGCATTGAAGATATCATGAGCGCATTGAGAATGACCAAATTTTGGAATGCCCCACATCAAAACATGTTGAATTCCACTAGCCCACGTTGCCCTGTATTTTCAAATTTCAAAAATCCCAAATGTCATGGAATTCACACGTTGGTGGAACGGAAAAGAAAATATATAGAAGTTGAAAATTCCTTTTCCATTGCAGATTTCATGAGCGTATTGACAATCACCAAATTTTGGAATGCCCCACATCAAAACATGTTGAATTCCACTAGCCCACGGTGCCCTGTACTTTGAAATTTCAAAAGCCCCAAATGTCATAGAATTCACATGTTGGTGGATCGGACTAGAAATATATAGAAGTTGGAAATTCTTCTTCCATTGCAGATTACATGAGCGCATTGAGAATGACCAAATTTTCGAATTCCCCACATCAAAACATGTTGAATTCCACTTGCTCACGGTGCCCTGTATTTTCAAATTTCAAAAGTCCCAAATGTCATGGAATTCACATGTTGGTGGAACGGAAAAGAAATATATAGAAGTTGGAAATTCTTTTTGCATTGCAGATTTCATGAGCGCATTGAGAATGACCAAATTTTGGAATGCCCCACATCAAAACATGTTGAATTCCACTAGCTCACGGTGCCCTGTATTTTCAAATTTCAAAAATCCCAAATGTCATGGAATTCACACGTTGGTGGAACGGAAAAGAAAATATATAGAAGTTGAAAACTCTTTTTGCATTGCAGATTTCATGAGCGTATTGACAATGACCGAATTTTGGAATGCCCCACATCAAAACATGTTGAATTCCACTAGCCCACGGTGCCCTGTATTTTCAAATTTCAGAAGTCCCAAATGTCATGGAATTCACACGTTGGTGGAACGGAAAAGAAAATATATAGAAGTTGAAAACTCTTTTTCCATTGCAGATTTCATGAGCGCATTGAGAATGACCAAATTTTGGAATGCCTCACATCAAAACATGTTGAATTCCACTAGCCCACGGTGCCCTGTATTTTCAAATTTCAAAAGTCCCAAATGTCATAGAATTCACACGTAGGTGGAACGGAATAGAAATATATAGAAGTTGGAAATTCTTTTTGCAGTGCAGATTTCATGAGCGCATTGAGAATGACCAAATTTTCGACTGCCCCACATCAAAACATGTTGAATTCCACTAGCTCACGGTGCCCTGTACTTTCAAATTTCAAAACTCCCAAATGTCATGGAATTCACACGTTGCTGGAACGAAAAAGAAATATATAGAAGTTGGAAATTCTTCTTCCATTGCAGATTTCAAGAGCGCATTGAGAATGACCAAATTTTGAAATGCCCCACATCAAAACATGTTGAATTCCACTAGCCCACGGTGCCCTGTATTTTCAAATTTCAAAAGTCCCAAATGTCATAGAATTCACACGTTGGTGGAACGGAATAGAAATATATAGAAGTTGGAAATTCTTTTTGAATTGCAGATTTCATGAGCGCATTGAGAATGACCGAACTTTGGAATGCCCCACATCAAAACATGTTGAATTCCACTAGCTCACGGTGCCCTGTACTTTCAAATTTCAAAAATCCCAAATGTCATGGAATTCACACGTTGGTGGAACGGAAAAGAAATATATAGAAGTTGGAAATTCTTCTTCCATTGCAGATTACATGAGCGCATTGAGAATGACCAAATTTTGGAATGCCCCACATCAAAACATGTTGAATTCCACTAGCCCACGGTGCTCTGTATTTTCAAATTTCAAACGTGCCAAATGTCATAGAACTTATACGATGGTTGAATGGAGAAAAAAATACATAGAAGTTGGAAATTCCCTCCACATTGCAGATTTCATGAGCGCATTGAGAATGACCAAATTTTCGAATTCCCCACATCAAAAAATGTTGAATTCCACTTGCTCACGGTGCCCTGTATTTTCAAATTTCAAAAGTCCCAAATGTCATGGAATTCACACGTTGGTGGAACGGAAAAGAAATATATAGAAGTTGGAAATTCTTTTTGCATTGCAGATTTCATGAGCGCATTGAGAATGACCAAATTTTGGAATGCCCCACATCAAAACATGTTGAATTCCACTAGCCCACGTTGCCCTGTATTTTCAAATTTCAAAAATCCCAAATGTCATGGAATTCACACGTTCGTGGAACGGATAAAAAATATATAGAAGTTGGAAATTTTTCTTCCATTGCAAATTACATGAGCGCATTGAGAATAACCAAATTTTGGAATGCCCCACATCAAAACATGTTGAATTCCACTAGTTCACAGTGCCCTGTATTTTCAAATTTCAAAAGTTCCAAATGTCATGGAATTCACACGTTGGTGGAACGGAAAAGAAAATATATAGAAGTTGAAAACTCTTTTTCCATTGCAGATTTCATGAGCGCATTGGGAATGACCGAATTTTGGAATGCCCCACATCAAAACATGTTGAATTCCACTAGCCCACGGTGCCCTGTATTTTCAAATTTCAGAAGTCCCAAATGTCATGGAATTCACACGTTGGTGGAACGGAAAAGAAAATATATAGAAGTTGAAAACTCTTTTTCCATTGCAGATTTCATGAGCGCATTGAGAATGACCAAATTTTGGAATGCCTCACATCAAAACATGTTGAATTCCACTAGCCCACGGTGCCCTGTATATTCAAATTTCAAACGTGCCAAATGTCATAGAACTTATACGATGGTTGAATGGAGAAAAAAATACATAGAAGTTGGAAATTCCCTCCACATTGCAGATTTCATGAGCGCATTGAGAATGAGCAAATTATGAAATGCCCCACATCAAAACATGTTGAATTCCACTAGCTCACGGTGCCCTGTATTTTCAAATTTCAAAAATCCCAAATGTCATGGAATTCACACGTTGGTGGAACGGAAAAGAAATATATAGAAGTTGGAAATTCTTTTTCCATTGCAGATTACATGAGCGCATTGAGAATGACCAAATTTTCGAGTGCCCCACATCAAAACATGTTGAATTCCAGTAGCTCACGGTGCCCTGTATTTTCAAATTTCAAAAATCCCAAATGTCATGGAATTCACACGTTCGTGGAACGGATAAAAAATATATAAGAGTTGGAAATTCTTCTTCCATTGCAGATTACATGAGCGCATTGAGAATGACCAAATTTTCGAATTCCCCACATCAAAACATGTTGAATTCCACTTGCTCACGGTGCCCTGTATTTTCAAATTTCAAAAGTCCCAAATGTCATGGAATTCACATGTTGGTGGAACGGAAAAGAAATATATAGAAGTTGGAAATTCTTTTTGCATTGCAGATTTCATGAGCGCATTGAGAATGACCAAATTTTGGAATGCCCCACATCAAAACATGTTGAATTCCACTAGCTCACGGTGCCCTGTATTTTCAAATTTCAAAAATCCCAAATGTCATGGAATTCACACGTTGGTGGAACGGAAAAGAAAATATATAGAAGTTGAAAACTCTTTTTGCATTGCAGATTTCATGAGCGTATTGACAATGACCGAATTTTGGAATGCCCCACATCAAAACATGTTGAATTCCACTAGCCCACGGTGCCCTGTATTTTCAAATTTCAGAAGTCCCAAATGTCATGGAATTCACACGTTGGTGGAACGGAAAAGAAAATATATAGAAGTTGAAAACTCTTTTTCCATTGCAGATTTCATGAGCGCATTGAGAATGACCAAATTTTGGAATGCCTCACATCAAAACATGTTGAATTCCACTAGCCCACGGTGCCCTGTATTTTCAAATTTCAAAAGTCCCAAATGTCATAGAATTCACACGTAGGTGGAACGGAATAGAAATATATAGAAGTTGGAAATTCTTTTTGCAGTGCAGATTTCATGAGCGCATTGAGAATGACCAAATTTTGGAATGCCCCACATCAAAACATGTTGAATTCCACTAGCTCACGGTGCCCTGTACTTTCAAATTTCAAAACTCCCAAATGTCATGGAATTCACACGTTGCTGGAACGAAAAAGAAATATATAGAAGTTGGAAATTCTTCTTCCATTGCAGATTTCAAGAGCGCATTGAGAATGACCAAATTTTGAAATGCCCCACATCAAAACATGTTGAATTCCACTAGCCCACGGCGCCCTGTATTTTCAAATTTCAATAGTCCCAAATGTTATGGAATTCACACGTTGGTGGGACGGAAAAGAAAATATATAGAAGTTGGAAATTCTTTTTGCATTGCAGATTTCATGAGCGTATTGACAATGACCAAATTTTGGAATGCCCCACATCAAAACATGTTGAATTCCACTAGCTCACGGTGCCCTGTACTTTCAAATTTCAAAACTCCCAAATGTCATGGAATTCACACGTTGGTGGAACGGAAAAGAAAATATATAGAGGTTGAAAATTCTTTTTCCATTGCAGATTTCATGAGCGCATTGAGAATGACCAAATTTTGGAATGCCCCACATCAAAACATGTTGAATTCCACTAGCTCACGGTGCCCTGTACTTTCAAATTTCAAAACTCCCAAATGTCATGGAATTCACACGTTGCTGGAACGAAAAAGAAATATATAGAAGTTGGAAATTCTTCTTCCATTGCAGATTTCAAGAGCGCATTGAGAATGACCAAATTTTGAAATGCCCCACATCAAAACATGTTGAATTCCACTAGCCCACGGCGCCCTGTATTTTCAAATTTCAATAGTCCCAAATGTTATGGAATTCACACGTTGGTGGGACGGAAAAGAAAATATATAGAAGTTGGAAATTCTTTTTGCATTGCAGATTTCATGAGCGTATTGACAATGACCAAATTTTGGAATGCCCCACATCAAAAAGTGTTGAATTCCACTAGCCCACGGTGCTCTGTATTTTTAATTTTCAAACGTGCCAAATGTCATAGAACTTATACGATGGTTGAATGGAGAAAAAAATACATAGAAGTTGGAAATTCCCTCCACATTGCAGATTTCATGAGCGCATTGAGAATGACCAAATTATCAAATGCCCCACATCAAAACATGTTGAATTCCACTAGCCCACGGTGCCCTGTATTTTAAAATTTCAAAAATCCCAAATGTCATGGAATTCACACGTTGGTGGAACGGAAAAGAATTATATAGAAGTTGAAATTTTTTTATCCATTGCAGATTTCATGAGCGCATTGAGAATGACCAAATTTTGGAGTGCCCCACATCAAAGCATGTTGAATTCCACTAGCCCACGGTGCCCTGTATTTTCAAATTTCAAAAGTCCCAAATGTCATAAAATTCAGACGTTGGTGGAACGGAATAGAAATATATAGAAGTTGGAAATTGTTTTTGCATTGCAGATTTCATGAGCGCATTGAGAATGACCAAATTATCAAATGCCCCACATCAAAACATGTTGAATTCTACTAGCCCACGTTGCTCTGTATTTTCAAATTTCAAATGTGCCAATTGTCATGGAATTCACACGTTGGTGGAACGGAAAAGAAATATATAGAAGTTGGAAATTCTTCTTCCATTGCAGATTACATGAGCGCATTGAGAATGACCAAATTATCAAATGCCCCACATCAAAACATGTTGAATTCCACTAGCCCATGGTGCCTTGTACTTTCAAATTTCAAAAATCCCAAATGTCATGGAATTCACACGTAGGTGGAACGGAAAAGAAATATATAGAAGTTGGAAATTTTTCTTCCATTGCAGATTACATGAGCGCATTGAGAATGACCAAATTATCAAATGCCCCACATCAAAACATGTTGAATTCCACTAGCCCACGTTGCCTTGTATTTTCAAATTTCAAAAGTCCCAAATGTCATGGAATTCAGACGTTGGTGGAACGGAAAAGAAATATATAGAAGTTGAAAATTCTTTTTCCATTGCAGATTTCATGAGCGTATTGAGAATGGCCAAATTTTGGAATGCCCCACATCAAAACATGTTCAATTCCACTAGCCCACGGTGCCCTATACTTTCAAATTTCAGAAGTCCCAAATGTCATGGAATTCTCACGTTGGTGGAACGGAAAAGAGAATATATAGAAGTTGAAAATTCTTTTTCCATTGCAGATTTCATGAGCGCATTGAGAATGACCAAATTTTGGAATGCCCCACATCAAAACATGTTGAATTCCACTAGCCCACGGTGCCCTGTATTTTCAAATTTCAAAAGTCCCAAATGTCATGGAATTCACACGTTGGTGGAACGGAATAGAAATATTAAGAAGTTGGAAATACTTTTTGCATTGCAGATTTCATGAGCGCATTGAGAATGACCAAATTTTGGAATGCCCCACATCAAAACATGTTGAATTCCACTAGCCCACGGTGCCTTGTACTTTCAAATTTCAAAAATCCTAAATATCATGGAATTCACACATTGGTTGAGTGGAGAAAAAATACATAGAAGTTGGAAGTTCTCTCTCAATTGCGAATTTCATGAGCGCAATGAGAATGACCAAATTTTGGAATGCCCCACATCAAAACATGTTGAATTCCACTAGCCCACGGTGCCCTGTACTTTCAAATTTCAAAAGTCCCAAATGTCATGGAATTCACACGTTGGTGGAACGGAAAAGAAATATGTAGAAGTTGGAAATTCTTCTTCCATTGCAGATTACATGAGCGCATTGAGAATGACCAAATTATCAAATGCCCCACATCAAAACATGTTGAATTCCACTAGCCCACGTTGCCTTGTATTTTCAAATTTCAAAAGTCTCAAATGTCATGGAATTCAGACGTTGGTGGAACGGAAAAGAAATATATAGAAGTTGAAAATTCTTTTTCCATTGCAGATTTCATGAGCGTATTGAGAATGACCAAATTATCAAATGCCCCACATCAAAACATGTTCAATTCCACTAGCCCACATTCCCTGTACTTTCAAATTTCAGAAGTCCCAAATGTCATGGAATTCTCACGTTGGTGGAACGGAAAAGAAAATATATAGAAGTTGGAAATTCTTTTTCCATTGCAGATTTCATGAGCGCATTGAGAATGACCAAATTTTGGAATGCCCCACATCAAAACATGTTGAATTCCACTAGCCCGCGGTGCCCTGTATTTTCAAATTTCAAAAGTCCCAAATGTCATAGAATTCACACGTTGGTGGAACGGAATTGAAATATATAGAAGTTGGAAATTCTTTTTGCATTGCAGATTTTATGAGCGCACTGAGAATGACCAAATTTTGGAATGCCCAACATCAAAACATGTTGAATTCCACTAGCCCACGGTGCCCTGTACTTTCAAATTTCAAAAATCCCCTATATCATGGAATTCACATGTTGGTTGAATGGAGAAAATATGTACAGAAGTCGGAAATTCTCTCTGAATTGCAGATTTCATGAGCGCATTGAGAATGACCAAATTTTGGAATGCCCCACATCAAAACATGTTGAATCCCACTAGCCCACGGTGCCCTGTATTTTCAAATTTCATAAGTCCCAAATGTCATAGAACTTATACGATGGTTGAATGGAGAAAAAATAACATAGAAGTTGGAAATTCCCTCCACATTGCAGATTTCATGAGCGCATTGAGAATGACCAAATTATCAAATGCCCCACATCAAAACATGTTAAATTCCACTAGCTCACAGTGCCCTGTATTTTCAAATTTCAAAACTCCCAAATGTCATGGAATTCACACATTGGTTGAATGGAGAAAAAATGCATAGAAGTTGGAAATTCTCTCTCAATTGCGAATTTCATGAGCGCAATGAGAATGACCAAATTTTGGAATGCCCCACATCAAAACATGTTGAATTCCACTAGCCCACGGTGCCCTGTACTTTGAAATTTCAAAAATCCCAGATGTCATGGAATTCACACATTGCTTGAATCGAGAAAAAATGCATAGAAGTTGGAATTTCTCTCTCAATTGCGAATTTCATGAGCGCAATGAGAATGACCAAATTTTGGAATGCCCCACATCAAAACATGTTGAATTCCACTAGCCCACGGTGCCGTGTACTTTGAAATTTCAAAAATCCCAGATGTCATGGAATTCACACATTGCTTGAATCGAGAAAAAATGCATAGAAGTTGGAAATTCTTCTTCCATTGCAGATTACATGAGCGCATTGAGAATGACCAAATTTTGGAATGCCCCACATCAAAACATGTTGAATTCCACTAGCCCACGGTGCCGTGTACTTTGAAATTTCAAAAATCCCAGATGTCATGGAATTCACACATTGCTTGAATCGAGAAAAAATGCATAGAAGTTGGAAATTCTCTCTCAATTGCGAATTTCATGAGCGCAATGAGAATGACCAAATTTTGGAATGCCCCACATCAAAACATGTTGAATTCCACTAGCCCACGGTGCCCTGTACTTTGAAATTTCAAAAATCCCAGATGTCATGGAATTCACACATTGCTTGAATCGAGAAAAAATGCATAGAAGTTGGAAATTCTCTCTCAATTGCGAATTTCATAAGCGCAATGAGAATGACCAAATTTTGGAATGCCCCACATCAAAACATGTTGAATTCCACTAGGTCACGGTGCCCTGTATTTTCAAATTTCAAAAGTCCCAAAAGGCATAGAATTCACACGTTGGTGGAAAGGAATAGAAATATATAGAAGTTGGAAATTCTTTTTGCATTGCAGATTTCATGAGCGTATTGACAATGACCAAATTGTGGAATGCCCCACATCAAAACATGTTGAATTCCACTAGCTCACGGTGCCCTGTATTTTCAAATTTCAAAAATCCCAAATGTCATGGAATTCACACGTTCGTGGAACGGATAAAAAATATATAGAAGTTGGAAATTTTTCTTCCATTGCAGATTACATGAGCGCATTGAGAATAACCAAATTTTGGAATGCCCCACATCAAAACATGTTGAATTCCACTAGCCCACGGTGCCCTGTACTTTCAAATTTCAAAAATCCTAAATATCATGGAATTCACACATTGGTTGAGTGGAGAAAAAATACATAGAAGTTGGAAGTTCTCTCTCAATTGCGAATTTCATGAGCGCAATGAGAATGACCAAATTTTGGAATGCCCCACATCAAAACATGTTCAATTCCACTAGGTCACGGTGCCCTGTATTTTCAAATTTCAAAAGTCCCAAAAGGCATAGAATTCACACGTTGGTGGAAAGGAATAGAAATATATAGAAGTTGGAAATTCTTTTTGCATTGCAGATTTCATGAGCGTATTGACAATGACCAAATTGTGGAATGCCCCACATCAAAACATGTTGAATTCCACTAGCTCACGGTGCCCTGTATTTTCAAATTTCAAAAATCCCAAATGTCATGGAATTCACACGTTCGTGGAACGGATAAAAAATATATAGAAGTTGGAAATTTTTCTTCCATTGCAGATTACATGAGCGCATTGAGAATAACCAAATTTTGGAATGCCCCACATCAAAACATGTTGAATTCCACTAGCCCACGGTGCCCTGTACTTTCAAATTTCAAAAATCCTAAATATCATGGAATTCACACATTGGTTGAGTGGAGAAAAAATACATAGAAGTTGGAAGTTCTCTCTCAATTGCGAATTTCATGAGCGCAATGAGAATGACCAAATTTTGGAATGCCCCACATCAAAACATGTTCAATTCCACTAGGTCACGGTGCCCTGTATTTTCAAATTTCAAAAGTCCCAAAAGGCATAGAATTCACACGTTGGTGGAAAGGAATAGAAATATATAGAAGTTGGAAATTCTTTTTGCATTGCAGATTTCATGAGCGTATTGACAATGACCAAATTGTGGAATGCCCCACATCAAAACATGTTGAATTCCACTAGCCCACGGTGCCCTGTACTTTCAAATTTCAAAAATCCTAAATATCATGGAATTCACACATTGGTTGAGTGGAGAAAAAATACATAGAAGTTGGAAGTTCTCTCTCAATTGCGAATTTCATGAGCGCAATGAGAATGACCAAATTTTGGAATGCCCCACATCAAAACATGTTCAATTCCACTAGGTCACGGTGCCCTGTATTTTCAAATTTCAAAAGTCCCAAAAGGCATAGAATTCACACGTTGGTGGAAAGGAATAGAAATATATAGAAGTTGGAAATTCTTTTTGCATTGCAGATTTCATGAGCGTATTGACAATGACCAAATTGTGGAATGCCCCACATCAAAACATGTTGAATTCCACTAGCTCACGGTGCCCTGTATTTTCAAATTTCAAAAATCCCAAATGTCATGGAATTCACACGTTCGTGGAACGGATAAAAAATATATAGAAGTTGAAAATTCTTTTTCCATTGCAGATTTCATGAGCGCATTGAGAATGACCAAATTTTGGAATGCCCCACATCAAAACATGTTGAATTCCACTAGCCCACGGTGCC
Organism: Antitrichia curtipendula; assembly: GCA_951230915.1. NCBI lineage: Eukaryota > Viridiplantae > Streptophyta > Bryopsida > Hypnales > Leucodontaceae > Antitrichia > Antitrichia curtipendula. The sequence goes on from OX579637.1 coordinate 27,901,948, forward strand.
CTGTACTTTCAAATTTCAAAAGTCCCAAATGTCATGGAATTCACACGTTGGTGGAACGGAAAAGAAAATATATAGAAGTTGGAAATTCTTTTTCCATTGAAGATTTCATGAGCGCATTGAGAATGACCAAATTTTGGAATGCCCCACATCAAAACATGTTGAATTCCACTAGCCCGCGGTGCCCTGTATTTTCAAATTTCAAAAGTCCCAAATGTCATAGAATTCACACGTTGGTGGAACGGAATTGAAATATATAGAAGTTGGAAATTCTTTTTGCATTGCAGATTTTATGAGCGCACTGAGAATGACCAAATTTTGGAATGCCCCACATCAAAACATGTTGAATTCCACAAGCCCACGGTGCCCTGTACTTTCAAATTTCAAAAGACCCAAATGTCATGGAATTCACACGTTGGTGGAACGGAAAAGAAAATATATAGAGGTTGAAAATTCTTTTTCCATTGCAGATTTCATGAGCGCATTGAGAATGACCAAATTTTGGAATGGCCCACATCAAAGCATGTTGAATTCCACTAGCCCACGGTGCCCTGTACTTTCAAATTTCAAAAATCCCCTATATCATGGAATTCACATGTTGGTTGAATGGAGAAAATATGTACAGAAGTCGGAAATTCTCTCTCAATTGCAGATTTCATGAGCGCATTGAGAATGACCAAATTTTGGAATGCCCCACATCCAAACATGATGAACTCCACTAGCCCACGGTGCCCTGTATTTTCAAATTTCAAAAGTCCCAAATGTCATGGAATTCACATGTTGGTTGAATGGAGAAAATATGCATAGAAGTTGGAAATTCTCTCTCAATTGCGAATTTCATGAGCGCAATGAGAATGACCAAATTTTGGAATGCCCCACATCAAAACATGTTGAATTCCACTAGCCCACGGTGCCGTGTACTTTGAAATTTCAAAAATCCCAGATGTCATGGAATTCACACATTGCTTGAATCGAGAAAAAATGCATAGAAGTTGGAAATTCTCTCTCAATTGCGAATTTCATAAGCGCAATGAGAATGACCAAATTTTGGAATGCCCCACATCAAAACATGTTCAATTCCACTAGGTCACGGTGCCCTGTATTTTCAAATTTCAAAAGTCCCAAAAGGCATAGAATTCACACGTTGGTGGAAAGGAATAGAAATATATAGAAGTTGGAAATTCTTTTTGCATTGCAGATTTCATGAGCGTATTGACAATGACCAAATTTTGGAATGCCCCACATCAAAACATGTTGAATTCCACTAGCTCACGGTGCCCTGTATTTTCAAATTTCAAAAATCCCAAATGTCATGGAATTCACACGTTCGTGGAACGGATAAAAAATATATAGAAGTTGGAAATTTTTCTTCCATTGCAGATTACATGAGCGCATTGAGAATAACCAAATTTTGGAATGCCCCACATCAAAACATGTTGAATTCCACTAGTCCACGGTGCCCTGTACTTTCAAATTTCAAAAGTCCCAAATGTCATGGAATTCACACGTTGGTGGAACGGAAAAGAAAATATATAGAAGTTGGAAATTCTTTTTCCATTGCAGATTTCATGAGCGCATTGAGAATGACCAAATTTTGGAATGCCCCACATCAAAACATGTTGAATTCCACTAGCCCGCGGTGCCCTGTATTTTCAAATTTCAAAAGTCCCAAATGTCATAGAATTCACACGTTGGTGGAACGGAATTGAAATATATAGAAGTTGGAAATTCTTTTTGCATTGCAGATTTTATGAGCGCACTGAGAATGACCAAATTTTGGAATGCCCCACATCAAAACATGTTGAATTCCACAAGCCCACGGTGCCCTGTACTTTCAAATTTCAAAAGACCCAAATGTCATGGAATTCACACGTTGGTGGAACGGAAAAGAAAATATATAGAGGTTGAAAATTCTTTTTCCATTGCAGATTTCATGAGCGCATTGAGAATGACCAAATTTTGGAATGGCCCACATCAAAGCATGTTGAATTCCACTAGCCCACGGTGCCCTGTACTTTCAAATTTCAAAAATCCCCTATATCATGGAATTCACATGTTGGTTGAATGGAGAAAATATGTACAGAAGTCGGAAATTCTCTCTCAATTGCAGATTTCATGAGCGCATTGAGAATGACCAAATTTTGGAATGCCCCACATCCAAACATGATGAACTCCACTAGCCCACGGTGCCCTGTATTTTCAAATTTCAAAAGTCCCAAATGTCATGGAATTCACATGTTGGTTGAATGGAGAAAATATGCATAGAAGTTGGAAATTCTCTCTCAATTGCGAATTTCATGAGCGCAATGAGAATGACCAAATTTTGGAATGCCCCACATCAAAACATGTTGAATTCCACTAGCCCACGGTGCCGTGTACTTTGAAATTTCAAAAATCCCAGATGTCATGGAATTCACACATTGCTTGAATCGAGAAAAAATGCATAGAAGTTGGAAATTCTCTCTCAATTGCGAATTTCATAAGCGCAATGAGAATGACCAAATTTTGGAATGCCCCACATCAAAACATGTTCAATTCCACTAGGTCACGGTGCCCTGTATTTTCAAATTTCAAAAGTCCCAAAAGGCATAGAATTCACACGTTGGTGGAAAGGAATAGAAATATATAGAAGTTGGAAATTCTTTTTGCATTGCAGATTTCATGAGCGTATTGACAATGACCAAATTTTGGAATGCCCCACATCAAAACATGTTGAATTCCACTAGCTCACGGTGCCCTGTATTTTCAAATTTCAAAAATCCCAAATGTCATGGAATTCACACGTTCGTGGAACGGATAAAAAATATATAGAAGTTGGAAATTTTTCTTCCATTGCAGATTACATGAGCGCATTGAGAATAACCAAATTTTGGAATGCCCCACATCAAAACATGTTGAATTCCACTAGTCCACGGTGCCCTGTACTTTCAAATTTCAAAAGTCCCAAATGTCATGGAATTCACACGTTGGTGGAACGGAAAAGAAAATATATAGAAGTTGGAAATTCTTTTTCCATTGCAGATTTCATGAGCGCATTGAGAATGACCAAATTTTGGAATGCCCCACATCAAAACATGTTGAATTCCACTAGCCCGCGGTGCCCTGTATTTTCAAATTTCAAAAGTCCCAAATGTCATAGAATTCACACGTTGGTGGAACGGAATTGAAATATATAGAAGTTGGAAATTCTTTTTGCATTGCAGATTTTATGAGCGCACTGAGAATGACCAAATTTTGGAATGCCCCACATCAAAACATGTTGAATTCCACAAGCCCACGGTGCCCTGTACTTTCAAATTTCAAAAGACCCAAATGTCATGGAATTCACACGTTGGTGGAACGGAAAAGAAAATATATAGAGGTTGAAAATTCTTTTTCCATTGCAGATTTCATGAGCGCATTGAGAATGACCAAATTTTGGAATGGCCCACATCAAAGCATGTTGAATTCCACTAGCCCACGGTGCCCTGTACTTTCAAATTTCAAAAATCCCCTATATCATGGAATTCACATGTTGGTTGAATGGAGAAAATATGTACAGAAGTCGGAAATTCTCTCTCAATTGCAGATTTCATGAGCGCATTGAGAATGACCAAATTTTGGAATGCCCCACATCCAAACATGATGAACTCCACTAGCCCACGGTGCCCTGTATTTTCAAATTTCAAAAGTCCCAAATGTCATGGAATTCACATGTTGGTTGAATGGAGAAAATATGCATAGAAGTTGGAAATTCTCTCTCAATTGCGAATTTCATGAGCGCAATGAGAATGACCAAATTTTGGAATGCCCCACATCAAAACATGTTGAATTCCACTAGCCCACGGTGCCGTGTACTTTGAAATTTCAAAAATCCCAGATGTCATGGAATTCACACATTGCTTGAATCGAGAAAAAATGCATAGAAGTTGGAAATTCTCTCTCAATTGCGAATTTCATAAGCGCAATGAGAATGACCAAATTTTGGAATGCCCCACATCAAAACATGTTCAATTCCACTAGGTCACGGTGCCCTGTATTTTCAAATTTCAAAAGTCCCAAAAGGCATAGAATTCACACGTTGGTGGAAAGGAATAGAAATATATAGAAGTTGGAAATTCTTTTTGCATTGCAGATTTCATGAGCGTATTGACAATGACCAAATTTTGGAATGCCCCACATCAAAACATGTTGAATTCCACTAGCTCACGGTGCCCTGTATTTTCAAATTTCAAAAATCCCAAATGTCATGGAATTCACACGTTCGTGGAACGGATAAAAAATATATAGAAGTTGGAAATTTTTCTTCCATTGCAGATTACATGAGCGCATTGAGAATAACCAAATTTTGGAATGCCCCACATCAAAACATGTTGAATTCCACTAGTTCACGGTGCCCTGTATTTTCAAATTTCAAAAGTCCAAAATGTCATGGAATTCACACGTTGGTGGAACGGAAAAGAATTATATAGAAGTTGAAATTTTTTTTTCCATTGCAGATTTCATGAGCGCATTAAGAATGACCAAATTTTGGAATGCCCCACATCAAAGCATGTTGAATTCCACTAGCCCACGGTGCCCTGTATTTTCAAATTTCAAAAGTCCCAAATGTCATAAAATTCAGACGTTGGTGGAACGGAATAGAAATATATAGAAGTTGGAAACTGTTTTTGCATTGCAGATTTCATGAGCGCATTGAGAATGACCAAATTTTCGAATGCCCCACATCAAAACATGTTGAATTCCACTCGCTCACGGTGCCCTGTACTTTCAAATTTCAAAAATCCCAAATGTCATGGAATTCACACGTAGGTGGAACGGAAAAGAAATATATAGAAGATGGAAATTCTTCTTCCATTGCAGATTACATGAGCGCATTGAGAATGACCAAATTATCAAATGCCCCACATCAAAACATGTTGAATTCCACTAGCCCACGGTGCTCTGTATTTTCAAATTTCAAAAGTTCCAATTGTCATGGAATTCACACGTTGGTGGAACGGAAAAGAAATATATAGAAGTTGGAAATTCTTCTTCCATTGCAGATTACATGAGCGCATTGAGAATGACCAAATTATCAAATGCCCCACATCAAAACATGTTCAATTCCACTAGCCCACGGTGCCCTGTACTTTCAAATTTCAAAAGTCCCAAATGTCATGGAATTCACACGTTGGTGGAACGGAAAAGAAAATATATAGAAGTTAAAAATTCTTTTTCCATTGCAGATTTCATGAGCGCATTGAGAATGACCAAATTTTGGAATGCCCCACATCAAAACATGTTGAATTCCACTAGCCCACGGTGCCCTGTACTTTCAAATTTCAAAAATCCTAAATATCATGGAATTCACACATTGGTTGAGTGGAGAAAAAATACATAGAAGTTGGAAGTTCTCTCTCAATTGCGAATTTCATGAGCGCAATGAGAATGACCAAATTTTGGAATGCCCCACATCAAAACATGTTGAATTCCACTAGCCCACGGTGCCCTGTACTTTCAAATTTCAAAAGTCCCAAATGTCATGGAATTCACACGTTGGTGGAACGGAAAAGAAAATATATAGAAGTTGGAAATTCTTTTTCCATTGAAGATTTCATGAGCGCATTGAGAATGACCAAATTTTGGAATGCCCCACATCAAAACATGTTGAATTCCACTAGCCCGCGGTGCCCTGTATTTTCAAATTTCAAAAGTCCCAAATGTCATAGAATTCACACGTTGGTGGAACGGAATTGAAATATATAGAAGTTGGAAATTCTTTTTGCATTGCAGATTTTATGAGCGCACTGAGAATGACCAAATTTTGGAATGCCCCACATCAAAACATGTTGAATTCCACAAGCCCACGGTGCCCTGTACTTTCAAATTTCAAAAGACCCAAATGTCATGGAATTCACACGTTGGTGGAACGGAAAAGAAAATATATAGAGGTTGAAAATTCTTTTTCCATTGCAGATTTCATGAGCGCATTGAGAATGACCAAATTTTGGAATGGCCCACATCAAAGCATGTTGAATTCCACTAGCCCACGGTGCCCTGTACTTTCAAATTTCAAAAATCCCCTATATCATGGAATTCACATGTTGGTTGAATGGAGAAAATATGTACAGAAGTCGGAAATTCTCTCTCAATTGCAGATTTCATGAGCGCATTGAGAATGACCAAATTTTGGAATGCCCCACATCCAAACATGATGAACTCCACTAGCCCACGGTGCCCTGTATTTTCAAATTTCAAAAGTCCCAAATGTCATGGAATTCACATGTTGGTTGAATGGAGAAAATATGCATAGAAGTTGGAAATTCTCTCTCAATTGCGAATTTCATGAGCGCAATGAGAATGACCAAATTTTGGAATGCCCCACATCAAAACATGTTGAATTCCACTAGCCCACGGTGCCGTGTACTTTGAAATTTCAAAAATCCCAGATGTCATGGAATTCACACATTGCTTGAATCGAGAAAAAATGCATAGAAGTTGGAAATTCTCTCTCAATTGCGAATTTCATAAGCGCAATGAGAATGACCAAATTTTGGAATGCCCCACATCAAAACATGTTGAATTCCACTAGCCCACGGTGCCCTGTATTTTCAAATTTCAAAAATCCCAAATGTCATGGAATTCACACATTGCTTGAATCGAGAAAAAATGCATAGAAGTTGGAAATTCTCTCTCAATTGCGAATTTCATGAGCGCAATGAGAATGTCCAAATTTTGGAATGCCCCACATCAAAACATGTTGAATTCCACTAGCCCACGGTGCCCTGTACTTTCAAATTTCAAAAGTCCCAAATGTCATGGAATTCACACGTTGGTGGAACGGAAAAGAAAATATATAGAAGTTGGAAATTCTTTTTCCATTGCAGATTTCATGAGCGCATTGAGAATGACCAAATTTTGGAATGCCCCACATCAAAACATGTTGAATTCCACAAGCCCACGGTGCCCTGTACTTTCAAATTTCAAAAGACCCAAATGTCATGGAATTCACACGTTGGTGGAACGGAAAAGAAAATATATAGAGGTTGAAAATTCTTTTTCCATTGCAGATTTCATGAGCGCATTGAGAATGACCAAATTTTGGATTGGCCCACATCAAAACATGTTGAATTCCACTAGCCCACGGTGCCCTGTACTTTCAAATTTCAAAAATCCCCTATATCATGGAATTCACATGTTGGTTGAATGGAGAAAATATGTACAGAAGTCGGAAATTCTCTCTGAATTGCAGATTTCATGAGCGCATTGAGAATGACCAAATTTTGGAATGCCCCACATCAAAACATGTTGAATCCCACTAGCGCACGGTGCCCTGTATTTTCAAATTTCATAAGTCCCAAATGTCATAGAACTTATACGATGGTTGAATGGAGAAAAAAATACATAGAAGTTGGAAATTCCCTCCACATTGCAGATTTCATAGGCGCATTGAGAATGACCAAATTATCAAATGCCCCACATCAAAACATGTTAAATTCCACTAGCTCACGGTGCCCTGTATTTTCAAATTTCAAAACTCCCAAATGTCATGGAATTCACACATTGGTTGAATGGAGAAAAAATGCATAGAAGTTGGAAATTCTCTCTCAATTGCGAATTTCATGAGCGCAATGAGAATGACCAAATTTTGGAATGCCCCACATCAAAACATGTTGAATTCCACTAGCCCACGGTGCCGTGTACTTTGAAATTTCAAAAATCCCAGATGTCATGGAATTCACACATTGCTTGAATCGAGAAAAAATGCATAGAAGTTGGAAATTCTCTCTCAATTGCGAATTTCATAAGCGCAATGAGAATGACCAAATTTTGGAATGCCCCACATCAAAACATGTTGAATTCCACTAGCTCACGGTGCCCTGTATTTTCAAATTTCAAAAATCCCAAATGTCATGGAATTCACACGTTCGTGGAACGGATAAAAAATATATAGAAGTTGGAAATTTTTCTTCCATTGCAGATTACATGAGCGCATTGAGAATAACCAAATTTTGGAATGCCCCACATCAAAACATGTTGAATTCCACTAGTCCACGGTGCCCTGTACTTTCAAATTTCAAAAGTCCCAAATGTCATGGAATTCACACGTTGGTGGAACGGAAAAGAAAATATATAGAAGTTGGAAATTCTTTTTCCATTGCAGATTTCATGAGCGCATTGAGAATGACCAAATTTTGGAATGCCCCACATCAAAACATGTTGAATTCCACTAGCCCGCGGTGCCCTGTATTTTCAAATTTCAAAAGTCCCAAATGTCATAGAATTCACACGTTGGTGGAACGGAATTGAAATATATAGAAGTTGGAAATTCTTTTTGCATTGCAGATTTTATGAGCGCACTGAGAATGACCAAATTTTGGAATGCCCCACATCAAAACATGTTGAATTCCACAAGCCCACGGTGCCCTGTACTTTCAAATTTCAAAAGACCCAAATGTCATGGAATTCACACGTTGGTGGAACGGAAAAGAAAATATATAGAGGTTGAAAATTCTTTTTCCATTGCAGATTTCATGAGCGCATTGAGAATGACCAAATTTTGGAATGGCCCACATCAAAGCATGTTGAATTCCACTAGCCCACGGTGCCCTGTACTTTCAAATTTCAAAAATCCCCTATATCATGGAATTCACATGTTGGTTGAATGGAGAAAATATGTACAGAAGTCGGAAATTCTCTCTCAATTGCAGATTTCATGAGCGCATTGAGAATGACCAAATTTTGGAATGCCCCACATCCAAACATGATGAACTCCACTAGCCCACGGTGCCCTGTATTTTCAAATTTCAAAAGTCCCAAATGTCATGGAATTCACATGTTGGTTGAATGGAGAAAATATGCATAGAAGTTGGAAATTCTCTCTCAATTGCGAATTTCATGAGCGCAATGAGAATGACCAAATTTTGGAATGCCCCACATCAAAACATGTTGAATTCCACTAGCCCACGGTGCCGTGTACTTTGAAATTTCAAAAATCCCAGATGTCATGGAATTCACACATTGCTTGAATCGAGAAAAAATGCATAGAAGTTGGAAATTCTCTCTCAATTGCGAATTTCATAAGCGCAATGAGAATGACCAAATTTTGGAATGCCCCACATCAAAACATGTTCAATTCCACTAGGTCACGGTGCCCTGTATTTTCAAATTTCAAAAGTCCCAAAAGGCATAGAATTCACACGTTGGTGGAAAGGAATAGAAATATATAGAAGTTGGAAATTCTTTTTGCATTGCAGATTTCATGAGCGTATTGACAATGACCAAATTTTGGAATGCCCCACATCAAAACATGTTGAATTCCACTAGCTCACGGTGCCCTGTATTTTCAAATTTCAAAAATCCCAAATGTCATGGAATTCACACGTTCGTGGAACGGATAAAAAATATATAGAAGTTGGAAATTTTTCTTCCATTGCAGATTACATGAGCGCATTGAGAATAACCAAATTTTGGAATGCCCCACATCAAAACATGTTGAATTCCACTAGTTCACGGTGCCCTGTATTTTCAAATTTCAAAAGTCCAAAATGTCATGGAATTCACACGTTGGTGGAACGGAAAAGAATTATATAGAAGTTGAAATTTTTTTTTCCATTGCAGATTTCATGAGCGCATTAAGAATGACCAAATTTTGGAATGCCCCACATCAAAGCATGTTGAATTCCACTAGCCCACGGTGCCCTGTATTTTCAAATTTCAAAAGTCCCAAATGTCATAAAATTCAGACGTTGGTGGAACGGAATAGAAATATATAGAAGTTGGAAACTGTTTTTGCATTGCAGATTTCATGAGCGCATTGAGAATGACCAAATTTTCGAATGCCCCACATCAAAACATGTTGAATTCCACTCGCTCACGGTGCCCTGTACTTTCAAATTTCAAAAATCCCAAATGTCATGGAATTCACACGTAGGTGGAACGGAAAAGAAATATATAGAAGATGGAAATTCTTCTTCCATTGCAGATTACATGAGCGCATTGAGAATGACCAAATTATCAAATGCCCCACATCAAAACATGTTGAATTCCACTAGCCCACGGTGCTCTGTATTTTCAAATTTCAAAAGTTCCAATTGTCATGGAATTCACACGTTGGTGGAACGGAAAAGAAATATATAGAAGTTGGAAATTCTTCTTCCATTGCAGATTACATGAGCGCATTGAGAATGACCAAATTATCAAATGCCCCACATCAAAACATGTTCAATTCCACTAGCCCACGGTGCCCTGTACTTTCAAATTTCAAAAGTCCCAAATGTCATGGAATTCACACGTTGGTGGAACGGAAAAGAAAATATATAGAAGTTAAAAATTCTTTTTCCATTGCAGATTTCATGAGCGCATTGAGAATGACCAAATTTTGGAATGCCCCACATCAAAACATGTTGAATTCCACTAGCCCACGGTGCCCTGTACTTTCAAATTTCAAAAATCCTAAATATCATGGAATTCACACATTGGTTGAGTGGAGAAAAAATACATAGAAGTTGGAAGTTCTCTCTCAATTGCGAATTTCATGAGCGCAATGAGAATGACCAAATTTTGGAATGCCCCACATCAAAACATGTTGAATTCCACTAGCCCACGGTGCCCTGTACTTTCAAATTTCAAAAGTCCCAAATGTCATGGAATTCACACGTTGGTGGAACGGAAAAGAAAATATATAGAAGTTGGAAATTCTTTTTCCATTGAAGATTTCATGAGCGCATTGAGAATGACCAAATTTTGGAATGCCCCACATCAAAACATGTTGAATTCCACTAGCCCGCGGTGCCCTGTATTTTCAAATTTCAAAAGTCCCAAATGTCATAGAATTCACACGTTGGTGGAACGGAATTGAAATATATAGAAGTTGGAAATTCTTTTTGCATTGCAGATTTTATGAGCGCACTGAGAATGACCAAATTTTGGAATGCCCCACATCAAAACATGTTGAATTCCACAAGCCCACGGTGCCCTGTACTTTCAAATTTCAAAAGACCCAAATGTCATGGAATTCACACGTTGGTGGAACGGAAAAGAAAATATATAGAGGTTGAAAATTCTTTTTCCATTGCAGATTTCATGAGCGCATTGAGAATGACCAAATTTTGGAATGGCCCACATCAAAGCATGTTGAATTCCACTAGCCCACGGTGCCCTGTACTTTCAAATTTCAAAAATCCCCTATATCATGGAATTCACATGTTGGTTGAATGGAGAAAATATGTACAGAAGTCGGAAATTCTCTCTCAATTGCAGATTTCATGAGCGCATTGAGAATGACCAAATTTTGGAATGCCCCACATCCAAACATGATGAACTCCACTAGCCCACGGTGCCCTGTATTTTCAAATTTCAAAAGTCCCAAATGTCATGGAATTCACATGTTGGTTGAATGGAGAAAATATGCATAGAAGTTGGAAATTCTCTCTCAATTGCGAATTTCATGAGCGCAATGAGAATGACCAAATTTTGGAATGCCCCACATCAAAACATGTTGAATTCCACTAGCCCACGGTGCCCTGTATTTTCAAATTTCAAAAATCCCAAATGTCATGGAATTCACACATTGCTTGAATCGAGAAAAAATGCATAGAAGTTGGAAATTCTCTCTCAATTGCGAATTTCATAAGCGCAATGAGAATGACCAAATTTTGGAATGCCCCACATCAAAACATGTTGAATTCCACTAGCCCACGGTGCCCTGTATTTTCAAATTTCAAAAATCCCAAATGTCATGGAATTCACACATTGCTTGAATCGAGAAAAAATGCATAGAAGTTGGAAATTCTCTCTCAATTGCGAATTTCATGAGCGCAATGAGAATGTCCAAATTTTGGAATGCCCCACATCAAAACATGTTGAATTCCACTAGCCCACGGTGCCCTGTACTTTCAAATTTCAAAAGTCCCAAATGTCATGGAATTCACACGTTGGTGGAACGGAAAAGAAAATATATAGAAGTTGGAAATTCTTTTTCCATTGCAGATTTCATGAGCGCATTGAGAATGACCAAATTTTGGAATGCCCCACATCAAAACATGTTGAATTCCACAAGCCCACGGTGCCCTGTACTTTCAAATTTCAAAAGACCCAAATGTCATGGAATTCACACGTTGGTGGAACGGAAAAGAAAATATATAGAGGTTGAAAATTCTTTTTCCATTGCAGATTTCATGAGCGCATTGAGAATGACCAAATTTTGGATTGGCCCACATCAAAACATGTTGAATTCCACTAGCCCACGGTGCCCTGTACTTTCAAATTTCAAAAATCCCCTATATCATGGAATTCACATGTTGGTTGAATGGAGAAAATATGTACAGAAGTCGGAAATTCTCTCTGAATTGCAGATTTCATGAGCGCATTGAGAATGACCAAATTTTGGAATGCCCCACATCAAAACATGTTGAATCCCACTAGCGCACGGTGCCCTGTATTTTCAAATTTCATAAGTCCCAAATGTCATAGAACTTATACGATGGTTGAATGGAGAAAAAAATACATAGAAGTTGGAAATTCCCTCCACATTGCAGATTTCATAGGCGCATTGAGAATGACCAAATTATCAAATGCCCCACATCAAAACATGTTAAATTCCACTAGCTCACGGTGCCCTGTATTTTCAAATTTCAAAACTCCCAAATGTCATGGAATTCACACATTGGTTGAATGGAGAAAAAATGCATAGAAGTTGGAAATTCTCTCTCAATTGCGAATTTCATGAGCGCAATGAGAATGACCAAATTTTGGAATGCCCCACATCAAAACATGTTGAATTCCACTAGCCCACGGTGCCGTGTACTTTGAAATTTCAAAAATCCCAGATGTCATGGAATTCACACATTGCTTGAATCGAGAAAAAATGCATAGAAGTTGGAAATTCTCTCTCAATTGCGAATTTCATAAGCGCAATGAGAATGACCAAATTTTGGAATGCCCCACATCAAAACATGTTGAATTCCACTAGCCCACGGTGCCCTGTATTTTCAAATTTCAAAAATCCCAAATGTCATGGAATTCACACATTGCTTGAATCGAGAAAAAATGCATAGAAGTTGGAAATTCTCTCTCAATTGCGAATTTCATGAGCGCAATGAGAATGTCCAAATTTTGGAATGCCCCACATTAAAACATGTTGAATTCCACTAGTCCACGGTGCCCTGTATTTTCAAATTTCAAAAGTCCCAAATGTCATGGAATTCACACGTTGGTGGAACGGAAAAGAAAATATATAGAAGTTGAAAACTCTTTTTCCATTGCAGATTTCATGAGCGTATTGAGAATGACAAAATTTTGAATGCCCCACATCAAAACATGTTGAATTCCACTAGCCCACGGTGCCCTCAATTTTCAAATTTCAAAAATCCCAAATGTCATGGAATTCACACATTGGTTGAATGGAGAAAAAATGCATAGAAGTTGGAAATTCTCTCTTAATTGCGAATTTCATGAGCGCAATGAGAATGACCAAATTTTGGAATGCCCCACATCAAAACATGTTGAATTCCACTAGCCCACGGTGCCCTGTACTTTGAAATTTCAAAAATCCCAGATGTCATGGAATTCTCACATTGCTTGAATCGAGAAAAAATGCATAGAAGTTGGAAATTCTCTCTCAATTGCGAATTTCATGAGCGCAATGAGAATGACCAAATTTTGGAATGCCCCACATCAAAACATGTTGAATTCCACTAGCCCACGGTGCCGTGTACTTTGAAATTTCAAAAATCCCAGATGTCATGGAATTCACACATTGCTTGAATCGAGAAAAAATGCATAGAAGTTGGAAATTCTCTCTCAATTGCGAATTTCATAAGCGCAATGAGAATGACCAAATTTTGGAATGCCCCACATCAAAACATGTTGAATTCCACTAGCCCACGGTGCCCTGTATTTTCAAATTTCAAAAATCCCAAATGTCATGGAATTCACACATTGCTTGAATCGAGAAAAAATGCATAGAAGTTGGAAATTCTCTCTCAATTGCGAATTTCATGAGCGCAATGAGAATGTCCAAATTTTGGAATGCCCCACATTAAAACATGTTGAATTCCACTAGTCCACGGTGCCCTGTATTTTCAAATTTCAAAAGTCCCAAATGTCATGGAATTCACACGTTGGTGGAACGGAAAAGAAAATATATAGAAGTTGAAAACTCTTTTTCCATTGCAGATTTCATGAGCGTATTGAGAATGACAAAATTTTGAATGCCCCACATCAAAACATGTTGAATTCCACTAGCCCACGGTGCCCTCAATTTTCAAATTTCAAAAATCCCAAATGTCATGGAATTCACACATTGGTTGAATGGAGAAAAAATGCATAGAAGTTGGAAATTCTCTCTCAATTGCGAATTTCATGAGCGCAATGAGAATGACCAAATTTTGGAATGCCCCACATCAAAACATGTTCAATTCCACTAGGTCACGGTGCCCTGTATTTTCAAATTTCAAAACTCCCAAAAGGCATAGAATTCACACGTTGGTGGAAAGGAATAGAAATATATAGAAGTTGGAAATTCTTTTTGCATTGCAGATTTCATGAGCGTATTGACAATGACCAAATTTTGGAATGCCCCACATCAAAACATGTTGAATTCCACTAGCTCACGGTGCCCTGTATTTTCAAATTTCAAAAATCCCAAATGTCATGGAATTCACACGTTCGTGGAACGGATAAAAAATATATAGAAGTTGGAAATTTTTCTTCCATTGCAGATTACATGAGCGCATTGAGAATAACCAAATTTTGGAATGCCCCACATCAAAACATGTTGAATTCCACTAGTTCACGGTGCCCTGTATTTTCAAATTTCAAAAGTCCAAAATGTCATGGAATTCACACGTTGGTGGAACGGAAAGGAATTATATAGAAGTTGAAATTTTTTTTTCCATTGCAGATTTCATGAGCGCATTGAGAATGACCAAATTTTGGAGTGCCCCACATCAAAGCATGTTGAATTCCACTAGCCCACGGTGCCCTGTATTTTCAAATTTCAAAAGTCCCAAATGTCATAAAATTCAGACGTTGGTGGAACGGAATAGAAATATATAGAAGTTGGAAATTGTTTTTGCATTGCAGATTTCATGAGCGCATTGAGAATGACCAAATTTTCGAATGCCCCACATCAAAACATGTTGAATTCCACTCGCTCACGGTGCCCTGTACTTTCAAATTTCAAAAATCCCAAATGTCATGGAATTCACACGTTCGTGGAACGGATAAAAAATATATAGAAGTTGGAAATTCTTCTTCCATTGCAGATTACATGAGCGCATTGAGAATGACCAAATTTTGGAATGCCCCACATCAAAACATGTTGAATTCCACTAGCCCACGTTGCTCTGTATTTTCAAATTTCAAAAGTTCCAATTGTCATGGAATTCACACGTTGGTGGAACGGAAAAGAAATATATAGAAGTCGGAAATTCTTCTTCCATTGCAGATTACATGAGCGCATTGAGAATGACCAAATTATCAAGTGCCCCACATCAAAACATGTTCAATTCCACTAGCCCACGGTGCCCTGTACTTTCAAATTTCAGAAGTCCCAAATGTCATGGAATTCACACGTTGGTGGAACGGAAAAGAAAATATATAGAAGTTGAAAATTCTTTTTCCATTGCAGATTTCATGAGCGCATTGAGAATGACCAAATTTTGGAATGCCCCACATCAAAACATGTTGAATTCCACTAGCCCACGGTGCCCTGTACTTTGAAATTTCAAAAATCCCAGATGTCATGGAATTCACACATTGCTTGAATCGAGAAAAAATGCATAGAAGTTGGAAATTCTCTCTCAATTGCGAATTTCATGAGCGCAATGAGAATGACCAAATTTTGGAATGCCCCACATCAAAACATGTTGAATTCCACTAGCCCACGGTGCCGTGTACTTTGAAATTTCAAAAATCCCAGATGTCATGGAATTCACACATTGCTTGAATCGAGAAAAAATGCATAGAAGTTGGAAATTCTCTCTCAATTGCGAATTTCATAAGCGCAATGAGAATGACCAAATTTTGGAATGCCCCACATCAAAACATGTTGAATTCCACTAGCCCACGGTGCCCTGTATTTTCAAATTTCAAAAATCCCAAATGTCATGGAATTCACACATTGCTTGAATCGAGAAAAAATGCATAGAAGTTGGAAATTCTCTCTCAATTGCGAATTTCATGAGCGCAATGAGAATGTCCAAATTTTGGAATGCCCCACATTAAAACATGTTGAATTCCACTAGTCCACGGTGCCCTGTATTTTCAAATTTCAAAAGTCCCAAATGTCATGGAATTCACACGTTGGTGGAACGGAAAAGAAAATATATAGAAGTTGAAAACTCTTTTTCCATTGCAGATTTCATGAGCGTATTGAGAATGACAAAATTTTGAATGCCCCACATCAAAACATGTTGAATTCCACTAGCCCACGGTGCCCTCAATTTTCAAATTTCAAAAATCCCAAATGTCATGGAATTCACACATTGGTTGAATGGAGAAAAAATGCATAGAAGTTGGAAATTCTCTCTCAATTGCGAATTTCATGAGCGCAATGAGAATGACCAAATTTTGGAATGCCCCACATCAAAACATGTTCAATTCCACTAGGTCACGGTGCCCTGTATTTTCAAATTACAAAACTCCCAAAAGGCATAGAATTCACACGTTGGTGGAAAGGAATAGAAATATATAGAAGTTGGAAATTCTTTTTGCATTGCAGATTTCATGAGCGTATTGACAATGACCAAATTTTGGAATGCCCCACATCAAAACATGTTGAATTCCACTAGCTCACGGTGCCCTGTATTTTCAAATTTCAAAAATCCCAAATGTCATGGAATTCACACGTTCGTGGAACGGATAAAAAATATATAGAAGTTGGAAATTTTTCTTCCATTGCAGATTACATGAGCGCATTGAGAATAACCAAATTTTGGAATGCCCCACATCAAAACATGTTGAATTCCACTAGTTCACGGTGCCCTGTATTTTCAAATTTCAAAAGTCCAAAATGTCATGGAATTCACACGTTGGTGGAACGGAAAAGAATTATATAGAAGTTGAAATTTTTTTTTCCATTGCAGATTTCATGAGCGCATTGAGAATGACCAAATTTTGGAGTGCCCCACATCAAAGCATGTTGAATTCCACTAGCCCACGGTGCCCTGTATTTTCAAATTTCAAAAGTCCCAAATGTCATAAAATTCAGACGTTGGTGGAACGGAATAGAAATATATAGAAGTTGGAAATTGTTTTTGCATTGCAGATTTCATGAGCGCATTGAGAATGACCAAATTTTCGAATGCCCCACATCAAAACATGTTGAATTCCACTCGCTCACGGTGCCCTGTACTTTCAAATTTCAAAAATCCCAAATGTCATGGAATTCACACGTTCGTGGAACGGATAAAAAATATATAGAAGTTGGAAATTCTTCTTCCATTGCAGATTACATGAGCGCATTGAGAATGACCAAATTTTGGAATGCCCCACATCAAAACATGTTGAATTCCACTAGCCCACGTTGCTCTGTATTTTCAAATTTCAAAAGTTCCAATTGTCATGGAATTCACACGTTGGTGGAACGGAAAAGAAATATATAGAAGTCGGAAATTCTTCTTCCATTGCAGATTACATGAGCGCATTGAGAATGACCAAATTATCAAGTGCCCCACATCAAAACATGTTCAATTCCACTAGCCCACGGTGCCCTGTACTTTCAAATTTCAGAAGTCCCAAATGTCATGGAATTCACACGTTGGTGGAACGGAAAAGAAAATATATAGAAGTTGAAAATTCTTTTTCCATTGCAGATTTCATGAGCGCATTGAGAATGACCAAATTTTGGAATGCCCCACATCAAAACATGTTGAATTCCACTAGCCCACGGTGCCCTGTATTTTCAAATTTCAAAAGTCCCAAATGTCATGGAATTCCCACGTTGGTGGAACGGAATAGAAATATTAAGAAGTTGGAAATACTTTCTGCATTGCAGATTTCATGAGCGCATTGAGAATGACCAAATTTTGGAATGCCCCACATCAAAACTTGTTGAATTCCACTAGCCCACGGTGCCCTGTACTTTCAAATTTCAAAAATCCTAAATATCATGGAATTCACACATTGGTTGAGTGGAGAAAAAATACATAGAAGTTGGAAGTTCTCTCTCAATTGCGAATTTCATGAGCGCAATGAGAATGACCAAATTTTGGAATGCCCCACATCAAAACATGTTGAATTCCACTAGCCCACGGTGCCCTGTACTTTCAAATTTCAAAAGTCCCAAATGTCATGGAATTCACACGTTGGTGGAACGGAAAAGAAAATATATAGAAGTTGGAAATTCTTTTTCCATTGCAGATTTCATGAGCGCATTGAGAATGACCAAATTTTGGAATGCCCCACATCAAAACATGTTGAATTCCACTAGCCCACGGTGCCCTGTATGTTCAAATTTCAAAAGTCCCAAATGTCATGGAATTCACACGTTGGTGGAACGGAATAGAAATATTAAGAAGTTGGAAATACTTTTTGCATTGCAGATTTCATGAGCGCATTGAGAATGACCAAATTTTGGAATGCCCCACATCAAAACATGTTGAATTCCACTAGCCCACGGTGCCCTGTACTTTCAAATTTCAAAAATCCTAAATATCATGGAATTCACACATTGGTTGAGTGGAGAAAAAATACATAGAAGTTGGAAGTTCTCTCTCAATTGCGAATTTCATGAGCGCAATGAGAATGACCAAATTTTGGAATGCCCCACATCAAAACATGTTGAATTCCACTAGCCCACGGTGCCCTGTATTTTCAAATTTCAAAAGTCCCAAATGTCATAGAATTCACACGTTGGTGGAACGGAATTGAAATATATAGAAGTTGGAAATTCTTTTTGCATTGCAGATTTTATGAGCGCACTGAGAATGACCAAATTTTGGAATGCCCCACATCAAAACATGTTGAATTCCACAAGCCCACGGTGCCCTGTACTTTCAAATTTCAAAAGACCCAAATGTCATGGAATTCACACGTTGGTGGAACGGAAAAGAAAATATATAGAGGATGAAAATTCTTTTTCCATTGCAGATTTCATGAGCGCATTGAGAATGACCAAATTTTGGAATGGCCCACATCAAAACATGTTGAATTCCACTAGCCCACGGTGCCCTGTACTTTCAAATTTCAAAAATCCCCTATAACATGGAATTCACATGTTGGTTGAATGGAGAAAATATGTACAAAAGTCGGAAACTCTCTCTCAATTGCAGATTTCATGAGCGCATTGAGAATGACCAAATTTTGGAATGCCCCACATCCAAACATGATGAACTCCACTAGCCCACGGTGCCCTGTATTTTCAAATTTCAAAACTCCCAAATGTCATGGAATTCACATGTTGGTTGAATGGAGAAAAAATGCATAGAAGTTGGAAATTCTCTCTCAATTGCGAATTTCATGAGCGCAATGAGAATGACCAAATTTTGGAATGCCCCACATCAAAACATGTTGAATTCCACTAGCCCACGGTGCCGTGTACTTTGAAATTTCAAAAATCCTAGATGTCATGGAATTCACACATTGCTTGAATCGAGAAAAAATGCATAGAAGTTGGAAATTCTCTCTCAATTGCGAATTTCATAAGCGCAATGAGAATGACCAAATTTTGGAATGCCCCACATCAAAACATGTTGAATTCCACTAGCCCACGGTGCCCTGTATTTTCAAATTTCAAAAATCCCAAATGTCATGGAATTCACACATTGCTTGAATCGAGAAAAAATGCATAGAAGTTGGAAATTCTCTCTCAATTGCGAATTTCATGAGCGCAATGAGAATGTCCAAATTTTGGAATGCCCCACATCAAAACATGTTGAATTCCACTAGCCCACGGTGCCCTGTACTTTCAAATTTCAAACGTGCCAAATGTCATGGAATTCACACGTTGGTGGAACGGATAAAAAATATATAGAAGTTGAAAATTCTTTTTCCATTGCAGATTTCATGAGCGCATTGAGAATGACCAAATTTTGGAATGCCCCACATCAAAACATGTTGAATTCCACAAGCCCACGGTGCCCTGTACTTTCAAATTTCAAAAGTCCCAAATGTCATGGAATTCACACGTTGGTGGAACGGAAAAGAAAATATATAGAAGTTGGAAATTCTTTTTCCATTGCAGATTTCATGAGCGCATTGAGAATGACCAAATTTTGGAATGCCCCACATCAAAACATGTTGAATTCCACTAGCCCGCGGTGCCCTGTATTTTCAAATTTCAAAAGTCCCAAATGTCATAGAATTCACACGTTGGTGGAACGGAATTGAAATATATAGAAGTTGGAAATTCTTTTTGCATTGCAGATTTTATGAGCGCACTGAGAATGACCAAATTTTGGAATGCCCCACATCAAAACATGTTGAATTCCACTAGCCCACGGTGCCCTGTACTTTCAAATTTCAAAAGACCCAAATGTCATGGAATTCACACATTGGTGGAACGGAAAAGAAAATATATAGAGGTTGAAAATTCTTTTTCCATTGCAGATTTCATGAGCGCATTGGGAATGACCAAATTTTGGAATGCCCCACATCAAAACATGTTGAATTCCACTAGCCCACGGTGCCCTGTACTTTCAAATTTCAAAAATCCCCTATATCATGGAATTCACATGTTGGTTGAATGGAGAAAATATGTACAGAAGTCGGAAACTCTCTCTCAATTGCAGATTTCATGAGCGCATTGAGAATGACCAAATTTTGGAATGCCCCACATCCAAACATGATGAACTCCACTAGCCCACGGTGCCCTGTATTTTCAAATTTCAAAACTCCCAAATGTCATGGAATTCACATGTTGGTTGAATGGAGAAAAAATGCATAGAAGTTGGAAATTCTCTCTCAATTGCGAATTTCATGAGCGCAATGAGAATGACCAAATTTTGGAATGCCCCACATCAAAACATGTTGAATTCCACTAGCCCACGGTGCCGTGTACTTTGAAATTTCAAAAATCCTAGATGTCATGGAATTCACACATTGCTTGAATCGAGAAAAAATGCATAGAAGTTGGAAATTCTCTCTCAATTGCGAATTTCATAAGCGCAATGAGAATGACCAAATTTTGGAATGCCCCACATCAAAACATGTTGAATTCCACTAGCCCACGGTGCCCTGTATTTTCAAATTTCAAAAATCCCAAATGTCATGGAATTCACACATTGCTTGAATCGAGAAAAAATGCATAGAAGTTGGAAATTCTCTCTCAATTGCGAATTTCATGAGCGCAATGAGAATGTCCAAATTTTGGAATGCCCCACATCAAAACATGTTGAATTCCACTAGCCCACGGTGCCCTGTACTTTCAAATTTCAAACGTGCCAAATGTCATGGAATTCACACGTTGGTGGAACGGATAAAAAATATATAGAAGTTGAAAATTCTTTTTCCATTGCAGATTTCATGAGCGCATTGAGAATGACCAAATTTTGGAATGCCCCACATCAAAACATGTTGAATTCCACAAGCCCACGGTGCCCTGTACTTTCAAATTTCAAAAGTCCCAAATGTCATGGAATTCACACGTTGGTGGAACGGAAAAGAAAATATATAGAAGTTGGAAATTCTTTTTCCATTGCAGATTTCATGAGCGCATTGAGAATGACCAAATTTTGGAATGCCCCACATCAAAACATGTTGAATTCCACTAGCCCGCGGTGCCCTGTATTTTCAAATTTCAAAAGTCCCAAATGTCATAGAATTCACACGTTGGTGGAACGGAATTGAAATATATAGAAGTTGGAAATTCTTTTTGCATTGCAGATTTTATGAGCGCACTGAGAATGACCAAATTTTGGAATGCCCCACATCAAAACATGTTGAATTCCACTAGCCCACGGTGCCCTGTACTTTCAAATTTCAAAAGACCCAAATGTCATGGAATTCACACATTGGTGGAACGGAAAAGAAAATATATAGAGGTTGAAAATTCTTTTTCCATTGCAGATTTCATGAGCGCATTGGGAATGACCAAATTTTGGAATGCCCCACATCAAAACATGTTGAATTCCACTAGCCCACGGTGCCCTGTACTTTCAAATTTCAAAAATCCCCTATATCATGGAATTCACATGTTGGTTGAATGGAGAAAATATGTACAGAAGTCGGAAATTCTCTCTCAATTGCAGATTTCATGAGCGCATTGAGAATGACCAAATTTTGGAATGCCCCACATCAAAACATGTTGAATTCCACTAGCCCACGGTGCCCTGTACTTTGAAATTTCAAAAATCCCAGATGTCATGGAATTCACACATTGCTTGAATCGAGGAAAAATGCATAGAAGTTGGAAATTCTCTCTCAATTGCGAATTTCATAAGCGCAATGAGAATGACCAAATTTTGGAATGCCCCACATCAAAACATGTTGAATTCCACTAGCCCACGGCGCCCTGTATTTTCAAATTTCAAAAATCCCAAATGTCATGGAATTCACACATTGCTTGAATCGAGAAAAAATGCATAGAAGTTGGAAATTCTCTCTCAATTGCGAATTTCATGAGCGCAATGAGAATGTCCAAATTTTGGAATGCCCCACATTAAAACATGTTGAATTCCACTAGCCCACGGTGCCCTGTACTTTCAAATTTCAAACGTGCCAAATGTCATAGAATTCACACGTTGGTGGAACGGAATTGAAATATATAGAAGTTGGAAATTCTTTTTGCATTGCAGATGTTATGAGCGCACTGAGAATGACCAAATTTTGGAATGCCCCACATCAAAACATGTTGAATTCCACAAGCCCACGGTGCCCTGTACTTTCAAATTTCAAAAGACCCAAATGTCATGGAATTCACACGTTGGTGGAACGGAAAAGAAAATATATAGAGGTTGAAAATTCTTTTTCCATTGCAGATTTCATGAGCGCATTGAGAATGACCAAATTTTGGAATGCCCCACATCAAAACATGTTGAATTCCACTAGCCCAGGGTGCCCTGTATTTTCAAATTTCAAAAATCCCAAATGCCATGGAATTCACACATTGCTTGAATCGAGAAAAAATGCATAGAAGTTGGAAATTCTCTCTCAATTGCAAATTTCATGAGCGCAATGAGAATGACCAAATTTTGGAATGCCCCACATCAAAACATGTTGAATTCCACTAGCCCACGGTGCCCTGTACTTTGAAATTTCAAAAATCCCAGATGTCATGGAATTCACACATTGCTTGAATCGAGAAAAAATGCATAGAAGTTGGAAATTCTCTCTCAATTGCGAATTTCATGAGCGCAATGAGAATGACCAAATTTTGGAATGCCCCACATCAAAACATGTTGAATTCCACTAGCCCACGGTGCCCTGTATTTTCAAATTTCAAAAATCCCAAATGTCATGGAATTCACACATTGCTTGAATCGAGAAAAAATGCATAGAAGTTGGAAATTCTCTCTCAATTGCGAATTTCATGAGCGCAATGAGAATGTCCAAATTTTGGAATGCCCCACATTAAAACATGTTGAATTCCACTAGCCCACGGTGCCCTGTATTTTCAAATTTCAAAAGTCCCAAATGTCATGGAATTCACACGTTGGTGGAACGGAAAAGAAAATATATAGAGGTTGAAAATTCTTTTTCCATTGCAGATTTCATGAGCGCATTGAGAATGACCAAATTTTGGAATGCCCCACATCAAAACATGTTGAATTCCACTAGCCCACGGTGCCCTGTATTTTCAAATTTCAAAAATCCCAAATGCCATGGAATTCACACATTGCTTGAATCGAGAAAAAATGCATAGAAGTCGGAAATTCTCTCTCAATTGCGAATTTCATGAGCGCAATGAGAATGACCAAATTTTGGAATGCCCCACATCAAAACATGTTGAATTCCACAAGCCCACGGTGCCCTGTACTTTCAAATTTCAAAAGTCCCAAATGTCATGGAATTCACACGTTGGTGGAACGGAAAAGAAAATATATAGAAGTTGGAAATTCTTTTTCCATTGCAGATTTCATGAGCGCATTGAGAATGACCAAATTTTGGAATGCCCCACATCAAAACATGTTGAATTCCACTAGCCCGCGGTGCCCTGTATTTTCAAATTTCAAAAGTCCCAAATGTCATAGAATTCACACGTTGGTGGAACGGAATTGAAATATATAGAAGTTGGAAATTCTTTTTGCATTGCAGATTTTATGAGCGCACTGAGAATGACCAAATTTTGGAATGCCCCACATCAAAACATGTTGAATTCCACAAGCCCACGGTGCCCTGTACTTTCAAATTTCAAAAGACCCAAATGTCATGGAATTCACACGTTGGTGGAACGGAAAAGAAAATATATAGAGGTTGAAAATTCTTTTTCCATTGCAGATTTCATGAGCGCATTGAGAATGACCAAATTTTGGAATGGCCCACATCAAAACATGTTGAATTGCACTAGCCCACGGTGCCCTGTATTTTCAAATTTCAAAAATCCCAAATGCCATGGAATTCACACATTGCTTGAATCGAGAAAAAATGCATAGAAGTCGGAAATTCTCTCTCAATTGCGAATTTCATGAGCGCAATGAGAATGACCAAATTTTGGAATGCCCCACATCAAAACATGTTGAATTCCACTAGCCCACGGTGCCCTGTATTTTCAAATTTCAAAAATCCCAAATGCCATAGAATTCACACATTGCTTGAATCGAGAAAAAATGCATAGAAGTTGGAAATTCTCTCTCAATTGCGAATTTCATGAGCGCAATGAGAATGACCAAATTTTGGAATGCCCCACATCAAAACATGTTGAATTCCACTAGCCCACGGTGCCCTGTACTTTGAAATTTCAAAAATCCCAGATGTCATGGAATTCACACATTGCTTGAATCGAGAAAAAATGCATAGAAGTTGGAAATTCTCTCTCAATTGCGAATTTCATAAGCGCAATGAGAATGACCAAATTTTGGAATGCCCCACATCAAAACATGTTGAATTCCACTAGTCCACGGCGCCCTGTATTTTCAAATTTCAAAAATCCCAAATGTCATGGAATTCACACATTGCTTGAATCGAGAAAAAATGCATAGAAGTTGGAAATTCTCTCTCAATTGCGAATTTCATGAGCGCAATGAGAATGTCCAAATTTTGGAATGCCCCACATTAAAACATGTTGAATTCCACTAGCCCACGGTGCCGTGTACTTTCAAATTTCAAACGTGCCAAATGTCATAGAATTCACACGTTGGTGGAACGGAATTGAAATATATAGAAGTTGGAAATTCTTTTTGCATTGCAGATGTTATGAGCGCACTGAGAATGACCAAATTTTGGAATGCCCCACATCAAAACATGTTGAATTCCACAAGCCCACGGTGCCCTGTACTTTCAAATTTCAAAAGACCCAAATGTCATGGAATTCACACGTTGGTGGAACGGAAAAGAAAATATATAGAGGTTGAAAATTCTTTTTCCATTGCAGATTTCATGAGCGCATTGAGAATGACCAAATTTTGGAATGCCCCACATCAAAACATGTTGAATTCCACTAGCTAACGGTGCCCTGTATTTTCAAATTTCAAAAATCCCAAATGCCATGGAATTCACACATTGCTTCAATCGAGAAAAAATGCATAGAAGTTGGAAATTCTCTCTCAATTGCAAATTTCATGAGCGCAATGAGAATGACCAAATTTTGGAATGCCCCACATCAAAACATGTTGAATTCCACTAGCCCACGGTGCCCTGTACTTTGAAATTTCAAAAATCCCAGATGTCATGGAATTCACACATTGCTTGAATCGAGAAAAAATGCATAGAAGTTGGAAATTCTCTCTCAATTGCGAATTTCATGAGCGCAATGAGAATGACCAAATTTTGGAATGCCCCACATCAAAACATGTTGAATTCCACTAGCCCACGGTGCCCTGTATTTTCAAATTTCAAAAATCCCAAATGCCATGGAATTCACACATTGCTTGAATCGAGAAAAAATGCATAGAAGTTGGAAATTCTTCTTCCATTGCAGATTACATGAGCGCATTGAGAATGACCAAATTTTGGAATGCCCCACATCAAAACATGTTGAATTCCACTAGCCCACGTTGCTCTGTATTTTCAAATTTCAAAAGTTCCAATTGTCATAGAATTCACACGTTGGTGGAACGGAAAAGAAATATATAGAAGTCGGAAATTCTTCTTCCATTGCAGATTACATGAGCGCATTGAGAATGACCAAATTATCAAGTGCCCCACATCAAAACATGTTCAATTCCACTAGCCCACGGTGCCCTGTACTTTCAAATTTCAGAAGTCCCAAATGTCATGGAATTCACACGTTGGTGGAACGGAAAAGAAAATATATAGAAGTTGAAAATTCTTTTTCCATTGCAGATTTCATGAGCGCATTGAGAATGACCAAATTTTGGAATGCCCCACATCAAAACATGTTGAATTCCACTAGCCCGCGGTGCCCTGTATTTTCAAATTTCAAAAATCCCAAATGCCATGGAATTCACACATTGCTTGAATCGAGAAAAAATGCATAGAAGTTGGAAATTCTTCTTCCATTGCAGATTACATGAGCGCATTGAGAATGACCAAATTTTGGAATGCCCCACATCAAAACATGTTGAATTCCACTAGCCCACGTTGCTCTGTATTTTCAAATTTCAAAAGTTCCAATTGTCATGGAATTCACACGTTGGTGGAACGGAAAAGAAATATATAGAAGTCGGAAATTCTTCTTCCATTGCAGATTACATGAGCGCATTGAGAATGACCAAATTATCAAGTGCCCCACATCAAAACATGTTCAATTCCACTAGCCCACGGTGCCCTGTACTTTCAAATTTCAGAAGTCCCAAATGTCATGGAATTCACGTTGGTGGAACGGAAAAGAAAATATATAGAAGTTGAAAATTCTTTTTCCATTGCAGATTTCATGAGCGCATTGAGAATGACCAAATTTTGGAATGCCCCACATCAAAACATGTTGAATTCCACTAGCCCACGGTGCCCTGTATTTTCAAATTTCAAAAGTCCCAAATGTCATGGAATTCCCACGTTGGTGGAACGGAATAGAAATATTAAGAAGTTGGAAATACTTTCTGCATTGCAGATTTCATGAGCGCATTGAGAATGACCAAATTTTGGAATGCCCCACATCAAAACTTGTTGAATTCCACTAGCCCACGGTGCCCTGTACTTTCAAATTTCAAAAATCCTAAATATCATGGAATTCACACATTGGTTGAGTGGAGAAAAAATACATAGAAGTTGGAAATTCTCTCTCAATTGCGAATTTCATGAGCGCAATGAGAATGACCAAATTTTGGAATGCCCCACATCAAAACATGTTGAATTCCACAAGCCCACGGTGCCCTGTACTTTCAAATTTCAAAAGTCCCAAATGTCATGGAATTCACACGTTGGTGGAACGGAAAAGAAAATATATAGAAGTTGGAAATTCTTTTTCCATTGCAGATTTCATGAGCGCATTGAGAATGACCAAATTTTGGAATGCCCCACATCAAAACATGTTGAATTCCACTAGCCAGCGGTGCCCTGTATTTTCAAATTTCAAAAGTCCCAAATGTCATAGAATTCACACGTTGGTGGAACGGAATTGAAATATATAGAAGTTGGAAATTCTTTTTGCATTGCAGATTTTATGAGCGCACTGAGAATGACCAAATTTTGGAATGCCCCACATCAAAACATGTTGAATTCCACAAGCCCACGGTGCCCTGTACTTTCAAATTTCAAAAGACCCAAATGTCATGGAATTCACACGTTGGTGGAACGGAATAGAAATATATAGAGGTTGAAAATTCTTTTTCCATTGCAGATTTCATGAGCGCATTGAGAATGACCAAATTTTGGAATGCCCCACATCAAAACATGTTGAATTGCACTAGCCCACGGTGCCCTGTATTTTCAAATTTCAAAAATCCCAAATGCCATGGAATACACACATTGCTTGAATCGAGAAAAAATGCATAGAAGTCGGAAATTCTCTCTCAATTGCGAATTTCATGAGCGCAATGAGAATGACCAAATTTTGGAATGCCCCACATCAAAACATGTTGAATTCCACTAGCCCACGGTGCCCTGTATTTTCAAATTTCAAAAATCCCAAATGCCATAGAATTCACACATTGCTTGAATCGAGAAAAAATGCATAGAAGTTGGAAATTCTCTCTCAATTGCGAATTTCATGAGCGCAATGAGAATGACCAAATTTTGGAATGCCCCACATCAAAACATGTTGAATTCCACTAGCCCACGGTGCCCTGTACTTTGAAATTTCAAAAATCCCAGATGTCATGGAATTCACACATTGCTTGAATCGAGAAAAAATGCATAGAAGTTGGAAATTCTCTCTCAATTGCGAATTTCATAAGCGCAATGAGAATGACCAAATTTTGGAATGCCCCACATCAAAACATGTTGAATTCCACTAGCCCACGGCGCCCTGTATTTTCAAATTTCAAAAATCCCAAATGTCATGGAATTCACACATTGCTTGAATCGAGAAAAAATGCATAGAAGTTGGAAATTCTCTCTCAATTGCGAATTTCATGAGCGCAATGAGAATGTCCAAATTTTGGAATGCCCCACATTAAAACATGTTGAATTCCACTAGCCCACGGTGCCCTGTACTTTCAAATTTCAAACGTGCCAAATGTCATAGAATTCACACGTTGGTGGAACGGAATTGAAATATATAGAAGTTGGAAATTCTTTTTGCATTGCAGATGTTATGAGCGCACTGAGAATGACCAAATTTTGGAATGCCCCACATCAAAACATGTTGAATTCCACAAGCCCACGGTGCCCTGTACTTTCAAATTTCAAAAGACCCAAATGTCATGGAATTCACACGTTGGTGGAACGGAAAAGAAAATATATAGAGGTTGAAAATTCTTTTTCCATTGCAGATTTCATGAGCGCATTGAGAATGACCAAATTTTGGAATGCCCCACATCAAAACATGTTGAATTCCACTAGCCCACGGTGCCCTGTATTTTCAAATTTCAAAAATCCCAAATGCCATGGAATTCACACATTGCTTGAATCGAGAAAAAATGCATAGAAGTTGGAAATTCTCTCTCAATTGCAAATTTCATGAGCGCAATGAGAATGACCAAATTTTGGAATGCCCCACATCAAAACATGTTGAATTCCACTAGCCCACGGTGCCCTGTACTTTGAAATTTCAAAAATCCCAGATGTCATGGAATTCACACATTGCTTGAATCGAGAAAAAATGCATAGAAGTTGGAAATTCTCTCTCAATTGCGAATTTCATGAGCGCAATGAGAATGACCAAATTTTGGAATGCCCCACATCAAAACATGTTGAATTCCACTAGCCCACGGTGCCCTGTATTTTCAAATTTCAAAAATCCCAAATGTCATGGAATTCACACATTGCTTGAATCGAGAAAAAATGCATAGAAGTTGGAAATTCTCTCTCAATTGCGAATTTCATGAGCGCAATGAGAATGTCCAAATTTTCGAATGCCCCACATTAAAACATGTTGAATTCCACTAGCCCACGGTGCCCTGTATTTTCAAATTTCAAAAGTCCCAAATGTCATGGAATTCACACGTTGGTGGAACGGAATTGAAATATATAGAAGTTGGAAATTCTTTTTGCATTGCAGATTTTATGAGCTCACTGAGATTGACCAAATTTTGGAATGCCCCACATCAAAACATGTTGAATTCCACAAGCCCACGGTGCCCTGTACTTTCAAATTTCAAAAGTCCCAAATGTCATGGAATTCACACGTTGGTGGAACGGAAAAGAAAATATATAGAGGTTGAAAATTCTTTTTCCATTGCAGATTTCATGAGCGCATTGAGAATGACCAAATTTTGGAATGCCCCACATAAAAACATGTTGAATTCCACTAGCCCACGGTGCCCTGTATTTTCAAATTTCAAAAATCCCAAATGCCATGGAATTCACACTTTGCTTGAATCGAGAAAAAATGCATAGAAGTCGGAAATTCTCTCTCAATTGCGAATTTCATGAGCGCAATGAGAATGACCAAATTTTGGAATGCCCCACATCAAAACATGTTGAATTCCACTAGCCCACGGTGCCCTGTATTTTCAAATTTCAAAAATCCCAAATGCCATAGAATTCACACATTGCTTGAATCGAGAAAAAATGCATAGAAGTTGGAAATTCTCTCTCAATTGCGAATTTCATGAGCGCAATGAGAATGACCAAATTTTGGAATGCCCCACATCAAAACATGTTGAATTCCACTAGCCCACGGTGCCCTGTACTTTGAAATTTCAAAAATCCCAGATGTCATGGAATTCACACATTGCTTGAATCGAGAAAAAATGCATAGAAGTTGGAAATTCTCTCTCAATTGCGAATTTCATAAGCGCAATGAGAATGACCAAATTTTGGAATGCCCCACATCAAAACATGTTGAATTCCACTAGCCCACGGTGCCCTGTATTTTCAAATTTCAAAAATCCCAAATGTCATGGAATTCACACGTTGGTGGAACGGAAAAGAAAATATATAGAAGTTGAAAACTCTTTTTCCATTGCAGATTTCATGAGCGTATTGAGAATGACAAAATTTTGAATGCCCCACATGAAAACATGTTGAATTCCACTAGCCCACGGTGCCCTCAATTTTCAAATTTCAAAAATCCCAAATGTCATGGAATTCACACATTGGTTGAATGGAGAAAAAATGCATAGAAGTTGGATATTCTCTCTCAATTGCGAATTTCATGAGCGCAATGAGAATGACCAAATTTTGGAATGCCCCACATCAAAACATGTTGAATTCCACTAGCCCACGGTGCCCTGTACTTTGAAATTTCAAAAATCCCAGATGTCATGGAATTCACACATTGCTTGAATCGAGAAAAAATGCATAGAAGTTGGAAATTCTCTCTCAATTGCGAATTTCATAAGCGCAATGAGAATGACCAAATTTTGGAATGCCCCACATCAAAACATGTTGAATTCCACTAGCCCACGGTGCCCTGTATTTTCAAATTTCAAAAATCCCAAATGTCATGGAATTCACACATTGCTTGAATCGAGAAAAAATGCATAGAAGTTGGAAATTCTCTCTCAATTGCGAATTTCATGAGCGCAATGAGAATGTCCAAATTTTGGAATGCCCCACATTAAAACATGTTGAATTCCACTAGTCCACGGTGCCCTGTATTTTCAAATTTCAAAAGTCCCAAATGTCATGGAATTCACACGTTGGTGGAACGGAAAAGAAAATATATAGAAGTTGAAAACTCTTTTTCCATTGCAGATTTCATGAGCGTATTGAGAATGACAAAATTTTGAATGCCCCACATGAAAACATGTTGAATTCCACTAGCCCACGGTGCCCT
Source organism: Antitrichia curtipendula (assembly GCA_951230915.1). NCBI lineage: Eukaryota > Viridiplantae > Streptophyta > Bryopsida > Hypnales > Leucodontaceae > Antitrichia > Antitrichia curtipendula. The sequence goes on from OX579637.1 coordinate 27,933,290, forward strand.
CAATTTTCAAATTTCAAAAATCCCAAATGTCATGGAATTCACACATTGGTTGAATGGAGAAAAAATGCATAGAAGTTGGATATTCTCTCTCAATTGCGAATTTCATGAGCGCAATGAGAATGACCAAATTTTGGAATGCCCCACATCAAAACATGTTGAATTCCACTAGCCCACGGTGCCCTGTATTTTCAAATTTCAAAAGTCCCAAATGTCATGGAATTCACACGTTGGTGGAACGGAATAGAAATATATAGAAGTTGGAAATTCTTTTTGCATTGCAGATTTCATGAGCGCATTGAGAATGACCAAATTTTGGAATGCCCCACATCAAAACATGTTGAATTCCACAAGCCCACGGTGCCCTGTATTTTCAAATTTCAAAAGTCCCAAATGTCATGGAATTCACACGTTGGTGGAACGGAATTGAAATATATAGAAGTTGGAAATTCTTTTTGCATTGCAGATTTTATGAGCGCACTGAGATTGACCAAATTTTGGAATGCCCCACATCAAAACATGTTGAATTCCACAAGCCCACGGTGCCCTGTACTTTCAAATTTCAAAAGTCCCAAATGTCATGGAATTCACACGTTGGTGGAACGGAAAAGAAAATATATAGAGGTTGAAAATTCTTTTTCCATTGCAGATTTCATGAGCGCATTGAGAATGACCAAATTTTGGAATGCCCCACATCAAAACATGTTGAATTCCACTAGCCCACGGTGCCCTGTATTTTCAAATTTCAAAAATCCCAAATGCCATGGAATTCACACTTTGCTTGAATCGAGAAAAAATGCATAGAAGTCGGAAATTCTCTCTCAATTGCGAATTTCATGAGCGCAATGAGAATGACCAAATTTTGGAATGCCCCACATCAAAACATGTTGAATTCCACTAGCCCACGGTGCCCTGTACTTTGAAATTTCAAAAGTCCCAGATGTCATGGAATTCACACATTGCTTGAATCGAGAAAAAATGCATAGAAGTTGGAAATTCTCTGTCAATTGCGAATTTCATAAGCGCAATGAGAATGACCAAATTTTGGAATGCCCCACATCAAAACATGTTGAATTCCACTAGCCCACGGTGCCCTGTATTTTCAAATTTCAAAAATCCCAAATGTCATGGAATTCACACATTGCTTGAATCGAGAAAAAATGCATAGAAGTTGGAAATTCTCTCTCAATTGCGAATTTCATGAGCGCAATGAGAATGTCCAAATTTTGGAATGCCCCACATTAAAACATGTTGAATTCCACTAGTCCACGGTGCCCTGTATTTTCAAATTTCAAAAGTCCCAAATGTCATGGAATTCACACGTTGGTGGAACGGAAAAGAAAATATATAGAAGTTGAAAACTCTTTTTCCATTGCAGATTTCATGAGCGTATTGAGAATGACAAAATTTTGAATGCCCCACATGAAAACATGTTGAATTCCACTAGCCCACGGTGCCCTCAATTTTCAAATTTCAAAAATCCCAAATGTCATGGAATTCACACATTGGTTGAATGGAGAAAAAATGCATAGAAGTTGGATATTCTCTCTCAATTGCGAATTTCATGAGCGCAATGAGAATGACCAAATTTTGGAATGCCCCACATCAAAACATGTTGAATTCCACTAGCCCACGGTGCCCTGTATTTTCAAATTTCAAAAGTCCCAAATGTCATGGAATTCACACGTTGGTGGAACGGAATAGAAATATATAGAAGTTGGAAATTCTTTTTGCATTGCAGATTTCATGAGCGCATTGAGAATGACCAAATTTTGGAATGCCCCACATCAAAACATGTTGAATTCCACAAGCCCACGGTGCCCTGTACTTTCAAATTTCAAAAGACCCAAATGTCATGGAATTCACACGTTGGTGGAACGGAAAAGAAAATATATAGAGGTTGAAAATTCTTTTTCCATTGCAGATTTCATGACGCATTGAGAATGACCAAATTTTGGAATGCCCCACATCAAAACATGTTGAATTCCACTAGCCCACGGTGCCCTGTATTTTCAAATTTCAAAAATCCCAAATGCCATGGAATTCACACATTGCTTGAATCGAGAAAAAATGCATAGAAGTTGGAAATTCTCTCTCAATTGCGAATTTCATGAGCGCAATGAGAATGACCAAATTTTGGAATGCCCCACATCAAAACATGTTGAATTCCACTAGCCCACGGTGCCCTGTATTTTCAAATTTCAAAAATCCCAGATGTCATGGAATTCACACATTGCTTGAATCGAAAAAAAATGCATAGAAGTTGGAAATTCTCTCTCAATTGCGAATTTCATGAGCGCAATGAGAATGTCCAAATTTTGGAATGCCCCACATCAAAACATGTTGAATTCCACTAGTCCACGGTGCCCTGTATTTTCAAATTTCAAAAGTCCCAAATGTCATGGAATTCACACGTTGGTGGAACGGAAAAGAAAATATATAGAAGTTGAAAACTCTTTTTCCATTGCAGATTTCATGAGCGTATTGAGAATGACAAAATTTTGAATGCCCCACATGAAAACATGTTGAATTCCACTAGCCCACGGTGCCCTCAATTTTCAAATTTCAAAAATCCCAAATGTCATGGAATTCACACATTGGTTGAATGGAGAAAAAATGCATAGAAGTTGGATATTCTCTCTCAATTGCGAATTTCATGAGCGCAATGAGAATGACCAAATTTTGGAATGCCCCACATCAAAACATGTTGAATTCCACTAGCCCACGGTGCCCTGTATTTTCAAATTTCAAAAGTCCCAAATGTCATGGAATTCACACGTTGGTGGAACGGAATAGAAATATATAGAAGTTGGAAATTCTTTTTGCATTGCAGATTTCATGAGCGCATTGAGAATGACCAAATTTTGGAATGCCCCACATCAAAACATGTTGAATTCCACAAGCCCACGGTGCCCTGTACTTTCAAATTTCAAAAGACCCAAATGTCATGGAATTCACACGTTGGTGGAACGGAAAAGAAAATATATAGAGGTTGAAAATTCTTTTTCCATTGCAGATTTCATGAGCGCATTGAGAATGACCAAATTTTGGAATGCCCCACATCAAAACATGTTGAATTCCACTAGCCCACGGTGCCCTGTATTTTCAAATTTCAAAAATCCCAAATGCCATGGAATTCACACATTGCTTGAATCGAGAAAAAATGCATAGAAGTTGGAAATTCTCTCTCAATTGCGAATTTCATGAGCGCAATGAGAATGACCAAATTTTGGAATGCCCCACATCAAAACATGTTGAATTCCACTAGCCCACGGTGCCCTGTACTTTGAAATTTCAAAAATCCCAGATGTCATGGAATTCACACATTGCTTGAATCGAAAAAAAATGCATAGAAGTTGGAAATTCTCTCTCAATTGCGAATTTCATGAGCGCAATGAGAATGTCCAAATTTTGGAATGCCCCACATTAAAACATGTTGAATTCCACTAGCCCACGGTGCCCTGTATTTTCAAATTTCAAAAGTCCCAAATGTCATGGAATTCACACGTTGGTGGAACGGAAAAGAAAATATATAGAAGTTGAAAACTCTTTTTCCATTGCAGATTTCATGAGCGTATTGAGATTGACAAAATTTTGAATGCCCCACATCAAAACATGTTGAATTCCACTAGCCCACGGTGCCCTCAATTTTCAAATTTCAAAAATCCCAAATGTCATGGAATTCACACATTGGTTGAATGGAGAAAAAATGCATACAAGTTGGAAATTCTCTCTCAATTGCGAATTTCATGAGCGCAATGAGAATGATCAAATTTTGGAATGCCCCACATCAAAACATGTTCAATTCCACTAGCCCACGGTGCCCTGTATTTTCAAATTTCAAAAGTCCCAAAAGGCATAGAATTCACACGTTGGTGGAAAGGAAGAGAAATATATAGAATTTGGAAATTATTTTTCCATTGCAGATTTCATGAGCGCATTGAGAATGACCAAATTTTGGAATGCCCCACATCAGAACATGTTGAATTCCACTCGCTCACGGTGCCCTGTACTGTCAAATTTCAAAAATCCCAAATGTCATGGAATTCACACGTAGGTGGAACGGAAAAGAAAATATATAGAAGTTGAAAATTCTTCTTCCATTGCAGATTACATGAGCGCATTAAGAATGACCAAATTTTTGAATGCCCCACATCAAAACATGTTGAATTCCACTAGCCCACGTTGCCCTGTATTTTCAAATTTCAAAAGTCCCAAATGTCATGGAATTCACACGTTGGTGGAACGGAAAAGAAAATATATAGAAGTTGAAAACTCTTTTTCCATTGCAGATTTCATGAGCGTAATGACAATGACCGAATTTTGGAATGCCCCACATCCAAACATGATGAACTCCACTAGCCCACGGTGCCCTGTATTTCCAAATTTCAAAACTCCCAAATGTCATGGAATTCACACATTGGTTGAATGGAGAAAAAATGCATAGAAGTTGGAAATTCTCTCTCAATTGCGAATTTCATGAGCGCATTGAGAATGACCAAATTTTGGAATGCCCCACATCAAAACATGTTGAATTCCACTAGCCCACGGTGCCCTGTACTTTGAAATTTCAAAAATCCCAGATGTCATGGAATTCACACATTGCTTGAATCGAGAAAAAATGCATAGAAGTTGGAAATTCTCTCTCAATTGCGAATTTCATGAGCGCAATGAAAATGACCAAATTTTGGAATGCCCCACATCAAAACATGTTGAATTCCACTAGCCCACGGTGCCCTGTATTTTCAAATTTCAAAAATCCCAAATGTCATGGAATTCACACATTGCTTGAATCGAGAAAAAATGCATAGAAGTTGGAAATTCTCTCTCAATTGCGAATTTCATGAGCGCAATGAGAATGACCAAATTTTGGAATGCCCCACATCAAAACATGTTGAATTCCACTAGCCCACGGTGCCCTGTATTTTCAAATTTCAAAAATCCCAAATGTCATGGAATTCACACATTGCTTGAATCGAGAAAAAATGCATAGAAGTTGGAAATTCTCTCTCAATTGCGAATTTCATGAGCGCAATGAGAATGACCAAATTTTGGAATGCCCCACATCAAAACATGTTCAATTCCACTAGCGCACGATGCCCTGTACTTTCAAATTTCAAAAATCCCAAATGCCATGGAATTCACACGTTGATGGAACGGAAAAGAAAATATATAGAAGTTGGAAATTCTTTTTCCATTGCAGATTTCATGAGCGCATTGAGAATGACCAAATTTGTGAATGCCCCACATCAAAACATGTTGAATTCCACTAGCCCGCGGTGCCCTGTATTTTCAAATTTCAAAAATCCCAAATGTCATGGAATTCACACATTGCTTGAATCGAGGAAAAATGCATAGAAGTTGGAAATTCTCTCTCAATTGCGAATTTCATGAGCGCAATGAGAATGACCAAATTTTCGAATGCCCCACATCAAAACATGTTGAATTCCACTAGCCCACGGTGCCCTGTACTTTGAAATTTCAAAAGTCCCAAATGTCATGGAATTCACACGTTGGTGGAACGGAAAAGAAAATATATAGAAGTTGAAAACTATTTTTCCATTGCAGATTTCATGAGCGCATTGAGAATGACCAAATTTTGGAATGCCCCACATCAAAACATGTTGAATTCCACTAGCCCACGGTGCCCTGTATTTTCAAATTTCAAAAGACCCAAATATCATGGAATTCACACGTTGGTGGAACGGAAAAGAAATATATAGAAGTTGGAAATTCTTTTTGCATTGCAGATTTCATGAGCGCATTGAGAATAACCAAATTTTGGAATGCCCCACATCCAAACATGATGAATTCCACTAGCCCACGGTGCTCTGTATTTTCAAATTTCAAAAGACCCAAATATCATGGAATTCACACGTTGGTGGAACGGAAAAGAAATATATAGAAGTTGGAAATTCTTTTTGCATTGCAGATTTCATGAGCGCATTGAGAATGACCAAATTTTGGAATGCCCCACATCAAAACATGTTGAATTCCACTAGCCCACGGTGCCCTGTACTTTCAAATTTCAAAAATCCCAAATATCATGGAATTCACATGTTGGTTGAATGGAGAAAATATGTACAGAACTCGGAAATTCTCTCTCAATTGCCGATTTCATGAGCGCATTGAGAATGACCAAATTTTGGAATGCCTCACATCAAAACATGTTGAATTCCACTAGCCCACGGTGCCCTGTACTTTCAAATTTCAAAAGTCCCAAATGTCATAGAATTCACATGTTGGTTGAATGGAGAAAATATGTACAGAAGTCGGAAATTCTCTGTCAATTGCAGATTTCACGAGCGCATTGAGAATGACCAAATTTTGGAATGCCCCACATCAAAACATGATGAACTCCACTAGCCCACGGTGCCCTGTACTTTCAAATTTCAAAAATCCCAAATATCATGAAATTCACATGTTGGTTGAATGGAGAAAATATGTACAGAAGTTGGAAATTCTTTTTCCATTGCAGATTTCATGAGCGCATTGAGAATGACCAAATTTTGGAATGCCCCACATCAAAACATGTTGAATTCCACTAGCCCACGGTGCCCTGTACTTTCAAATTTCAAAAATCCCCTATATCATGGGATTCACATGTTGGTTGAATGGAGAAAATATGTACAGAAGTTGGAAATTCTTTTTCCATTGCAGATTTCATGAGCGCATTGAGAATGACCAAATTTTGGAATGCCCCACATCAAAACATGTTGAATTCCACTAGCCCACGGTGCCCTGTATTTTCAAATTTCAATAGTCCCAAATGCCATGGAATTCACACGTTGGTGGAACGGAAAAGAAAATATATAGAAGTTGGAAATTCTTTTTCCATTGCAGATTTCATGAGCGCATTGAGAATGACCAAATTTTGGAATGCCCCACATCAAAACATGTTGAATTCCACTAGCCCACGGTGCCCTGTACTTTCAAATTTCAAAAATCCCAAATGTCATGGAATTCACCCGTTGGTGGAACGGAAAAGAAATATATAGAAGTTGGAAATTCTTTTTCCATTGCAGATTTCATGAGCGCATTGAGAATGACCAAATTTTGGAATGCCCCACATCAGAACATGTTGAATTCCACTAGCCCACGGTGCCCTGCACTTTCAAATTTCAAAAATCCCCTATATCATGGGATTCACATGTTGGTTGAATGGAGAAAATATGTACAGAAGTTGGAAATTCTTTTTCCATTGCAGATTTCATGAGCGCATTGAGAATGACCAAATTTTGGAATGCCCCACATCAAAACATGTTGAATTCCACTAGCCCACGGTGCCCTGTATTTTCAAATTTCAATAGTCCCAAATGCCATGGAATTCACACGTTGGTGGAACGGAAAAGAAAATATATAGAAGTTGGAAATTCTTTTTGCATTGCAGATTTCATGAGCGCATTGAGAATGACCAAATTTTGGAATGCCCCACATCAAAACATGTTCAATTCCACTAGCCCACGGCGCCCTGTACTTTCAAATTTCAAAAATCCCAAATGTCATGGAATTCACACATTGGTGGAACGGAAAAGAAATATATAGAAGTTGGAAATTCTTTTTCCATTGCAGATTTCATGAGCGCATTGAGAATGACCAAATTTTGGAATGTCCCACATCAAAACATGTTGAATTCCACTAGCCCACGGTGCCCTGTACTTTCAAATTTCAAAAATCCCAAATATCATGAAATTCACATGTTGGTTGAATGGAGAAAATATGTACAGAAGTTGGAAATTCTTTTTCCATTGCAGATTTCATGAGCGCATTGAGAATGACCAAATTTTGGAATGCCCCACATCAAAACATGTTGAATTCCACTAGCCCACGGTGCCCTGTACTTTCAAATTTCAAAAATCCCCTATATCATGGGATTCACATGTTGGTTGAATGGAGAAAATATGTACAGAAGTTGGAAATTCTTTTTCCATTGCAGATTTCATGAGCGCATTGAGAATGACCAAATTTTGGAATGCCCCACATCAAAACATGTTGAATTCCACTAGCCCACGGTGCCCTGTATTTTCAAATTTCAATAGTCCCAAATGCCATGGAATTCACACGTTGGTGGAACGGAAAAGAAAATATATAGAAGTTGGAAATTCTTTTTCCATTGCAGATTTCATGAGCGCATTGAGAATGACCAAATTTTGGAATGCCCCACATCAAAACATGTTGAATTCCACTAGCCCACGGTGCCCTGTACTTTCAAATTTCAAAAATCCCCTATATCATGGGATTCACATGTTGGTTGAATGGAGAAAATATGTACAGAAGTTGGAAATTCTTTTTCCATTGCAGATTTCATGAGCGCATTGAGAATGACCAAATTTTGGAATGCCCCACATCAAAACATGTTGAATTCCACTAGCCCACGGTGCCCTGTATTTTCAAATTTCAATAGTCCCAAATGCCATGGAATTCACACGTTGGTGGAACGGAAAAGAAAATATATAGAAGTTGGAAATTCTTTTTCCATTGCAGATTTCATGAGCGCATTGAGAATGACCAAATTTTGGAATGCCCCACATCAAAACATGTTGAATTCCACTAGCCCACGGTGCCCTGTACTTTCAAATTTCAAAAATCCCAAATGTCATGGAATTCACCCGTTGGTGGAACGGAAAAGAAATATATAGAAGTTGGAAATTCTTTTTCCATTGCAGATTTCATGAGCGCATTGAGAATGACCAAATTTTGGAATGCCCCACATCAGAACATGTTGAATTCCACTAGCCCACGGTGCCCTGCACTTTCAAATTTCAAAAATCCCCTATATCATGGGATTCACATGTTGGTTGAATGGAGAAAATATGTACAGAAGTTGGAAATTCTTTTTCCATTGCAGATTTCATGAGCGCATTGAGAGTGACCAAATTTTCGAATGCCCCACATCAAAACATGTTGAATTCCACTAGCCCACGGTGCCCTGTATTTTCAAATTTCAATAGTCCCAAATGCCATGGAATTCACACGTTGGTGGAACGGAAAAGAAAATATATAGAAGTTGGAAATTCTTTTTGCATTGCAGATTTCATGAGCGCATTGAGGATGACCAAATTTTGGAATGCCCCACATCAAAACATGTTCAATTCCACTAGCCCACGGCGCCCTGTACTTTCAAATTTCAAAAATCCCAAATGTCATGGAATTCACACATTGGTGGAACGGAAAAGAAATATATAGATGTTGGAAATTCTCTCTCAATTGCGAATTTCATGAGCGCATTGAGAATGACCAAATTTTGGAATGCCCCACATCAGAACATGTTGAATTCCACTAGCCCACGGCGCCCTGTACTTTCAAATTTCAAAAATCCCAAATGTCATGGAATTCACACATTGGTGGAACGGAAAAGAAATATATAGATGTTGGAAATTCTCTCTCAAATGCGAATTTCATGAGCGCATTGAGATTGACCAAATTTTGGAATGGCCCACATCAAAACATGTTGAATTCCACTAGCCCACGGTGCCCTGTACTTTCAAATTTCAAAAATCCCAAATGTCATGGAATTCACACGTTGGTGGAACGGAAAAGAAATATATAGAAGTTGGAAATTCTTTTTCCATTGCAGATTTCATGAGCGCATTGAGAATGACCAAATTTTGGAATCCCCCACATTAAAAGATGTTGAATTCCACTAGCCCACGGTGCCCTGTACTTTCAAATTTCAAAAATCCCCTATAACATGGAATTCACATGTTGGATGAATGGAGAAAATATGTACAGAAGTCGGAAATTCTCTCTCAATTGCAGATTTCATGAGCGCATTGAGAATGACCAAATTTTGGAATGCCCCACATCAAAACATGTTGAATTCCACTAGCCCACGGGGCCCTGTATTTTCAAATTTCAATAGTCCCAAATGTCATGGAATTCACACGTTGGTGGAACGGAAAAGAAATATATAGAAGTTGGAAATTCTTTTTCCATTGCAGATTTCATGAGCGCATTGAGAATGACCAAATTTTGGAATCCCCCACATTAAAAGATGTTGAATTCCACTAGCCCACGGTGCCCTGTACTTTCAAATTTCAGAAATCCCCTATAACATGGAATTCACATGTTGGTTGAATGGAGAAAATATGTACAGAAGTCGGAAACTCTCTCTCAATTGCAGATTTCATGAGCGCATTGAGAATGACCAAATTTTGGAATGCCCCACATCCAAACATGGTGAACTCCACTAGCCCACGGTGCCCTGTACTTTCAAATTTCAACAGACCCAAATATCATGGAATTCACACGTTGGTGGAACGGAAAAGAAATATATAGAAGTTGGAAATTCTTTTTCCATTGCAGATTTCATGAGCGCATTGAGAATGACCAAATTTTGGAATGCCCCACATCAAAACATGTTGAATTCCACTAGCCCACGGTGCCTTGTACTTTCAAATTTCAAAAATCCCAAATATCATGGAATTCACATGTTGGTTGAATGGAGAAAATATGTACAGAAGTTGGAAATTCGTTTCCCATTGCAGGATGCATGAGCGCATTGAGAATGACCAAATTTTGGAATGCCCCACATCAAAACATGTTGAATTCCACTAGCCCACGGTGCCCTGGATTTTCAAATTTCAATAGTCCCAAATGTCATGGAATTCACACGTTGGTGGAACGGAAAAGAAAATATATAGAAGTTGGAAATTCTTTTTGCATTGCAGATTTCATGAGCGCATTGAGAATGACCAAATTTTGGAATGCCCCACATCAAAACATGTTGAATTCCACTAGCCCACGGCGCCCTGTACTTTCAAATTTCAAAAATCCCAAATGTCATGGAATTCACACATTGGTGGAACGGAAAAGAAATATATAGATGTTGGAAATTCTCTCTCAATTGCGAATTTCATGAGCGCATTGAGAATGACCAAATTTTGGAATGCCCCACATCCAAACATGTTGAATTCCACTAGCCCACGGTGCCCTGTACTTTCAAACTTCAAAAATCCCAAATGCCATGGAATTCACACGTTGGTGGAACGGAAAAGAAATATATAGATGTTGGAAATTCTCTCTCAATTGCGAATTTCATGAGCGCATTGAGAATGACCAAATTTTGGAATGCCCCACATCAAAACATGTTGAATTCCACTAGCCCACGGTGCCCTGTATTTTCAAATTTCAAAAGTCCCAAATGTCATGGAATTCACACGTTGGTGGAAAGGAATAGAAATATATAGAAGTTGGAAATTCTTTTTCCATTGCAGATTTCATGAGCGCATTGAGAATGACCAAATTTTGGAATGCCCCACATCAAAACATGTTGAATTCCACTAGCCCACGGTGCCCTGTACTTTCAAATTTCAAAAGTCCCAAATGTCATGGAATTCACACGTTGGTGGAACGGAATAGAAATATATAGAAGTTGGAAATTCTTTTTGCATTGCAAATTTCATGAGTGCATTGACAATGACCAAACTTTGGAATGCCCCTCATCAAAACATGTTGAAATCCACTAGCCCACGGTGCCCTGTACTTTCAAATTTCAAAAATCCCAAATATCATGGAATTCACATGTTGGTTGAATGGAGAAAAAATGTACAGAAGTTGGGAATTCTCTCTCAATTGCAAATTTCATGAGCGCATTGAGAATGACCAAATTTTGGAATGCCCCACATCAAAACATGATGAATTCCACTAGCCCACGGTGCCCTGTACTTTCAAATTTCAAAAATCCCCTATAACATGGAATTCACATGTTGGTTGAATGGAGAAAATATGTACAGAAGTCGGAAATTCTCTCTCAATTGCAGATTTCATGAGCGCATTGAGAATGACCAAATTTTGGAATGCCCCACATCAAAACATGTTGAATTCCACTAGCCCACGGTGCCCTGTATTTTCAAATTTCAATAGTCCCAAATGTCATGGAATTCACACGTTGGTGGAACGGAATAAAAATATATAGAAGTTGGAAATTCTTTTTGCATTGCAGATTTCATGAGCGCATTGAGAATGACCAAATTTTGGAATGCCCCACATCCAAACATGGTGAACTCCACTAGCCCACGGTGCCCTGTACTTTCAAATTTCAAAAATCCCAAATGTCATGGAATTCACACGTTGGTGGAACGGAATAAAAATATATAGAAGTTGGAAATTCTTTTTCCATTGCAGATTTCATGAGCGCATTGAGAATGACCAAATTTTGGAATGCCCCACATCAAAACATGATGAACTCCACTAGCCCACGGTGCCCTGTACTTTCAAATTTCAAAAATCCCAAATGTCATGGAATTCACACGTTGGTGGAACGGAAAAGAAATATATAGAAGTTGGAAATTCTTTTTCCATTGCAGATTTCATGAGCGCATTGAGAATGACCAAATTTTGGAATGCCCCACATCAAAACATGTTGAATTCCACTAGCCCACGGCGCCCTGTACTTTCAAATTTCAAAAATCCCAAATGTCATGGAATTCACACATTGGTGGAACGGAAAAGAAATATATAGATGTTGGAAATTCTCTCTCAATTGCGAATTTCATGAGCGCATTGAGAATGACCAAATTTTGGAATGCCCCACATCCAAACATGTTGAATTCCACTAGCCCACGGTGCCCTGTACTTTCAAATTTCAAAAGTCCCAAATGTCATGGAATTCACACGTTGGTGGAACGGAAAAGAAATATATAGATGTTGGAAATTCTCTCTCAATTGCGAATTTCATGAGCGCATTGAGAATGACCAAATTTTGGAATGCCCCACATCAAAACATGTTGAATTCCACTAGCCCACGGTGCCCTGTACTTTCAAATTTGAAAAGTCCCAAATGTCATGGAAATCACACGTTGGTGGAACGGAAATAGAAATATATAGAAGTTGGAAATTCTTTTTCCATTGCAGATTTCATGAGCGCATTGAGAATGACCAAATTTTGGAATGCCCCACATCAAAACATGTTGAATTCCACTAGCCCACGGTGCCCTGTATTTTCAAATTTCAAAAGTCCCAAATGTCATGGAATTCACACGTTGGTGGAAAGGAATAGAAATATATAGAAGTTGGAAATTCTTTTTCCATTGCAGATTTCATGAGCGCATTGAGAATGACCAAATTTTGGAATGCCCCACATCAAAACATGTTGAATTCCACTAGCCCACGGTGCCCTGTATTTTCAAATTTCAATAGTCCCAAATGTCATGGAATTCACACGTTGGTGGAACGGAATAGAAATATATAGAAGTTGGAAATTCTTTTTCCATTGCAAGTTTCATGAGTGCATTGACAATGACCAAATTTTGGAATGCCCCTCATCAAAACATGTTGAAATCCACTAACCTACGGTGCCCTGTACTTTCAAATTTCAAAAATCCCAAATATCATGGAATTCACATGTTGGTTGAATGGAGAAAAGATGTATAGAAGTTGGGAATTCTCTCTCAATTGCAAATTTCATGAGCGCATTGAGAATGACCAAATTTTGGAATGCCCCACATCAAAACATGATGAATTCCACTAGCCCACGGTGCCCTGTATTTTCAAATTTCAAAAATCCCAAATGTCATGGAATTCACACGTTGGTGGAACGGAAAAGAAATATATAGAAGTTGGAAATTCTTTTTGCATTGCAGATTTCATGAGCGCATTGAGAATAACCAAATTTTGGAATGCCCCACATCCAAACATGGTGAACTCCACTAGCCCACGGTGCCCTGTACTTTCAAATTTCAAAAATCCCAAATGTCATGGAATTCACACGTTGGTGGAACGGAATAAAAATATATAGAAGTTGGAAATTCTTTTTCCATTGTAGATTTCATGAGCGCATTGAGAATGACCAAATTTTGGAATGCCCCACATCAAAACATGATGAACTCCACTAGCCCACGGTGCCCTGTACTTTCAAATTTCAAAAATCCCAAATGTCATGGAATTCACACGTTGGTGGAACGGAAAAGAAATATATAGAAGTTGGAAATTCTTTTTCCATTGCAGATTTCATGAGCGCATTGAGAATGACCAAATTTTGGAATGCCCCACATCAAAACATGTTGAATTCCACTAGCCCACGGCGCCCTGTACTTTCAAATTTCAAAAATCCCAAATGTCATGGAATTCAAACATTGGTGGAACGGAAAAGAAATATATAGATGTTAGAAATTCTCTCTCAATTGCGAATTTCATGAGTGCATTGAGAATGACCAAATTTTGGAATGCCCCACATCAAAACATGTTGAATTCCACTAGCCCACGGTGCCCTGTACTTTCAAATTTCAAAAGTCCCAAATGTCATGGAATTCACACGTTGGTGGAACGGAAATAGAAATATATAGAAGTTGGAAATTCTTTTTCCATTGCAGATTTCATGAGCGCATTGAGAATGACCAAATTATCAAATGCCCCACATCAAAACATGTTGAATTCCACTAGCCCACGGTGCCCTGTATTTTCAAATTTCAAAATTCCCAAATGTCATGGAATTCACACGTTGGTGGAAAGGAATAGAAATATATAGAAGTTGGAAATTCTTTTTCCATTGCAGATTTCATGAGCGCATTGAGAATGACCAAATTTTGGAATGCCCCACATCAAAACATGATGAACTCCACTAGCCCACGGTGCCCTGTACTTTCAAATTTCAAAAATCCCAAATGTCATGGAATTCACACGTTGGTGGAACGGAAAAGAAATATATAGAAGTTGGAAATTCTTTTTGCATTGCAGATTTCATGAGCGCATTGAGAATCACACAATTTTGGAATGCCCCACATGCAAACATGATGAACTCCACTAGCCCACGGTGCCCTGTACTTTCAAATTTCAAAAGACCCGAATATCATGGAATTCACACGTTGGTGGAACGGAAATAGAAATATATAGAAGTTGGAAATTCTTTTTGCATTGCAGATTTCATGAGCGCATTGAGAATGACCAAATTTTGGAATGCCCCACATCAAAACATGTTGAATTCCACTAGCCCACGGTGCCCTGTACTATCAAATTTCAAAAGTCCCAAATGTCATGGAAATCACACGTTGGTGGAACGGAAATAGAAATATATAGAAGTTGGAAATTCTTTTTCCATTGCAGATTTCATGAGCGCATTGAGAATGACCAAATTTTGGAATGCCCCACATCAAAACATGTTGAATTCCACTAGCCCACGGTGCCCTGTATTTTCAAATTTCAAAAGTCCCAAATGTCATGGAATTCACACGTTGGTGGAAAGGAATAGAAATATATAGAAGTTGGAAATTCTTTTTCCATTGCAGATTTCATGAGCGCATTGAGAATGACCAAATTTTGGAATGCCCCACATCAAAACATGTTGAATTCCACTAGCCCACGGTGCCCTGTATTTTCAAATTTCAAAAGTCCCAAATGTCATGGAATTCACACGTTGGTGGAATGGAGAAAAAATGTACAGAAGTTGGGAATTCTCTCTCAATTGCAAATTTCATGAGCGCATTGAGAATGACCAAATTTTGGAATGCCCCACATCAAAACATGATGAATTCCACTAACCCACGGTGCCCTGTATTTTCAAATTTCAAAAATCCCAAATGTCATGGAATTCACACGTTGGTGGAACGGAAAAGAAATATATAGAAGTTGGAAATTCTTTTTCCATTGCAGATTTCATGAGCGCATTGAGAATGACCAAATTATCAAATGCCCCGCATCAAAACATGTTGAATTCCACTAGCCCACGGTGCCCTGTATTTTCAAATTTCAAAAGTCCCAAATGTCATGGAATTCACACGTTGGTGGAAAGGAATAGAAATATATAGAAGTTGGAAATTCTTTTTCCATTGCAGATTTCATGAGCGCATTGAGAATGACCAAATTTTGGAATGCCCCACATCAAAACATGTTGAATTCCACTAGCCCACGGTGCCCTGTATTTTCAAATTTCAAAAGTCCCAAATGTCATGGAATTCACACGTTGGTGGAATGGAGAAAAAATGTACAGAAGTTGGGAATTCTCTCTCAATTGCAAATTTCATGAGCGCATTGAGAATGACCAAATTTTGGAATGCCCCACATCAAAACATGATGAATTCCACTAGCCCACGGTGCCCTGTATTTTCAAATTTCAAAAATCCCAAATGTCATGGAATTCACACGTTGGTGGAACGGAAAAGAAATATATAGAAGTTGGAAATTCTTTTTGCATTGCAGATTTCATGAGCGCATTGAGAATAACCAAATTTTGGAATGCCCCACATGCAAACATGATGAACTCCACTAGCCCACGGTGCCCTGTACTTTCAAATTTCAAAAGACCCGAATATCATGGAATTCACACGTTGGTGGAACGGAATAAAAATATATAGAAGTTGGAAATTCTTTTTGCATTGCAGATTTCATGAGCGCATTGAGAATAACCAAATTTTGGAATGCCCCACATCAAAACATGATGAACTCCACTAGCCCACGGTGCCCTGTACTTTCAAATTTCAAAAATCCCAAATGTCATGGAATTCACACGTTGGTGGAACGGAAAAGAAATATATAGAAGTTGGAAATTCTTTTTGCATTGCAGATTTCATGAGCGCATTGAGAATCACACAATTTTGGAATGCCCCACATGCAAACATGATGAACTCCACTAGCCCACGGTGCCCTGTACTTTCAAATTTCAAAAATCCCAAATGTCATGGAATTCACACGTTGGTGGAACGGAATAGAAATATATAGAAGTTGGAAATTCTTTTTCCATTGCAGATTTCATGAGCGCATTGAGAATGACCAAATTTTGGAATGCCCCACATCAAAACATGATGAACTCCACTAGCCCACGGTGCCCTGTACTTTCAAATTTCAAAAATCCCAAATGTCATGGAATTCACCCGTTGGTGGAACGGAAAAGAAATATATAGAAGTTGGAAATTCTTTTCGCATTGCAGATTTCATGAGCGCATTGAGAATCACACAATTTTGGAATGCCCCACATGCAAACATGATGAACTCCACTAGCCCACGGTGCCCTGTACTTTCAAATTTCAAAAATCCCAAATGTCATGGAATTCACACGTTGGTGGAACGGAAAAGAAATATATAGAAGTTGGAAATTCTTTTTGCATTGCAGATTTCATGAGCGCATTGAGAATAACCAAATTTTGGAATGCCCCACATCAAAACATGATGAACTCCACTAGCCCACGGTGCCCTGTACTTTCAAATTTCAAAAATCCCAAATGTCATGGAATTCACACGTTGGTGGAACGGAAAAGAAATATATAGAAGTTGGAAATTCTTTTTGCATTGCAGATTTCATGAGCGCATTGAGAATCACACAATTTTGGAATGCCCCACATGCAAACATGATGAACTCCACTAGCCCACGGTGCCCTGTACTTTCAAATTTCAAAAATCCCAAATGTCATGGAATTCACACGTTGGTGGAACGGAATAGAAATATATAGAAGTTGGAAATTCTTTTTCCATTGCAGATTTCATGAGCGCATTGAGAATGACCAAATTTTGGAATGCCCCACATCAAAACATGATGAACTCCACTAGCCCACGGTGCCCTGTACTTTCAAATTTCAAAAATCCCAAATGTCATGGAATTCACACGTTGGTGGAACGGAAAAGAAATATATAGAAGTTGGAAATTCTTTTACCATTGCAGATTTCATGAGCGCATTGAGAATCACACAATTTTGGAATGCCCCACATGCAAACATGATGAACTCCACTAGCCCACGGTGCCCTGTACTTTCAAATATCAAAAGACCCGAATATCATGGAATTCACACGTTGGTGGAACGGAATAAAAATATATAGAAGTTGGAAATTCTTTTTGCATTGCAAATTTCATGAGCGCATTGAGATTAACCAAATTTTGGAATGCCCCACATCCAAACATGGTGAACTCCACTAGCCCACGGTGCCCTGTACTTTCAAATTTCAACAGACCCAAATATCATGGAATTCACACGTTGGTGGAACGGAAAAGAAATATATAGAAGTTGGAAATTCTTTTTCCATTGCAGATTTCATGAGCGCATTGAGAATGACCAAATTTTGGAATGCCCCACATCAAAACATGTTGAAATCCACTAGCCCACGGTGCCCTGTACTTTCAAATTTCAAAAATCCCAAATATCATGGAATTCACATGTTGGTTGAATGGAGAAAATATGTACAGAAGTCGGAAATTCTCTCTCAATTGCAGATTTCATGAGCGCATTGAGAATGACCAAATTTTGGAATGCCCCACATCAAAACATGTTGAATTCCACTAGCCCACGGTGCCCTGTATTTACAAATTTCAAAAGACCCAAATATCATGGAATTCACACGTTGGTGGAACGGAAAAGAAATATATAGAAGTTGGAAATTCTTTTTGCATTGCAAATTTCATGAGCGCATTGAGAATGACCAAATTTTGGAATGCCCCACATCAAAACATGTTGAATTCCACTAGCCCACGGTGCCCTGTATTTTCAAATTTCAATAGTCCCAAATGCCATGGAATTCACACGTTGGTGGAACGGAAAAGAAAATATATAGAAGTTGGAAATTCTTTTTGCATTGCAGATTTCATGAGCGCATTGAGAATGACCAAATTATCAAATGCCCCACATCAAAACATGTTGAATTCCACTAGCCCATGGCGCCCTGTATTTTCAAATTTCAAAAGACCCAAATGTCATGGAATTCACACATTGGTGGAACGGAAAAGAAATATATAGATGTTGGAAATTCTCTCTCAATTGCGAATTTCATGAGCGCATTGAGAATGACCAAATTTTGGAATGCCCCACATCCAAACATGTTGAATTCCACTAGCCCACGGTGCCCTGTACTTTCAGATTTCAAAAATCCCAAATGTCATGGAATTCACACGTTGGTGGAACGGAAAAGAAATATATAGATGTTGGAAATTCTCTCTCAATTGCGAATTTCATGAGCGCATTGAGAATGACCAAATTTTGGAATGCCCCACATCAGAACATGTTGAATTCCACTAGCCCACGGTGCCCTGTACTTTCAAATTTCAAAAGTCCCAAATGTCATGGAAATCACACGTTGGTGGAACGGAAATAGAAATATATAGAAGTTGGAAATTCTTTTTCCATTGCAGATTTCATGAGCGCATTGAGAATGACCAAATTTTGGAATGCCCCACATCAAAACATGTTGAATTCCACTAGCCCACGGTGCCCTGTATTTTCAAATTTCAAAAGTCCCAAATGTCATGGAATTCACACGTTGGTGGAAAGGAATAGAAATATATAGAAGTTGGAAATTCTTTTTCCATTGCAGATTTCATGAGCGCATTGAGAATGACCAAATTTTGGAATGCCCCACATCAAAACATGTTGAATTCCACTAGCCCACGGTGCCCTGTATTTTCAAATTTCAATAGTCCCAAATGTCATGGAATTCACACGTTGGTGGAACGGAATAGAAATATATAGAAGTTGGAAATTCTTTTTCCATTGCAAATTTCATGAGTGCATTGACAATGACCAAATTTTGGAATGCCCCTCATCAAAACATGTTGAAATCCACTAACCTACGGTGCCCTGTACTTTCAAATTTCAAAAATCCCAAATATCATGGAATTCACATGTTGGTTGAATGGAGAAAAAATGTATAGAAGTTTGGAATTCTCTCTCAATTGCAAATTTCATGAGCGCATTGAGAATGACCAAATTTTGGAATGCCCCACATCAAAACATGTTGAATTCCACTAGCCCACGGTGCCCTGTATTTACAAATTTCAAAAGACCCAAATATCATGGAATTCACACGTTGGTGGAACGGAAAAGAAATATATAGAAGTTGGAAATTCTTTTTGCATTGCAAATTTCATGAGCGCATTGAGAATGACCAAATTTTGGAATGCCCCACATCAAAACATGTTGAATTCCACTAGCCCACGGTGCCCTGTATTTACAAATTTCAAAAGACCCGAATATCATGGAATTCACACGTTGGTGGAACGGAATAAAAATATATAGAAGTTGGAAATTCTTTTTGCATTGCAGATTTCATGAGCGCATTGAGAATAACCAAATTTTGGAATGCCCCACATCCAAACATGGTGAACTCCACTAGCCCACGGTGCCCTGTACTTTCAAATTTCAAAAATCCCAAATGTCATGGAATTCACACGTTGGTGGAACGGAATAAAAATATATAGAAGTTGGAAATTCTTTTTCCATTGCAGATTTCATGAGCGCATTGAGAATGACCAAATTTTGGAATGCCCCACATCAAAACATGATGAACTCCACTAGCCCACGGTGCCCTGTACTTTCAAATTTCAAAAATCCCAAATGTCAGGGAATTCACCCGTTGGTGGAACGGAAAAGAAATATATAGAAGTTGGAAATTCTTTTTGCATTGCAGATTTCATGAGCGCATTGAGAATGACCAAATTTTGGAATGCCCCACATCAAAACATGTTGAATTCCACTAGCCCACGGCGCCCTGTACTTTCAAATTTCAAAAATCCCAAATGTCATGGAATTCAAACATTGGTGGAACGGAAAAGAAATATATAGATGTTGGAAATTCTCTCTCAATTGCGAATTTCATGAGCGCATTGAGAATGACCAAATTTTGGAATGCCCCACATCAAAACATGTTGAATTCCACTAGCCCACGGTGCCCTGTACTTTCAAATTTCAAAAGTCCCAAATGTCATGGAATTCACACGTTGGTGGAACGGAAATAGAAATATATAGAAGTTGGAAATTCTTTTTCCATTGCAGATTTCATGAGCGCATTGAGAATGACCAAATTATCAAATGCCCCACATCAAAACATGTTGAATTCCACTAGCCCACGGTGCCCTGTATTTTCAAATTTCAAAATTCCCAAATGTCATGGAATTCACACGTTGGTGGAAAGGAATAGAAATATATAGAAGTTGGAAATTCTTTTTCCATTGCAGATTTCATGAGCGCATTGAGAATGACCAAATTTTGGAATGCCCCACATCAAAACATGATGAACTCCACTAGCCCACGGTGCCCTGTACTTTCAAATTTCAAAAATCCCAAATGTCATGGAATTCACACGTTGGTGGAACGGAAAAGAAATATATAGAAGTTGGAAATTCTTTTTGCATTGCAGATTTCATGAGCGCATTGAGAATCACACAATTTTGGAATGCCCCACATGCAAACATGATGAACTCCACTAGCCCACGGTGCCCTGTACTTTCAAATTTCAAAAGACCCGAATATCATGGAATTCACACGTTGGTGGAACGGAAATAGAAATAGATAGAAGTTGGAAATTCTTTTTGCATTGCAGATTTCATGAGCGCATTGAGAATGACCAAATTTTGGAATGCCCCACATCAAAACATGTTGAATTCCACTAGCCCACGGTGCCCTGTACTTTCAAATTTCAAAAGTCCCAAATGTCATGGAAATCACACGTTGGTGGAACGGAAATAGAAATATATAGAAGTTGGAAATTCTTTTTCCATTGCAGATTTCATGAGCGCATTGAGAATGACCAAATTATCAAATGCCCCACATCAAAACATGTTGAATTCCACTAGCCCACGGTGCCCTGTATTTGCAAATTTCAAAAGTCCCAAATGTCATGGAATTCACACGTTGGTGGAAAGGAATAGAAATATATAGAAGTTGGAAATTCTTTTTCCATTGCAGATTTCATGAGCGCATTGAGAATGACCAAATTTTGGAATGCCCCACATCAAAACATGTTGAATTCCACTAGCCCACGGTGCCCTGTATTTTCAAATTTCAAAAGTCCCAAATGTCATGGATTTCACACGTTGGTGGAATGGAGAAAAAATGTACAGAAGTTGGGAATTCTCTCTCAATTGCAAATTTCATGAGCGCATTGAGAATGACCAAATTTTGGAATGCCCCACATCAAAACATGATGAATTCCACTAGCCCACGGTGCCCTGTATTTTCAAATTTCAAAAATCCCAAATGTCATGGAATTCACACGTTGGTGGAACGGAAAAGAAATATATAGAAGTTGGAAATTCTTTTTCCATTGCAGATTTCATGAGCGCATTGAGAATGACCAAATTATCAAATGCCCCACATCAAAACATGTTGAATTCCACTAGCCCACGGTGCCCTGTATTTTCAAATTACAAAAGTCCCAAATGTCATGGAATTCACACGTTGGTGGAAAGGAATAGAAATATATAGAAGTTGGAAATTCTTTTTCCATTGCAGATTTCATGAGCGCATTGAGAATGACCAAATTTTGGAATGCCCCACATCAAAACATGTTGAATTCCACTAGCCCACGGTGCCCTGTATTTTCAAATTTCAAAAGTCCCAAATGTCATGGAATTCACACGTTGGTGGAATGGAGAAAAAATGTACAGAAGTTGGGAATTCTCTCTCAATTGCAAATTTCATGAGCGCATTGAGAATGACCAAATTTTGGAATGCCCCACATCAAAACATGATGAATTCCACTAGCCCACGGTGCCCTGTATTTTCAAATTTCAAAAATCCCAAATGTCATGGAATTCACACGTTGGTGGAACGGAAAAGAAATATATAGAAGTTGGAAATTCTTTTTGCATTGCAGATTTCATGAGCGCATTGAGAATCACACAATTTTGGAATGCCCCACATGCAAACATGATGAACTCCACTAGCCCACGGTGCCCTGTACTTTCAAATTTCAAAAATCCCAAATGTCATGGAATTCACACGTTGGTGGAACGGAATAGAAATATATAGAAGTTGGAAATTCTTTTTCCATTGCAGATTTCATGAGCGCATTGAGAATGACCAAATTTTGGAATGCCCCACATCAAAACATGATGAACTCCACTAGCCCACGGTGCCCTGTACTTTCAAATTTCAAAAATCCCAAATGTCATGGAATTCACACGTTGGTGGAACGGAAAAGAAATATATAGAAGTTGGAAATTCTTTTCGCATTGCAGATTTCATGAGCGCATTGAGAATCACACAATTTTGGAATGCCCCACATGCAAACATGATGAACTCCACTAGCCCACGGTGCCCTGTACTTTCAAATATCAAAAGACCCGAATATCATGGAATTCACACGTTGGTGGAACGGAAAAGAAATATATAGAAGTTGGAAATTCTTTTTGCATTGCAGATTTCATGAGCGCATTGAGAATCACACAATTTTGGAATGCCCCACATGCAAACATGATGAACTCCACTAGCCCACGGTGCCCTGTACTTTCAAATTTCAAAAATCCCAAATGTCATGGAATTCACACGTTGGTGGAACGGAATAGAAATATATAGAAGTTGGAAATTCTTTTTCCATTGCAGATTTCATGAGCGCATTGAGAATGACCAAATTTTGGAATGCCCCACATCAAAACATGATGAACTCCACTAGCCCACGGTGCCCTTTACTTTCAAATTTCAAAAATCCCAAATGTCATGGAATTCACACGTTGGTAGAACGGAAAAGAAATATATAGAAGTTGGAAATTCTTTTTCCATTGCAGATTTCATGAGCGCATTGAGAATGACCAAATTTTGGAATGCCCCACATCAAAACATGTTGAATTCCACTAGCCCACGGTGCCCTGTACTTTCAAATTTCAAAAATCCCAAATATCATGGAATTCACATGTTGGTTGAATGGAGAAAATATGTACAGAAGTCGGAAATTCTCTCTCAATTGCAGATTTCATGAGCGCATTGAGAATGACCAAATTTTGGAATGCCCCACATCAAAACATGTTGAATTCCACTAGCCCACGGTGCCCTGTATTTACAAATTTCAAAAGACCCAAATATCATGGAATTCACACGTTGGTGGAACGGAAAAGAAATATATAGAAGTTGGAAATTCTTTTTGCATTGCAAATTTCATGAGCGCATTGAGAATGACCAAATTTTGGAATGCCCCACATCAAAACATGTTGAATTCCACTAGCCCACGGTGCCCTGTATTTTCAAATTTCAATAGTCCCAAATGCCATGGAATTCACACGTTGGTGGAACGGAAAAGAAAATATATAGAAGTTGGAAATTCTTTTTGCATTGCAGATTTCATGAGCGCATTGAGAATGACCAAATTATCAAATGCCCCACATCAAAACATGTTGAATTCCACTAGCCCATGGCGCCCTGTATTTTCAAATTTCAAAAGACCCAAATGTCATGGAATTCACACATTGGTGGAACGGAAAAGAAATATATAGATGTTGGAAATTCTCTCTCAATTGCGAATTTCATGAGCGCATTGAGAATGACCAAATTTTGGAATGCCCCACATCCAAACATGTTGAATTCCACTAGCCCACGCTGCCCTGTACTTTCAGATTTCAAAAATCCCAAATGTCATGGAATTCACACGTTGGTGGAACGGAAAAGAAATATATAGATGTTGGAAATTCTCTCTCAATTGCGAATTTCATGAGCGCATTGAGAATGACCAAATTTTGGAATGCCCCACATCAGAACATGTTGAATTCCACTAGCCCACGGTGCCCTGTACTTTCAAATTTCAAAAGTCCCAAATGTCATGGAAATCACACGTTGGTGGAACGGAATAGAAATATATAGAAGTTGGAAATTCTTTTTCCATTGCAGATTTCATGAGCGCATTGAGAATGACCAAATTTTGGAATGCCCCACATCAAAACATGTTGAATTCCACTAGCCCACGGTGCCCTGTATTTTCAAATTTCAAAAGTCCCAAATGTCATGGAATTCACACGTTGGTGGAACGGAATAGAAATATATAGAAGTTGGAAATTCTTTTACCATTGCAAATTTCATGAGTGCATTGACAATGACCAAATTTTGGAATGCCCCTCATCAAAACATGTTGAATTCCACTACCCCACGGTGCCCTGTATTTTCAAATTTCAAAAGACCCAAATATCATGGAATTCATACGTTGGTGGAACGGAAAAGAAATATATAGAAGTTGGAAATTCTTTTTCCATTGCAGATTTCATGAGCGCATTGAGAATGACCAAATTATCAAATGCCCCACATCAAAACATGTTGAATTCCACTAGCCCACGGTGCCCTGTATTTTCAAATTTCAAAAGTCCCAAATGTCATGGAATTCACACGTTGGTGGAACGGAATAGAAATATATAGAAGTTGGAAAATCTTTTTCCATTGCAAATTTCATGAGTGCATTGACAATGACCAAATTTTGGAATGCCCCACATCAAAACATGTTGAATTCCACTAGCCCACGGTGCCCTGTACTTTCAAATTTCAAAAATCCCAAATATCATGGAATTCACATGTTGGTTGAATGGAGAAAATATGTACAGAAGTCGGAAATTCTCTCTCAATTGCAGATTTCATGAGCGCATTGAGAATGACCAAATTTTGGAATGCCCCACATCAAAACATGTTGAATTCCACTAGCCCACGGTGCCCTGTATTTTCAAATTTCAAAAGACCCAAATATCATGGAATTCACACGTTGGTGGAACGGAATAGAAATATATAGAAGTTGGAAATTCTTTTTCCATTGCAAATTTCATGAGCGCATTGAGAATGACCAAATTTTGGAATGCCCCACATCAAAACATGTTGAATTCCACTAGCCCACGGTGCCCTGTATTTTCCAATTTCAAAAGTCCCAAATGTCATGGAATTCACACGTTGGTGGAACGGAAAAGAAAATATATAGAGGTTGAAAATTCTTTTTCCATTGCAGATTTCATGAGCGCATTGAGAATCAAACAATTTTGGAATGCCCCACATTCAAACATGATGAACTCCACTAGCCCACGGTGCCCTGTATTTTCAAATTTCAAAAGACCCAAATATCATGGAATTCACACGTTGGTGGAACGGAAAAGAAATATATAGAAGTTGGAAATTCTTTTTCCATTGCAGATTTCATGAGCGCATCGAGAATGACCAAATTTTGGAATGCCCCACATCAAAACATGTTGAATTCCACTAGCCCACGGTGCCCTGTATTTACAAATTTCAAAAGACCCAAATATCATGGAATTCACACGTTGGTGGAACGGAAAAGAAATATATAGAAGTTGGAAATTCTTTTTGCATTGCAAATTTCATGAGCGCATTGAGAATGACCAAATTTTGGAATGCCCCACATCAAAACATGTTGAATTCCACTAGCCCACGGTGCCCTGTATTTTCAAATTTCAATAGTCCCAAATGTCATGGAATTCACACGTTGGTGGAACGGAAAAGAAAATATATAGAAGTTGGAAATTCTTTTTGCATTGCAGATTTCATGAGCGCATTGAGAATGACCAAATTATCAAATGCCCTACATCAAAACATGTTGAATTCCACTAGCCCATGGCGCCCTGTATTTTCAAATTTCAAAAGACCCAAATGTCATGGAATTCACACATTGGTGGAACGGAAAAGAAATATATAGATGTTGGAAATTCTCTCTCAATTGCGAATTTCATGAGCGCATTGAGAATGACCAAATTTTGGAATGCCCCACATCCAAACATGTTGAATTCTACTAGCCCACGGTGCCCTGTACTTTCAGATTTCAAAAATCCCAAATGTCATGGAATTCACACGTTGGTGGAACGGAAAAGAAATATATAGATGTTGGAAATTCTCTCTCAATTGCGAATTTCATGAGCGCATTGAGAATGACCAAATTTTGGAATGCCCCACATCAGAACATGTTGAATTCCACTAGCCCACGGTGCCCTGTACTTTCAAATTTCAAAAGTCCCAAATGTCATGGAAATCACACGTTGGTGGAACGGAATAGAAATATATAGAAGTTGGAAATTCTTTTTCCATTGCAGATTTCATGAGCGCATTGAGAATGACCAAATTTTGGAATGCCCCACATCAAAACATGTTGAATTCCACTAGCCCACGGTGCCCTGTATTTTCAAATTTCAAAAGTCCCAAATGTCATGGAATTCACACGTTGGTGGAACGGAATAGAAATATATAGAAGTTGGAAATTCTTTTACCATTGCAAATTTCATGAGTGCATTGACAATGACCAAATTTTGGAATGCCCCTCATCAAAACATGTTGAATTCCACTACCCCACGGTGCCCTGTATTTTCAAATTTCAAAAGACCCAAATATCATGGAATTCATACGTTGGTGGAACGGAAAAGAAATATATAGAAGTTGGAAATTCTTTTTCCATTGCAGATTTCATGAGCGCATTGAGAATGACCAAATTATCAAATGCCCCACATCAAAACATGTTGAATTCCACTAGCCCACGGTGCCCTGTATTTTCAAATTTCAAAAGTCCCAAATGTCATGGAATTCACACGTTGGTGGAACGGAAAAGAAATATATAGAAGTTGGAAATTCTTTTTCCATTGCAAATTTCATGAGTGCATTGACAATGACCAAATTTTGGAATGCCCCACATCAAAACATGTTGAATTCCACTAGCCCACGGTGCCCTGTACTTTCAAATTTCAAAAATCCCAAATATCATGGAATTCACATGTTGGTTGAATGGAGAAAATATGTACAGAAGTCGGAAATTCTCTCTCAATTGCAGATTTCATGAGCGCATTGAGAATGACCAAATTTTGGAATGCCCCACATCAAAACATGTTGAATTCCACTAGCCCACGGTGCCCTGTATTTTCAAATTTCAAAAGACCCAAATATCATGGAATTCACACGTTGGTGGAACGGAATAGAAATATATAGAAGTTGGAAATTCTTTTTCCATTGCAAATTTCATGAGCGCATTGAGAATGACCAAATTTTGGAATGCCCCACATCAAAACATGTTGAATTCCACTAGCCCACGGTGCCCTGTATTTTCCAATTTCAAAAGTCCCAAATGTCATGGAATTCACACGTTGGTGGAACGGAAAAGAAAATATATAGAGGTTGAAAATTCTTTTTCCATTGCAGATTTCATGAGCGCATTGAGAATCAAACAATTTTGGAATGCCCCACATTCAAACATGATGAACTCCACTAGCCCACGGTGCCCTGTATTTTCAAATTTCAAAAGACCCAAATATCATGGAATTCACACGTTGGTGGAACGGAAAAGAAATATATAGAAGTTGGAAATTCTTTTTCCATTGCAGATTTCATGAGCGCATCGAGAATGACCAAATTTTGGAATGCCCCACATCAAAACATGTTGAATTCCACTAGCCCACGGTGCCCTGTATTTACAAATTTCAAAAGACCCAAATATCATGGAATTCACACGTTGGTGGAACGGAAAAGAAATATATAGAAGTTGGAAATTCTTTTTGCATTGCAAATTTCATGAGCGCATTGAGAATGACCAAATTTTGGAATGCCCCACATCAAAACATGTTGAATTCCACTAGCCCACGGTGCCCTGTATTTTCAAATTTCAATAGTCCCAATTGTCATGGAATTCACACGTTGGTGGAACGGAAAAGAAAATATATAGAAGTTGGAAATTCTTTTTGCATTGCAGATTTCATGAGCGCATTGAGAATGACCAAATTATCAAATGCCCTACATCAAAACATGTTGAATTCCACTAGCCCATGGCGCCCTGTATTTTCAAATTTCAAAAGACCCAAATGTCATGGAATTCACACATTGGTGGAACGGAAAAGAAATATATAGATGTTGGAAATTCTCTCTCAATTGCGAATTTCATGAGCGCATTGAGAATGACCAAATTTTGGAATGCCCCACATCCAAACATGTTGAATTCTACTAGCCCACGGTGCCCTGTACTTTCAGATTTCAAAAATCCCAAATGTCATGGAATTCACACGTTGGTGGAACGGAAAAGAAATATATAGATGTTGGAAATTCTCTCTCAATTGCGAATTTCATGAGCGCATTGAGAATGACCAAATTTTGGAATGCCCCACATCAGAACATGTTGAATTCCACTAGCCCACGGTGCCCTGTACTTTCAAATTTCAAAAGTCCCAAATGTCATGGAAATCACACGTTGGTGGAACGGAATAGAAATATATAGAAGTTGGAAATTCTTTTTCCATTGCAGATTTCATGAGCGCATTGAGAATGACCAAATTTTGGAATGCCCCACATCAAAACATGTTGAATTCCACTAGCCCACGGTGCCCTGTATTTTCAAATTTCAAAAGTCCCAAATGTCATGGAATTCACACGTTGGTGGAACGGAATAGAAATATATAGAAGTTGGAAATTCTTTTACCATTGCAAATTTCATGAGTGCATTGACAATGACCAAATTTTGGAATGCCCCTCATCAAAACATGTTGAATTCCACTACCCCACGGTGCCCTGTATTTTCAAATTTCAAAAGACCCAAATATCATGGAATTCATACGTTGGTGGAACGGAAAAGAAATATATAGAAGTTGGAAATTCTTTTTCCATTGCAGATTTCATGAGCGCATTGAGAATGACCAAATTATCAAATGCCCCACATCAAAACATGTTGAATTCCACTAGCCCACGGTGCCCTGTATTTTCAAATTTCAAAAGTCCCAAATGTCATGGAATTCACACGTTGGTGGAACGGAAAAGAAATATATAGAAGTTGGAAATTCTTTTTCCATTGCAAATTTCATGAGTGCATTGACAATGACCAAATTTTGGAATGCCCCACATCAAAACATGTTGAATTCCACTAGCCCACGGTGCCCTGTACTTTCAAATTTCAAAAATCCCAAATATCATGGAATTCACATGTTGGTTGAATGGAGAAAATATGTACAGAAGTCGGAAATTCTCTCTCAATTGCAGATTTCATGAGCGCATTGAGAATGACCAAATTTTGGAATGCCCCACATCAAAACATGTTGAATTCCACTAGCCCACGGTGCCCTGTATTTTCAAATTTCAAAAGACCCAAATATCATGGAATTCACACGTTGGTGGAACGGAATAGAAATATATAGAAGTTGGAAATTCTTTTTCCATTGCAAATTTCATGAGCGCATTGAGAATGACCAAATTTTGGAATGCCCCACATCAAAACATGTTGAATTCCACTAGCCCACGGTGCCCTGTATTTTCCAATTTCAAAAGTCCCAAATGTCATGGAATTCACACGTTGGTGGAACGGAAAAGAAAATATATAGAGGTTGAAAATTCTTTTTCCATTGCAGATTTCATGAGCGCATTGAGAATCAAACAATTTTGGAATGCCCCACATTCAAACATGATGAACTCCACTAGCCCACGGTGCCCTGTATTTTCAAATTTTAAAAGACCCAAATGTCATGGAATTCAAACGTTGGTGGAACGGAATAGAAATATATAGAAGTTGGAAATTCTTTTTGCATTGCAGATTTCATGAGCGCATTGAGAATAACCAAATTTTGGAATGCCCCACATCCAAACATGATGAACTCCACTAGCCCACGGTGCCCTGTACTTTCAAATTTCAAAAGACCCAAATATCATGGAATTCACACGTTGGTGGAACGGAAAAGAAATATATAGAAGTTGGAAATTCTTTTTCCATTGCAGATTTCATGAGCGCATCGAGAATGACCAAATTTTGGAATGCCCCACATCAAAACATGTTGAATTCCACTAATCCACAGTGCCCTGTATTTTCAAATTGCAAAAATTCGAAATGTCATGGAATTCACACATTGGTTGAATGGAAAAAAAAATACATAGAAGTTGGAAACTCCCTCTCGATTGCAAATTTGATGAGCACATGGTGAATGACCAAATTTTGGAACGCCGCACATCAAAATAAGGTGATTCGACTAGCCACGGTGCCCTATATTTTAAAATTTCAAAAATCCCAAATGTCATGGAATTCAGACGTTGGTGCAATGGAAAAAAAGGGAACATAGAAGTTGAAAATTCTTTTTGCAGTGCAAATTTCATGAGCGCATTGCGAACGACAAAATTTTGGAACACCCTACAACAAAACGACTTGAATTCCATTAGTCCACAGTGCCCTGTATTTTAAATTTCAAAATCCCAAATGTCATGGAATTCACACATTGGTGGAACGGAAAAAATATATATAGAAGTTCAAAATTCTTTTTCCATTGCAAATTTGATGAGCACATTGAGAATGACCAAATTTTGGAACGCTCCACATCAAAATAAGGTGATTCCACTAGCCACGGTGCCCTATATTTTCAAATTTCTAAAATCCCAAATGTTATGGAATTCACACGTTGGTGTAATGGAGAAAAAGGGAATATTGAAGTTGAAAACTCTTTTTCCATTGCAAATTTCATGAGCACATTGAAATTGACCAAATTTTGGAACGCCCCGCATCAAAACAAGTTGAATTCCACCAGCCTTGCTGCCCTGTATTTTCAAATTTCAAAAATCCCAAATGTCATGGAATTCAAACATTGGTTGAATGGGAAAAACAATACATAGAAGTTAGAAACTCTCTCTCCATTGCAAATTTGATGAGCACATGGTGAATGACCAAATTTTGGAATGCCCCACATCAAAACAAGTTGAATTCTACTAGCCCACGGAGCCCTGTATTTTCAAATTTCAAACTCTCAATTGTCATGGAATTCAAACGTTGGTGCAATGGAAAAAAAGGGAATATAGAAATTGAAAATTCTTTTTCCATCGCAAATTTCATGAGCACATTGAGAATGACCAAATTTTGGAACGCCCCACATCAAAACATGTTGAATTCCACTAGCCCTTGGTGCCCTGTATTTTCAAATTTCAAACTCTCAAATGTCATGGAATTCAGACATTAGTTGAATGGGAAAAATATACATAGAAGTTGGAAATTCTCTCTCAATTGCAAATTTCATGAGCATATTGAGAATGACCAAATTCTGGAATGCCCAACATCAAAACAAGTTGAATTCCATCAGCCACAGTGCCCTATATTTTCAAATTTGAAATTCTCAAATGTCATGGAATTCAGACATTGGGTGAATAGGAAAAATGTACATAGAAGTTGGAAATTCCTTTTCCATGGTAATTATCATGAGCGCATTGAGAATGACCAAATTTTGGAACACCCCAAATCAAAACAAGTTGAACTCCACTAGCCACGGTGCCGTGTATTTTAAAATTTCAAAAGTCCCCAATGTCATGGAATTCACACGTTGGTTGAATGGAAAAAAAAATACATAGAAGTTGGAAATTCCCTCTCAATTGCAAATTTCATGAGCACATTGAGAATGACCAAATTTTGGAACGCCCCACATCAAGACATGTTAAATTCCACTAGCCCACGGTGCCCTGTATTTTAAAATTTCAAAAGTCCCAAATGTCATGGAATTCACACGTTGGTTGAATGGAAAAAAAAAATACATAGAAGTTGGAAATTCTTTTTCCATTGCAAATTTCATGAGCACATTGAGAATGACCAAATTTTGGAACGCCCCACATCAAAATAAGGTGATTCCACTAGCCACGGTGCCCTATAATTTAAAATTTCAAAAGTCCCAAATGACATGGAATTCACATGTTGGTGCAATGGAAAAAAAGGGAATATAGAAGTTGAAAATTCTTTTTCCATTGCAAATTTCATGAGCGCATTGCGAACGACAAAATTTTGGAACACCCTACATCAAATCGAGTTGAATTCCATTAGTCCACAGTGCCCTCTATTATAAAATTTCAAAATCCCAAATGTCATGGAATTCACACATTGGTGGAATGGAAAAAAAGGGAATATAGAAGTTGGAAATTCTTTTTCCATTGCAAATTTCATGAGCGCATTGAGAATGACAAAATTTCAGAACCCCCCACATCAAAACAAGTTGAATTCCACGAGCCCACGGTGCCTTGTATTTTCAAATTTCAAAAGTCCCAAATGTCATGGAATTCACACGTTGGTGGAACGGAAAAAAATACATAGAAGTTGAAAATTCTTTTTCCAGTGCAAATTTCATGAGCGCATTGAGAATGAAAAAATTTTGGAACGCCCCAGATCAAAACAAGTTGAACTCCACTAGCCACGGTGCCCTGTATTTTAAAATTTCAAAACTCCCAAATGTCATGGAATTCACACGTTGGTGAAACGGAAAAGAAATATATAGAAGTTGAAAATTCTTTTTCCATTGCAGATTTCATGAGCGCATTGAGAATGACCAAATTTTGGAATGCCCCACATCAAAACAAGTTGAATTCCACCAGCCACAGTGCCCAATATTTTCAAATTTCAAACTCTCAAATTTCATGGAATTCATACATTGGTTGAATGGGGAAAATATACATAGAAGTTGGAAATTCTTTTTTCATTGCAAATTTCATGAGCACATTGAGAATGACCAAATTTTGGAATGCCCCACATCAAATCATGTTGAATTCCAATAGCCCACGGTGCCCTGATTTTCAAATTTCAAAAGTCCCGAATGTCATGGAATTCACACGTTGGTGGAACGGAAAAAAAAATACATAGAAGTTGGAAATTACCTCTTTATTGCAAATTTCATAAGCACATTGAGAGTGACCAAATTTTGGAATGCCCCACATCAAAACATGCTGAATTCCACTAGCCACGGTGCCTTGTGTTTTAAAATTCCAAAAGTCCCAAATGTCATGGAATTCACACATTGGTGGAATGGAAAAAATATACATAGAAGTTGGAAATGCTTTTTCCATTGCAAATTTCATGAGCACATTGAGCATAACCAAATTTTGGAACGCCCCACATCAAAATAAGGTGATTCCACTAGCCACGGTGCCCTATATTTTCAAATTTCAAAAATCCCAAATGTCATGGAATGCACACGTTGGTGCAATGGAAAAAAAGGGAATATAGAAGTTGAAAACTCTCTTTCCATTGCAAATTTCATGAGCACATTGAGAATGACCAAATTTTGGAACTCCCCACATCATAACAAGTTGAATTCCACTAGTCCACAGTGCCCTGTATATTCAAATTTGAAACTCTCAAATGTCATGGAATTCAGACATTGGTTGAACAGGGAAAATGTACATAGAAGTTGGAAATTCCTTTTCCATGGTAATTATCATGAGCGCATTGAGAATGACCAAATTTTGGAACACCCCAAATCAAAACAAGTTGAACTCCACTAGCCACGGTGCCGTGTATTTTAAAATTTCAAAAGTCCCCAATGTCATGGAATTCACACGTTGGTTGAATGGAAAAAAAAATACATAGAAGTTGGAAATTCTCTCTCAATTGCAAATTTCATGAGCACATTGAGAATGACCAAATTTTGGAACGCCCCACATCAAGACATGTTGAATTCCACTAGCCCACGGTGCCCTGTATTTTAAAATTTCAAAAGTCCCAAATGTCATGGAATTCACACGTTGGTTGAATGGAAAAAAAAATACATAGAAGTTGGAAATTCTTTTTCCATTGCAAATTTCATGAGCACATTGAGAATGACCAATTTTGGAACGCCCCACATGAAAACAAGTTGAATTCCACCAGCCACGCTTCCCTGTATTTTCAAATTTCAAACTCTCAAATGTCATGGAATTCAGACATTAGTTGAATGGGGAAATTATACATAGTAGTTGGAAATTTTTTTTCCATTGCAAATTTCATAAGGGCATTGAGAATGACCGAATTTTGGAATGCCCCACATCAAAACATGTTGAATTCCACTAGCCCACGGTGCTCCGTATTTTAAAATTTCAAAAATCTCAAATGTTATGGAATTCACACGTTGGTGCAATGGAAAAAAAGGGAATATAGAAGTTGAAAATTCTTTTTCTATTGCAAATTTCTTGAGCACATTGAAAATGACCAAATTTTGGAACACCCCACATCAAAACATGTTGAATTCCACTAGTCCACAGTGCCCTGTAATTTCAAATTTTAAAAGTCCCATATGTCATGGAATTCACACGTTGGTGTTATGGAAAAAAAAATACATAGAAGTTGGAAACTTTCTCTGGATTGCAAATTTGATGAGCACATGGTGAATGACCAAATTATGGAACGACTTACATCAAAATAAGGTGATTCCACTAGCCACGGTGCCCTTTATTTTAGAATTTCAAAAATCCCAAATGTCATGAAAAATACACGTTGGTGCAATGGAAAAGAAATTTATAGAAGTTGAAAATTCATTTTCCATTGCAGATTTCATGAGCGCATTGAGAATGACCAAATTTTGGAATGCCCCACATCAAAACATGTTGAATTCCACTAGCCCACGGTGCCTTGTATTTTAAAATTTCAAAAGTCCCAAATGTCATGGAATTCACACGTTGGTGGAACGGAAGAAAAATGCATAGAAGTTGGAAATTTTCTCTCAATTGCAAATTTCAAGAGCGCATTCAGAATGACCAAATTCTGGAATGCCCCACATCAAAACATGTTGAATTCCACTAGCCCACGGTGCCCTGTATTTTCAAATTTCAAAAGTCCCAAATGACATGGAATTCACACGCTGGTGGAACGGAAAAAAAATACATAGAAGTTGGAAATTCTTTTTCTATTGCAAATTTCATGAGCGCATTGGGAACGACAAAATTTTGGAACACCCTACATCAAAACGAGTTGAATTCTACTAGTCCACAATGCCCTGTATTTTAAAATTTCAAAATCGCAAATGTCTTGGAATTCACACATTGGTGGAATGGAGGAAAAGATAATACAAAAGTTGAAAACTCTTTTTCCATTGCAAATTTGATGAGCACATTGAGTATGACCAAATTTTGGAACGCTCCACTTCAAAATAAGGTGATTCCACTAGCCACGGTGCCCTATAGTTTCAAATTTCTAAAATCCCAAATGTCATGGAATTCACACGTTGGTGCAATGGAAAAAAATTGAAAATAGAAGTTGAAAACTCTTTTTAAATTTGAAAATTTGATGAGCACATTGAGAATGACCAAATTTTGGAATGCCCCACATCAAAACAAGTTGAATTCCACTAGCCCAAGGTGCCCTGTATTTTAAAATTTCTAAAATCCCAAATGTCATGGAATTCACAAGTTGGTGGAACGGAAAAAAATATATAGAAGTTGAAAATTCTTTTTTCATTGCAAATTTCATGAGCGCATTGAGAACGACAAAATTTTGGAACACCCCAGATCAAAACAAGTTGAATTCCACTAGCCACGGTGCCCTGTATTTTCAAATTTCAAAAATTCCAAATGTCATGGAATCCACATCGTGGTTGAATGGAAAAAAAAATACATAGAAGTTGGAAACTTTCTCTCGATTGCAAATTTCATGAGCACATTGAGAATGACCAAATTTTGGAACGCCCCACATCAAAACATGTTGAATTCCACTAGCCCACGATGCCCTGCAATTTCGAATTTTAAAAATTCCAAATGTCATGGAATTCACACATTGATGGAATGAATAAAAAAATACATAGAAGTTGAAAACTCTCTCTCGATTGCATATTTCATGAGCACATTGAGAGTGACCAAATTTTGGAACGCCCCAGATCAAGACATGTTGAATTGCACTAGCCCACGGTGCCTTGTATTTTAAAATTTCAAAAGTCCCAAATGTTATGGAATTCATATGTTGGTGGAACGGAAAAAAATATATAGAAGTTGGAAATTCGTTTTCCATTGCAAATTTCATGAGCACATTGAGAATGACCAAGTTTTGGAACGCCCCACATCAAAACATGTTGAAATCCACTAGCCCACGGTGCCCTGTATTTTCAAAATTCAAAAGTCCCAAATGTCATGGAATTCACACGTTGGTTGAATGGAAAAAAAAATACATAGAAGTTGGAAAGTCTCTCTCGATTGCAAATTTGATGAGCACATGGTGAATGACCACATTTTGGAACGACACACATCAAAACAAGGTGATTCCACTAGCACAGTGCTCTATATTTTCAAATTTCAAAAATCCCAAATGTCATGGAATTCACACGTTGGTGCAACAGAAAAAAAGGGAATATAGAAGTTGAAAATTCTTTCTCCATAGCAAATTTCATGAGCGCATTGGGAACGACAAAATTTTGAAACACCCTACATCAAAACGAGTTGAATTCCACTAATCCACACTGCCCTGTCTTTTAAAATTTCAAAATCGCAAATGTCTTGGAATTCACACATTGGTGGAATGGAAGAAAAGGTAATACAGAAGTTGGAAATTCTTTTTCCATTGCAAATTTGATGAGCACATTGAGAATGACCAAATTTTGGAACGCTCCACATCAAAATAAGGTGATTCCACTAGCCACGGTGCCCTATATTTTCAAATTTCTAAAATCCCAAATGTCATGGAATTCACACGTTGGTGCAATGGAAAAAAAGGGAATATAGAAGTTGAAAACTCTTTTTCCATTGCAAATTTGATGAGCACATTGAGAATGACCAAATTTTGGAACGCTCCACATCAAAATAAGGTGATTCCACTAGCCATGGTGCCCTATATTTTCAAATTTCTAAAATCCCAAATGTCATGGAATTCACACAATGGTGCAATGGAAAAAAAGGGAATATAAAAGTTGAAAACTCTTTTTCCATTGCACATTTCATGAGCACATTGAAAGTGACCAAATTTTGGATCGCCCCACATCAAAACAAGTTGAATTCCACTAGTCCACAATGCCCTGTATTTTAAAATTTCAAAATCCCAAATGTCATAAAATTCACACATTTGTGGAATGGAAAAAAAAATACATAGAAGTTCGAAATTCCCTCTTTATTGCAAATTTCATAAGCAAATTGAAAATGACCAAATTTTGGAATGCCCCACATCAAAACAAGTTGAATTCCACCAGCCACAGTGCCCTGTATTTTCAAATTTCAAACCCTCAAATGTCATGGAACTCAAACATTGGTTGAATGGGGAAAATATACATAGAAGTTGGAAATTCTTTTTCCATTGCAAATTTCATGAGCACATTGAGAATGACCAAATTTTGGAACACCCCACATCAAAACACGTTGAATTCCACTAGCCCACGGTGCCCTGAATTTTAAAATTTCAAAAGTCCCAAATGTCATGGAATTCACACGTTGGTGGAACGGAAAAAAATATATAGAAGTTGAAAATTCTTTTTCCATTGCAAATTTCATGAGTGCATTGAGAATGACAAAATTTTGGAACACCCCAAATCAAAACAAGTTGAACTCCACTAGCCACGGTGCCATGTATTTTAAAATTTCAAAAGTACCAAATGTCATGGAATTCACATGTAAGTTGAATGGAATAAAAAATACATAGAAGTTGGAAATTCCCTCTCAATTTCAAATTTCATGAGCACATTGAGAATGACCAAATTTTGGAACGCCCCACATCAAGACATGTTTAATTCCACTAGCCCACGTTGCCCTGTATTTTAAAATTTCAAAAGTCCCAAATGTCATGGAATTCACACGTTGGTTGAATAGAAAAAAAAATACATAAAACTTGGAAACTCCTTCTCGATTGCAAATTTGATGAGCACATGGTGAATGACCAAATTTTGGAACGCCCCACATCAAAATAAGGAGATTCTACTAGCCACAGTGCCCTATATTTTCAAATTTCAAAAATCCCAAATGTCATGGAATTCACACATTGGTGCAATGAAAAAAAAGGGAATATAGAAGTTGAAAATTCTTTATCCATTGCAAATTCATGAGCGCATTGCGAACGACAAAATTTTGGAACACCCTACATCAAAACGAGTTGAATTCCATTAATCCACAGTGCCCCGTATTTTAAAATTTCAAAATCCCAAATGTCATGGAATTCACACATTGGTCAAATGGAAAAAAAAATACATAAAAGTTGGAAATTCTTCTTCCATTGCAAATTTGATGAGCACATTGAGAATGACCAAATTTTGGAACGCTCCACATCAAAATAAGGTGATTCCACTAGCCACGGTGCCCTATATTTTCAAATTTCTAAAGTCTCATATGTCATGGAATTCACATGTTAGTGGAATGGAGAAAAAGAGAATATAGAAGTTGAAAACTCTTTTTCCATTGCAAATTTCATAAGCACATTGAGAATGACCAAATTTTGGAACGCCCCACATCAAAACAAGTTGAATTCCACCAGCCACGCTTCCCTGTATTTTCAAATTTCAAAAATTCCAAATGTCATGGAAATCACACATTGGTTGAATGGAAAAAATATACATAGAAGTTGAAAATTCCCTCTTTATTGCAAATTTCATGAGCACATTGAGAATGAGACAATTTTGGAACGCCCCACATGAAAACAAGTTGAATTCCACCAGCCATAGTGCCCTGTATTTTCAAATTTCAAACTCTCAAATGTCATGGAATTCAGACATTAGTTGAATGGGGAAATTATACATAGAAGTTGGAAATTCTATTCCATTGCGAATTTCATGAGCACATTGAGAATGACCAAACTTTGGAACACCCCACATCAAAACATGTTGAATTCCACTAGCCCACGGTGCCCTGTATTTTAAAATCTCAAAAGTCCCAAATGTCATGGAATTCACACATTGGTTGAACGGGGAAAATGTACATAGAAGTTGGAAATTCTTTTCCGATTGCAAATTTTTATGAGCGCATTGAGAATGACAAAATTTTGGAACACCCCAAATCAAAACAAGTTGAACTCTACTAGCCACGGTGCCCTATATTTTAAAATTTCAAAAGTCCCAAACGTCATGGAATTCACACATTGGTTGAACGGGGAAAATGGACATAGAAGTTGGAAATTCTTTTTCCATTGACAATTTTTATGAGCGCATTGAGAATGACAAAATTTTACAACATCCCAAATCAAAACAAGTTGAACTCTACTAGCCATGTTGCCCTGTATTTTCAAATTGCAAAAGTCCCAAATGTCATGGAATTCACACGTTGATTGAATGGAAAAAAAAATACATAGAAGTTGGAAATTCCCTCTTTATTGCA
Source organism: Antitrichia curtipendula (assembly GCA_951230915.1). Taxonomy (NCBI): domain Eukaryota; kingdom Viridiplantae; phylum Streptophyta; class Bryopsida; order Hypnales; family Leucodontaceae; genus Antitrichia; species Antitrichia curtipendula. The sequence goes on from OX579637.1 coordinate 27,972,898, forward strand.
AATTTCATAAGCACATTGAGAATGACCAAATTTTAGAACGCCCCACATCAAAATAAGGTGATTCTACTAGCCACAGTGCCCTATATTTTCAAATTTCAAAAATCCCAAATGTCATGGAATTCACACGTTGGTGCAATGAAAAAAAAGGGAATATAGAAGTTGAAAATTCATTTTCCATTGCAAATTCATGAGCGCATTGCGAACGACAAAATTTTGGAACACCCTACATCAAAACGAGTTGAACTCCATCAGTCCATAATGCCCCGTATTTTAAAATTTCAAAATCCCAAATGTCATGGAATTCACACATTGGTCGAATGGAAAAAAAATAACATAGAAGTTGGAAATTCTTTTTCCATTGCAAATTTGATGAGCACATTGAGAATGACCAAATTTTGGAACGCTCCACATCAAAATAAGGTGATTCCACTAGCCACGATGCCCTATATTTTCAAATTTCTAAAGTCCCAAATGTCATGGAATTCACACTATCGGGCAATGGAAAAAAAGGGAATATAGAAGTTGAAAATTCTTTTTCTATTGCAAATTTCTTGAGCACATTGAAAATGACCAAATTTTGGAACACCCCACATCAAAACATGTTGAATTCCACTAGCCCACGGTGCCCTGTATTTTCAAATTTCAAAAGTCCCAATTGTCATGGAATTCACACGTTGGTTGAATGGAGAAAGAAATACATAGAAGTTGGAAATTCCCTCTCAATTGCAAATTTCATGAGCACATTGAGACTGACCAAATTTTGGAACGCCCCACATCAAAACAAGTTGAATTTCACTAGCCACGGTGCCCTGTATTTTCAAATTTCAAAATCCCAAATGTCAAGGAATTCACACATTGGTGGAATGGAAAAAAAAATACATAGAAGTTGGAAATTCTTTTTCCATTGCAGATTTCATGCGCACATTGAGAATGACCAAATTTTGGAATGCCCCACATCAAAATAAGGTGATTCCACAAGCCACGGTGCGCTATATTTTAAAATTTCAAAAATCCCAAATGCATTGGAATTCACACGTTGGTGCAATGGAAAAAAAGGGAATATAGAAGTTGAAAATTCTTTTTCCATTGTAAATTCATGAGCACATTGAGAATGACCAAATTTTGGAACGCCCCACATGAAAACAAGTTGAATTCCACCAGCCACGCTTCCCTGTATTTTCAAATTTCAAAAATTCCAAATGTCATGGAATTCACACATTGGTTGAATGGAAAAAATAAACATACAAGTTGGAAATTCCCTCTCAATTGCAAATTTCATGAGCACATTGAGAATGACCAAATTTTGGAATGCCCCACATCAAAACAAGTTGAATTCCACTAGCCCACGGTGCCCTGTATTTTAGAATTTCAAAAGTCCCAAATGTCATGGAATTCACACATTGGTTGAACGGGGAAAATGTACATAGAAGTTGGAAATTCTTTTTCCATTGAAAATTTTATGAGCGCATTGAGAATGACAAAATTTTACAATATCCCAAATCAAAACAAGTTGAACTCTACTAGCCACGGTGCCCTGTATTTTCAAATTTCAAAAGTCCCAAATGTCATGGAATTCACACGTTGGTGGAACGGAAAAAAATATATAGAAGTTGAAAATTCTCTTTCCATTGCAAACTTCATGAGCACATTGACAATTGACAAATTTTGGAATGCCCCACATCAAAATGAGTTGAATTCCACTAGCCACAGTGCCCTGTATTTTAAAATTTCAAAAATTCCAAATGCATTGGAACTCACACTTTGGTGCAATGAAAAAAAAAGGGAATATAGAAGTTGAAAATTCTTATTCTATTGCAAATTTCATGAGCACATTGAAAATGACCAAATTTTGGAATACCTCACATCAAAACATGTTGAATTCCACTAGCCCACGGTGCCCTGTACTTTCAAATTTCAAAAGTCCCAAATGTCATGGAATTCACACGTTGGTAGAACGGAAAAATATATATAGAAGTTGAAAATTCTCTTTCCATTGCAAACTTCATGAGCACATTGACAATGGCCAAATTTTGGAATGCCCCACATCAAAACAAGTTGAATTCCACTAGCCACGATGCTCTGTATTTTCAATTTTCAGAAATCCCAAATGTCATGGAATTCACACGTTGGTGGAACGGAAAAAAATATATAGAAGTTGAAAATTCTCTTTCCATTGCAGACTTCATGAGCACATTGACAATGGCCAAATTTAGGAATGCCCCACTTCAGGACATGTTGAATTCCACTAGCCCACGGTGCCCTGTACTTTCAAATTTCAAAAGTCCCAAATGTCATGGAATTCACACGTTGGTTGAATGGAGAAAAAAATACATAGAAGTTGGAAATTCCCTCTCAATTGCAAATTTCATGAGCACATTGAGACTGACCAAATTTTGGAACGCCCCACATCAAAACAAGTTCAATTCCACTAGTCTACAGTGCGCTGTATTTTCAAATTTCAAAATCCCAAATGTCATGGAATTCACACGTTGGTGGAACGGAAAAGAAATATATAGAAGTTGGAAATTATTTTTCCATTGCAAATTTCATGAGCGCATTGAGAATGACCAAATTTTGGAATGCCCCACATCAAAACATGTTGAATTCCACTAGCTCACGGTGCCCTGTACTTTCAAATTTCAAAACTCCCAAATGTCATGGAATTCACACGTTGCTGGAACGGAAAAGAAATATATAGAAGTTGGAAATTCTTCTTCCATTGCAGATTTCAAGAGCGCATTGAGAATGACCAAATTTTGAAATGCCCCACATCAAAACATGTTGAATTCCACTAGCCACGGTGCCCTGTATTTTCAAATTTCAAAAGTCCCAAATGTCATGGAATTCACACGTTGGTGGAACGGAATAGAAATATATAGAAGTTGGAAATTCTTTTTCCATTGCAAATTTCATGAGCACATTGAGACTGACCAAATTTTGGAACGCCCCACATCAAAACAAGTTCAATTCCACTAGTCTACAGTGCGCTGTATTTTCAAATTTCAAAATCCCAAATGTCATGGAATTCACACGTTGGTGGAACGGAAAAGAAATATATAGAAGTTGGAAATTATTTTTCCATTGCAAATTTCATGAGCGCATTGAGAACGACCAAATTTTGGAACGCCCCAAATCAAAACAAGTTGAATTCCACTAGCCACGATGCCCTGTGTTTTAAAATTTCAAAAGTCCCAAATGTCATGGAATTCACACGTTGGTGGAATGGAAAAAAAATATAGAGAAGTTGAAAATTCTTTTTCCATTGCAAATTTCATGAGCACATTGAGACTGACCAAATTTTGGAACGCCCTACATCAAAAGGAGTTGAATTCCACTAGTCCACAGTGTCCTGTATTTTAAAATTTCAAAATCCCAAACGTCATGGAATTCACACGTTGGTTGAATGGAAAAAAAATGCATAGAAGTTGGAAATTCTCTCTCAATTGCAAATTTCATGAGCGCATTGAGAATGACAAAATTGTGGATCGCCCCACATCCAAACAAGTTGAATTCCACTAGTCTACAGTGCGCTGTATTTTCAAATTTCAAAATCCCAAATGTCATGGAATTCACACATTGGTGGAATGGAAAAAAAAATACATAGAAGTTGGAAATTCTTTTTTCATTGCAAGTTTCCTAAGCACATTGAGAATGACTAATTTTTTGGAACGCCCCACATCAAAATAAGGTGATTCCACTAGCCACGGTGCCCTCTATTTTCAATTTTTTAAAATTCCAAATGTCATGGAATTCACACGTTGGTACAATGGAAAAAAATTGAAAATAGAAGTTGAAAACTCTTTTTCCATGGCAAATTTCATGAGCACATTGAGAATGACCAAATTTTGGAACGCCCCACATCAAAACAAGTTGAATTCCACCAGCCACACTGCCCTGTATTTTAAAATTTCAAAAATCCCAAATGTCATGGAATTCACACGTTGGTGGAACGGAATAGAAATATATAGAAGTTGGAAATTCTTTTTGCATTGCAGATTTCATGAGCGCATTGCGAATGACCAAATTTTTGAAATGCCCCACATTAAAAGGAGTTGAATTCCACTAGTCCACAGTGTCCTGTATTTTAAAATTTCAAAATCCCAAACGTCATGGAAATCACACATTGGTGGAATGGAATAAAAGGGAATATAGAAGTTGGAAATTCTTTTTCCATTGCAAATTTGATGAGCACATTGAGAATGACCAAATTTTGGAACGCCCCACATCAAAACAAGTTGAATTCCACTAGTCCACAGTGCCCTGTATTTTCAAATTTCAAACTCTCAAATGTCATGGAATTCAGACATTAGTTGAATGGGGAAAATATACATAGAAGTTGGAAATTCTCTTTCAATTGCAAATTTCATGAGCATATTGAGAATGATCAAATTCTGGAATGCCCAACATCAAAACAAGTTGAATTCCATCAGCCACAGTGCCCTGTATTTTCAAATTTGAAACTCTCAAATGTTATGGAATTCAGACATTGGTTGAACAGGGAAAATGTACATAGAAGTTGGAAATTCCTTTTCCATGGCAATTATCATGAGCGCATTGAGAATGACCAAATTTTGGAACACCCCAAATCAAAACAAGTTGAACTCCACTAGCCACGGTGCCGTGTATTTTAAAATTTCAAAAGTCCCCACTGTCATGGAATTCACACGTTGGTTGAATGGAAAAAAAAATACATAGAAGTTGGAAATTCCCTCTCAATTTCAAATTTCATGAGCACATTGAGAATGACCAAATTTTGGAATGCCCCACATCAAGACATGTTAAATTCCACTAGCCCATGGTGCCCTGTATTTAATAATTTCAAAAGTCCCAAATGTCATGGATTTCACACGTTGGTTTAATGGAAAAAAAAATACATAGAAGTTGGAAACTCCCTCTCGATTGCAAATTTGATGAGCACATGGTGAATGACCACATTTTAGATCGCCCCACGTCAAAATAAGGTGATTCCACTAGCAACAGTGCCTTATATTTTCAAATTTCAAAAATCCCAAATGTCATGGAATTCACACGTTGGTGCAATGGAAAAAAAGGGAATATAGAAGTTGAAAATTCTTTTTCCATTGCAAATTCATGAGCGCATTGCGAACAACAAAATTTTGGAACACCCTACATCAAAACGAGTTGAATTCCATTAGTCCACAGTGCCCCGTATTTTAAAATTTCGAAATCCCAAATGTCATGGAATTCACACATTGGTGGAATGGAAGAAAAGGGAATATAGAAGTTGAAAATTCTTTTTCCATTATAAATTCATGAGCACATTGAGAATGACCAAATTTTGGAACACCCCACATCAAAACATGTTGAATTCCACTAGCCTACGGTGCCCTATATTTTAGAATTTCAAAAGTCCCAAATGTCATGGAATTCACACATTGGTTGAATGGGGAAAATGTACATAGAAGTTGGAAATTCGTTTTCCATTGACAATTTTTATGAGCGCATTGAGAATGACAAAATTTTACAACATCCCAAATCAAAACAAGTTGAACTCTACTAGCCATGGTGCCCTGTATTTTCAAATTTCAAAAGTCCCAAATGTCATGGAATTCACACGTTGATTGAATGGAAAAAAAAATACATAGAAGTTGGAAATTCCCTCTTTATTGCAAATTTCATAAGCACATTGAGAATGACCAAATTTTGGAATGCCCCACATCAAAACATGTTGAATTCCACTAGCCCAGGGTGCCCTGTATTTTAAAATTTCAAAAATCCCAAATGTCATGGAATTCACACGTTGGTGCAATGGAAAAAAAGGGAATATAGAAGTTGAAAATTCTTTTTCCATTGCAAATTCATGAGCACATTGAGAATGACCAAATTTTGGAACGCCCCACATGAAAACAAGTTGAATTCCACCAGCCACGCTTCCCTGTATTTTCAAATTTCGAAAATTCCAAATGTCATGGAATTCACACATTGGTTGAATGGAATAAATAAACATACAAGTTGGAAATTCCCTCTCAATTGCAAATTTCATGAGCACATTGAGAATGACAAAATTTTGGAATGCCCCACATCAAAACAAGTTGAATTCCACTAGCCCACGGTGCCCAATATTTTAGAATTTCAAAAGTCCCAAATGTCATGGAATTCACACATTGGTTGAACGGGGAAAATGTACATAGAAGTTGGAAATTCTTTTTCCATTGAAAATTTTATGAGCGCATTGAGAATGACAAAATTTTACAACATCCCAAATCAAAACAAGTTGAACTCTACTAGCCACGGTGCCCTGTATTTTAAAATTTCAAAAGTCCCAAATGTCATGGAATTCACACGTTGATTGAATGGAAAAATAAATAAATAGAAGTTGGAAATTCCCTCTTTATTGCAAATTTCATAAGCACATTGAGAATAACCAAATTTTGGAATGCCCCACATCAAAACATGTTGAATTCCACTAGCCCACGGTGCCCTGTATTTTAAAATTTCAAAAATCCCAAATGTCATGGAATTCACACGTTGGTGCAATGGAAAAAAAGGGAATATAGAAGTTGGAAATTCTTTTTCCATTGCAAAATTCATGAGCACATTGAGAATGACCAAATTTTGGAACGCCCCACATCAAAATAAGGTGATTCCACTAGCCACGGTGCCCTATATTTTCAATTTTTTAAAATTCCAAATGTCATGGAATTCACACGTTGGTACAATGGAAAAAAATTGAAAATAGAAGTTGAAAACTCTTTTTCCATGGCAAATTTCATGAGCACATTGAGAATGACCAAATTTTGGAACGCCCCACATCAAAACAAGTTGAATTCCACCAGCCACACTGCCCTGTATTTTAAAATTTCAAAAATCCCAAATGTCATGGAATTCACACGTTGGTGGAACGGAATAGAAATATATAGAAGTTGGAAATTCTTTTTGCATTGCAGATTTCATGAGCGCATTGCGAATGACCAAATTTTTGAAATGCCCCACATTAAAAGGAGTTGAATTCCACTAGTCCACAGTGTCCTGTATTTTAAAATTTCAAAATCCCAAACGTCATGGAAATCACACATTGGTGGAATGGAATAAAAGGGAATATAGAAGTTGGAAATTCTTTTTCCATTGCAAATTTGATGAGCACATTGAGAATGACCAAATTTTGGAACGCCCCACATCAAAACAAGTTGAATTCCACTAGTCCACAGTGCCCTGTATTTTCAAATTTCAAACTCTCAAATGTCATGGAATTCAGACATTAGTTGAATGGGGAAAATATACATAGAAGTTGGAAATTCTCTTTCAATTGCAAATTTCATGAGCATATTGAGAATGATCAAATTCTGGAATGCCCAACATCAAAACAAGTTGAATTCCATCAGCCACAGTGCCCTGTATTTTCAAATTTGAAACTCTCAAATGTTATGGAATTCAGACATTGGTTGAACAGGGAAAATGTACATAGAAGTTGGAAATTCCTTTTCCATGGCAATTATCATGAGCGCATTGAGAATGACCAAATTTTGGAACACCCCAAATCAAAACAAGTTGAACTCCACTAGCCACGGTGCCGTGTATTTTAAAATTTCAAAAGTCCCCACTGTCATGGAATTCACACGTTGGTTGAATGGAAAAAAAAATACATAGAAGTTGGAAATTCCCTCTCAATTTCAAATTTCATGAGCACATTGAGAATGACCAAATTTTGGAATGCCCCACATCAAGACATGTTAAATTCCACTAGCCCATGGTGCCCTGTATTTAATAATTTCAAAAGTCCCAAATGTCATGGATTTCACACGTTGGTTTAATGGAAAAAAAAATACATAGAAGTTGGAAACTCCCTCTCGATTGCAAATTTGATGAGCACATGGTGAATGACCACATTTTAGATCGCCCCACGTCAAAATAAGGTGATTCCACTAGCAACAGTGCCTTATATTTTCAAATTTCAAAAATCCCAAATGTCATGGAATTCACACGTTGGTGCAATGGAAAAAAAGGGAATATAGAAGTTGAAAATTCTTTTTCCATTGCAAATTCATGAGCGCATTGCGAACAACAAAATTTTGGAACACCCTACATCAAAACGAGTTGAATTCCATTAGTCCACAGTGCCCCGTATTTTAAAATTTCGAAATCCCAAATGTCATGGAATTCACACATTGGTGGAATGGAAGAAAAGGGAATATAGAAGTTGAAAATTCTTTTTCCATTATAAATTCATGAGCACATTGAGAATGACCAAATTTTGGAACACCCCACATCAAAACATGTTGAATTCCACTAGCCTACGGTGCCCTATATTTTAGAATTTCAAAAGTCCCAAATGTCATGGAATTCACACATTGGTTGAATGGGGAAAATGTACATAGAAGTTGGAAATTCGTTTTCCATTGACAATTTTTATGAGCGCATTGAGAATGACAAAATTTTACAACATCCCAAATCAAAACAAGTTGAACTCTACTAGCCATGGTGCCCTGTATTTTCAAATTTCAAAAGTCCCAAATGTCATGGAATTCACACGTTGATTGAATGGAAAAAAAAATACATAGAAGTTGGAAATTCCCTCTTTATTGCAAATTTCATAAGCACATTGAGAATGACCAAATTTTGGAATGCCCCACATCAAAACATGTTGAATTCCACTAGCCCAGGGTGCCCTGTATTTTAAAATTTCAAAAATCCCAAATGTCATGGAATTCACACGTTGGTGCAATGGAAAAAAAGGGAATATAGAAGTTGAAAATTCTTTTTCCATTGCAAATTCATGAGCACATTGAGAATGACCAAATTTTGGAACGCCCCACATGAAAACAAGTTGAATTCCACCAGCCACGCTTCCCTGTATTTTCAAATTTCGAAAATTCCAAATGTCATGGAATTCACACATTGGTTGAATGGAATAAATAAACATACAAGTTGGAAATTCCCTCTCAATTGCAAATTTCATGAGCACATTGAGAATGACAAAATTTTGGAATGCCCCACATCAAAACAAGTTGAATTCCACTAGCCCACGGTGCCCAATATTTTAGAATTTCAAAAGTCCCAAATGTCATGGAATTCACACATTGGTTGAACGGGGAAAATGTACATAGAAGTTGGAAATTCTTTTTCCATTGAAAATTTTATGAGCGCATTGAGAATGACAAAATTTTACAACATCCCAAATCAAAACAAGTTGAACTCTACTAGCCACGGTGCCCTGTATTTTAAAATTTCAAAAGTCCCAAATGTCATGGAATTCACACGTTGATTGAATGGAAAAATAAATAAATAGAAGTTGGAAATTCCCTCTTTATTGCAAATTTCATAAGCACATTGAGAATAACCAAATTTTGGAATGCCCCACATCAAAACATGTTGAATTCCACTAGCCCACGGTGCCCTGTATTTTAAAATTTCAAAAATCCCAAATGTCATGGAATTCACACGTTGGTGCAATGGAAAAAAAGGGAATATAGAAGTTGGAAATTCTTTTTCCATTGCAAAATTCATGAGCACATTGAGAATGACCAAATTTTGGAACGCCCCACATCAAAATAAGGTGATTCCACTAGCCACGGTGCCCTATATTTTCAATTTTTTAAAATTCCAAATGTCATGGAATTCACACGTTGGTACAATGGAAAAAAATTGAAAATAGAAGTTGAAAACTCTTTTTCCATGGCAAATTTCATGAGCACATTGAGAATGACCAAATTTTGGAACGCCCCACATCAAAACAAGTTGAATTCCACCAGCCACACTGCCCTGTATTTTAAAATTTCAAAAATCCCAAATGTCATGGAATTCACACTATGGGGCAATGGAAAAAAAGGGAATATAGAAGTTGGAAATTCTTTTTGCATTGCAAAATTCATGAGCACATTGAGAATGACCAAATTTTGGAACGCCCCACATCAAAATAAGGTGATTCCACTAGCCACGGTGCCCTATATTTTAAAATTTCAAAAATCCCAAATGCATTGGAACTCACACGTTGGTGCAATGGAAAAAAAGGGAATATAGAAGTTGAAAATTCTTTTCCTATTGCAAATTTCATGAGCACATTGAAAATGACCAAATTTTGGAACGCCCCACATCAAAATATGTTGAATTCCACTAGCCCACAGTGCCCTGTATTTTCAAATTTCAAAAATCCCAAATGTCATGGAATTCACACGTTGGTGGAACAGAAAAAAATATATAGAAGTTGAAAATTCTCTTTCCATTGCAAACTTCATGAGCACATTGACAATGGCCAAATTTTGGAATGCCCCACATCAAAACAAGTTGAATTCCACTAGCCACGATGCTCTGTATTTTCAATTTTCAGAAATCCCAAATGTCATGGAATTCACACGTTGGTGGAACGGAAAAAAATATATAGAAGTTGAAAATTCTCTTTCCATTGCAAACTTCATGAGCACATTGACAATGGCGAAATTTTGGAATGCCCCACATCAAAACAAGTTGAATTCCACTAGCCACGATGCTCTGTATTTTCAATTTTCAGAAATCCCAAATGTCATGGAATTCACACATTGGTTGAATGGAAAAAAATATATAGAAGTTGAAAATTCTTTTTCCATTGCAGATTTCATGAGCGCATTGAGAATGACCAAATTTTGGAATGCCCCACTTCAGGACATGTTGAATTCCACTAGCCCACGGTGCCCTGTATTTTCAAATTTCAAAAGTCCCAAATGTCATGGAATTCACACGTTGGTGGAACGGAAAAAAATATATAGAAGTTGAAAATTCTTTTTCCATTGCAAATTTCATGAGCACATTGACAATGGCCAAATTTTGGAATGCCCCACATCAAAATGAGTTGAATTCCACTAGCCACAGTGCCCTGTATTTTCAAATTTCAAAAATTCCAAATGTCATGGAATCCACATCGTGGTTGAATGGAAAAAAAAATACATAGAAGTTGGAAACTCTCTCTCGATTGCAAATTTCATGAGCACATTGAGAATGACCAAATTTTGGAACGCCCCACATCAAAACATGTTGAATTCCACTAGCCCACGGTGCCCTGTAATTTCGAATTTCAAAAATTCCAAATGTCATGGAGTTTACACATTGATGGAATGGATAAAAAAATACATAGAAGTTGAAAACTCTCTCTCGATTGCAAATTTCATGAGCACATTGAGATTGACCAAATTTTGGAACGCCCCAGATCAAAACATGTTGAATTGCACTAGCCCACGGTGCCTTGTATTTTAAAATTTTAAAAGTCCCAAATGTCATGGAATTCACACATTGGTTGAATGGAGAAAAAATATATAGAAGGTGAAAATTCCCTCTCAATTGGAAATTTCATGAGTACATTGAGAATGACCAAATTTCGGAACGCCCCACATCAAAACATGTTGAATTCCACTAGCCACGGTGCCCTGTATTTTCAAATTTCAAAAATCCCAAATGTCATGGAATTCACATGTTGGTTGAATGGAAAAAAAGGGAATATAGAAGTTGAAAATTCTTTTTCCATTGCAAATTTCACGAGCACATTGAGAATGACAAAATTTTGGAACGGCCCAAATTAGAACAAGTTGAATTCCACTAGCCCTGGTGCCTTGTATTTTCAAATTTCAAAAATCCCAAATGTCATATATTTCACACATTGGGTGAATGGAAAAAAATACATTGAAGTTGGGAATTCTTTTTTTATTGCAAATTTCTTAAGCACATTGAGAATGACAAAATTTTATGACTTTTTGGACTCATATCTTCAATATATAAGGTTGGGAGTATTTTAAATTTATTTTGGATAGAATGTAGTATAAAAATAAATATTCGAATTGCTCATGATTTCTTAATTCGAAGAGTGTTTTGAACTTCTAGATTTTAAAGAAGAAACGTATTTGAAGTTTGGAATGTTATTTTTAAAAACTTGTGATTGTTGGAACTACTAATCATTCTGGGATACAAAGTAGAAAATTAAGGTAGGATTTTTTAAAGATCAAAATAAGAGATTGTACGCGGTGTCCCTGGGCTGAACGCACTTTTTGTCTCATTAAATTCATACTGATGTCATTTCAATTGACGAAGTTACAATTTTTTTGCAATTCAAGATGTTTTCATTAATCTTTCTCTAATTCTTTTTTAATAGCCTTGCGCTACTCTATATCATTTAGGAATGGCTTATTTCGTCGGTTATGGGGGAATTTATTTACAAATATTCTCTCTTGGAACTCGCGGCTTTAGGCAATTGCAGCTTTAGGGCCCGCGGGCTTAGGAGCTCCCACGGTGACAAGGCCTCGCACGGGGACAGGGTTTTCTCTCTCCCTCGAAACCCTAGAACCGGGAATTGGCTGTCGGAAGTGTTTGCTTCCTGTGTTTGTTTCTTGTTTTGCGGAGTGTGTTTTGGAGTGTGTTGCAAAGTGTGTTTGGGGAGGGGTTTGAGTTGTTCGCCGCGTCTGCTTGGCTGCTCGTCCTCGCTGCTCAGGCTGCTCATCGCGTGAGCTTGGGTGAATTGCTGTGCGGGGGTGATTTCAAAGCGAGGTCAGTTTGTGGAGGCCGGAGGGGTGTGATTCTCCACGGGGAAGTTTCAGTGCGTGGTTTCCGCCGGCTGGGGTGTCGTACTTTAGGGTTTGAGGTTCAAGTGTGGGGACTTGAAATTGGAGAGGATTTTTTGGCTCCTCATTGCGTGACTTCGGTGAACTGGTACGCGGGGGTGACTTGAGGTCATAGTCTACTTGCGGAGGGGTGTGATTGCTGATGAGGTTTTCATTGCGTGGTTTCAACCAACTGATGGAGTGAGCTTGGAGTGTGGGACTGTGGGCGACCTGAAATTGTAGAAGGCGTGATCGTGAGCTGCTCATTGTGTAACTTTGGCAGCACTGGTAGGAAGGCGTGATTTGAGATCGGAATGTGATTGTTGATTAGGGTCTAGGGTTTGTATTCAATTGATTGGGTTGTGTCAACCAACTCGACGGTGTGAGCTTGGAGTGTGGGCGACCTGATTTTTAGAGGAAGGTTTGTATTTCGGCAGAACAACTCCGCAAATGCGGTGTTTATGGACGACCTCCAGTTTTGGATTTGTTTACATTTGGACCAACTAAGGTGTGAGAGTTGACGTGTGAGCTTTGGGTGTGAGTTGAGTTGTAAACTTTGAATCAGAATAGGTAGGTCGTCAGAACTGTACGTGAAAGCTTCCGCTTCCGCTTCATACATGTGAAGTTGATTCTCCGAGGTGCTATCGTCGGGCGTCCTTGGGCGACGTGAAAGCTTCCGCTTCATGCAAGTGAAGTTGATTCTCCGAGGTGCTATCGTCAGGCATTCCTGGGCGATCTTAAGGCATTTTTGGTTCATCCACAAATCTGCAACTGCGGTGCTCCTTCTCCTCAGACTTCAGTTTTGGATTTGTTTTCTATCGGTCCATCTAGGGTGTGAGAGTGAAGGATGTTAGCTAAGGGTGAGAGCTGGGTTTGGATCTATGGACTGTCTGTAAAGTCTGCGGTGGAGCAGCACTTGCATCAACGGAGGTGATCGGTGGAGCTGCGTTCAAGGGAGTTGAGAGGTGGACGGAGGCGACCTGCACGGTGGCGAAATACACGGTGCCAACACAAATTGAAGGAGGTAAGTTATTGTACTACAAACCGCAAGCAATTTAGTGCAAACATGTTAGCGTGATATTGAATTTATGCAATGTCAAATTTTTTCATTAGTTTTTGTTGAAGTCTTGCAGACTTCTGTATTACTTGCTATTGCACTGTGTGACTATGGGTGGGTTAATGTCACAAAAGCTGCATTTGAATCCACTTGCTAAAATGTGTCTTAACTACCATTTTGTTTAGAAAATGTGGCAGAATTGGCTTGATGTGGCTTCATGTTTAAGAAATGTGACTGTATTCAAAATTGTTGTTGAATGCTGTCTTCTGTTGTTTCTTTCTTTGTGCCATGGTTGACGCAGTCAATCCAGCTAGAGAGTTTTTCAGGAGGACGGTAGCACTTGAAGATAACATTGAAAAAAAATAATGTGTATTTGCTGGATCATGATCTTAATAAATCTTATTTGGAATTCTTTCAGATTATAGTAAGGTGGGAGTGCATTGCTGTATGATTGGAGTCTTGCGGTTGATATTCTACATCAAAGTGTGCAAATTTTACTTTGGTACAGCATTGCCGAGACAAAATCAGGTACGCTATCTGCATAAATTCATTTCTATATCAATAAACTAGAAAGACGTATTAGAGGAATGCAAAAACGAATTAAAAACCTCCAATTCATCTCGATCGAGTTGAATGTGAGACTTCTCTAAAAACACCAGTTCATCTCGGTCGAGTTGAAATCTAAAATCTCGTAGTGAACTAGATTCTAAAGGGCGATTTCGGTAGTAGCCGAAGCCAAAACTGTCGATGCGATTCAACTCGCATCGAGTTGAACTGAGCACGCACAATTACCAAAGCCGTAGAAAGCAGACAGCCCCAACTCATAAAATCAGCGAACGACCAGAGATTCAGCTTGCACAGAATTGAATATGAGTCTTACAAACGTAATCCAAGAGAGCGAAACCGGGACCTGATATCTCATGTGAAGGACTTGCAATTCAACTCGCATCGAGTTGAACATGACCCCCCCTCGCGAACTGGATCACATTAACACAATAAATGAAAAAACGGAAGTTATTTAACGACCCTGGACTGGAGTACCAAGACGTTGAATTATGAAACCTAATGAAGGGAAGAGCTATCATGCATAAAAGATCCAAACATTTAACTCGCTGCAAGTTGCATGGATAGGCAAGCAATTGAAAGAACCGCGTATATAAGAGAAACAGTTCGAAAATAACGAGAATAATGATTTCCAGTTCCACGCGACGCGGGGTAAACAGGTAGCAACAAATAAGACCAGTTAATGAAACACCACCCTTAGCAAGTCAACTCGGGCCGAGTTGAACTGTATCCATGGAGGAATCCGTAAACCTGACTCCGGAACTGAATGATTTACTCCTGAAATAGTAATGAAGAGTATCGTAACACCTTAGAAGATACAATTCAACTCATGTCAAGATAAACTATAATGTCAGACATCCGCGGCAAGAACAAGCGCTTAGAGATATTCCAGAGTTATTTCACGACTGAATGTACATAGAGAACTAACCAAATTATTGCATGCAGGCATGGAGAACCAAGTGCAGTGCCTGGAGCCTTTCTTCAAGCACTACGATGTACCCAAAGAAGAAAAGAGAGAGTTTGGAAATGATAGTACCCTCGGAGAGTGCTGGGAGTGGAAAGAACCCGAAAGGGTGGACTACTGGACAATAGTCCTAGTACCAACAACCTCTCACCTTGCATTCCGGACAAAGTTTGACAAATCTCCCGGAACCCTTCCCGTTTCACTTAGGGAGCCCATCACTATCTTCAGCAGTGGCACGCATGGAAGAATCTACATTACATGTGAAACTGTCGATCCAGACCAGTCCAAACCGTATCACTTCTCCTACGTTGTGGACGCACGGAAGACAATCTTCAGTATCTCGGAGTATTGCAGAAGCCTCATGGACACAGAATACGAAGAGTTACTACAGAATATCCAAATTCACATCGACAACAAGCGCTAGGAAGGCGGAAACGGCGAACCCCTAGCGCCGCTAGCCCTCTTGTCCAGATTGAACCAGCTAAAGCTTGGATTCGCCAACATGCAGGTTTAGATACTAAACAAGTCCAAGGATATGAGACCCCTAGTTGTCACCAGAGACTACAGCAGTCAAGGAGTCAGCCAGAGCTCACTCGCAATCGGAACACCTGAGACGGGGAAGAGTCGCACTAGAAGAATGAAGCACACTGACAAAACCTCACGTGGACTTCCAGGAGATTCGTCTATCAGACCTGCGAAGAGAGGTGGAAAGAAAGCAGCAGAAATAGAAGCCTCTCCACCCGAGGAAAGCATGGTCTCCAAGGTCACAGACATACCCCAGGACATAGGGGGCGGAGTTAAGGAAGTAGATTACGAGGAGGCGACCCGCACATTTGACGCTTATTGGGCAGAGTGCACAGACTCAAACGTTCCAAAAATTGGAAATAAGTTTGTGATAAAGATTGATCAGTTAGAAACTCCTCCAGAAAACCTAAATATCCGCGGCCTGGAAGAGCAGGGCGTGAAGAAGGCCCTAAACTTCCTCATTAACATGCCAGACCCAGACAAGAAGATGACGCTCTGCGTTATGCCCCAAAACCTCACTGCCAAACTCGAGACCTTCGAGGAAGTGATGGATGGAATGTTTTATATGGTCAATGGGCAACACGCGTGGAGGCGTTGAAGCGAATGCAGAAGATGCCTAAACTAAAAAAGAAGGCGGAGAAGTTTCAACCATGGGATGCTTTGTTGTGTGGAACAAAGACGATCACATCATCCGCAAGATATCGGCGTACTACAATCGGGTGAATCATTTCCAAAATTTCAGACCGACATGGGCTACAAATATTATTGGTGCACGATACGTGTGGAAGAAAGCCGGTTGTCCACCTCCAGAGAAAGAGCCCACAAAGCTTGGAAAGGTCGTAAAGAAGACCCGGCCAAAATCAATGAAGGACTCCATGAACCAGAAGAAATTTCATGTGAGTTTCTATTCCCGGATATGTCTCCCCTTACAGCATATTGTTTGATTTAACTCGAAGCGAGTTGAAATGTACGAGAGCTAATGCCTAAAGAACATGTACCTTGCAGGATTTTGCTGCTGCTATTTGACTTCGGTTCTCGATGATTGACACCAAGAAGTCCAGAGCGGAAACAGGAAAAGGGAAGGCTCTAGATCAGGGTTGACAGGACGTCCGGCGGACGTGGGCGCTGATCCCCGGACGTCCTGTGACATTCCTGGACGGGCCGTCCGACCATCAGATGCGCGGACAGGTCGTCCGACACGCGAACGGTGCGGACAGGTGGACGGGCGGATAGTGCGGACAGGCGGACGGGCGAACGTTGCGGACAGGCGGACGGTGCGGACAGGCAGACGGTGCGGATGGGCGGACGGTATGGGCAATCGGACGGTTTGTCAGCTGCCCGCCTGTCCGCTTGTCCGACGACTAAAATATGGCTCGGAATATACCATTGGAAAGGTATTGTGGAGAGCTTTCCAATGGTATATTATGCGTCCAATTCGGACAAAAACTCCGACGGTGAGATCCTTCCACAGATTGAAGTCGGACGCATGGTCGGTCGCGAGGTCGGATGGGCCGTCGGACTCCGGACAGTCGAGCGGACAGGTCATCCAACCGTCTGAATGTTCGACCACTAAATATGGCTCATAACATACCATTGGAAAGGTATTCTCGAGAGCTTTCCAATGGTATATTATGCGTCCAATTTGGACAATAACTCCGACATTGAGATCCTTCCAAAGATTGAAGTTGAGCTAGCTGTCTATCCATCTAACCAACCGTCTAACTGCTCGTCTGATCATCTGACCGTCCGACGACTTAAATATGCCTTATAATATACCATTGGAAAGGTATTGTCGAGAGTTTTTCTATGGTATGTCATGCGTTCAATTTGGACAAAAAACTCGACGGTGCGATCCCTCCAAGGATTAGGTGCTAATTATTAGTGTAATTTTTGTAATCTTGTAATCTTTTTTTGTACTTAAAAAGGTCAAGTTCGTCAAGATTTAGTTAGATGGGTGGCTTGCTTGCAATTGGATTATCAAAACCTTTGTATGCTTGATTTAAATTATATATTACCAAGACTCTAACCATATTTTTTTCCCGCATCTCAATTAAATCAATATTAAAATCGTTAATGTAATTAATATTGTAATTTCCAAGATTAAAAAAATATCTTAACTTTCTAATTATAAAATCATTTGTACATGCATTATTTCTTATTGCTACCACATTTCTTTGGCTTTAAGATTGTGGCATATATTGATAATTCTATTTATGTTAAGATTTTTGGTCCTATTAGTTGATATTGACAATAGTATTTAAATTTTTTTGTGAAGTTAAGAAAACTATTTCTTAAGATGAAATCTACTTGTAATCATTAAAGTATGACCTACTTATTCCAATCATTAATTTCAAAGTATCCATTCTACAAAATAACATTGTTTAAGATTTTAGAATATATAACATTGCCTTAAATGTCAAATTTAGGTGTGATGATATTAATATATGTTAAAACGTGTGTCGTAAAATCTTAAACAAATCCACAATGTATGTAAAATGAGTTGCAATGAGTTACAATACATTGCCCAAGGTAGAATAAATCACTTATTGTGGTAGGTAGTATATGGCCAGGATACCCGCCCTTGATTTTCAACATGATCTATAATAAAGAAAATCATAAATTAATTTTGGACCAAGAATCCCTCCGGCCTTACAAAAATCCACATTATAAATCCAACGTTTTACCTAGACCTTTGAATAGACTCATAAAATTCTCTCTGACAACATATTCCAAAATACAAATATTAATTATTTATAAAAACGATATTCAATGCCATCATTATTTAAATTACAAGCATTCAAGCACTTTTCCTTATTCAATTATAATCCACTAATTTACTCCAATGAAATCCATATTCTCTTTTGAAGCACAAGAATGCAATTGTTTTGAAAAATCAATCAATACTACATAATGTACATGTTTGGTCTTGAAAAAATTCACGAGATCATGTGGAGATGGATGATTCTCCATTTCACCGATATAACACCATCTAATAAAAGTATAAAATTGATTGTACAATTGTAGTTTAATAATACTGATCCTTTGAATTTGATATGCATTCTAAGCTCAAATTTAAAGTAACCCTTCAAATCAAAATTGCATGTTTCACATTTGCATATTACAACAACATGAATTGATAATATTATTTTTGATGTAGAAGTACATAACAAATATGTACATAAATGAGGTCCATAATTATCATACATGAAGGGTTATCGTATTTAAAGGTCAATCACCTTCTGTACTATCAAAGCACCAGTATTTCAGGTATGAGATATATTGTTGACGATTTACAATTTAGGATGTAGGAAAATAACTACAATTATATTTTGGTTGTATGAATGCAATATTTAATTTTGAGCTACATTAAACTACATTAAATTAAATTGAAGTGCTTAAAACATTTTTAATAGCATCCCCTAATAGAATAATAAAATAATAAAACTGATTGTACTGTATTTAGATTGTTTATTTTGGTGTTTCAAACTATGAATGCATTTTACAACAAAACTTAAAGAAATACTTTAGGTTATAATTACATGTTCTACTTTGTACATTGGTACATAATAATTGATGAAAAAAACAGAGAACACATTGGAAACATAAATGCATAAACTCGTGAGGTTCATATGTGCTATATTTTGATAATGATATTTAAAGGGAACTGAAGGCCAAATATATTTCGCTCATTGCACCAATGTTTTTGGTAAATAATGTAAGGGTTCAAAGTTTAGGGTTTAGGGTATAGGATATAGGATATAAGATTTAAGGTATAGCATTTAGATTATAGGCTTACATTCGTAGAAGAATAATTTCAATTATCCTTTTTTGCATACATTAATGTATAGTAGATGCTTATAGCATTTAATAGCAGTCTTTGAAAGCAAATTTGTGCTTTTGAGAATCCAATGTTTTCAGTAGAGGGGGATAGCTGGACGAACGGCAAAATAGTTGTTATGCAGAAGGTTAGGCAGATGGACAAGCCAAGAAGTCGGACGCAAAGCTAGGCGGGTGGACACGGGGTCGGACGGGAGGTCAGACGGGTGGTCGGACAGGTGGGCTGAGGTGGACGGGTAGTCAGCTGTCCGACCATCTGACCGTCCAACGACTAAAATATGGCTCATAATATACCATTGGAAAGGTATTGTCAAGAGCTTTCCATTGGTATATTATGCGTCTAATTTGGACAAAAACTTTGACGGTGAGGTCCTTACAAAGATTGAGGTCGATTGAGCCGTCCGCCCATCTGGCCGACCGATCGTCTAACTGTCCGACGACTTAAATATGCCTTATAATACATCATTGGAAAGGTATTGTCGAGAGCTTTTTAATGAAATGTCATGAGTCTAATTTGGACAAAATTTCGACGGTGGAATCCCTCCAAGGATTAGTTGATAATCATTAGTGTAATTCCTCTAATTTTCAGCATTCTTGGAGTTATTATCTTCACTTAAGAAGATTGACTTCATCATTTTTCAATTAGGTAGGTGAATTTTATTAGTCTATTCAAATTTCTAGATAGAATATTTAATTTATATTGCTAGTTTTTTGAAAATATACAAAACTAAATTATGACTTTTTGGATATGAGACATTCTAAATATCAAGGGTGGATATCCTGGCCATATACTACCTACCACAATAAGTGATTTATTCTACCTTGGGCAATGTATTGTAACTCATTGCAACTCATTTTACATACATTGTGGATTTGTTTAAGATTTTACGACACACGTTTTAACATATATTAATATCATCACACCTAAATTTGACATTTAAGGCAATGTTATATATTCTAAAATCTTAAACAATGTTATTTTGTAGAATGGATACTTTGAAATTAATGATTGGAATAAGTAGGTCATACTTTAATGATTACAAGTAGATTTCATCTTAAGAAATAGTTTTCTTAACTTCACAAAAAAATTTAAATACTATTGTCAATATCAACTAATAGGACCAAAAATCTTAACATAAATAGAATTATCAATATATGCCACAATCTTAAAGCCAAAGAAATGTGGTAGCAATAAGAAATAATGCATGTACAAATGATTTTATAATTAGAAAGTTAAGATATTTTTTTAATCTTGGAAATTACAATATTAATTACATTAACGATTTTAATATTGATTTAATTGAGATGCGGGAAAAAAATATGGTTAGAGTCTTGGTAATATATAATTTAAATCAAGCATACAAAGGTTTTGATAATCCAATTGCAAGCAAGCCACCCATCTAACTAAATCTTGACGAACTTGACCTTTTTAAGTACAAAAAAAGATTACAAGATTACAAAAATTACACTAATAATTAGCACCTAATCCTTGGAGGGATCGCACCGTCGAGTTTTTTGTCCAAATTGAACGCATGACATACCATTGAAAAACTCTCGACAATACCTTTTCAATGGTATATTATAAGGCATATTTAAGTCGTCGGACGGTCAGATGATCAGACGAGCAGTTAGACGGTTGGTTAGATGGATAGACAGCTAGCTCAACTTCAATCTTTGGAAGGGTCTCAATGTCGGAGTTATTGTCCAAATTGGACGCATAATATACCATTGGAAAGCTCTTGAGAATACCTTTCCAATGGTATGTTATGAGCCATATTTAGTGGTCGGACATTTAGACGGTTGAACGGCCTGTCCGCTCGACAGTCTGGAGTTCGACGGCCCGTCCGCTCGACCGTCCCGAGTCCGACGACCTGTCCGCGCGGATGGACCGTCCGATCTCCCGCCCGACCTCAAATTGGGCACATATTATACCTTTGGAAAGCTCTTAGTAAGAGCTTTCCAATGGTATATTATAAGGCATATTTAAGTCGTCGGACGGTCAGATGATCAGACAAGCAATTAGATGGTTGGTCAGATGGATAGACAGTTGGCTCGACTTTAATCTTTGGAAGGATCTCAATGTCGGAGTTATTGTCCAAATTGGACGCATAATATACCATTGGAAAGCTCTCGAGAATACCTTTCCAATGGTATATTATTAGCCATATTTAGTCGTCGGACATTCAGACGGTCGGACGACTTGTCCGCTCGACCGTCCGGAGTCCGACGGCCCGTCCGCGCGGATGGCCTGTCCGCTCGACTGTCCGGAATCCGACGGCCCATCCGACCTCGCGACCGACCATGCGTCGACTCCAATCTTTGGAAGGATTTCACTGTCAGAGTTTTTGTCCGAATTGGACGCATAATATACCATTGGAAAGCTCTCCACAATACCTTTTCAATGGTATATTATGAGCCATATTTTAGTCGTCGGACGAGCGGACGGGCGGACAGCTGACAAACCGTCCGATTGCCCATATTGTCCGCTAGTGTGCTTGTCCGCCTGTCCGCACTGTCCGCACCGTTCGCCTATCCTGTAGTCGGCGTCCGTTGGACGGTGACCCCACGTCCGCTACGGACGCAATAGCGTCCGCGGACGCTGCGTCCGGACGTCCGGATTTTGGACGTGATTTGCCCCCGGACGTTACAATTCGTCAACCCTGTTGTAGATATCCACAACGAGCTGAAAATTATCACGGCACCGAAAGATGTGTACGATCTTTGGAGCGAGCTCATATTCGCAAACAGTCAGGGAGAGCTGACCGATCCTGACACCCTTCTCAAGTTCAATCAGTTGAAGAACTGGGACAGTGAAAAGGATGGCGTCATTACTCGTGAGTTCTTCAAGCAGTTGGAGAACTGCAATGAAGGTGATCTCAAGAGGTTGGCGTTGCACTTGTTGGGCAGAACGCCTAATCGATTACTGTCGTACCCGAAGGTGACAATCAGAAACTTCAAGTCAGTGCTTCCTGACTGCTACACGTCCAGGGAATGGCTTGAGAGATGCAAGCGGAAGCAAGTGATTCAAAGGCAAATTCACAATTTAAAGAAGAGTTTGATGCTGTTTAACGGCGAAGGAAGTTTCCGGAGGGAGAAGTGGAAAGATTTCAAGAGGGTCTACAATGTAACGAAGGCCACAAAGAACACCTTGATCACAAGGCCTCCTGATGACTACTTCTTAGTTGCCAAAATGCCTTCCAACAAGAATAAGAGTGTCAATGAACTCTCACCGATGGTTGCGGAGTTCTTTAAGATATTCATGGGGAGCAAAGGCAAGTTTGTTAGGCCCCAAGCCAGGGCCTTCTACAGGGCTTACAACATGGAGAAGGATGAACTTGGCGAATGGGACATGCATGTATGGGAGGATTCTACGAACTCTATAACCAAGCTTGCAGTGATTGACTTCCGCAACATTCCGGGCATCCTTGACAAGGAGACCTCGGACGACGGAAAACATTACTTTGAAAACTTCATGAACATTGTAAAGGACATGAAGCAGCCAGAAGTGACTGACCCAGAAGTGTGGCTGTGGATATGCGAAGAAAAGGA
Organism: Antitrichia curtipendula; assembly: GCA_951230915.1. Taxonomy (NCBI): domain Eukaryota; kingdom Viridiplantae; phylum Streptophyta; class Bryopsida; order Hypnales; family Leucodontaceae; genus Antitrichia; species Antitrichia curtipendula. The sequence goes on from OX579637.1 coordinate 27,995,912, forward strand.
CGTCGAAGTTGATCTTGTCCAGTTCATCAGGACGTCTACTTATGGAGCTTCGTACTTGCTGCACTACGCGGAGTACGTGCCGTCCATGTTTGAGAGAATTGGAGATGTGTCAGAGCGAAGCAACAAGGCCAAAGAGTTGGTCCAGCTTCTGTTTCTCATCAAGAAAGGGGTGAAGTTGGGCGGTAAGAAGATCCCCAAGAAGTTTGAGACCTCAGACGATGGCAGGTACTCTAGATCCAGAGTCTCAAACGATGTGGACTTCCGCATCTACAACACTGAGTTGCAAATGGAGTTTTACATTCAAGTTCTGGAACTACTTGCCAAGCCGACAGACAAAATCGTTTCATACTTTGCAGGAGGCAAGATTCTCTGCGCAGCGTGGGTAAGTCGTGGCATTTCTCCATGGATTTATTATCTCGCACCGACTCCAACTAGTTAACAAAGCAACATTCATTGACAATGATGTTTAACTCAATGCGAGTTGAATGCTCGGGTAGTGTATAACTGTATTGGTCTGTGTAGTTCAACGTTGATGTTTATTCACTTTAATGAACTTGAGTACACCTAAAGTAGATTACGTGGGTTTTCTAATTCTATTTCTTGGGTTGCAGATGCATTTGTTAGATCACTTTGTGATTGGTAACTCAAGCTACGGCTCGAAATTCCTATTTCTGTTCGTTAATTCTGAAAATCTTGACAAAGATGACTTCCACGACCGCACTTATTATGTGGACTCGAGAGTTCATCCTAAACGAGCGTCGAAAGGTGCTTCCAGCTCTACAAGGGAGAAGAAGAAAATGTCGGCCGAAGATGAGGCTGCTCATGATGGTTCCAGGAGGGAGGCTTCTATTAGCGTGCATGATGAAGAGGAGTGCAAGAGAGAAGAAGACAACGGAATAGAGGAGGGGTGGCAGGATCCAATGGACGACATGATTCTGGACATGGTGGCTGATGAGGCTGGGACACCGAGTGCTGCGCCAGATACCTCAGATGTTGGTGGTGGGGCTGGAGCATTCAATGTTGCACCAAACACCTCCAATGCAACACCTGATGCAAGCGACATGCAAGGGTCATCCGACACCTCTGGGCATCAAAATCTGACGCCGGTCTTTGTTTCTACACCGCCTGGAACCCAGTTGGATTAGACACCGAAATCTGATAGACGCCCTACACCAAAGAGGAAGAGGCCAGCGTATCCTTCAACCCTGCAGGACAAACAGTGGATGGTTGATCTAATAACCCAAAACAGGGAGGAGAACGAGAGGGCGCGGCAAGAGAACAGGGAGGAAAACAAGAGGGCGCGTGAAGACAACCAACTCATGATCAATATTGTGATAGCAAATATGTCAGAGATTGTGGCAAAGAGTGCCCTCGAGGTGGCGATGCAAGTGATGGGTATGAAGCCCTTAGCAGTAGCGCCGGCCGGAGCATCTTCGCAACTCCTAATTGCCAACAATGTCCAAGGATCTGCGGACAGCACAATGCATCATCAGGCAACCTCTACGACTCCCTCCTTGAATACGGCGGCGCCAGACGTCATTCCTGTGCAACTGTCACCTAGATCATCTTCCGTCCAACCGGAATCTGTCGCTGTACCGTCCTCTACGAACCAAGTGGAATTGCAGGATGTGCATGTTGTCGCGTCAGCCGATCCAATTGTTGAATTCACTCCAGTGGAGGAAATAGAGGCGGAGGAGTCACAGGACCCTGTGGCTCTTGTACCTTCAGGTTGTTCCCAGTGACTCTCTGCCTCTTTTTCAACTCGATTCAAGTTGAAACTCCTTCCGTTCTGGGGTTTTTTTTGGTAGCGGTTAGTGACAGGCTCAGTATCACTAGGTAAAACCGCATGTACAGTTTTTTGGAACAGATCTATATATGAGTCACTCTTCTGTATATTGTATTCTTACAAAAACAACTCTGTGGTCAATTGGAGTAATTGCAGGCTCATTGAATTTGGAAATGAATGATGCATTTATCCACGATGCTTTGGATAATTGTCCTTCTGCCGCCACTCCTACCTTTGATTGCTTGATGTCAGTACCGGCACTAGACGATTCCCTTGAAAATGTAGAGGCAGTGTGTCCACAATCTCATGGACCGCACATACCCAGTGAAGATGTGGAAGCTTCCCGTCCTGTGGATGTGGGATTCAACATTACCGATGATGCACTCTTGGAAATCGATATTCCTCAGCCAGAATCCTTCGTTGCCGCAAGAGTATCCTCGTTGGGTCACGATACAGAGGCTGGGATAAGCTATTTGCATTTCCTTGTGACTTGTTCTATATGCGTCTTTTTAATATGTTTCCTACTTTGTCGTCTTTTATTATTTTTTCTCTGTCCTCTTTGTTTCCTGGAATGGGGAGTGTCCGTTTTTCTTACATTGCGCTTTCAGTAAGCAAAATGTGGTAGACAGTGCATTCAGTTTAACTGTCTGCACATTTTGCTGTAATTCCTGAACAGGATAACAATCAAGCGAGCGTTCCAGTAGAGACGAAGGGACTGATCCCATTCACGTCCGGGGTGACTAGGAAATGGCTGAACGTCATCCTGGATCAAAATGGGGTTCTCTGCATCAGTGAGGATAAGAAGTATCATACAAGGGAGAACAGATATCCGGAACCTGAAGAAATATGTCCTGATTTAATAACCGTCGTTATTGGTGTCAAGAAAGTCACTATTCGACCCCATTGTCTGATGGTTCTCCGGGAGTTCTCGTCTTTTGCAAACCTATCCGTGTGGAGCTCCATGAAGAGGTTCACAATTGTGAAAATATGCAATTACTTGTTTGAAGGCTTAGAACCCCCCTTACATATCTTCGGGCAAGAGCAGTGCGATGTATTGAAGTGTAGGAATCAGTATAGGAGAGTAGGCAACTACAAGGTGAAGGGAACAAACAAGGACTTGTTAATGGAACCCTTGGAGAAATTGTTCCAGATGAAGGATTCCATTTTCTCCAGGGAGAATACTATTATTGTTGATGACAGTCCAGCCAAACACATTATGAACAAACCTAAAAATGTCATTCTGTTTCACCCGTGGTCGTATGAGGGCGAAGGGGCGTCAGACAAAATTGTCACAACACGGAAACCTAATTTCCGTATAGATAGATTAGAATAGATGGAATAGATAGAGATTTTTTTATTTTTTTCGGTTAAGAAATGATAGTTGTCTTCCGGAAGAGCTTACGTTTGAACTAAGCCTTCATCCGGAAACGAGTTTCCTTTCCGGACAAGTTAGGGTTTCCAGATATGACCCGGAACGCCGCCAGCTACGGAATAGGGATCCGGCCTACGAGGCTAGGGGACGCGCCTCAGGAACGGAACCCTAATCCTGTTCCAATCCGGGAACTGGCGGTATTGTTTTGGCTATTTAAAGGCCACCACCGCCCCGTCTCTCTTCACTTCTTGAGTTTCCAAACTCCTCCACGCGTAGCTAGTGAGAGAAAGTCTGGTGAGAGTGCGTTTACGGATAGAGAGAGGTGAGGCCGGATTAGGATTACTTGGTTGGTGCACCCATGGCGGAAAGTAGTGCGGCGAGATCCACGAGAGCGTCGGTGGTTGCCCGGATGGTCAGTCCGTCCATACCAACTGAACCCACCGCTCCACAGGAGTTAGAGCAAGATCTGAAACGGTTAGGGTGTGCCGGACTGATCGAGAGGCCTTGGAATCTGAGAGGGGATGAGTTGATTCAGGAGCTCATCAACGGGACATCCAACCAGTACGAGCTGACGGTGCGAGGACAGCCCAAGGGATGGACGGAGGACGTGTGGGCGGAAGTCTACTCGTTCCGGAAGTTCGGAGACGGGTTCGCATCTCGGGCGGATAAGTACGCCACCGGGAAGTTCCGGAACCCTCCTCACGCGAAGGAAGGGTACGCGATCAGTGACTGTGTGGATGAGCGCCATCGGCGGGTGCTCAACTTCCTGATCCCGATACTGTATCCGGAAAAGCCTACCCGGGTCACAGTGACGATGGCGAACACAATCTTCGGAGCTTTGGAAGAACGGGTGGTGCATTGGGGACGCATCATAGCCCAGGTGGTAGCGAAGCTCGCAGATCACGTATCCAAGAGCCGGTACAGCCCGATCAGCCCCTACCTTTTCCACATCTACCATTACGGAGATGTGTTGAGACAGGACGAGCTGTTGGTGTACAACACCGGATTGGAGCTGGTCAAGTATGACTTGACGGATGAGCTGGAGAAGGATGAGTCCCTACCAGAAGAGGAGAATGATCCGGAAGAGGAAGTCTTGGAGCGGAAGAAGTCAAGGCGGAAGTCGACGGATCCGAATTCGCGAGGAAAGCAACTCGAGACGGAACATGAGGAACCCATCCAGGTTCCGGAAGAAGGGAAGCCGCCCCTCCGTGAGTTCTTCGACATCGGCTTTGACTGGATGCACCAGGCCCGGAACCTCCATCACAAGGCCATCCAGTTCATGGAGGAGGTGGCGACGGAGCTCAATGTGCCACCCGCGGAAATTATTGAGGAGATTAGACGGAGACCGAATCCGGAAGTCATTCGTCAGAAGGACGAGCAAATCCGGATTCTGGAGAGAAGCCGGGAGGAGGCAGAAAGCCGGAGGAACTGGGCACAAGGAGAGTGCGAGGCGGCACAGAAGAACGAAAAGGACGCCATGCAGATGGTCCGGAATCTCCAGACCCAAATCGGACAACCGGCGAACGTCATCAACAAAGCCAGACTTTACGACGCCCACTTGGTGACGGGAGGACACATCACCGGATCCAAGGTGGTGATGATCCTCATGGATTTCGAGGCCCGGATGCAGAAGGTACTCCAGGAGATGCAGACCTTGGTGGCACGCGTCGATCCGGATAGAACGATGGACTTCTCCACTTTTTCGGAAGCGGACCTCACCACCAACCCGTATCTCCAAACTCCAACAAAACCGGTCGTGGGGATTCCGGTTTTGTCGCAACCAGGAGGGTTGCATTCGCTCCTGAAACCAGTTGTGCAACGGGAGTGGCTAACTCAGAGGACGGATTCTCTAGCCAAGAATCCGGAAGAGAATCAGAGTGTTCCAGAGCAGGGCGGAACCTCTACGCTTGTGCAGAATCAGACACCGGAAGGGACGCAGATCAAGGAGAATTTGCTCCACCGGATCGGGGCGATAGAGAATCCGGCGAAGTCTTTCCCGGATGACTTCATCCACATGCAAGAGGAAACTCTCGCGAGGCCATCTCCGCCAAAGACTGCCGACGAGCCAATCAACTTGGACTCGCCCATCCGGGAGATGGAGATTCTCGAATCCGAGAAGGAGGATTTCGAGACAGAATCCGCGACGAAGACGGATGAGGAGGAAGACTCTCCACCGAAGAAGCGGAAGATCCAAACCCGAGCGGCCGGAAAGATCACACCAGTGCCAAATACCAGGGCGAGGACCTCTCTTGCGCAATCGGGGAGCAGTTTGAAGAAAGCGAATAAAGTAGGATTCAGAGGTTAGATTTAGACTTTAGGTTTTTTTTCCAGAACGGGTTTTCCGCACGTGGGCCCGATTCCAGAAATTTTGGGATAACTTTCATTAGCATTCCGGATATCTCGGATGCTTCTGTGGTTGGTTAGCTTGATTTTCGGTTGTCTCTTTTCCCTTCGTGTTTTGGTTTTTAAATGATGAGCAGGCTTGTTGCTCATTCATTCCATCCTTATGTAATTTGAAGTTTTATTTCATTTCTTTTATGCTGATCTACGCCACTAAGTGTACATCCCATGTTCTAAGTGTTTGTGTGAGGACTTGGGCGGTGTGTTTGTGCGTTTTGAGAGTTCTGAGGAACCGAGAAGGAGGAATCCGGATTTCATGAGTGTTTGGAGTAAGACATTGGGGGAGGATTTGTGAGAGAGCTGGGTCGGATCTGTAGGACTTGTGCACTTAGTATCTTTAAACTACTGGAACGGTAATCCAATTGGAGTAATGAGGGTGAGGTTCCGGAACTAGGAAGTAGTTTCGTGCGGGGTTAAGCAACCGTCAAGAGGAATATCCCCTTGCTTACCGGAAGATCTGCCAACTGCAGCATCACTTATTTTCCTATAGACCTTCTCTTGTGTTGAATCCGGATAGCTGTGACTCTGTCGTTGTAGTAAAGGAGAGAGACTGGCTTCTGCGTGACCTCTTTCCCGGATAAGCCATCCGGAAAGTTGTGAGGAGACAGAAACTTACTTCGCCGCAACATATAGATCTGTTAAGTGTCTTGGGTTGTTTTTTTTGTTTTATAAGTTGGAACGTGTAGTCAATGAGTGGTGGAGTCCCTGCCCCTCTAAAGAGTAAAAGTGGACCCCCTGAAGGTAAAACAGGGGCATAACAAACCGAATAGTGACCATATCCGGATTCCGGAAGGAGACGGATCCGTATTAAATTCCGGAAAGGAGGAAGTCCGGAAGAGGAGAAAGAGGTTTTAGATACCTTTGGAATGATTTAGCGATAATCCGAATAAAACCAAATTCATAGCAACATAGTAGAGTCCCTGGGACGATATTCCGTGTCATCTAACCACAATTGTGTGTTAAAGGTGCTTACCTCTAGATTACGCGTACGACAAAAATCTTCATTTCTCATCTTCTTCCTTATATTCAACGACTGCATTCGGAAAGGCCTTGGGAATTGTATCCCTTTCGTAGAGATAACATTTTTGGATGCTGGCACCTAGTTCAAGAAGAGGACTTAGCCGAATTCAGGAAGCTGAGGGAGGTAGTTGTGATTTCCAATTCTATTTTTCTTGACTTCGAGCAGAGAAATCCTGGTCGTACAATTCCTTTTGAGAAATCGGATAGACCTCAACATAGAAAGGTCGAACTAGATCACTTGTTGATTTGCATCCGTCACGTATCAAAATCACGATGAGTAGAAGTGGCACTAGGTATTGGTGTGACTTAGTGGGTTTACGGTTCCGAAGTTGTTGGTGTAGTAATTGTACACGGTTGTCAAATTTGTCAAGTAAATGGATATATGCTTTTAAATCCCAATGGAAATTTGTAAGTGTCCTTCTCGTTAAGCATTGTTTTGACAACGGTTTCTGTCTTTGTTCCCAGGCTTTTCGTGCTACATCGGTAGTTCAATTTGAATGTCAAATCAAGTGTGCTGCCTCTATTGATTCGTTCTCTGACTATGGACAGTTTGCTATATCGCAAAGCGGATTGGGTCACATCATGTATTTCGCAGCTACAGTGCAATCAACTATGGACTTCTCCATGAAGTCCGTTGATGACGGTGTTGTTGATAGTCCGCCCACCGCAAGAAAGGGCTCACACATTGTGAACTCCCCTTCTCCTCTAAAATGTCGACCACAGTCGCCCATTCCTCAAGACTGCTCTCTAGGGATTTTGGTGACGCAAAGGAAACTCTATCGTGAAGAGATGAGTGGTCACTTCAAGGTGAGACGCTTTGTTGATTTCTAAATGTCTGTTCCCGGTTTTTTTAAAGAAGGTTTGCATGATGTTATAGGTCATTTGTCCATTGTCTCACTTGTTTAGTTTCTTATGTAGGGTGATGAAGTTATTTTGAGGTCCACTACTACCGGTTTGATCAGTTCTCAATTGACAACGCCTTCAAATTCTAATTATGAAGAGCAAGCTACATCATCTAAACGCCGTCGACATATTTTGCGTCCAGGCTTCATAGCAGAGATGGTTGCACGTCGCAAATGCAAGTCGCATGGGGTAATCCCTAAATCAATTTATTCAGGGCCCCATGTTAAAGATGCTTGGGAGGAGAGGTCATTGGTGGCTCAAAGGAAGCAAATTGCCAGGACAGATTCCCACAAATGTAGTAGGTACAGTCAAGGACCAGAGATATATGCAGCAATAGAGAAGTTGAAGAGCAAAACGCATTTGTAGTAGTTCTATGTAGAATACTATAGGTGTCCAGAGGGAAATAGGGCAAAAGATATATTTGTATAGAACAAATTTGAAACTCAAAATTGTATAGCAAGCATGAATTGTTGTAACACTAGTAGTGGAGTACATGTTTGTTTTTTATGATGGTGACATGTATACTCTTGGAGGTAGCAATTTGTGAAAAAGGTCACACGGTGGTTTAAGTGATGGTTTGTGAAGTGGGTGCCGTAGTATTTAAACGTTTTGAGTATTTTAAACTACAATTGCCAACTCAATCCAAAATGGACATGAACTGAAGAACGAAATTTAGAATTTAGTATAAAAAGCAATTTACTATAAAAATAAGCTATGTGATTCTCCTTTACAAGTACTCTTATAGATTGCAGTTCACATGCTATGGTGTGTCAGAGTACTTGTGAAGGAAAGTCACATAGCTTGTTTCTATAGTTTTCTAAATTTCGTTCTTCAGTTCATGTCCATTTTGGATTGAGTTGGCACTTGTAATTTACAATGCATTTTGTTTACCTTTAGACACTACGGCAACTTCTTCATTAATCATCACCCTAAACACCGTGCGACCTTCTTCGCAAGTTGCTACTGAAAAGGTTGCAATTGTCTCCATTACAAGTACTTTGAGACTAGTAATACAACTTTGCAACTAGTAGTGCTTTACAGGGTCACATTTCATAGTGATTGTACATTCAATGATTTAAGGTATTTACATTCAATGATTACTTTCAGTAAATTGTTGTGTAATTTGTAATGAGCACATGATATTCAAGGCATCTAGTACTATGTGCATAATCTCTATGTCACTGCATTGCAAATGTTGTATTTGTGGAGGTCAAATTCTATTCAAAACGTGATTTGTAGTGTGAAAAAAAACTCCCATTTCCGTGGAAATCTCCCATTTTAACGAATATGATGTTAGTAGCGTTTTTTGCTAAAACACTGCAGGCCAGGGGTGATGAACTTGTTTTCAGGGAATCGGCCATAGGCATGGTTTAGGGTTTACCAAGTGTTGCTTAGGGTCCTCTCTTGCCATGTTTGCAAGATTACAAGTCGGAAGTATAGTTCATGCACCTTAAACGGTTTTAGCAATGAACCAGCTTCTTAGGTGAGTGAAAGCAGGAGATGCCATATTCCTTCTGGATTCAGGGATTAGGAAGTTCCATTACGCGGCCGCTTGTGTTCTTATCGTTGCTTAGTCCAGCCTCAAACACTAAACTAACTCCGCCTTACGGTAGTGTCCACAGGCTTAGGGTCCAATAAATGGACAAATACATCTTGAAAAAGCAAGCGTACTATTGGGAGAAATAGATCGGCTGGTGCAATTGGTTTATTGTTGCGGATGTGGCGATCCAATTGGGACATTGCGACAACATAGCAAAATGTAAAAGCACTCCGGGATTGCCAGAGACCGAAACCGTAGAGGAGAAAACTATTGAAGATGGACGTAGTGACAGCGGAGAGTCGGGGAGAGACGATTTTCAAGTTTGGTGACCAACGTGAGATTTGCAATTCCGTCTTTGTCCAGTGTTCCGTTCCCATCTTTCACTACTTTCACAAATGGATGATTTAAGTTGTATGTAACACTCAACGGAAGTTCTAAAGTTCTGTTCTGCTATTGAAGGCAGAGGTCAACCGCAAGCCTATTCCCGTCGTGAAAAAAGACGCTAGTTTTCGGGCGAGGTTGAACATTGACCACTGCAAAATTGAAGTTAACTACGGCAGCAAAGACACCTACACAAAGTTGGGCTGTCCCATTGGCTGCATGTGAACCAAAGCCGACGCCTCCACAAAGTTGCCCTGTCCCAGACATGTTCTACATAGTCAAAATTCGTCTACAATTGCTATATTGGGACTATGAGAACCAGACGGCAGAGAAGTTCAAGTCTTCCGTCAATGAAGCCTGGGAGAAGGATGCTTTCTAATATGCAACGCGTGAGTGCTCCATGTGGTGGTTGTGCGAGGCAAAGGTACGCTTCTGAAAACACTGAACTGGTCACTTAGTGAAACTGTGCCTATTTGGACGGCAGTGATTTAGATGATTATTTATGATCCAGAATCGCTAAATAGCGTGCTATGGTGCGCCCATCCTTTTGTAGGAGGAAGATTATCCTAAAATCATCGAGGCCATTGGATGCGTCGTCACCTCCATATGCCAAAGCGTGAAGTATCGACAAACTCTTCCTGACATAGAACGAATGTCGAATTACTTACATTACATGACAGATTCTAAGAGTTACGACAACAGTTTGGCCAACTTGCATCATCTACAGCAAACCATGGTAGAAGACACTGTGACGCAGTTTAGGCAAGACACTAAATTCCGGCGTCAAAGCTATCAATGGGATTGGTGTCCACTATGGTCAGTAGTATCTCAAGACAACATCTTCTACAAACTTCCACCACTGCCTTGGAGGCACGACGGTAAGCGATCGACAATTTACTTTGAAGCGGTCACATCTTGGTTGCAGTGTTTTGATTTTGTGTCCCGCAGTTTAGGGTAAATTGTTGCTGAAATTTATTTATGTGTTTCAGACGAGAAAGCGGACGAGGTACGGCGCATACTGTTGGCACACCGAGTGACACGTATCCCCCCGCCGCACTTCGTGCGGGTGTTAAGAATTGCCCTCAATAGCGCCTTCGGGAGGTTTAGGCAGATGACGTGCCCAATTTTTTGCATCACTAAGGCGGCAGTGAGGGCAATATGCAAGAGCCATAGTGAAATCATGCGAGTCCTCAGACTCTACGTCTTTGAAGCACCATTCAGCTTTGCTGGAATGAGCGCTTGGCAACTCGACGTCGTGCACAAGGCTGTCATGAAGGACGCAGAGCTCGTTTCTGAGGGCAAAGAGGACCGATTGTTAGACGGGATCATGTAGCGGGTGGAGAACGTGCGTGTGCATGCATTGCAGGACCTTGCGCTGCATCACCCGACTGTGTTTCGTACGAGCTAGCGGACCACCAGCTACGAACACTGGAGTGAGTAGTTAAAGTTTTGGACTTGGTGTCTTAGAGCAAGGGAGGACTTTGACATTGGGTGGGTGGCAGACCAGCAGCAGCTTGCATGGGCTAAGAGAGTAAAGGGCATAAGGCGTCAAATCACAGATTTGGTTCGTGAAATGTAGGCGGCAATGGACAACGATGACAAGGTGTCTTAGTCTAAAGAACTGGGGAACACTAAAGTGTCTGCGCAAACCCACGACGATGCAGCGTCACCGATCTTTCTTGCGGACGCTTTGGAAGCACCACAGTTGCCAACAACAGAGACTCCCTCACAAGTGAAGGGTGCTTATAGTGCAGCAGACTCTACCGCTGCCCCTGCGGAGATGGGGCCATTGGTGAACCTTGCAGAGCTTGGGTTGATGGTGGAGGGCAGAAAGTGTGAAAACCGCTGCTCTGCTAAACTACTGGATGCATGCTTGCCAGTGAAGGGTGCAGAGGCTGAAAACCCCTGTCACTAAACCAGTGGGATCGTGTTCGCCTGTAAAGGGTTGTAAAACTCTTGCCCTATCTAAGATTGGCCAAGCACAGTCAGTGTCTATAGTGAAGCTTAGTCAGGACAAACTACTAATCGAACACCACGCCATCGACAAAGACCCATTGTTTGTGATTGAGGATTTTACTATCTCGCAAATAGATACTTATCTCAGTATCACTGATATTCAAACGCAATATTTGAATGTTGAAGGTTTGCCTACAACAGAAACGCCATCGTCTTTCGCAAGGTTTCTTATGCCCAAGTGCCGTGATTTTGGCGGACTGGGAGAACGATGAAACAATATAGTATTTGAAAAGGCACTAATTGCCTACATTTGGCTTTTATTTTTGGTGTTCATGTAATATATCTTTTTGGCCGGAGCTTGTAGGTGATTGTAGACGCTTATTTTGTGCAATCGATTTTGTTGGACATAGTCCTTGTACTATGATGTTTTTTCTGGTGACACATAGCCTATAGAGAAAGCAACGGCTTCACTATACCAAAAGTTGTTAAAAAAAAACCACACTGAAATTTGAGTGTGGTTCATTTGACCACCATTCCGTGTAGTTTTTTTCCACTACAAGTGACACATGATTTATAATGAAATGAGTGACTGTCAAATGAATTTTGACAACATTTTTTGAAACACGATGTTATAGGGAAGTACGTCATGTGTGAATGCTAGTCGTGAAGCAATATCAGTCCCCATCATTGACACTGACCCTTTTATTGCATAGTTTATATATATAGCTAGGTATATATTTATCTAGCTATTACAATTGTACATCTAAATCTTAAAACCCAATTCTTGTGTATGCAGGCATTCATATACACGCGTGTTGCAATGTGTATGTACATGCACATCTTGATGCCCACGCCATCACATTTTTGTACAGGCCCACTACGCGTGCAGTCAATGTTTTTTGCAATTTCCGACTGCAATTTTTGGAATTCTAGAGTGTGTGATATACCGTTGAAAAGGTATTTTAAAGACCTCTCTAATTGTATATTACAAGCTCCAAAATTCCAAAAATTGCAGTCAGAAATTGCAAAAGAAGTTTCAAGCCCACTACATGCTCCTGTACAAAAACGTGACCAAAAGAACCGCACTTGATTTTTATTACCATGTTTTGTTACAGGTATTTGACTATTTTTTATTGATTAATTCATCTTTTATATTCATGAGTATATAATGCATTCTTATGTTGGCTGCGTCTATGCATTTATGTACTCCATGCATGCAATTGTATGTAGTTATGAATCTCATTTGAAACCCAATTCATGTGTGCACGCACGCGCACATGTTATAATGAATGCATGCTTATACCTTCAAATGCATGTACATATTTCATTACGTGATGATTGATGATTTGTGCATACATCACGCTCTGGTATATTTTGCAACTATCTAATTTTACTGCAATAGAATTATTGTTGACAATGGATGCATGTAGGAAACGACTTTCATTGTAAAGAAGAGTTGAAGAGTTAATGCATATTATAATATTGTGTTGAAACTTGAAAAGATATTTTGGAGACCTTTCTAGTAGTACATTACACACCTCAAAATTCTAGAAATTGCAGTCAAAAATTGAAAAAAAAAATGACTGTAATTGTAGGGATCATCTTGTACAAAAACATGGTAAAAAAACTGCACTTCATTCTGAGTGCAATTTTTCCTTATCATGTTTTGTTAGTTTTGTGTCTAAACGGCTAAACCATTACATGCATGCAATCAAAGTTGATTGTTCATGCATATTTGATGCACTAGTCAATCTCTATAATATATGGCTTGTAGTTTTAAACTTAAAATTTCAATAATCCAAAAGCTACAAATATTGAATATTGCATGTCAGTTTCACCAAAGCACAAAGACTATTAGTTGATATTACACATCTCATTCCCTCATGATATTTACTGTCATCAATTTCTATTGTTGCATTTGAATTAAAGTATATATGTATACTCACAGTGGATCATTGCTTGCCCATTGCATGTTTAGGTATTCGGATATATTTGATGTTGTCACTAGGATTGTACTCTATGCACATGTATACAACCTATTCCATTGTAATGCATGTTTACTTGTGGATTTTTTAGCACTCACGTACAAAATGACAAAATCATTTGCACCTTGGTTTTTTTGGAGGAAAAATCATTCCATTTCATTTATGCCTTTATAATACGTTTTAAGTATAACACCTAGTTGAACATAAAAAGAAAATACTTGCATCATATTCAACTGCAAAGTTGTCCTTGTGAAAATGCCAACTACGCATATGCATTAACGTTATTCATCTTGTACATTACACTTACTGTAACTACTATCTTTGCAAGTATATTGGCAAGTCTTACAGCATCTGTATGAGGCTCCTTCAAAAGGTCATATTCTATGGTTGTTGGTTCATGTTGGTTGTTGGTTCATGCTAGTTGTTGCTTCCCTCTCAAGCACACAAGCTCCTCCGACTCTCTAATCATTTACTTCAATGTTTGCTTCATGGCATACAAATTCCACAATTGAAGACATAAAAATTTGTAGCTGCACTTCTATGACCACATATTTTCCACCCGAAGAAAGCTAAAGGATGATAGTTACAACCTTATAACCATGTTGAGATCAATGACTTCACTTCTTGTAAAGCATGCTTTCTTACATAACCAAGGTTTGCAGTACAAAAACAAAAAATTAATGAGACTCTTCCATGCAAACATATATTGTATATCTAACTATATATTTTACTATTTGAAGAGTTTATATTTTAGAATAGGAAAATAATTTTGTTTTAGACTCAAAACAATACACACTCTAGGACTCAACACTTCACCGACAAGGTAACAAAAAGAAAAAATAATAATATTGGTATAAGCATGAGGCTTAGGATTGCAGTCTATAGTCATTTATATGAACTTACTTCAGAACATTTGACAATTGAGACATAGTTCCATACTTCATAAATGCATGAATATTTTCAATTTTATATGCTTTAAATCATTTCAATTGTAATATACATTAATGAATACAATACAAATGAAGTACCCTAGAAAAAAAATTGAAATTCAAGACTTCCTGAATCTATGGTCATAGGTCTGTGAGCTCTTTTTTTCAAGAAATATTTTTCTACTCACAGGCTTGCTTGCTAGCAACCCTATGTAAATCATCTAACTTACTTTAAGAAAAAATGGTCAGAAGTACTTGTTGGAGATCAAACTACTTGCAAGGCTTCCCCTTTTTTGTACAAAATTTTGAGGATGAACAATTGCACATCTGCCTTATACAAAAGTATTCTTTGTCATCCATTGGATACTTAGTGTTTGCAGCAACCTTACAGGGTTAAAAATTGACTTTAAATGCCAGACTATCAACTGCAGAGATTGACTTCATGGCGCTACTAACTAAATCCCTAGGCTTGTATGAGTTTGATCATTTGATCGTTTCATCCCATAGAATTTCTGACTAACTGAAGGTATGACAGTTTAGTTGTTCAAGTGCCACTATCTTAGTGGCCAAATGACCAAAATTTTTTTGCGAAGGGGAGCTCCTAATGACTTTAGGGGTGTACTTTCAAATGGACCAAAACCACTTGGAACTTTAGCAATTTGTTTGCTCATTTTGTCTTCAGATTAGACCTAATGTCATTATATAATCTTGAAGTTCACATTGAGAGTGAGCACCTAGAAATTTTTTAGATTATTTGATTGCATAGCTTAATAGATGTTTAACCCCTATAGATTCAAGCACCCAAAAAAATGGATGTGTTATGGTCAACCTTAATTGTAACTTTCAATATACTTGTATTTGACTTAAACTAAAAGAAGGAAGCTTAACAAGTTTTCTTTCTTCTTCATCTTCAAATTTCCAAAAAGATGAAAAATAGAAAGAACTATTGCAATAAAAGTAAACTCCCTAATGGGGGCTTGTAGATTTGGCCCCAACCCCACTAGAATTTCTATTTCTACAAGGGACCTTCACAGCCCCGCTTAATCATTGAATTCCATACTTTAACTAGTCAAGGACCAATTTGATGACGTTGCAATACATTGTATACTAGTGTCTAGAAGCAAAAAATTCAACATGTGAAAACCAACCCACATTTATTTTAGGACTACGAGTTAAAACATTCAAAAAATTGTAGAGAAATCTAGAAGTGTCCAATGCTCCTATAAATTGGCGTGTAGGTGCCTTCTAATACACACAACATCCATAAAAAACCTCAAGTCATTTCAGTTGCCCATTCAAACATTGTAGCCAATTTGTGCAAAACTGTGACTAATGTGACTAATACCCCTTGGGGGCATTAGTCACATTAGTTACAATTTTGCACATCTTCCAAAATACTTATTTTTTTCAACTTATGTTGTGGATGACAGGTCCTAAATTTTGGTTGAGAATTGGCTCAAGCACTTATATTGATCGGATCAGGCTGATCATGGGTTTCGAAACGCTTCTGCTTATGATATTTTTGGTGCAATTAGCAATGATGGCGATGGATTTGAAGTCTGTTTGATGCAGTTTGGATTATCTGCAAAGAATTCTTTCTGGTAAGGAGCACCTAATCTGGAATTTTTTTTTGAAAGGGAATTTGAAGGTTGCAGAGAAGACAACATGAGCAACTTTGCACTGTGAAGTGTTGGTTAGCACAAGCTTACCTCAGTGAATTGTTGATGGATGAAAGATCAATGCTTTGGTTTAATCAACAATTTCAGTGGGGTTTTTTTGACGAGTTTTAATCTGAACATGTACGCTTGCGGCTCAAGAACAGAGTCGTTAAAAACAGAAACAATAGTATAAGACACTAAAAAATGCAAACCAAAAATTATGTGAGCAAAATATTTTTTCAATAACGAAGGTGATCTCTCATGAGTGTTTCTTGATTCCCACAAGCACTTATAAGCTATGCGAGAGTCATAATATATGGGAGCATTTTCACTTTAATTAAAACTTAGGGCAGAGAGCCCTATCTTTGCACGGACTCCTATATTTGCACACTGGAACCCTATGTTTGCGCATTGGATCCTAATCTGAATTGATAGTCTTCATCCCGTTCCCGCGTTCTTCTCTCATCCTTTTCCATTGCGCCTAATTCAAATGTTCAAGAGACGCAGCCCTAGCCGCCTTGTTCATTTCTGTGCACAGCCATGTTTCTTTTAGCATGGTAAGAGACCTTGGAGACACCCTGGAGTTGGAAGGCGCGGGCAAGAAAGTGAACGATGTGGTGGTGAAAGCGGACGCATTCATTTGCAATTTGCAAGAGCAGCTCAAAACGAAGAAAGGTGCTTGCGCGGATGTGCAGCAGAGGCTGGCCACGGGAGGAGCTGATTTCACTCAGGTTGTTGAATATATATTGGAGTATGTTGAGATTCTTCTCTCTATTTGAAACGACCGCAAATATTAACACTGTGTGAATTTTGGGTGTGCATCTCACCGTTAGGCTTCAACAGTGCATGCCTTGCATGCAATCTTGTGGGCATTGGACCATTATCAGTCCGTGGGGATACAAGCCGTTACCGGCAGCACCCCGTGACCCCCTTGCACTACTCCCGGTTGTAACCAGTTTCCCCCTCCCCGCTTCGACGACTTGCATGACTTCAATCCCGATCACCTTCCGTGTCTTTTGAAGAAACCTACCAATCCTTTCATAGTTGTATGACTTGTGGGATTTCCGTGAATGCTGTGAATCCTTTCTGTGTTTTGATTTTTGTGCAGGGCGATGTGAGCCAGAATTGCCATGGTCCACCCAAAAAAAGCTTGTTCAGAAAATTGCTTGCTGTTCATTAACTTCTCCGATCTACACATCTAACTGCCCAATTCTGCCTGTTCTTTTCTAGAAAGAATCACCTCTAACCTAGTCAAGATATCGCACAGTTGATTTCTCCAATTCTCACCAACTTGTTCGCCTTCACGGATTCTTGTCAAAGCACATCGGACATCGAGTCGCTGATGCCTTTTAGCGCTGGGCAGTCTAGGGTTAAGACTACAAGTATGTGCATTACTGATCTTTTGCTTCTCTGAATGTTGTGTGCAGGTACTGGGTCCAGAAGCACGGTGGAACCTGAAGTACGACTTAGATAGTTCAATAGTAGCCCAAAGAGTAGCCTATAGCACTTTATGTCTTCCTATCTTGGAATTGCTAAATTTGTAAGGTAAGTCAAAGTGTACGATTTTTACAAACATCACGCCATGTCTTATTGGAAAGTAGAAAGTTGTAGATGTATGTGCATGACAGCTTAGTAATGAATGTGAGTCGATTGCATAATGAGTTTGTGGCTGCACTTTGTGAAAGAGCTGCACATGTGTAGGAAAAGATGAAATCCTATTTTCTTCCCACTCTCATGTCTTCTGTGCTCAATAATAGAATGTGAGGATGAAAGAACCTTAATTATACATGTAATATTATAAGAGTTGGTGCAATTCTATATATGAATGTTGAGCAATTATTTGCAGTCGAATTCTCTATATCTCTTGTTAGTGAACGTCTCATATCTGGACTTGTTGTTGTACGGTGCACATACATCTAGAGTAGGAAGAAGTAAAGTACTTAGTTACTTAGCCTAATTTAGTGGATTTGAATTGAATTAGAGAAAGCTGCTACTCTTGACTCTGAATACTTCAGTTTCACTTGTCAATACTAATGCTGTGACATGCATCACTCGTTTCTTTCAATCTGAAGGGATACTAAGCAAGTGAAATGGGATTATTCAAGAAGATCTGAACTTGGATAACAAATTTGGGCTAGAAAGGACAATAAATAAGGTAGGGAACCGTACCTTCACCAGGTCTTTTTTGTTTCGAATTTGTTTGTTGACAGTCATGGCTTTGCTGTCAATGAGTCCTTCGTTCTGGAAATTATGAGTCCATTGTTGATTGTTGTTGGTGTATTGCAAAATGCTAGTGCAAGCACTTAAATCTGTGGATGCTGAGAAGTAGGAGTCTTTGTGCGTAGGTTCGGTTCGACTTTACATGTAAGTGTATAAGAAAAAAATTTCATGTATAGGATATGTGTGTTTCCTATGTGGTTTGTTGCATATGGATGTAAGATGTAGAATGTAGGATCTGGAATCTAGTTGAGGTGCAAAAATGTGAAATAACTTCGGTAAGGAAAAAAGCGCCAGTACATTGTGTATTGCTCCCTAGTACTTCTTATTAAAAGGTTGGAAGAAAGCGCCAATACATTGTGTATTGCTCCCTAGTACTTCTTATTAAAAGGTTGGAAGAAAGCGCCAATACATTGTGTATTGCTCCCTAGTACTCCAATTAGAGGTTAATTTTCATTCTTGTACTTTAATTGGAGTTCATTTTCATCCATTTGATTAGTTAGCTGTATAGAATATATATAAATGATCAAAAAATAGAATTGCTTCTTTTATTAACAATGCTTTGTGTACATGACAGGATGGGAAAAAAAAAGAGGAATGCTGATGGATCAAAGAAGAGGAAACCTAATCCAGGGGTTGATGATGAATTTTTTGAGGACAATTTGATTTGGGAATTGATGAAGGAATGTGGAGGAAGTTCTTCAGGATTAGACTTTTGTCATTATTGTGAAGTAGAGGTCCCAATCAATCCTAAGCACCTTTTGCATCATTATAGTTCCAGTGGACATAAAAACAACCAAACAATTCAAAATTTACTACCCTTGTTTGCTTCACATGGACTTACATGTATGGCTGGAGAGAAGAATTTTTATTGTGAAGAGCATGGGTGTATTTTAGAGTTCAATGCAAAGACTCTTATCCAACACATTAAGGACCATGGCAAAGTTGTCAAGGCTATTAGTGCAGGAGGTGAAGAAGACTTTCAAGATCATATTTTGAAAGTTTTCAAACATAAACTATGGGTGACTGATCTCAAATCTACTAATGCAGGATTAAACATCCAAATGCTTAGTTATAAGAGGGTCTCTTGTCCTGTGACATGGAGGGAAGATTCGCCTTCTAATTCTTTTTTTGCTAGTTTAAGGAATAAAATAATTAGCAAAGGAGAATTGGCATTGATGGGCAAAATGGCATCATATCTGGAGAAAAATGGGGATTATGTTGATCGTTTGGAGAAAATCCAAGGAAGCAAAATGAATGTATATGGGATGCGATGGAGTATAGGCGACACAGGATGGTATATATTCTAACTTGCTTTTTAGTTTATTTTGTATTTTCATTGTCTTATAGTTTTCATTGTCTTTGTTGAAGTTTATTTACATGGTTATTCTAAATTTTTAATATAGTATAATATGTTTTTAAATACAGGTATAGTCACAAACACACAGATGTTTATAAAGTTGCCTTGGAGTTAGCCAAATTTGTATCTGATAGATTGGCGCTTCATTATCCAAGTGTTTTTCAACATCTTAGGAAGATTCTACAAGTTGAAGGCTTTGCTAATGGTGAAGCTTCACTTAGAAAATCTCCTTTCACTACATTTGCTGTGACAAAGGATTACAATTGCCGTCCTCATCTTGATCAAGATGACTATGATCTAGGATTTATCATATGGCTACAAAAAGGTATGTTTTTTCATTTATTTAAAGTTTTGAAATTAGTTTATATGTATTTTGATTTTGAGAACTCATCTATTAAAAATGTATTGTTTTACATTGCAGATTATGTGGAAGAAGATGAAGAAGTGTCATTGTTTGCATTTCCAGAATTTAAGACTAGTTTTGTTCCAAAAGACGGGGATGTACT
The DNA here is from genome assembly GCA_951230915.1 of Antitrichia curtipendula. Lineage (NCBI taxonomy): Eukaryota > Viridiplantae > Streptophyta > Bryopsida > Hypnales > Leucodontaceae > Antitrichia > Antitrichia curtipendula. Next base: position 28,015,925 of record OX579637.1, read on the forward strand.
TTGTTTTAGGGCAAATACCTTTCATCATTGTATAAGGGTTTTGAAAAAAACAACCCAACTTGGTTTAGCATTTTTTCAAAAAGCTTTTTTATTTCGACATTTAAAGAAGTTGTTAGATCTTCCTTTAGATAGAAGTCTTGAAGTCACCAGAGAATACTTATGACCAAAGATTAGTTGAAGGGAAACTTTCATTGGGTGACTGTTAGGGTTTATGATAGTATAGAATATAGTATATATTGTAGAGGCAAATAACTCATATCTATGTAAGATTATGTTATATTATATCTAAGTACTATGATTTTTTTATTTATGTTTTATTTGAACTGGTCTCATTATATAGCATGTGAAATAAGTGTTCAAAGCATTATTTAAAGTTGGATAGCTGTTTTTTGAGCATTATTAAATATCAACCATAAGTGTATTGGTTATGCTTGAATATAAAATAAAGTTCTCAATTGGATTTCAAGATTTAAGTGCTTTGATAAGATTGTTAATCTTATATAGTTCATATCCAACAATAGTATTGTGTTATTATAAACTTAGTAATGCATTTAATAACAATTTCAACGTTTGTTAAGAAATTATTCTTTAAAGGTGTGTATTGTTAAGGCAATATTGTTATTAGACCATAAAAAATGCACATTATCTAAAATAAGTGTAAAAGAATTAGCCTATTACATTTCTAAGGCATCCAAACTTCTAAAATGTATGCGCATTGACAATTCATCTTCAAACCATTACATTCTAAGTCATTTTTTTTATGCACAATGTTGGGAAAGTTTGTAATTGTTGTTCCTATCCTGTAAATCAGTTAGAGCTTTATTCTTCCCTAAACCTTAGAAAATCTTTCATGCATTCAAGTGTTTTAAGACTAGAAATTACAAATCCTTTGTCTTGCCTGGCATTTTGAGATGCAAGCCTGTCCTCTCTATTTGTTGACTTTGTGATAAGATTCTCAGCTGGAAGAAGAGCCTTTTTCTCGGGGAGGTCACTTCCCTTTATGTTTTGTAACCACGTGCGTTAACCACCTATTTGTTTGGAGGCTATTTACTTAGTAATCATGATTTTAAAGGACCCTTTTAGTAGAAAAAAAGCTACTTGGTCTTAATTTTAAGCACCCTATAGGTAATTATAAATGAAAATCTAACTTAATTTTTGGCATGCTTACTTATAAACTTTAGGAATTTTGTTTTGTTTGATAATGAAAGATTTTTGGGTGAATGTTGGGCATAAAAATATGCAACATATATAAAAATTTAGGATCAAACTTAACCCTTAACTTTTTGAAAGACCAGAATATGGTCAATTTGTTTTTTGAAGTGTTTTTTCTATTATTAAAAATATTGAAATGAAGTTGCACTTGAAATGATGCTTTGAAGAATCAAGTTGGCCATCTTTATATGCGGTTAGATTTACATAATAAGCTATTGTTTTGTTTTTTTTAAATTCCAAAGCATAGGTGGTTGGGTGCTTGGACAAAAAAGTCAATAGATTGGGGGGATTTGGCCAATGTAAGCGCAGCACATGAAAGGATAAGCCTAGCTTGTAAATGGTGTTTTGACCTTTGAAATGCACATTTTGATTCAATTTTCACTCTTTTAATAAATAAAAATTTCACATTATGTCTTTTGGGCTATCCTTTAATTTCATCAATTCTTTTTTATCGTTGGAATTCTCATTGCTTTATTATCTAATTGACATTTCATATTACACTCACTAAAATATTTGATTTGAAAATGTTGGTGTATCAAGGTCATAAACTTATGTTTTATAGGCCTCCAAATTACGATAAAACACTTCCGACATTGGACAGCCTATGGACAGTGAGGCCTTCCGTCTTTGTGTACCTAAGAATTTGATATCTGTACAAAGGAAGAGTTCCTTTACTTTGGTGGAATGTCGTACAAAGACATATACATTAAGCAAAAATACACATGACCCTAAACTGGAGAACTAACATGCGGATGTAGCTGGAGACTCGCCTACACCTTTCTCACAAAGCGATGAACGGCGTCGCACACCCAGCTGGTCCCTTCTCTAACTCCTGCGACACTGCCCACAAAACAGCCTTCTACATCATTGTCCCGGAATCTGTTTTCAGTGCCTGGGCCCTGAACTTAGACCACGCCACTGTATCGTCGACTATGGTTTCATCCCCGTGAAAACACGGAGATACGTCTCCATATGGCGTAAAACACAAAACCCGCACTCGTAATTCGTAGGCTGCTTGAAGCACGGCAGTCGCTGCCACTCCTTCGAGACCTTAATGTGCGGCTCATGCACCATCTCCCACACTACTCGTACACGGTTGATAAACTCGCGGTCCTCTGGCTCTTTATGGGAACCTACACTGTCCAAGTGAATGATGCCCGACCGTGTGAGAATAAAAAGGGACCAATGTTTTGCGTTGATATACGGGACGAGCACCTCCATGTCTTCCGCACACTCACTGTACACCTTGTTGGGTACTAAAAATTCGCGGCCCCATTTTAGCAGAGCTGCCTCGGTTCCTGCTTCCCATGCTTTTTGGAAAAGGCCCTGCATCAAAGAAGACCCGACATATACCTTCTTGCGAGCTACGTCGAACAGGCTGTACCAGAGCCGCCGGCTATGGAGCTCCAATAGGTTCTGCCCGATGTAGCGCGAGGTGCGCCTCAAGTCCTGCAGCTCAACCACTGGTACTGGGATGCCATCCCATTCATTACTATAAAACGTGATGCTTTCATTGGCTGCAGACCCTTTGCCCTTCCTGAAAAAGTGATTGAGAAAGTCACCAAAACTTCTGGAACAAACATCTCCATTCACGAGACCATGAAGGGGATCCAAATGAAGTGGCTATGCAGTGTTCCGTAATTTATTTGGGAATTTATGCAATCAGACCATCCATTTTCAGCTTATTGTAGGCCCTTGGAATAGAAAGCTTCAACCAGATTTTCACTTGTACCTCAGTCATCATCAGTGGTGGGAACGTCACACCGCCAACGTGAGTGAAGGGACTGTCGCTGGTTGCATACTTGGGTACAACGGTGACTAGTGGCAGTTTGTCTACACTCGGAACATTGAAAACGTCACTTGTGACCGCACCCACTTGCATTTCCAAAAATGTTGAGAGCGTATCGCAAAAGTCCTTTGGGCTGTGCCGGGACAGACCGTCGGTGACTTCCTCAATGACTACCGAATGAGCATCCGCGCAAGTGGAGGAATGTATGAGCGTCACTACGTTGACGAGCACGTTAGATCGATGAACTTCTTCATCACCTTGGGGGGGATTTAAGTTCTGCGCACGCAGATGCGAAGCTTTCCTACCCGGTGACCCACTGTCCTCGCTCGATTGATCCTCGCCCTCGTCTTCCATGGCATTTTTCCGAATCACTGCTACTGGCAGTGACTCCGACGCATTCTCAGGAAGTAAGCCGATGTCCAGGTCCTGCGTTTGGATGTTGTCCACCGCGACACTTCTACGGAGCTGTGAAGTCGTAATGTCTTCGTCGCCCCGTTCTGAAACATCTACCACAATTCCGTCTTCAGCGCTCTCCACTCGTTTTTCATAGATGCCGACCGGGTTCTGCTCATCCACACCAGTGACCACAACGACTGTAGTCAAGTCGGCCTTCGACGCCTCATCAACATCCGCTGCAGCCAACTTTGCACTGACACAGTGTTCCACGTTCCCCACCTGCAGCGTCCATGCATCTTGATCGTCTTCTTGTAGAGCGGCGTCCAGATTACGTATGAGGCCCACGATTTGGCGCCTGATCATCAGCCCTCGTCCAGACTTTTCGGCATTTTTTGGGACAGCCACCCACCCAAGGTCAATGTCTTTTTGCTTCCGTAGGCACCGACTCCACACGTGCGCTTGCTCACCCCACTCTGCCAGCTCCTTAGTCCTCCAGGAAGTCCGGAATACAACGGGATGTTGCAGAGCAAGGTCCTGCAATGCACGTAGTCGGACGTTCTCCACCCACTCTATTATGTCCTCCAGCATGCTATCTTCTTTTCCATCCAACAGTAGTTGGGCATCCAGCATCACCTTGTTATACGCTGCTTCGAGGTCCCACTCCGACAATCCGCAAAAACAAAACTGCGCCTCAGGTACATACGTCCACAAGGCCTGGAGGACATCATTGTTTCTCCGAAACAAGGCTCGTACCGACGACCTCGTGATACCATGAAACGGACAAGTGAGGGTCGAAAGCGCCCGAAGCTATTGTTGAATGCCAACCGCAAAACCCGCACGATGTGTGGCGGCTCCCTCCGTGTCACTCGACTTGCTAGGAGTATTTGCCTAACCTCGTCGGCCTCTTCATCTGCAACCACACAGCACCCAATTATGGACAAAAAAATGAAACACTTGCAAGACACCTTTAACACTGGCACACATGATCGGCGTGAAGGCTATTCTTCCATGACAGACTTACCGTCGTGACGCCAAGGCACGGGTGGAAGCTTGCGGAAGACATTAGCCTGCGACACGACCCACCAGATTGGGCACCAGTCCCAAGTGTAGGATTCAAGCAGGAACGCAGTGTCGCGGATGAACTTATGCACGGCGTCCTCGACCAGTTGGTCCTTCTCCGCTTACATCTTCTTCTCCTGATCTTCATGATTCCTGCAGTTTTGGAGATACTCCAAATATGCTGTGAGCAATTCAATTTCCGGCGGAGTCTTTCCATACTTGACGCTATTGCAAATTCCCACCAAGGCGCGTTCAATGTGCTTGCTCACAACAGGGCAGTCCTCTTCCTGCGCACAACGCCAACTTTAAATGAATCCTATATTTTGCTTTCGTCACCAAAGAAGTAAAAAACAGTGAACACCAAACACTTCCTCCAAACACTGAGCGACCTCAAACTTAAACGAAACTCTAATCCAAATGCTGTGAGGAGCACTAACCTTGGCCTCACAAGCCCACCACGCGGACGCGACCTTCGTCTGAGTCTGGAAAGTCTCGGAGTCCCATGCTTTCGCAAAGGAACACTTGAACTCCTCCACCGTCTGCGCTTTGAAGTCCCAGCCGAGAAGTTCTGGCCTTGCCTACAACAGATGAAACAATGCGGAAACTGGAATAGAAAGCGGTTTAGTAGCCTTCGGGTATTTTGCGGCCTCTATATCCGCCTCTAATCTGGCCTTTGCCCGCACATCCTCCTTGTCCAGTCGGAGTCGTTCAACACGTCCAGCACCCCGAATCTCATTGTTTGAACCCGAAACAGTGAAAACCGGTGACTCTCCACCGCACATCCAGTATCGCATGAGTTTGGAGTCGCTTTTGCTTTTTGGACTGTACGGCAATGTCTCTTGTTGCTGAATGGCTTTAGTCTGACTCTGTCGTTGCGGGCGCTTCTTTGGCGCTTCTTGTTTGTCCATTCGCAAGTTGGGACAGTGTTCTACGGCGCAATTCTGAGTTCCCTGTGTTCTCGCCTGAATGGGACTTTGCGGTTGCACTAGGGTTCCGGCTTGTTGTTCTTGCAACTCCGTTTTGTCTTTGTCTTCCCCCTCTTCGCTTCCTAGAACCACTGGGTCCGTTCTTGTGCCCGTCGGGAGTTTGGCATTTGTTACTGTAGTGTTCTGTTGCAATCTAGGAACGTCCTTTACGCATCTCCCTATAATTGTGACTGTCCCACCAGCTATGCACGTTGCTTCTCCCACTAAATGCTGCGTTCCTCGCGTGACATCTGAAACTTCTCTCCCGCCTGTTCCATCGCCTACCTTGTGCGCTGCCACCACGTACATCTACTGTGTTTGAACTGCGGCCAAGTCCTCTTCTAGCTTTTCGACGACAGGATTGTCCTTGTGTGCTGCAAGTAGGGTGTTGTGATGTGTTTGCGCGGTCGTTCCTACTAATTCTCCCGTTTTGGTTCTTGCTATTTCCCTACGAGATGCATCTGAGGAAATTTTCCGGGTTTTCGCTGCAACAAAGGCTACTTCACTTGTTTCATACTCCACCTCGTCCTGTCGCGCTGCAATTGGGGCGTTGTATGGTGTTTGAAGTCTCTCTGGGTCAACTTCTGCACTTGGAGTACCTGCCCCGTCCTTTATCGATCCATCCATTACCGTCTGCTGTATTTCGCCGCCTACAAAGACAGCAAATAGGCCCTTCACCGCAAGTGCTAACTTCTTCGGTGGCGTTTTGAATTCATACGGGTTAGAATCGTCGAAGACGTCCTCTCCAACCGGGCTCAAGCGCACCAATGTATCCGTTTCTCCGTACACGTCGTTTGCAACGTCGCCGAGCGTCAGACAGACATCCGCCGGGTGTGACTGCCATGCGGGGTCAATGTGTCCTCCTGCGCCCACTAAATACTGTGTCTTCTTTTTTTTCACCTAAGGGTTGGCTTTGTCGTGATCTGAGCTTGATCGAGTACGAACCAAACAACCTTTGGGCACTTTCTTTGATACAGCCCTCGTTTGGAGAGTCCAAGTCTTCCGTTCTTGATCTGGGTCTACTCCCCTCACGAGCGCGACGACTGTGACTACTCCGCCTAAGCGCCTCGTAGTACAAGCCTTTGTTTCGGCACTATCACTGAGGGTCTGCACCGCAACTGCAGCTTGGTTTACTTCAGCGTCGGTGTTTTGTTCCTGATGTGTTTCACTATTCGACGTTGGTGCGCGGCCAGACGATTTCACACCGTCCACCGCTGTCCGCGCGCTCTTGGCCCTTGTTGGCGCAACTTGCCCTTTGGGCTTTGGCTGGGCTAGTATCTTCCCCTCCCTGACTCCTGGCCCTTGTTTGCGGACCTTGCCCTCTGGTTGGGCTACTGTCCTCCCCTCCCCGACTCCTAAGGTCCATCTTCATCTTTCCACTAGCTGCCTTTGTTCGCGGCCTCGTTGTAGTCCTTCCGACAGCCCGGTCCATAACTTCTACCTCCTTCCCTTTCCGGATCATCTCCGAAGACTTGCCCTGTCCGCTGCCCTGGTCTGGATAGGGAAGGAGTTGCTGCGGCTTCCCACAGTGGTCCTTCAGAGCAGGACACTGGGATTCCCAGCGATGTTTGTTTAGATGTACTTTACCCATAAAGGTTGACTCCCCGCAATGCACGCACTTGAAGTATTTACGCTTCGGGTTGTTTTCCCTCGAGATATTGCTAACTGCCTCCATCGACCATTCTCGAATGAGTTCCCGGTAGACCTCCTCGTTGCCGTAGTTCACCCTCCATTTTTTTTTGTCGATTTGTACAACTCTAAAAAACCCAGCCTCCCCAGAGCCGTCCTCTGTTGGGTCCAAGCTGGGCGCACAAGTTTTCTTCGTTGGTGCAATGTACTCCTGCATCAAGGACAACTTCTGTTCAAACTGAAGTTCACGTCAACAGAGAAGATTGACATAATTTATGCGGAACACTGAAACCCTAAATCTCACCTGGAAATCATCGTCGATATCCTCTGATGCGGCTACGTCCCCCGTTTTGGACTTGAAGTCTTCCTCCTCTTTCTCCTCTTCTTCCTCCCTAATTTGTCCCTTGCAAATGATTGGCATTGTGCTAAACCCTCCTTAACAAAACTTCCCGAAAGCAAAATGTTTACCCGTCTTACAAAACAGTGGCCGGGATTCCAGTCACCTCAACTTCTGCGTCCCCGATTCAGGCGTGCAATGCCTTTGTGTTTCTGTGCACAATCGTCCCACGATTACATTGGCGTTAGATCTCATGAATCCTAGAAACCCAAAAATGCCACGACAAGCCAACAACGACACTGAAATTGCACGCAGATGCTCTAATTTACCTACGTTGGGAGGCGCACCTTAAATGCAGTTCGTGAGCTCCAGACAACTAAATCGTTAAGCCCATGTTGAAGCTCCGACGTTGCTCGGCTTCCACCGGAACACTTGCACGTTCAGCGATTGCAGCGGGACTTCAAAGTCCCGTGAATTTAAGTGGGCGAACTCTAAACACATGACCCCGAAACTACAGCAAATCTGAACTCAATTGCCGCCACGGCCACTCGTCGCCATCTCCCACAACAGATTGTCCTAAACCGATATGCCACCCTAAATTTTGGGGCCAAACATAGAACTTTGGGAAAAGGCTGCAGAAGCGCTGAAGGTGATGTGAAACACTACGCGCACAGGGGGGAAAGGCTGCAGAAGCCACTATATATTCATTTTTTTTAGTGCTAGACCCTATGGATCTAACACGGTGCGCCTTTCACCAATTTTTTTAAGTGCTAGACCATATGGATGTAGCACACAAAGGCGTTCACTAATTTTCCTTTTTTTTTAAGTGTTAGATCACATTCATCTAACTCAGAAGGCCTTTTACTATTATAATTTTTTTTTAAGTGCTACACCACATGGATGTAACCCATTTAGTGTTTCACTATTTTTCATTTTTTTTAGTGCTACATCATAAGGATCTAACACAGAAAGCCTTTTACTTTTTTTCAGTTTTCTAACTACTAGATCCAATGGATCTAACACAGAAGGCCATTCACTATTTTTCGTTTTTTTAAAGTGCTAGACCATATGGATGTAACACGGAAAGCTTTTCAATCTTTTTCATTTTTTGAAGTGCTAGATGAAATGGATGTAGCACATTTATCAATTCACTCACTTTTTTTAAAAAGTGCTAAACAACATGGATGTAGCTGAACTCTAATGTTTCACTATTTTGAATTGTTTTTAAGTGCTACATCCTATGGATCTAGCACATTTAGCATTTCACCATTTTTCTCACATTTTTTTTAAGTGCTAGGCCATAGGGATCTAACACGGAACCCCTTTCACTATTTTTCATTTTTGTTAAGTGCTAGCCCCTACGTATGTTACACGGAAAGCCTTCCACTATTTTTTATTTTATTAAAGTGCTAGATCATATGGATCTAGCACAATAGCCTTTTACTAGAGGCCTGCAATCTAGCACATTTTAGCTTCACTATTTTTTTTTTTTTTTCAAGTGCTAGACCAAAGGGATCAAACACGGAAAGCCTTTCTATATTTTTAATTTGTTTAAGTGGTAGCCCCTATGGATCTAATACAAAAACCCTTTCAGTATTTTCCATTTTTTTTAAGTGCTACATTTTATGGATTTAGCACAAAAAGCATTTCAGTACTTTTCATTTTGTTTAAGTTCTCCATCATATGGCTTTAGCACATATATTTCACTATTTTTTCTTTGTGTTTTGTTGATAGCCCATATGTATGTGACACAAAAAGCCTTTCAACATTTTTCTTTTATTTAAGTGGTACATCATTTGGATGTAACACAAAAAGCATTTCAATATTTTTCATTATTTTGAACATTATATAGATCTAACACGACAAGCCTATCACGGATTTTCATTTTGGTTAAGTGGTACATCATATGGATCTATCCTAATAGCGTTTCACTATTTTTCATTTCTTGTAAGTGCTACATCCTATGGATCTAACACAAAAAGTATTTTTGTATTTTTCATTTTTTTAAAGTGCTGGATCATATGGATCTAGCAAAATAGCATTTCAAGAACACACAAAGCCTTTCACTAATCAAATTTTTTTGATGGAACACTCCCCCAAAAGGGAAAATACTAAAAGCGGGTGTTTGTAAAATGCAAATTCCCATATGATCTGTCACTTAAAAAAGTTTGAAATAGTTCGAGGCTGTCCGTGCTAGATCCATAGGATCTCGCACTAAAAAAAATTCATAATACCGTGAAAGGCTTTCTATGAAACATCCAAATGATGTAGCGCTTAAAATAAAATTTGGAATAGTGATCGGCTTTGTGTGTTAGATCCATATGGTGTACCTCTTAAAAAGAATTAGAAATAGTGAAATTAGAATTATTAAGATCCATACAATTTAGCACCAACGGAAACAATTGGGTATTGAAAGGCTTTGTGTGTTAGATCCATTGGGTCTAGCACCTAAAAAAATGATAAATATTGAAAGGCTTTCCGTGTTAGATCCATATGATGTAGCACTTAAAGATAATAAAAATAATGAAACACTATATGGGCTACATCCATGTGGTGTAGCACTTAAAAAAATTTATAATAGTGAAAGGCCTTTTGTGTTAGATGAATATGATCTAATACTTAAGAAAAAATGAAAATTAGTGAACGCCTTTGTGTACTACATCCATACGGTTTAGGACTTACTAAGAAATTTTTAAGTGCTATATCATATGGATCTAACACAGAAAGCGTTTCACTATTTTTCATTTTTGTTAAATGCTACATCATAAGGATCTAACACCTATTAAAGCCTTCTACTTTTATAAATTGTTGTCCCTTTTTCTTTTTTCTTTAAACTTTGAAGATGAAGGGCTTGCCCTTCAATCTTTGCATTAATTTTGTTGGTTCTTTTACATTCTGTAATTGAAGGTGAAGGACATTTCCTTGAGCCTTTAGAAACGCCCAATTTTTTCCCCCTTCCCTTTTACCCTAAACCTTTCAAGCTCAAGGGGTTGCCCTTGAAGGTTGACATGGAATATTGTTTATTTACATTCCATTACTAAAGGTGAAAGGCTTTTCACTGAGCCTTTACATTTTTATTTGATTTTGTTCTTCCTTTGATGTTTTACACTTTAGTGACAAGGGGTTGCCCTTGAAGCTTTACATATGCTTATGTTTTACCTTTAAAGGTAAAGAACTTGTCCTCAAAATCCTACATTTATTTATTTAGTTTTACTTTCCATATTTGAACGTGAAGATCTTTTCATTCAGCTCTACATTTTTATTTTATTTTATTTTATCGTTTTCAGTTTTGTCCTATAAAGCTAAAGTGCTTGTCTTCAAGCTTTTATTTCTACCAGTGTTTTTTCTTTTAGGTTTTTTCTTTTCTAGTGAATGGCTTGTCCTTCAAACTTTTAACGTAAATTTTTTTTCTTTTTCCTTTCCCTTCTATGATTTTTCTTTCTAGCTCAAGAGCTTGTTCCTAAACCTTTAAGGTCTAGAGCTTTGCATTTGAATATTTTTTGTTAATCTCATACTTTATTATGTCAAACATTGTTATGATTGGATTCCCATGGTTGTACTTTACATGGTCTACGGTATTCCTTTATAAATTCTTGGTTTTACTTTTTTTTTTCTTCTTCCCATATTCTGTAGTTTACAATCTTATACAACATTTTCCTTTACTATTTCTTTTTTTGAATTGTGAATTTCTTTTCTAACGTCGGGAAGTCCTATTCTGGTGTTCCTTAATCTTTGTAATCGTTTGCATTGACTGAAATTGAAGGCACTAAACCGTGCTATTCCTACGAAACACTGCCACGAAACACAGGTGGTGAGGCAGAAAATAAGGGGATGCCTACATATGCGGGCATGCATGGGGGCATGGCCATGCATGCGGGTCACTAGCCCATCATACCCGTGAACTTTCCTGAATGCAGCAAGAACATTGCAGGAGAAACACTACGATTTTCCTCGGGCAGTTTCTACCAAGATCTCGGGAAAAAACAGCGCGTGGTTCATTTATAATGGGGAGCACCTGAAAATAGGCCAGCAAGGGATACCAACTGCCAGACTGCTGCAGCAGGGAGCCAGTCTAGTAAATTGCCGCTTTCTAAAGGGTGAGAAATAGTGGTCCCCATATTTGAGGGTGTTTACAACTTACACAACTTTCTTCAAGTCACTTTCAAAGTGGAATTCTATGACATTAGATGTGGGAGGCCACTAAACTACAGGTCCAATTTAATTCCAATTCTTTTATTATTCACGTGAGGGTGGATTCAATGCTACACATAAATTAAATATTCTCGTGCATTCTAATACTTGAGGGTGTTTACAACTTATACAACTTTCTTCAAGTCACTTTCAAAGTGGAATTCTTTGTCATTAGATGTGGGTCGTCATTGAACCACGGGTCCGGTTTAGCTCCTATTTTTTTTTTAATTCAGGAGAGGGTGGATTGAATGCTATGCACAAATTAAGTATTTTTGTGCATTCTCATACTTGAGGGTGTTTACAACTTACACAATGTTCTTCAAGTCACTTTCAAAGTGGAATTCTATGACATAAGATGTGAGAGGCCACTAAACTACAGGTCCAATTTAATTCAGATTCTTTTATTATTCACGTGAAAGTGGTTTCAATGCTACGCAGAATTTAAATATTCTTGTGCATTCGAATACTTGAGGGTGTTTACAACTTACACAACTTTCTTCAAGTCACTTTCAAAGTGGAATTCTACGGCATTAGATGTGGGAGGCCACTAAATTACGGGTCCTTATTAACATATTTGTACATGCACATCGAGAATACCTCAAACAAAGCAAGAATGAAATCAAAGAATAATCTTACAATCTGCATGAAGCCTCCCCACTGTCTGTAACAAAAGTGCCAGAAAGCGAGCCATAGCTAGAGGTGATGAATCCCAATTTCGGTTGCCACTCCGGATGAATGCCACTAATTTTGAATGGCATTGAATCAAATGTCTGCCACTGCTTACGAAGTCGCATCCTTATACTGCTTACAGAGTTTTTGATGCTGATCTTGAAGATCCGAACAAATGTCTGCTTTTGTATGCTTCTCCATGGATTGCGTCCAATGAAATAAACAAGTACGTTTTCGATTGACCATAGGTTGTGCGGAATCACCACCCCCATAAACAATTATCATTGCATTCCAATTTGCCATAAAACCTTTGAAATAAGGCAGTGGAATTCCATGCCTTTCCATAACCGCATTCAAATTTGTCCAAAAAAAAATTTGCGCTGTACTATCCTCTGATTGCATGTCACAGACAACGATTGTCATGACCTTGCAGTAAATGGGATTGTATAAGTGACATCCTATAGTTGTCCAGTCTTTCACTCGTTTGACATGATCAAACATGATCCAAGAATTTTGAAGGTCACCGCCTTGTTGCATTTGTTCCACCAGATCAACACCACTTCCCGATCCAACCTCGGACATTTTAAAAATGAAGACCTTGTCCAAATCCGAGCCCTGAACAGGAAACATGTTGTCTTGAACATAAGCCCAATTGCTGCAACCGCGTAGCTTCAGAATGCTATCCATTACACCGAATCTCCTAAAATACTTGAAGGTGGTGACTTCGTTTTGAATGCTTGGAGAACTCATGAACTTGCACTTCTCTATACTTGGCACAAGTTCATCCATTCCAAGATTCACTGATGGTGCTCTCTCCGGCCGCAGAAGCATCCCCCCCAAAAATACCTTGCTTGCCTCCAAAATAATAGAAGAGTTCGTCCCAGAAGGGTTCTTCTCCACTTGATCCGAAATGAGATTCCGAGTTCTCTCTTTCGATGCACGATAGTCTCCGTCTTTCACAGGATGATTATGAAATCCGAGGTGAACACATGCTTGCTGCGTCCCCGACATTCCAATTACGTAATATATCTTAGCAGAACAAGTAGGAATACATATGGGGACCTCACAACAAATTTTGCATGAAATGGTTGAACCAGCAGGAGGGATAGGACCGACCTCAAAAGCTACAAGAGAACATCCATCCCATTTTGTTTCGTTTGAGAGTGCCACACGGTGCTTACGTGATAGATAATCGCAATTGCCATTTCCACAACGAAGGTGCCCAACACAAGCTAATAACCAAAATGTCAACCCATCTCCATTTTTTATGTTAGTCGTATGCAAGTTGGACCAAACGTGACCGTCATAGCGTCTCTCCATCCCGCTTAGAAGCTTCGCCTGACATTGCTGACCGGACTCGCCGAACGCCGGTAACTCAAATATGATATCACCATTAAACACTGGAGGGACAAAGTCGACTTGTACTGGAATAGAATCGTAATCTATCTTCTTCAACTGATTCCGTGACCCTTTCGTGTGGCACAACTTTCAAAGGCATGAAATAATGAATATCCTCGATCCACTTGTAGAGGTATTCAGCAACGTTGCATGAGATACAGAAGACGGTGTTGCGAATGGACGGCAAGGAGATGGCATCTGTTTCCGAACATTGCACGGCGGTGACAAGTTGTCTGATTCGTCACTGTCAATTAAAATAACATCAACTCCAGGCTCTATTTTCACTCGTGATGTAAGGGGCGTCTGATACGAACTAGTCGATGACAATTTCAGCAAAACCTCACCATTAGACGAGCCACCAATAGCCAAGGGTAGGCCATACACTACATACGAACCCAGCTTTAGATGCCATATGCTAGGGATATTGTCTTGGATAGGCTCCTAGACTAGTGTATGGGACAGTTTGCCGGTGGTACTATCAAAAATTTCCTCGTCAATGTGCATTGAGGTATCAGAAAAGCGAAAACAAATACTCAAACGCAATGCACACACGACCGCAAATCCCATGTCCTTAACTGGAAAAGAAATTGGAACCGCATCTCCTAGTGTCCGCACAAGTGCCATTGAATTGCGTAAACCGACTTCACTCATCGCAAGTGCACAAGAGAAGTATCACAAAGCATATCAGTGAATGACACAAGAATCACTAACAAGAGCAAGAGATGGAACATTCGCAAAGGTCTGGACATTGAGAGAGTCGCCATATTGAATCCGTCCCTATTAAAGGACGCCCAAGCTGATAAAGACCCCCACCTACTTAGTACTCGTCATTTGAAGGTGACCAATTTCTTCCCACCATAATCCCGGACAATGCAAATTATGGCAATTGACATAGAAAATCCAGGCATATATCCAATCGCCAATCCAGCAAACATAATCAGTAACAAAAAACAATTTATGAGAATAGGTATCATTCATAATTCTATAGGAAGAATACTTATATTTCAAAATACAAATATTATATCCAGATGGTATGCAATACAGTGTATACTTCCAAAAACACTCGAACTATGAAGTCCAGCAATCATTGACAACCGTCAGGAAATTGACACTACTACTCACTGAATATGTCTTCATAAAATACAGCCAATCGTATACAAAGAATTGTTAATGATTATTAAATTCTCATCGGAATAAGTGGTTGATCATTTACAACTAGCACAATACCTCTCCTATTTGATATTAAATGCACGGTATCCAACCGAAGCCGGCCCTCCCAGGGTGGTTAGCTACAGTACGTCCAACGGAAAAAAAATCCCTAGAATGGAAGGATCCCAAATTAATCATTGTATCATCAATCTCCAAGACCAATGGGTATTTTATAAATTATAAAAGACGTAGGACATTTGCAATAATCTCAGTAGCACATCTTGAACAATTAAGAAGAAGTCTAAATTAGCCTCACCCATAACCGTCACTGTAACCATAATCGTCACTTCCAAAATAGTGGAAAATTTTGGGAAGTCAATCTCAAGATGTTATACGAAAGTGCTTTGGAATTCAAATTCTATTATGAATCAGGTTCATTCGGTTGTTGGCTATCCATTAATACACAGAATGTAAAGAACCCCTTAGTTGGATGGTCATGGGTAAGGGTACCCCAGTCGAAGGATTTTGTAATAGTGAACTTCCTAAACCGAATCCCTCCAGTGTACTCAGCTTTACCTTCTAGAGCTGGTAGTCATATTTATTAATCAAAATGAATATGGAATTGTAATTCATGAATTCAGCACGAAAATCAAGAGCGAGTACAAAATCATCGAATGACTCAATGACAACAACACCCTCCGACTCCGAACATTGCTTAAAAGTGGACTTAGGTTAAGAGGGGCTAGTCACCTGATACATGTCAAATAGCGAAATGGGTTTTGAACGGACAAACTGCTGAACGCACCATAAGGAGAATTACAATGTCTGGTTTTGGGATAAACCCATAGCGCTCAATTTTGATCTATAAATTCAAGATAGTCCTAAATAATTAGGATTCAAGGAATTTCGACTCCTCGAATGTATGTAAGGATTTGCTACTTTGCTACAGACTAAAAAGACATATTAAGAGAATTCATGAATGAAAAAATTGTACAGGACAATAACCACAACTTGAACTGTCAGAATCTCAAGAAATAATATTAGAACATTCCCTAATAAAATCTCACTCAATCTTCTGAATCCAAATGAGTGACAATTGTGAAAATTGTCAGGACTATTTGCCCAGTTCCAGTTTTAGTTCACTATTATTCATATTGACATGATCCGGTCTCATCCAGGATCACCAGGTGGATGACACCCCCCGATCCCCCGTCGGAGATCCATCTCGCTTTGCTGGTGACGTCGCCCTTCACAACGGCTACCTAATCCGGCCGGTTCCAAACAGCACCAACCCCGGAGATCGCCCATCTTCACCCGCCGAAGAAGAAACACCTCGATCATACGATCAGGTTGTCTTGCCTCCGTGGAATAATCTCATACCGCGCTTGCTTCACTATACTGTATGTTCTTTTCCAGCTTTTCAAATTGTCAATTCCTTACAACACATTATATAGGATAACTTAGTCAATGCTTGCGGTTGTGTCATCAAGAATTTTCAAGCTTCTATTCGGGTGGATTCTTTGGCAGATCAACATGGAGATTCAGCGACCAAACCTCAGGCCACGCCGAAACAAGCAAGGAGCGGAAAACACAGAATCGGCAGTGCGACCACCGCCAGTGGTATGTTCTTCAATTTCACAGATTAGGGTTTAAGTGCGAGTATTGATCATACTGACTTAACCAGACAGCCGTAGAAAGTACAATGCAGCGACGTGATTCACTAGTGAGTGATCACAAAATTGGTGTCAATGAGGGTGTGTCAACGAGGGTGCGTTGATGCGGCTATGCATACGGTGAATGGTGTGCCCTCCAGTCTCGGGACCGAGAGGGTCACTGGTGGGTCTCACGCTATGCTCGGTGATCCCAACCAGTGTACGGGCGAATGTTCATTGTGTTCGCTCAGTACTAATTTCTGGACAGGATATTCTGCATTCAATTATAAGTCTTGTTGTCGGAAGCACTTCCTTTTTCGTGTGACTGCCTTGTTACGCGTATTGGCTTCTCGGCTGTGCATACGGCTTTAAGTGTGCCCCCTAGTCTCGGAACCGAGAGGGTCACTGGTGGGTCTCACGCTATGCTCGGTGATCCCAACCAGTGGACGGGCGGGTGTTCATAAAACCTCTTAGTACTAAATTCTGGAAAGGATATTCTACATTCAATTGTAAGTCTTATTGTCGGAAGCACTTCCTTTTTCGTGTGACTGCCTTGTGATGCGTATTGGCTCTGCGGCTGTGCATACGGCTTAGGGTGTGCCCCCTAGTCTCGGAACCGAGAGGGTCACTGGTGGGTCTCACGCTATGCTCGGTAATTGCAACAAGTGACCGGGCGGGTGTTCATAAAACCGCTTAGTACTAAGTTATGGATAGGATAATTGGATTCATGTTTTCATCTATACCTGATTGGTGGGGTACAGCTTGAGAGTGGTGCTGGACATGGAGGTCAACCCAATGATGAATCGGGAGTCCAGGAGATTGCTGCTCAAGGGGAGGCTGACGATTCACATTTACTTATTCGACAAGAAGCTGACCCACAAGCAACTCTCGTCGACTTGGAGATCCCACTTCCAGCCCCGGGATAGACGGTAGGCGACCTAATGAATCTGGATCCAGAAATTGTAGTCAACTCTGACTGTCGCGATATGGACGCTGTTTGGTCTACACTCGATTCAGCTTGCAGTTCATTAGGAAGTTGTTCACTAGCCATGTCAACATCTGAGTCCAGTTTCAAGTATTGCACTTGTGACAAAGAGGGTGTAGACTCCGATGTCATGTCTGATGATGATATCTTCATATTATGTTGCGGGATATATAGATCCCCGTCCCAGCCTTGCCCATGCTCCACTTCTTAGGAACTTTTCGAGTGAGGATAAATTATAGTAAATGGCTTGACCAACTATGAACAGGGCTCATTTCTATTGTCCCATGCTCCACAATCAAGGTATTGCAACTTTAATGAATGAACTGTGAATTCGTATTGCCTATTTTGATTGTTGGATATTTCAATAGGACTAGGGGAAATGGATCCATCCTGCTCGGGAGGTGGAGGTAATATCCAATGATCTAAATCCCCATCAGCTCGACATCAAGGGAGATGATTCGGGGGACGATCACATCCCTGGAGTGGAAGCAGGGTTTAAGGAGGAGGACATTTGTCGGGTTCAAACATTTGACACAGTTATAGTCATTAACAGTTTGAAGATGACATCTGATGAGAACTCCTGCATGAAGATACCTCTGTGTAGGTTGGTGCCAATGCCTATGGTGCACCCGACGCTTTCGTGTGACTTGACTCACCTTGACAACCTATTTTCACGCGGCTATGATGAAGGGGCACAAGTATTTTATGTGACATACTCTGATGAGACAGGAAACACGGCAATCTTTAGTGACGCCGAGAAGAAAGAGTGGGGCCCAATATGAAACTCAGTGAATGACTCTTTCAACGCGCGGCTCTTCTCAATTTTGTCTGTTAAGCATTTGGTGGATTACAAATTCTTCGTCTGCGACGGAAATCACAAACGAATTGCTTGGATGAACCACATTCAAAGGCTGCATAGCCATGATCCCGCTTGGCATGTATGCGTGGACTCCATTGTCCTTGACACTAGAGACCGCATTGGGGTGGCGATGCAGGCAATGCATGACATCAATATGTAAGAGAATCCAATCATTCATTCATGTACTCATACTGGTGTAACAACATTGAGTTTCTCTTATTGGTTTCATTTTTTTGTGTTTTATCAGTTATTTACACTCTACATTATGTGGATTCATAGGATCACAGAGAACTCCCACGTAGAAACCAATCTCGTGCATACCCTCTACCGGGTTTAGAAGTACGGAGTTATGGACCACGATAAGTTCCAGGAGTTATTGACAGAGGAAGAGGTAAAGATATGCAAGACGCACACGCAGACAACCTGGTATACTATGCCGTTACTTATATCCACTGGATTCATTTTTAAGGTACGCAGTATCCTTCTATTACCTTTTATATGTTTCATTTCATGAAAGCTTCATCTTGTTCCTAGGAATTCTTATCATATACAGACTCATTTGTGCCTGCCATGTTGCCATCCAGCAAGAGATTAGTGCCGTTGCTGATGTAGCGATTCGCAAACTGAAGGAAGACAATCAAGAGGTCGAAGTCTCCAGGGAGGCAATTGCAGCGACTATGAGAGCTGCAATTAAGGACTCAACCGATCGGCATTACAAGAAACTTTCCAAAATTGTCGCGGTTGCTAATCTGGCGCTTACCCCTGACTAGTTGAAGGAGATAAGGTGTCGTAGCACAAGGAAGCACAAATCCTACTTTTAGGTGTTTTGAACAACAAAACACCCAAGATGACCCGTGTATCGTTCCCAAAGGACTATAACTCGTAGTTTCCTCAAAATTATCGGAATGGGATCCGGAACCACAAACCAAGACAAAGAGGATCCGGAACGGAAACCCGAAAACACCCTCTTTGACACCCGTACTCCAAAATTACTGTATCTTCTATCTCATACAATTTCATACCACTTTACTAGACATAGAGGAGTGTCATCATCCTGTGCCTCTCCTTGTCTATAGTAACCACTTATTTCCCTGGGATGCGAATGCAGAACCGGAAGGAGTGTCCAAGCCCTGTTCCTCTTCCAAATCCGGATCTGTACCCTGGACTTTTAGTAACCGAAACTTTTAGTAGAAGTTTAACCTCTTATCCGGAGGATTCCGCTCTTATATTTAGGAAGGAAGCGTAAATCCTACCCCTCAATTGATTATAGTGACTGAAGTCTCACTCAAAAGAAACATAAAACAAACACAAAACAAACACCAAAGCCTGGATGCGGATTCTTCCTCACAACTGGTCTGGACATCACTCCCCACCAGTAGGTCACTCAGGAAACCTCCACCTTCCTCTCTTACTACAACGATAGACTTATCCGGATAGAATTCCAAGGGTCGTATTTTTGGTACTTTGATAACTAAGGGATCCTGACAATCTTCCTGTTCCTGTCTTCCGGATTCAGCAGGACCTCTCGGACGTCAGCCAACGCTCACCTCCACTCTCGGAAGATTTATCCAACCTAAGAACGGCTATCCTGCTCAGAAGACATCCAAGGAACTTCAACAACCAGAATTTATCCTAGTACACAATAGGTTTACCAACCAAATTCAAAGACTCTCAGAACCGGATCCAGACAGAATCCGAGGGTAACTCTTCTCAAGTTTCCACCACCAAGCCGCTTGAACTAGCCGTGGTCAAAGCACCGCCTAACCCCTCACACAAGACCGAAACTTTTCAGACCAGTACTCAATGGAGTTGAAATCCAAACTCTCTTTGCAAGATAGAATATGAAAAACAAGAATATGAAACTGCCCGGAGTTGGAACTAATTCCCAACCCCTAAATAACAAACTGAAGGAAAACCCTAAAGGTCCCCAGAAATCTCAAAACAGGACCAGAGAATGACAAGCGTCATTCCCTATCCACTAACCGTTGACTTTCCTATCATCTTCCCCTTTCCGCAAAAAGTGGATCTCAGATCCGAAATTCCCGGAAAAGAAGAAGTCTAGGTGCATCCTCCTAGAAAGCACCTCACAAGTTGCTTTCTACCTACTTCCAACTCTGGTTTTCATCTAACTTCCTATAATCCTTCTTTAAATCATTTCCTTCCTACTTTGGAAGCCGCTTTCTATCTACTTCCTAAGCCGTTTCGGGGAAGATTCCTCCTGTTTGATTGATCCTCTCTGAGCTGGCTGTTTCCTGCTTGCTGGTGGTTTCCTCTTTGCTGCCATCTTACCCTTTGATGGTGTTGGAGTCTTCCCCTTGAAGCTCGCTGGAGAGATCAGCAATGGCTATGACTCCTCTTTGGATCGAGATTCCGGATGAGACTCTGATCCGGAATCGGATCGCGACTGGCTTTCCTCCTTCTTGGAATTACTCGGAGTCTCATCTTCCTCCGAATGGTGACTCTCTGAAGACACCTCCCTGGCCCTCTTTGGCGTAATCTTCCTCTTTTTTAAGCTGGAGGTATGAGAAGAGGGTTTAGAACCCTTACCCTTCGGTGTTTCTAAGTCGGATTCTGACTTCCGGGTGCCTTCCTTCGATCCGGATCCATGTGCAGACCCTTGCCTCTGTCTTGGCCTTAGAGGAATCCTTCGTTGGTGTCTTCTTCTCCACTTCTCTTTTCTTTGGAGGAAACATGATCTGAGCTTGCCGAATCGGCGTCGTCTTTTTCCTCGTTTCTACCCTTGTCTTCCTCTCTGAACCCGGAAGATATCCGGCCTATTGGAGGGCTTCGCGGATCTTGTACATGAACTTTTCGACTGCATCCGAGTACTCCGCCAAAACCATGACTGCCTTGGCTGCTGCTTCCGTACCAGCCTTGTGGATTTCCTCATCATAAAGCCGAGCTTTGTTTAACACATCCCCGGAATGGGATACAAAACTCCGTACCCTCTTTAGGGTCTCATCAGACTCAGTTGACAGTTCTCTCGCTTCCTTACTCTTTTCCAAACTCTTTTCTAACTGCCGGTGAAGATCCTCATTCCTCTCAGCCAGCTCCTTCACTTGAGTTTCCCACTTCCGGGCATCACTATCCCGGATCAGACCCTCTACTTTCTCTACTAGCTCAGACACCTTGATCCCACCAAGCAGTCCACATACCTTTCTCACTGCGCCTCTCTCCGTGTCTAGCTCTTCCCGGATCACCTCTAGATCCAAAATAACCCTCCCCAGTGGATCCTCTCTCTGGACTTCCGAATCCGGAGTGTTCATTCTATCCCTCTGGGGTCCTTTCTCCTTAAAAGAGGCTGGGATCCGCTCTGACACTGTCTTCCGTTCGGAAGACCCTTTCTTCCTCTCGGATGAACCCCTCCCGGATTCCTCATCCGGTCCTCTCATCTTCTCTCTTTCCTCACTCTCTCGGGGTGGAGTTATGTTCAGTTTCACTAAGGTGGCTGTTGCCTTGTAAAGGGTCCTCTCAGAGTTCCTTAGCGTACCTAGGTAATCATACAAGTGGAAGAGGAAAGGCCCAATTGGGGTTGCCTTCGTGTTTCCTAAAGAAATGACCATTTTCCCGACCAGGTCCTTCACTATTCCTGCCCAGAATATTTTCCTCTCTCCACTCAACGCTCCGAAGATCGTATTAGCCCAAGTGACTGTAATCCGGTTTGGACGTTCCGGATACAGTATTGGGACTACAAACTCCAGCATCTTCCTTTCTCTCCCTATCTTGCAATCGGCTACTGCGTAGCCGTCCTTAGCATGGGGAGGATTAGAAAATTTACCTTCCGCGAACTTGCCCGTCCGCGAAGCCATCCTTTCTCCCGGACGCAGAAAGTCATACACCTTCTTCCACGTCTCAATCGTCCACTTTCCGGGCAGAGCACAATTTGTCTTCACCCACTCGTTCAACTGTCTGCTCAGCAATTCCTGGATCATCTCCTCACTCTTCAAACTCCATGGGCGACTAAGAAACCTCGCTACTCCGATTTGACTGAGATCCTCCTCCAACTGTTTCCTCTCTCTCTCATCCTTCGGAATGGCAGGAAAGATGTTCTTGATCTTAAGCGCCCCAGATCCACTGCCTTCCGCCTTCACCATCTCTCCCTCAGAGATCTATCTCCCTCTACAAACCTCGCACAGTCCCTTAGAAACTACAAGCGATTGGATCATTTCTCCCTACCGGATCCGGAAACTCTGGTCTCGCTTTCCCCTCACTCCTTTACACTCCCAAACAACTCTAAGCGCTCGAGGGGTGCTGCAAACATCAGAACAAGAAAGGAGAGTGGAATTCCTGACCCTTGGATCATCTTCCTCTACTTTGTTCCTAACCATTTAGGTTTCTCGTTTTCGCCGTAATCTTGGGAGGATCTGACTGTTGAACGGTCATACCTAATTTTTGGTAGAGCCGTTGGATTCAAGAAATGCTCTACTGGCTTTCGAAAGGTCCCGCAGCCTCTTCCGGTACGTGTCTGCATTCGATCTCATCATTTTGAGATATTCCCGGGTACTAATCCGGATCCTCTTCCGGTTCCGGTTCCCGATAAAAAGAGGAAGTCTTAACTTCCTGTTAACATAATTATCTCTCCACTACTACACCTATTGTAAGGGAATGTTAATCTCGATAAGATTCTTGGTTTACACCTCACTAAACCAAAAAAAATGTACCAATACTAATTCATTCCCCCATCTCTCTAGGTAATTAGGCTAATTTCCACATTTTGGTCTACGACATAAGGGATTGGTAATTTTCTCGTCCTCGTTTTGTATTTTAATCTCATTTCCAGTTGTTGATGTTATTTGCCTCTGTTGTCTTGCAGATAGAGAGGCACTGGAGCTAGAATGCAGTTCTTGAGTTGACTCTAGAGAAGTTGCAGATGATTGCGACCGCCACCGTGGACCCGAGACATAAGGTCAAATGGCTCAAGTGGATGAATGCCAACACTCACACCAGAGAAGCTAGACGATTCCCCACACGTCCTGTGAATGAAAAAAAGTTGGACCTCTTTTTGGCGAAGGCTTCTTACTACGCGGGAGTGAGTTTCTTTCCTTATTTTTGTATCTACTGTCGATATACAACCTGCCTGTGTTCTTATTACACTGTTGTACATCATATTGCCAGTGAATACAAATTTTCTATGATATACCTAGTCTGACTTTCACATTGGTTTTTGAGCTAGAAGAGGCAGCAGAGATGTTTGACTCCATCACTCAGACTGATAGCATTCCAATTGACATAGACGTACCTGGTGAGCCGGAGTCAATTGCAGATTACTTGGAGGCGTGGCGAATGAAGCTTTGGGACCAAGCCTACACTGGGGTATTCAAGGGCACAGATGCTTTCAAGAAATCAGACAACTTTCTGTTATACAGGGGAACCCACCTCATAGTGAAGAGATTGATTTACAGGTTCTACTCTGAGTCTCTAAACCAATAGTTACTGTGTTTTGGTTCCTAGTTGTTGTTTTTAATCCATCGAGTATTGATTTTTTCTATGTGGATTAGTCTGGTTGATAAACTGATTATAACCATTATTAGTGTGCTTCTGAATTAGAGCAATTTCATATTACCTATCTATTCACAAACTAATGGACGTATCTCATGATGAGTGCAGATACTTCAAGTTCGAGTTGTATGGGAAGAAAGCCATCAAGAAAGAGCACTTGCCCTCATTTCTCACTACTTGGTTGGACGGTCGTCAACCGATTGTATGTTCTCTACCACACAGTTGCAGAAATGGACAAGTCCTCATTTGCAGACTTGTCCTTGGTATCTTGAATGTAACTTTGGCATTACACCACCGGAGGAAGAGGCTCTCTTTCAGATCCTCAAGGATTCCATGGTAACTGACGCAGAGTTTGACGAGTTCGCCGGTTTGGATCCTGAGGCCAAGGCCAAGACAATCAAAAAGCGAGAGATTTCTGACTGAAAAAAGGTGGATAAACTGGTAGAGGCCAAGAAGAAGTTTGAGGAAAACAAGAAGAAGGCCAAGGAAAACATGAAGAAGTGTCAACTTGATAAAGAGCAAGAGAAGGACAAGAAGAAGCGTCGGTTACAAAAGGATGAGACCCCAGCGGCCGAACCAGCTACAAGTGCAGCGGACGTCAACATTTCGTCATCCGGATTCTCCCTTACACAGGAGCGCTTGGTACAAGGTATGACACTGACGGCTAGGAATGTGAACCCCGTGCTTGATATCGATGAATGCATATTGAACATGGCACTAGGAGGTCTTGAGATGGGATCAAAGGCCTTCCAAGACGTTGAGGCCTTCTTAGCTATGGTAATATTTTCAAAACTTGATTGCATTTTATTCGATTGCGCAACTACATGGTCCCAATTTTGATTTCTTATGTAACACAAACATGATTCCTCTACCGACGTAGCCATAACAAATAACTAATTTAGATTTCAACTCAAAATAAATGTACTGTTCTAATTCAGTCTTCAATGCTCGATGAATGCAGCAATCTAGTGACAAGGATCGCTCCTTTAACGGAATCAGTGGAACAGAGGCAGCTGTGGACTTCATGTTTGTTGATGTGCCGGAGAGACTCCATGTTCCTACCATCTCATGTGCATCTGTTCCAGTCCCGAATTGGAATGACTTCCGATTGGACTACTTGGTTCCTGTCTTTGATTTCGCTCATCAGTACCTTCATGACATTACCGCACTTTTCTTAATTTATCCCGCGTCGTCTACTGCACACCAAAGCCACATTTTTGGATGCAGCCAGGAATACGATTTCCGCATTTTGGAGACATATTTTGGGATTAATCATCTCCACTTGACATCAGCCGCAGACCCAAAGAAAACAGTAATCTTCGATAAATTCACTTGAATGTATATTACTAAATTTTGCACCACTATCCAAGATATTAACCTCATTGTTATTGCAGACTCAGAGGTTCTCGATCTCTCTACTTGTAAGAAAGTCAGGGCCAAAGATCAGGTCAGACTTCCCGTTCCAATTTGTCCCGTCCCAGGACAAGGTGGAAGTGAACCTTGCTATGGACGACATCCTCTGCAACTTGGTTTTCAAAGAGGATGTGACGATGAATGGTGACATGCCATGGCGTGGTCCGCAGGAAAAGGGATGTGAGTGCATGCAGATGCTCATTGAGGCTGCGACTACACCAGGAGACGTTGTTGTTGACTATACGGCTTCCACAGGTTTGATTCTACTTTTTACAGTGATATTGTTAACCGCAATGTACAATTTTCTTTCGAATGTAAACTTGATCTTTGCTTTGCTTGTTATGCAGGTTCCTCCATTCGAGCTTGCCGTGCTACGCAACGTCATATACTAGGTTTTGAGGAAGATAAGGACATCTTTGATGCCCTTATTGCTCCGATACATCGGAAGGCTGTGATTCTTGAGTCGGAGCTTGCAATGCCCGATCCTGAACTTGGAGACCGTGATGACGAGGAAGTCATCATCCAAAAGGTCCAAAAGACACTTTGATTCAGTAAGTAAGTCGGCTTGAAAACTCAGTGGTTTAGACATGTTGCTTTTGTTTTGACTTAAGGTCTTCTAACATGTTGTTTCTCATTCCTGTAAGGAAGGCCAAGAAGTGACTTCTGCCAAGACTGTCCCTTTTTTTGCTCATCCACTTTTTTTTCCAAGCCCACCAATCCTTTGTGCTCCCTCCGTATGCAAAGGCTTCATCTCAGGATTTTGTTGCATGTCAAGCACGGTCACATTCAAGGGCCCGACTCATGAATCCTCGGGTTCTAAAGTTTGTAGATGATGTTGCATACAAATTAGATGTGCAGACTTTTGATAGTGAGGGTAGTTCCTCTTTCGCACTTTAGCTACCACAAAGATTTATGAAAGGCTATTGTACGTTTCTAATTGTAGCATTCGGCTTACTATATTATTATGGTATTGCATACTAGCATCTATTTACTTCCACGGTGGTCATATGAGAATCTCTAATTAGACCTTCTCTATGCACATCAGTTTCTCACCCTTTCACTAGGCTTTTAGTTCGGATGCCATGTTCGCGTGGCAGGGTGGTCTGCTATGCCAACCTCGTCTGCCGACAACAATGGGCTGCATTGCCTGCCACGCGTGTCTATTAACCCAGTCTGTCCTACCTTCTTTGCTTGTCGGTTATATAATACTACAGTCCTAAAACTGCGGGGCTCTGAGGCCAGACTGCATTGTCTGCTAGAACGTTTGACGTTCACGGTGCGTTGCCTTGCTTGACCCGTCGGGCAGGCAGGACTGCCCTACGTAAGATGCTTGCCGGCCATTGTGGTCTGCAATGCCTAAAACCGCGTGGCTGTCTATTGTAGCGTCCCACAATGCCCTCTGGAACAAAGCATGGCGTCTTGTTTGTCCTCACATTTGTCTGCAAAGGAAATGGTCGCCGGCGTGGGGTATCTTGTCTAACACGCAAGTGTATTGGGAGCAGGGGCCGTTTTATATGCCATGTTAGATGATTAGTATGTGAAGATTCTCGAGCAATGATCCTAGCATTGCAGAATACGATTACCCTCTTCGTGTCAGTTGTCATGCATTTTTCTCAGCCATGTTGTGTATTTGTCTACTAACCGCATTGAAGTTTTGCATTTTGAACCCATTGATTAATCATTACTAGCAAAGTCTTAGTCTTCCTGGATAAAGAATAGCCTTCCCTCGGACTTGTTGGTCTTTAGATTAAACAGGCACAAAATTCATTAGTTCAATTGTGTTAGTACGCGATTACATTTTTGGCGTGAAGAAAGTGCATGCGGACTGTCAAGTAGTGGGTGAACTCATAAGAATCAACAAAAATGTGATTATATGTACATTCATATCATACTTGTTATCATGTCATCTCAGATTGGGAAGAAGATGGCGAGGATTATGGTACCGACGGTCCCGACGGTCCACGATTACGGTACCGACGGTCCACCTCCGTCTGCAGCACGTCATAGGTCTTTTGGGTAGACTGCGAAGAAGTTCAAATACTCAAGACAAGATATCTGATTAGATGTGTTCATGGAAAAGGTCCATACAGTAATGGACCCATCAAACCCTTGTTGAAATGGGTTCTCTGTCAAATCGATGAATGTGTTGCCATTCACACAATTATTATTTTGAACAGATATTGAATTTCAGTTTTGTTGCATTGTATCAACCTTCATGAGTTTGATTATCCCTTCAGGTTGCTTCTACTTCCATCCGTCCCAAGTTCATCTTCTTGTACTTACTCTCCATCTGACAACTCGTTAAGGGGTGGCCACTCCATCTCAATTCAAACTTTTTAGCACCTAAAACAGCCCCAAGCCAAACTCTGGGGTGCCCTCTCTAACCCCGAGTAGACATGCCTAAACCCGTGTGCTCCAAGCAAAGTACTGACCACCTTCTCTTCCTTGGATTAGCCTGTAGGGCCCCTTCTGTGCCCCGGGGCAGCCTTCAAGCACTTATGGGGCCCCGGAACAGACTGCGGTCCGCCCTCTTTGCCCGATGTAGACTTCAGGGCACCCTCTATATCCCAGGGCACCCTGGGGGAAACTTTGGGGTGCCCATTGTGCCCCTTCGGCCTCACAAGGTGCCCCGGGGCAGACTTCAGGGCACCCTCCATATCCCAGGGCACCCTGGGGGAAACTTTGGGGTGCCCACTATGCCCCTTCGGCCTCACAAGAAGCCCCAAGGCAGACTTCAGCATGACCTGTGTGCTCCATGATAGAGTAGAGGGCACCCACTCTCCCGTAAGGAAAAGTGCGGGCTGTCTTGTTTGCAATTCAGTTATGCATGCTGCATGGTAAGTTGTACTTCTGAGGACCTCATTATATTGATGCAATTCAATTTTGTTTGTCTGTCCCACTTTCTTTTGGATGAAGATGGTACCATGATTCCTAAACTTTGAAGATCCGAAACAGTGTTCTCTTAAACGTAGAAAAGTAGCTTTATCCATTACTCCAAGGTTGCCTAAACTATAGAACTCCACAATTCAAGAAGAACTTCCTTCTCCTGAAGTGGACCCTAAAGCATGCTTCCGTCATCACTTGAGCCCTAAAATTGGTTTCAAATCTAAACCACAAGCTTTCTATTTGTTTACTATTCTTTAAATGCCATATTTAACTACTTTTGGACTTCGTCCATCAGGAGATTTCCCGATGTCATAGATATCTAAAATCTGAACTTGTTGTACATTTTTCAAACCACCTAGTCCAAAATCTATATCATTTCTAGATTCATATAATGTGGATGGAAAAGTGACTATATTTAGGAATTTTTATCATATACTTTCATTCCATTCTGTGACACTAAACCTTCCGAAACTTTCCTCCATTTTTTGGGCCACCTTTCATCCTTTTCTTTGAACCCCATGCAGTCCACTAAACCATTTCTATTCAACCATTTTGTTGAATAAACTTTTTCAATTTTATCCATTCATTCTCATGAATTTTTGGCCAAAATTCATCCAGTTATTCAGCAGTCTATAATCACTTTTCCATCCACATTTCATCCACTTTTCTATCTATTTTTTTCCACTTTTTCAACCATTTTTATCTATTTTTTCATCCACTTTTCTTTCATTTTTTAATCCATTTTTCATCCTTTCTTTATCTACTTTTTCATCCACTTTATCATCCACTTTTTCATCCAATCTCATAAAGTTCTTCCCAATTTTTTTATAAAATATTTTACTTCTACTTTTATGGCTCCCTGCTCATCAATTCCCGCTTCCCGCTCGCTGCTCGCTGCTCTACGCTCGCATACCAGCATTCCCCTTCCTTTTAGGAACGTCTCCAATGCGTTTGAAAGCAGAGGGAAAATACTTCGCAAAACGCACTAAGTACGTTGCCCCAAAGGAGGATGTCCAAATGTAACTCCACGTATCCACTTTGACATCCTTGTCACCAGCAATCCACAGCCAAACTTTCGGATCTGTCGACTCTTCCACAGCGTCCTCTTTAAGAATGCCCATGAACTTCTCAAAGTATGTCGCCGACTTCTCCTTGTTGATGATGCCCGAGATGTTTCTAAAGTCTATAATTGCCAAATTGATTCTAGACTTTACAGATTCGTTCCAAACATTCAAGTCCTAGTCGTCCAACTCGTCATCCTTCATCTCAAAGGGCCGGTAGAACGCCCTAGCCTCTGGTTTGATGAACTTCCCCTTGCTCTCCATGAAGACTTTAAAAAACTCCTGCGCCACTGGTGACAATTCCTCGACGGTCTTCTTTTTGTTGCATGGCATCTTGGCCTGAGAGAAAAAGGATTTTCCAAGACCTATAAGAAGCATGTTCTTTGTCGCCTTGGTGGCGTTGTACTTATGCTTGAAGGCCTTCCGAGCACTCCTCCTGTAATTCACGTCGTTATCAAACAATTTTAGTTTGTCGTCAAGGTAGTGCAGCTGCCTTCCTTTTCGTCCTCTCGAGCCCCTCCTTCGGAATGTAGCAGTCAAAGAGAACGGACCTTGGGGCCCTCCTTGTGACCTTGGGGTGCGGTGCCTTGCGGTTTAGGGTCCTGCTGAGAAGATGTAGGGCGAGCCTCATCAGGTCACCCTCAATGATGTTCCCAATCCACTTGAAGAACTCCCGGGTCATGACACCGTCTTTCTCCGAGTTCCATCCTTTTGTATGCTTGATCGCAATTGTGGAATCCGGGTCAATGAGCTCTCCCTGAGAATGATTAGAAATGACCTCAGTCTAGAGGTCATAGACATCCTGTGATGCTGTAATGAGCTTTATCTTGTTGTGGATGTCAATGTCTCTCTAGTTCATCTTGCCCAAATATCCCTGGTTCTTCTTGATGTCAATCATGGCAAACCTGAGCTTGATCGCATTCTTGAATTCCTGATAAGTAGTGTGACGTTATATAACATCCGGAAACTAAAATTAATGTATAGGATAGAAGCAAATAGGAGGAGAACTTTGAAATTCTTGCATAGGTATAGAAGTTTAGACGCTAGAGACCTAAATTAGAAAAGATTCCTTTCGTAGGAACGGTAAAACAATAATTAGGTTAACACAGTGTTCCGGAACCAATAGCCGGAAGGCTGGAAGTTCCGGATCGTATGGGGTTCCGGCTAGGGAACTTACGGGAACTCCACCGGGTCGGGAACTTAGGGTTTCCCTCCGCTATATAAACCCAACCGCCATTCTCATTCGGTCTCTTTTCTTTGCGATTCTTTGCAAGTGCGTTTAGTAAGTGAAAGAGTGGTGAGATAGGATCGCGGTTGGAAGTGGAAGTGAGGTCGGTGCAACCTGAGTCCGGAAGACTGTCAGGATGACGGAAACCCCCGTCCGGAAACCGGCGGTGACCGCCCGGAGTGTCAGTCCAATAATTCCGTTCAATCCTGATCGTCATAGGGAGTTGAAGGAGGATTTAGAGGTCATGGGCTGTATCGGATTCTTACACCGCCCGTGGGACTTGAAGAGTGAGAGAATGATTGAGTAACTCCTTTGCGGAGTTCCCAATCAGTATGAATTGACGGTGAGGGGCCGCCCGAGAGCTTGGACTCAAGAACTCTGGGCCGGAACATATTTTGCCGTTGATAGGGGACTCGGATGGGCGGGATGGACGGAGAAGTTTGCGGCGGAAAGGTTCCAGAACTTTGCCGACCCAAAAGAGGGATACGCGGCAACCGATTTTGTCTTTGCCCGGGATCAGCAACTCTTAGAGTTTCTGATTTCCATCCTGTATCCGGAGAAACCTAGTCGGGTGACCATCACGGTGGCGAATACCATTTTTGGAGCTTTAGGAAATAGGATAAACCCGCCCCCAAGACCCGTGAACTGGGGCGGACTTATCCACACAATTGTGGATAAGTTAGCGAATGGGATTGCAGGACGGAAGTCCAGTCCCATTAGCCCTTACCTTTTTCACATATACCACCGGATGGAGACCCTGAGCGAGCCGAAGCAGCTCATGTACTAGAAAGGGGAAAATTCCTCAAGTACGGACTGAAGCCGGAAGCTGAGCCGGAGGAGCCAGAGTCAGAGGAAGAGGAGATTGCGGAGGAGACGTAGATCACTCCTGAGAAGGCCGGACCCAGCAGACGGAAGTCCACCGATCGGGCTTCGTGAGGAAAACAAGTGGCAGAAGGTTCCGTCCAACCGAAAAGTCCAAACCCGGATACAAATCCGGTCGAGAACGCCATACATTGGTTGCGAACGACGAGGACATTGAACGACCGGATGGCGGCAATTCTCCAAGACGTCTGCAATACGTTAGGAGTAAATGACGAGAGGGAGATCTTAGCCGCCATCGCACGGAGACCTAAATCGGAAGAAGACAAGGTCCTGTACACCCAGATCCGGACTCTTCAGGAGGAACGGAACCAATTCCGGAACCAGCACCAGTGATCGGAACACGAGATGCACATCGCGAACCGGAAGGCGACGGAGGCAATGGCTCTAGTGCGGAAGTTGGGAGACCGAGTCGACCTTCCAGCCAGTACCATCTCGAGGGCCCAACTCTAGAACTCCCAGATGGTGGCCTAAGGACACATCACCGGAATGAAGGTGGTACTCATACTGACAAATTTCGAGGCCCGGATGGAGGGAGTGCTCAAGGAGATGCGGCAGCTTATCGGGAGCCTCAACCCGAACCTGCTTGACCAAGCGATGTTTGCGGATCTTCCGAGAGGAGAGTTCCAAGAAACTCCAGGCGCCGGAACTTTGACGGAGAAGAAGAATCCGGGAATCCAGACTCGTGTGGTGACTTATCCGGAAGTCACTACACCGAAGGACGCGGGCACGCAAACCACCGTGATCGAGGAGGCATCCGAAAGGCAGGCGGTGGTAAACCTGTTTCCGCCTCTCCAGTTGACGGAGACGGAAGCTAAGGCCATAGTAGCAGCAAGTGTCAGAAACCCAGCCCGGACCGATCTGGATAGGTTTTTGCACATGCGAAACACTCCTCCGTCAGCAAATCCGGACAACACCGTCATCAATTTGACGGAGACGAAGTCGACGCGGCAAAGGCAAACGAGGTTTGAAGAGCCGGTGGAGATCGAGGAGATGGAAGAGGAATCCGCCGAGTCTCACTCCCAATCTGAAGAAATGGATTCGGATCCGCCTCAGATCCAAACTCGGTCCGCAACGAAGAGGACTCCACCAAAAGCGACTACCCGAAAGCCAACTCCTGCGAATCTTAGGGCCGGGCCATCGACGAAGAAACCCCGCAAATGACTAGTGCGGATTGTTGCCTTGGTAGTTAGGATTTTGTCTTATTAGTTATTTTTGAAACGGGTAACCCGGACTGTGGGCCCCTAGTTCCGGACCTTTAGGATTTTAACGGCTTTCCGTTTTAGCCGGAACGGTTATTAGGACCGTTAGCCGGATTTCTAGTTGGCCGCTGGCCGGGTTTTATGTGGGCCTTTTTGGCCACTTTTTGATTGTTTTAAAGGGCAGGCCGGCTTGTTGCCCTGTCATTCCCTTTCTTGTCATTTAATCGGAGCTTACCGGAGATCAGCTTGATCACTCTTTTGCGCATTGCGTTTATGATTAAGTTGCATTCTGGTTCGTGAGTGAGAGTGTACAAGAGGGAGTCTGGATTCTTTGATTGACGGATACATATGCTGTGACGGAAGAGCCTTAGACGTGTGAAAGAGGAGTTGTGCGTGGTGCCTTTAATTTGCTGGAACGGCGATCCGGTGGAAGCCTGTTACGGGTGAGGGTGCAAGTCCGAAAGTCCAGGGAGGATTCCGTGCGGAGATAAGCAACCGCCAGAGGAATTATTCCAGCCATCGGAAGGTCTGCCAACCTCCGGAGCAGTCGAGAGCTAAGAAGTCAGCACTACAATCCGGAAAGTCTAGATCTGTTGTGGTAGTAAGGTGGATCTATCAAGACCTTGTGTGACCAACTTTCCGGATAAGTCATCCGGAAGGTTGTGAGGGTACGGATTTCTACCTTTGCTATTACGGTATAATTCTTGGGTGTTTGTTTTGGTTATTACGGATAGAGAGTGTGAATTAGGAATAGTGAGTCCCTGCCCCCTGAGGGTGAAACAAGGGTATCTAAAACCAGTTACTTAGAGAGTCGGAACCGGATTCCGGAAGAGGACGGATCCGGACTAGAATCCGGAAAATACTAGTTTCCGGAAGATAGCGATAGATTGTACAGATTGCTTGGGGTGTTTTGAAAGTGATCCGGATACCCAAAACTTGCAGCAACATAGTAGAATTCCCTGGGACGATAACTCGTGTCATCTTACCACATTTTTGTGTTAAAGATACGTACGTGCTAATTACGCGTGCGACAAGTAGATCCAACACATGCACATGACGTTAGTGCGATTGCTTAACTTGACTCGAGTTAGAATGTTGAACAGCATGCAGGGAACATGACAAGATTGCAAGCTTAACTCGACTGGAGTTAATGACTAGTAACATACGAGGAAAAGTGACGCATTTGTTGCGTCCACTCTCGTCTTGGGCACAGACTTGGCCATCTTCCTGAGCTCCATGGGCTCCCTCCGTGGCACAGGGCTTCCCATACTCGTCCACATGAACCGTGAAGCCAGTATGTTTGCCGCCTAGGTTGGCATGAAGTTCTGAAAATGGTTCACACGGTTGTAGTATGCAAAAAATTTCCGTATGATACTGTCCTCCCTGTTCCACATGACGAAGCATTCCCACACCTTGTACTTGTCCATCTTGTCCTGGAGAAATGAGGTCTATCAGCTAGATTCTCTTGGAGGCCTCCACACAGTGCTGCTCGTTCACCATCCAAAACTTCCTAGCCTTTATTTCCTCAAACGTTTGCAACTTTTCTTTATATTTTGAAGATAGGCGCAAAGGGTCATTTTCTTGTCAAGGTCAAGAATGTTGATGAGGAAGTTCACCATTTTTTTGATGCCCGGGTCTTCCTATTCCCGGATATTTAGATTTTGTGACAGCTTCTCCAGTTGATCGATTGGAATCAGGAATTTCTCCCCAATCTTTGTGATGTACGAGTTAGTGCAGACCGACCAGTAATCTGCATATGATTTGCATGCCTCCTTGTAGTCTATTTTGTGAACACTTCCGCCAAGATCCTGGAGGATGTTCACAATCTCTGACGCCATGCTGTTCTCCGGCACTAGAAGGTTCTTGAAAACTGGCTTCTTCCCTCTATTCTTTGGTGCCGTTGGAGGAGTCATCGCGGGATCCCCCCAACTATACTTCTTTGTTTGCTTGAGTTGCATGTGACTGCGACCAGTCTCAGGAGTTGCTATGGCAAGGGGACCCTGGCTGCCACTATGACTACTGTAGACTGTTATCAGAGAAATGGGCTGCATTCTCTGAGCCTTATTCTCGAGGGTGGCCTTCATGTGGTTGAAGTCCTTAATCAAGGCGTTCACCTTAGATGCTAGCGTCATAGAGGTAAGCGGCCCCCCTCTTTGGGCTTTCCACTGATTTTTCTTTAGGTGCTGCTCGATGTCTTTCTGCAGTTCCTGGTAGTCCGTGTTGTTAAGGGACTTGTAGTACGTAGACACGGAGAAATGTATTTTCCGGCTGTTCACTACGTACGAGAAGTAGTACTCTTCTTCTTGCTCGGGGTTCATGGTTTTGCAGCACACAAATATTAGGCCACCGGGACCGGTGATGACCTCGCGTACAACCTCAATCAATGTCACCGGTAGGTTATTTTCGACCTTCTTGTACTTTGTCCTGAATGACAGATTCTTATTCATCGGCACCAGGACAAGAGTCCAGTACTCCACCTCCATCGGGTCCTTCCACTCCCGGAACTCGCCAAGCATGTCGGCGTCACTGTAGTCGTCTTTGTCTTTGTAAAGGATTTGGAATCTCTTTAAGTAAACCTCGAGACTACTGATCTGGTCCTCCATGCTTGCAGCGAAACAACACCGGAACCGTTTAACTCGAGCCGAGTTAAGCTACATGAGGACGTGATACGGTCACTACATGGGGACAATCTTCTTGTATGTTCAATTATTTCTTGTTCTGTTGTGGTGGTTTATCTCAAACCGAGTTAAACTAGTTAGGACTGTCTGTCGACATCGTCCTCTTCTTCTACATGTCCTATATTCACATTCCGTACTTTAGCACAAGGAGATTTACGTCCTCACGGCATGTCCCGTTGTTGTTTATCTCGGACCGAGTTAAAAGGTCTGTGTTTCTGGTTCTCTGTAGCCTTTGTCGTGTTTGTGGTGTATACTTGTCTATTTCTTAATGCGTACTCGTCATGAGTATCCGGACAGAACACTGGGTCGTCTACATTGGGAGGGGTACATTTTAACTCGCTTCGAGTTGAATATATTTACTAGGACATGTTTTTGTTAGTCGTTTGATTGTGTTGTGTTGTCTTACTTGTTTAATTTGGTTTGAGTTAAGGTTGTTAGTTAGGAAGCTGTTTCCTTCAGTATTCGTTGGGGTGGTTTCGTGTTTGGTTTTTGTGTGTTCAAGAGTCATTTAATTCGGGTTGAATTAAAATTGGCTCACGTCTTGACGTATTTTAACTTGACTCGAGTTGAAATGTCAATCCAAGGGCCTCTGATTAAGTTTAAACATACATTGCATCGAGTTAAAACATATATTGCAAAGACCAAGAAAAACATTGTTGTTCAGCTCAATTGTAACCTTGTACTAACAACCAAAGACATGAGATATTTTTTGAATCAAACATCATCTTAATGCAACAAAAAGCAAGATCCTACAACAACTACAAAAACAAGAACGAAAACAGAATCAGAAACAGAATCCACAAAAACAACAAAAACATAAACGAAAACAACAAGAACAGCGAGATCTACAACAAGAACAACGACATCTAGAGCAAGATCAATTAGATCTACAACAAAAACTTGAAAGAGAAACAGAAACAACAAAAACATAAACATAAATAAAAACAACAAAAACATCAAGATCTGCAATACGAACAACGACATCTACAGCGAGAAATCTGACAGGAAAGACTCCTACTGCATTCAACAAACCCTAGAAACCCAAGTGCAAGCCGAATGCAAGCCGAAACTTGAATACAAAGCAGTTGACCTCTACTAAAATTCGAATGCAAACTTGAATGCAAACCCGAATGCAAGCAGTTGAGAGAAAGTTTGAAATGGAGAAATGCAAAAGATCAAACTCACCAACAAAAGATGATCGTTGCTTGAATTTGCCGCCGCTGCCTCCAAAGCATGCACCGATGCACACACACACAAAACACGCCCACAAAACAACGCTCAGGAAAACAAGGGTTGCTCCAAAAACGCTGAAGATTGCTTCAAAAAATCGCTCCACCAATGCTCAAAAACTACTCCAAGACGCGTCCACGCGGAAGAAAAACAAAACAAGCCCACGGGGAAGCAGAATCGGGGAGAAAATCAACAACAACAATTGGGAAGAAAATCAAACCACAACGAAGCAAAACCAAAGCAAAACCAAGGAAAACCAAGCGGGAATGAAGCGGAAGAAAATCGGGAGAGATGACCCCTACGCCACGCCGCCAAGCCCTGGCCCCTAAAACCGTGGTCCTCAAGTCATGGCCCTAAAATTGTGGCCCCATAATCATGGAATTTATTTTTCCTTTCTTTTGATTTGAAAAAAATTGACGTGGAATCTAACACAAGTGGTTTGTAATGTTCAAAGCATTTTTGAATTCCTTATGAATTTCTAAGTAATTGTACCATAGGAATGTATTTATGATTCTAGGCCTTGTAAAACCCATACACATCCAGTTTGAAAATAAATATGACTTGTCTAAAAACAAGCAGTGTAAAATTCAAAAAGCAATACATTCAAGGGACCTAAATGTGATCCTTACTAAACTTAAACAAACCCTAAATTTGTTTAACAATTGTGAAAAAAACAATTGGCTTAATTATACTCTTATACTAGTGGTAATTCATTTTAGACCACTTACTATCCATTTTAGAGCTCTCTACCTGATTGTTTAAAGAAGATGGTTGCAATAATCTTTAAATGACAAGCTCATAAACTTAGAAATCATTTGTTTTGTCACATGCTAAAGTCTTGGAATAAAATCATTTAAAAGCAAAGTTTTAAAATTTTAATTAGAGTTCCTCAATGACTATTTACTATTCCACTGTTTCATTCTAGTATATTTGAGGTTCATTCTCAAGAGCCCTTAACATTAAAAAAACAAGAATTACAAAGGATACCCTTGCACAAAATCTTGAAAGCAAAATCACAATCATTCATTTTCAAAATTGAATTTTTGATACTAAAACTAGAATCCAACAATAATTTTATAAATGTAGAAACTATAAAAGATAATAACCTGGTTAATTTTATTTAGCTTCAAAGTATTGTAAATAATAGAATTTGGTGTCCTAGAGATTCATGAGCTAACAAAAAGTTTGGAAAAAAATAACATAATAAAAATTCCATTATATTCTTTCTTTAACCCTTAAAGGACCAATGAGCCCTCTTTGATGTATGCTAGTTATCATAACCTATGTGGGAAGCTTTTTTTCATGTCATTCTATAAAATATTACATTCAAAGGTTATATGTTTCTTATTTCAATATCAAAATGGGCAACAAAAAATTTGTTATAAAAAATAGATTAATATTTGTTTTTGGAGATTGTATAGATGAATACCTACTAAAATACTGTATATTTGAACCATTTAATTCAACACTCACTTGACCCTAAACCTTATTATTTGAATGAGTTCATAAAAAGATCTCATATTGGATTTATTAAATCACACCTAAAATAATAGCATTTACCTGCTTCAAATATGAATTTTGAATTAATTTTAGATCCTACATAAATACGTACATAACCAAAAGATTAAGAACAAAAGTTTTATGTTTTAAATTTTAAGTGTTATATATATATATATATATATATATGTATATGTATGTATATATATCAAATACATGTTTATTTATATCAAGTATATACTTGCTTTAAATTTAATTTTTGAATTAATTTTAGACCCTAAATCTACAAATAACAAAGAAATAAGACATTAAAAATGAAAGCTTTATCTTTTTAAATGGTTATATATATATAGAACAATATCATGTACTTTTATTAAATATGAGATTTGAATTAATTTTAGATCCTACTTCTATATAGAACTAAGAGATTACAAATAAAAAATAAAAAAATTAATGTACCTTTTGCATATAGTAAATGTTTTATATACATATGTAGTTGTTTATAAATTCATTATATGTTTTCAATTTTTTTTGGTCTTGGAGGGTGTCAATTCGAAGAAAGAGTCATCCAGGTCACGTTTAAATTTGAATGTGTAATCCTTTAACGACAGACTTATAACCTTGGAAATCATTTGTTTTGTCATCGCCTCGAGCGAATTCTTGGATTACAATAATTTAAAAGCAATGTTTGCAAGTCAAACCACTACAGATGGTTTTTCCT
The DNA here is from genome assembly GCA_951230915.1 of Antitrichia curtipendula. Classification (NCBI taxonomy): domain Eukaryota; kingdom Viridiplantae; phylum Streptophyta; class Bryopsida; order Hypnales; family Leucodontaceae; genus Antitrichia; species Antitrichia curtipendula. Next base: position 28,054,509 of record OX579637.1, read on the forward strand.
TTTCACACGAAATTGAGAAGATGAATAGTTACATTTTTGTCCTACCAGGGGACATTTTGTCATTGATCAGCAATAAAAAGGTACTCCACGACATGTATGGCATAAGCCACTAATCCTTCACAAGAGTAGAAGTCCATATAGGGCCTCCCATTTTGTGGAGCACTTCTGAAGAATTCTAAGGATTAAAAAATACCACAACAAAAGACTACCGAATTTCCTTCTAAGGAAATTTTTTATTTGATTGTATGGCAACAAAAATGGTGCCACTTGAAGTATTACAATTGTTTTCCTTACAGTCGTATAGACTTATATTTAAAATTATGAAATGAATCTACCAAAATTGAAGTATGAAGTGAAATTGAAAGAAAGGTTATTTTGTCAATTTTCTTTCCGTCGAGACAACTAAAAGCCATATTATGTAATAACTGAGCAATATGCGGAATAAAAACTTTGTGCCTTGTCTAAAGTGTTTGGGTTTAAGGTTGTGCAATTCTGAAGACCATTGACAAGGACTACAAAGTAAAGACACATAAATTAATTTATAAATGTCTACAATTAAATAAATAAAAAATAAGATCTATAAAATTTCTTTTAAAAAACGTTTAATAGAATTCCGATACATCAACATACAAAAATCCATCCTGAACTTCTTCCAATAAAGCCAATTTTAGTTAAATAATGAACGAACTATGTATTTCAGCCTTTCTAAGGTTTGTACATATTATTTATTAAAGAAATGGGTATCTCTTGATTTGCAAAATTAATAGTGAATTCGTACTTTCAATCAAGCATTCCAAATTCTAATATTCAAATTTATTCATTTTTGGTGAATAAATTACTAAAGTTATTTTTTAACATACTACATTTTTGAAATCAATTGATAATGATTTTTTTTAATTCAATTGCATAGATATGTAGACATATAGATTTCAAACTACTCTGAACCTTCTAAAGTAATAAAGAAATGAGCAATAAAGTGTTGTGCCTTTGGAAAGTCTCATATGCCCCAACTATGAAGAAATGAATAACTCTATGTAAGAACTTTAAATTTTTTCAAGATATCTCTAAATCTCTAAATTTCTCAAAATAATTGTATCATCATGCTCAAGTGTTATGAAATCAGGTACCATGAAAAGGACTAATAGAAAAATCAAATTACAACTAAAGATATCTTTTAAAATTCCAAATTCAGTTATTATCATGCCAACATCAACATTTTTGTAGAGAAAATTGTGAAACTTTTCTTAAGACACTCATCAGAGGGAAGCTATGCATATGGTTGTTTTGTACTATGTGTGTAAGCACTATAATTAAGAAGATTCTTCACCAATGTTTGTCAATGAATTATCATATATTATCATGAATTTTAAACTAAAAATATCAGCAGAAACAAGAATATAGTCTCTTGAAATTGAAATTTGTTGTGCTCATTAATTTGCATTTACATAGGGCTGCTATGATAATTCTGTTGAACAAAACAAAACAATTCAAATACAACTTGTACAAACACATATGAAGAAGTCATTCCATGATGGCAAGTGTTTACGAAATGTATGTCTTCATTAAATTTTAAACACTTGTGTTCCAATTTTAGAACCTTATGCATGTAATGCACAAGATATTTGCATTCAAAGGGTTTAGGTTAAAATAGTTTTATTGCAACTTGCTTGATTAAAGTTTTTGCCTTTGGATATTTTGAATTTCAAATTTCTGTACTTTTGATGTTGGTTTTCAGAAATTTTAGTTGAGTAGTCTAGTTTAGAATCTAAGAAAAGAATTTCAAGGAAGAACACTAAATTATTTGGATTCAAGGTATTAGAAGATTGTTAAGTACAAATACATTTAAAATTCAAGAAAAAACTAAAACATCCATAACTCTAAGATGGAATTGAAATACAAGAATCTCAACGGTCAAATGGTTCTACCAAGCAAAACTAACCCTATGCATGAATTTGTTTTTGTAATTGTAAAAAAAACATTGACAAAAGAATCATATAAGTTATTTTTTGAAAAAGATTCCTATATTGTGCTGCCTTCCAACCTCCACTTTGGGCTCATTGTGCTAAGTATAACCTTTGGTCCATGTCATTGATTCAAATAAAAAGTATATATCCATGAAGCATTGGACATCTTTAAAAAGGTTAAAAAAAAATTCAATACAAATTCACTTGAAACAATAGTAATGTATTTGGACTCAACTTATTCTTCACAGGCCGGAACAAAAAATCCTTTTGGAGGTGAAGACCCAGGGCCATTTCTTACTTCACCTTAAAACCCATGTGTTGAAAGTTTTGCAATTAATGTACAAACCAAGCTCAAACAAGTACTACAACTTGTGAGTATGTTGAAGACTTCAATTTCAAAACCAAATTAAATTGTATGCAAATGTGTTTTGTTTTGAGAATGTCATGTATTGTTGAGCATGGGCCATTTGCGTATTACTTTCTTATTTTTTTGAAAAACCCATAACAACAATAATTGAACTATTGTACAAACAAAGCACCAAAAAAATTGGTAATATAGAAGTGAATTACTTATGGTTTTAGAAGTTCATTCTCTACTTAAAAGCCATGTGTATAAAAAAAACTTTACATGCTCACTTGTTTCTCCAACTAGTAATTGTGGGGACATGTCTTACAAAAATTATTAAAATTTTGAGAGCAAAATACTAAGTGAAAATCCTCTTCATATCCAAATAAGTCAGTATGTCAAACTTTGTGGCATAAGGGAGTAACCTTCATTTACATTCAATCACAGATTAAATTGATTTAGTACATTCAAATGAATGGTTCATTTGATGGCCTTCACATGAACTTAAATCAATCAATATTTGTCCTTCATGTGAGCATGCGTTAATCAAGTTCAATTATTCATGATTAATTATGAGAGGTACAAATTCTTACAAATGACTAATGTATCCCATGCTATCATGAATTCACGTAAGAGTATAGAAAATAAGTTGTTGCAACTCAAAGAGTTCTGTAGCAGCCAATAAATATTTAATTCACAATACCTACACTTATGAATGATCAAAGTAGGGTAATGAAAATCCTAATTTGGTAAATAATTAGGCATGCTACACGTAAGGAAAAAATTCTTTTGCAAAAAACCTTTTCACTATACAATATATACATGTACATTATAACAATGTGTTTCATAAAAAAATTGAATTCAATTCAATAATAAAACAGACTAAGCGACTAAATCATATGACAAGGATGAATACAATAAAATTCTACAGAAGTGAGTACTTTTACGAATTGTTTTTTAGAGAGCACAAAATAGTTATTATATAATTTTTAAAGTTCCAATGATTTAGAGAATACACACAACATGCAATGTATTCTTCAAAGAGAATTAAAATAAACAAAGCATTTACAGTGAGTATCCTAAAGCTGGAAAAAAATTGGATTTTCATCTCCACATCTTTAGTTCTTTGTATTTGTTGTAAATTTGTCTTGGAAGTGCATGGTGAGCATTTATAAAACGTTCATCCATAAAAATAGTTTGTAGAAGTTTTTTCTTTTTCATGTATACATATTTCCTTAGAAGAAAAATTCAAGGGCAAAACAAATAGATCATGCTTAAATATGAACATCATATTTTCAATATGCTCCTCAGTGAATAGACTTCTGCTACAACCCCCACACCTTCATTAACTAAATTTTTCTAGCTTTGCATCTTTCTATCTAAAAACATTTGCACTATTGTTTTTGGATTTTATATTAATCTTCTATGTTGAAGAAATGATCTAGTGAAAAAAAATCTATCACAAAATTTAATTTCCACTCATGAAAAAAATACTAAGTATAAGTACACTCAAGATTGATCCCTCAATTAAATAATGAACAAATCTAACATGGAATTGAAACATGGTAATTTTAATGGTAAGGTTGTTCTAGCAAACAAAATTAACCTTCCCTAACCTTTTTTCATTAATTTTTAAAAATTTAAATTAAAAAATGGATTTTAGAAAGTATATCTTGAAGAAGATGCTTCAATATTGTTAAAATTGACATTATCCATAACATCCTCATCTGTAGTCCAAAAATAATGAATAAAAGGTTCTTATGTAAGCAAAAAGATGATCTTTGAGATTAAAATATAAAAAAACAAAAACTCAAGTTCATTTATTCTATATTTTGGGATGCCCGTGGTTTTTTTTTTTAGACTCATTGTCATTGTGGCATACCTTTGCTTCCATGTCTCCTACTGAAATAAGAACTATCTTTCTAGAAAATGAATCGCATTTCCTATCTTCAAAAGCAGTTTTACAAAACCATGCAAAAATTCGAGATTATATGAGCATACCCAAAATCTAAAGAGCCCCCTTTAACTAGGAGCTTTTTGGACTTTAGAGATTAATGGACCCTAAACTTCTTGAGAATTAGTTGTATAGTCCACCTTAGACATGCCAAATGCAAGAATGGGCACACATGTATTCAAGTTTTGATGGAAATATGTCCATTTGGGCATTTTCAAACTAAATTTCTTTGAACAAACCTGACCTGTGTGGACCACCCCTAAATCCTAAAATCCTAAATACCGTGCAAATGTTAAGGAATTCTCAAGTCTCTATGAATTTGAAAGTTCAAAAACTACTCCCCCCTTGTGGCAATGGCACGTTGCACACCATTCATTTTTTGGAAAACACTTTTGGAAATAGAACCCTAAACCCTAAACTCCAAACCCTAAATAATGTTACATATTGTAATTTTTCCTTTGTAACTAAAAGTTTGGAAATGGTTACCAACTTTTTAGTTAAAAATTTGAAATGTTATATCACTAATGGGGATTTATAAATCCTCTTAGTGTGTATTTAAGGAATAGTATACTATAATTTTGGTTTTGTTAATTTATGGTACACTAGTGGTTTTTATTAACACTGTGTGGTGTTATTACTTGATAGGGATGGCTGCTTCTTCTTCACAGGTCCCTTATACTTGCATTTCAATATTCTATAATTTGTCTGTACTTTGAGTTTTGTTGATAGTTTATTGACTTTAACAGTGATAACAAACTGCTTGTGGACTGTAGACACCTTGTTTGCGATTAACACTACATTGTTGTGTTGTATTTTTCATAGGGACAAGTGAGGCCCACAGCTTTGGTGAATATCTTATCATGGAGGCTCTTCCAAGACATTGGCAAATTATTAGTATTTTGGGGGATTATCCCAATCATGATTTTTCTGTTTACATAATTTGGTGACTTAATTTGTGACTTAGCTAATGATAATTTAGCAAGTACTATTTGCTAATTTAGATAGGTACTTAGAAGGATTCTTGCTAGTGATCTCAGTGTAGTATACTACACTTTTTAAAAACAGAAGTTATAATTTGTGTTCTAATCTATAACTTATGGACTTGATTTGAGGTTGCAACTACCTAACTATTACTTCTAATAGTCAAACTGATGTAATGTCTCTCTTAGGATTCGTAGGAAAAGCCCTGTGAAAGAGATGTTCCACCCACCTTTCCGGCACTATAAGAAAAGCCCGTTTTCGGTGTCATTAGCAAAAAACAGAACTTATTTCCGACGATGTCAGTACGTTTTTGGTGATGTTTAGCAACAAATGTGTCGTGTTTTTTCAAACGTCAGATGTTCCAAAAAACATGTACGTGTTTTGTAGAAAACATGTATGTGTTTTGCAAAAAATGCGACCATGTCATAGTGGACGGCTATGTTTGTGACATTGTCAACTGCGATATGGCCATGTTTTTATAAAATGTCGCATACAACATAAACTGCCACGTCAGCAAGTAGATTTAGAGAAGGGCATCCACGTGGCATATTTTAGAAAAAAATAAATGGATGGACGGATGGACGTTGAGCTGGACGTCGAGTTGGATGTCTCAAACAACGTAGGCTAATTATTCCATATTGTTTGTCTCAAAATGGACGAATTTTTTAGCAACGGGCAGCCACGTGGCATATTTTGGAAAAAAAAGAAATGATGGATGGATGGACGTCAGGTTGGACATCTCAAACAACGTTGGCTATTTATCCCATATTGTTTGTCACAGCATGGACAAAGAATGGGTATGAATATGACCCTTCAAATGTTCATTTAATGTAATTTTTCCACCAAAATAAAATTGATGGTAAATGGGTAAGTTTTTTTACTTTTTGATGAATTCTACATTTTTTTTGTTGTTTATTTTTATTTTTTAATTTATATTAACCAATTATTTTTTGAAAAAATGGATTGGATGAAAAAAATAGTATGGATGAAAAAAACGAGATGGATGAAAAATTATTTTGGATGAAAAATGTCAGATTCACTGACCTCCATGTCATCCACCATGTCAGACACGGTCAAGTGAAAAAGTTTTTTCAGGGGTCCACCTCATGGTCCATGTCACCAATGCCTTGGATGAAAAAGTGAACCACGTGGTCCTACTTGCCCTTGAGCCGCTCACGTGGAGCCGACCTGTCATCCACGTGCCCTCTTTTGGTGACTCTCCAAGACCTTGTTTTGTAGGACGTCACAAAAAAATAAGCTGAAATTGGTCGCGTTTTTTCAGATTTCAGGACGTTTTTTGCCCGTCAGCTATAACGGATTTTAGGTGACATCAACGCTGACTATGTGCACGTCAAAGAAAACATGCGGCCGCGTTTTTTGTGATGTTTAAAAAAACGCGGGTTTCTTATAGTGCGGGTTTCCTAAACCCTGAAAACCTGACCTGTGTGGACCACCTACTTTCCTCAGATTCCTTCATTTTCTTTTATGGAGGCAAAACTAGGCTTACCTTTTACTTAGAATAGTCTCCGAGAATAGGACTTTTCTCGCGCACTTAAAAAGCTGTACACATTGACAAAATTATTCGGCAGCTACTGTACTTGGAAGATTCCAGGTCGTGAGCATTGAATACTTACAACTGCCAAGGCCAAAAAGTGTTTCCTCAGTTCTATTCGGGGATGAGAAGGGTCGTTTGAAAATCCTGCGAATAGTTCCTTGGCTTACTTTCCCTCCTTCGCCATAATTTTGGCCGTCTACCGAAAAGTTGTTTCTTCTCCACCGAAGTGTCAAAGAATTCGTCTCCCATTATTGCAGTCCGTTGTCATAGTTTTGCTTCAATTTTTGCAGTACGACTCACTTGCGCGCTTTGTAATCTCAGTTCAGTAGGTCTTTCGGGTTTGAATATATTTGCATTCTTATCCGTTGCAAGAGTTTCTGCTGTTCTTGTACTTCCCGACATTCTGGTCCTGGTATACCTTTGTTTTCTCACTACACTTTCACTGCAGTGGACGTTGTATTCTCAGTCACAATCGATCGTCATGTGCTCTGTAGATTTTGAATGTGTATTTTTTTTCAGTCAGTTCACTTGAGCACTCCGATACTTTAATGTGCAGAACGAAGTGTTTGTGTCACAAAGGTTTTCAAGTTCTATTGTCCTTAGACACAGGATTTTATGAGTCCGTAGTGTAGTGTCTGTGATGCTCATGATTTCCTATCTTCTTCGATCTAGAAATTTGTTTTTTGCGACGCTTTTGAGTACGGGAGCATGCTTCCAAGAACATTGCCGCAATTATTGGGATGCAGTTAAATATTATCCAGACCATGACCTCCGCAAAATGCAAGACATCATTTCACTTGATCCGAATTAAAGTAGCGAAAGTCCACCCAAATAGAAGAACTGAAGCCACGACTTAACACCACAAAAGCATTACATTTAACTCAAGCCGAGTTAAATGTAAACTATCTTCCGGAGAATGCAAGGAGGACCTCTAATCTGATGAAATACATTTCAACAATTTTAACTCGACCCGAATTGAAGTGGCTCGTGTACGCGTCCCGTAGATCCGTGTCTGCCGGACAGAGTTTATTGTCCGGGTGTACCTTGTTCCTGCTCTCCAAATGTTTTAATTCAGTCCGAGTTAAAGTTGTAGAGTAGCATCTTACACTAATAGTCGCAAAATCATTTCCTTCAACTCGACTCAAGTTAAAAATTTCTACTGTTATGATATACGTCGACGGTTGGTTGGTTTGTATGCTTTCAATGTACATAGTCGAGACTTATAATCAAAAATAGGCTATAAGACGGTAAATTTTCCATTTTCTTGAGTTGGATCCGTATTGAATTTGATGTTCAATATGGGTGGTGGATCATTGTTGCTTTAACTTTCCTTTGTTATTTGATATTCTGTTTCCACAAATTTAGTTCACCTGTGTGTAGTTTATTGGAGGCGAGATATGATTCCGCATTTGTCCCGGCTGTGTTTAATATCTTGGGGCGTTTTAGCCTTGGGATAAACTATATCGTCTCGTCCTAGAAGATTCTATTTTGTATTTGCGGTGCTAATCTTGATTGGGGACTGGCATTGTACTGTTATTTGTGAAAGTTGCTCTTCTCGATTTTAAGCACATGTTCTGTCAAGGTGTGATGGTAATTGTTGTTCTAATACAATCATGTGGAACTAGATTGGTTACTGTAATTCTACCATTCTACCTTTCTACACGTTAGTCATTAATTCCTACACATCAGTGAGTCATTTAAGCTCGACTCAAGTTAGTCTAACTACTTTGCGTATTGGCATTGAAACCTCCGCAGTAGCTGATGTTCAGTATCATTTGTTTTGCAATGCAATGATTTGCAGTCTTAAATTAGGAGTTTCTTCTTGATTTCATAGAGATATCGTGGGTTATGGATGTATAGAGACTTGTTTTCTATTGAGTAAATTTAACTTGCCTCGAGTTGAATGTGTTGTTATCTGTGTTTACTAAATTGATCTCCTCTGACCTCTTGGACCGTCGTATTTTGTTGTCGCAAGAACAATGAATGTCTTCGGAGAACTTGTTCACAATTACGCCTCCGATGAAGGGGAGGTGGAGAATACAATAGTGTAGGACATTCCCAATCCGGAATGTGCTGGTATTTTGAGACGATTGTAGAGCACTAAGATTGTAATCCTGAACAATGAAAATGAGGTGGCTGTAGCTGAGGGCATCTGTCACAGTGTTGATTCCAATCACATTCTGGGTAGTAATGGTCCTTTAGGAGATTCTCTTATGGCAGTTCACATCTCCAAATCCTTAAAACCGGACAAGGTTCCGGATGACTGCAAATACTCACTTTGTGCTTGGCCCATTGACCGGGTCTTTCTGAATGGGGCAAGCCTAAAGGATCAAGACGTTAGAGACAAGTATAATTGTCGACAGGCCGGGCCTTCGCGGCCATCTTCGTCCACTGTGAGACTATACACAAGTGTTGTGAGGAATCCTCTGGCCCCTCAATCCTCTTTGAGGGCCAACGATATACTCACTCAAGAATCGATTAATTTTGTATTGAGCAAGGTGTGTTGTCTGAGCAATTGTGTCCAATCTTTTCCTAGAGAGAAGATTCGAGCTTTGCGTGAAAGTATGTACTACAAGATAACATTCGAGTTTCGTTACCACATGAAGTTGGATGTGCACCGGCAAGTCCACTATAATGCTCAGAGTAAGAGGGTGGTCACTCTAGAAGGGATTGATATTTGCATATTTGCATGGCGGCATATTGCATGCGTCTCGAAATCCACCTTCCATTGTTTTCAAACATATGCTGCTAGGGGTGATCAAGCTCAACCGCATGGGAATTTGGGGACATAAAGGGCTAGGAAGCATACACTTCCTTCTGGAGTGAAGGTGGTTTCTAAGGTTTTGACAGCCACTTTTACATGGAAAGAGACACTTCCGGAGGTGAACGTAGCAAATGTTGTGTTTGGGTTGAAAGAGGTCTCCACCTCAAATATCAGCAAAATACAAAAATTGAACTTCCCTGAGTATTATGTGAAAAAGCCGGGAGATAATTTTGCTCGGGTGCGTTGATTGTGATAGATATCATGCTCAGAGAAGGACGGCTCCAATTGGATTACAACAGAAATGGGATCATCTATTGGAAAAACATAATGCATGTGCTTGGGCTCATCGAGATAATTATTACGCAAACCGATATAGGTGAAGTGCCTACCCTTACAAATGCTTAACCATCATGCATGACAAAATGGATCATGCAAAAACGGCATCTCCAGTATTCTCCCTCAAGAGCAAGCAACTTGATGGACTCACAAAGTTGCCGATATCAATGACCGGAATGATTGCTCATGGACACGGTGATGTACGTTATGCGCACTACGGTAGCAAAGCTCTTGCGAGACCTAGAACTCCCTCCAAAGTATTCTTCTTAGGAATTGTTTGTTGGATCAAGCTCTGCTCCTCTATTTGAAGCGGTGTCGTAGCACAAGAAAGTAAAATCCCTCCAGTAGACGTTCCAAAGTACTTAAAACGCCTTTAAGATGACTCATGTATCATTCCCACAAAGATCAAGTAGCTTCTATAGTGATGACCGGAACAGGATGTGGAAGTTACCACAACCACAAGTGAATCGGATTCTAGACCGGAAAGCTAGAAATACCTACATGCTTACTTTCCATCCGGTTGGACTATCCTACAGTAATCTTTATCCGCACAACAACAGCAAGGAAGGGTCCTAAACAATATACCATTCTCTTGTTCAATAATAACACTCTGACTCTAGGATACAGAACCGAAAATCAAAAGAAGTGTTGTTATTTTGTACCTCTTCCTAATTTTGCTTCCAATTCCTCAAACGTAGTAATCGATTTAGAAGTTTAGCCTCTCTAACAGAGGGTTCCGCACATTGTTATTAAAGAAGGCTGCGTGAGTTCCTACCCTTCAAGCTTTATAGTAATAGAAGTTCCACTCAAAAACAAATAACAAAAGACAAAAATAAATGGGACTTCAGTTTCTCCTCACAACTAACCCTGATGCTAATCCGGACTTAGCAGGTCACTCAGGAGACCCTTACAATCTCCACATTACTACAACAACAGATTCCCCCGACCCAAGTCCCTAGACGAAGATGTTACTCCCGGAAACCGGATACAAGAAATATTTGGGGACTAATTATCTTCTCTAAATCTGCAAACACAGCTACCCACACAAAGCAATGGTTCTAGCATCACCAGCATACCAACACCCAACCAAGGATCAAGTTCAACTCAGCCAAATGGAGTGGAAATTTGATTAGCAATGGAAATGAAAAGAACACAAGTATGAAAAAACGTCTTGGCCTATCCGGGCTTGAAACTAACTTCAGCCCTACTAAATACTTGCCCAAGAAAATCCTAAAGGTTCCTTGAAAAATCCTAAACTAAAGACCAAAGAATGACACGCGTCATTCCCTATCCACTAACAGTTGACTTACTAACATGGGGCAGATTCCACAAAAAGTGGATCTCAGATCCAAGAAATCCGGATCCAGCTGACCAGGTTCATCCAACCGGAAAGTAACTACAAAGTTGCTTCCTACCTATCAAAAACTTGAGTTTTCACCTACTCTTTTGCTTTTCCTCCTAAAAATCCTCTACCTACTTCTTTAGCCGCTTGGATGGTGTTGGTAATGCCTTGGTTGTACCCTTCCTTGCTAGCTGCTGGCTACTACCAGAGGACTTACTTCCCTTGATAATTTTTTCTTTAGAAAGAGTCAAGAGTTTATCTTTTTTCTTTCCGCACACAAGTTTCGGTTCCGGTTCCTCTTCTTGCTCTTCGGACTATTCCCCTTCTTCTAACTCACTCTCCTCCTTCTCCGTGTTTTCTGGCGACTCATCTTCCTCTGATTCGAGATCAACTAATGGTGACGCCTCCCTACTTCGCTTGGTTGTTGATTTCCGCTAGGTCGGGGCTGGCTTTGATAACTAATCGGAAAGTGTGCTCTGTGGAGTGCCCAGGTCAGGTGTCAAAGTTTTACTTTGACTGCGGGTTTGGGATCCGGGCAATAACCCCTTTCCGGTTTCTGCATCAATCCTCAGCTTGGAGTGGTTGATTGGCATGGTCTTCTCTTCAGCGCTCCTCTTAGGCTTCTGGTCTGATGATCCCCGAGATGGTGTGGCCAAGGTAGGAATTTCTTTCTACGCCTTTTCTTTGACCTTTGTCGGTTCCGATTCTAGATCTTGACTGAATTTCTCCATATCTTCTCTCAACTTAAACAAAGTACGTTCCATCTTCTCATGAAAGGACACCAAGACTGAAACGAACTTGGGCCCCATTTGGGATCCTTCCTAGAGAACCTCAGCATCGAAAAATTCAGCTTTGTTTACTACATCGCTCGGATTCCCAACAAACTTCTGGATCCGCCTAAGGGTGTCCAAGGTTTCATCCGGGAGCTGACTACTCTCACTCTCAGACTTTTTCCCTACATTTTCTTGCAAATCCTTTACTTGACCGGTTAGGCTAGCTATCTAGTCCTTTAACTTTCGGGTCACCTCCTTGTCACTTATTGCTCTCTCCCGGATGCCCTTCAGTTCATTTATGACACCCTCAAGAGAGTCAATGGCCTCTGCCCAAACCGGATCCTTACTAGTCACTTCTCCAACTTTCCCTTTTACTTTCCTTTGGGAAACCTCATGTTCCCCTTCCGGTTCTAACTCATCTACTGATGTTCCTCTCTTCTCCTCCGATTCCGGTTCTAGACTAATATCATATTGCAACATTACATCCGCAGACTTGTATACTGTAACCTCCTTTCCACTCAATAGATCAAAGTGCTGATAAAGATGGAAGAGAAAGGGAGAGAGACCAGAGGTCTTGGACTTGCCGACCACTGCAACCATCTTGGTCACTACTTTTTTTAATACTAAACCCCAACTCACTTCCCTCTCTCCAGTCAGAGCACCAAAAATCGTATTTGCTATGGTAATGGTGACCTGGGTAGGACGCTCCAAATTCAAGATCGGAACCAAAAACTCCAAAACTCTCCTATGCCTTAAGTTTGTACAATCCATCACTGCATATCCGTCCTTGGGGTTGATAGGGTTACAGAACTTATCATTAGCAAACTTATCCATTCTTTTGGCCATGCCTTCCCCCTCGGGAAAATTATACACCTCTCCCCATATCTCCGGAGTCCAACCGGTTGGCTGCACTTGGATTGTCTTCTCCCACTCGCTTGACTGATCTGCGAGAAGCTCCCCCACCATCTCTTCATTCTTCAAGTTCCAGGGCTTCTTCATGAAACCATCAAATTCTCTCGTAAGAGCACTTTCTCCTTCAGATTCTTAGGCAGTCCGGGCGTCACTGTCCGGAGTGTGACTAAAAGCGGCTCCTCACTCACCTCAGCCTTCACCATGGCTCTCAAAACAACTTGGAGTAGATCCTAGACGCATAGATCCCTCGTCCTCTTAGACAGTTCTTTCACACTACTGCTCCGTCTTTAAGAAACAGGCAGTCTAACCTCCGTTTTAATCGGAACCGGAATCTAAAACTCACACTCCTCCTTGCTCCAATTGCTACCCTTTTTTGAGAACAATCACACATAGGAGAAAACAACAGGATGGAAGAGATGGAGTGAGAAAGCTGTTGCCAAATCCTTTCTTTTTTGTTTCCGCATCCGGCTCTCCTACCGTTGGATATGACCGGTTTTTGGAAATAGTTTCCATTTAACGGCTCTCCTATTTACCCGGTAGTGATTGTTAGCTCCCGATTTCTACTTCTAATATCGGCTTGGCAATACCCAAATACTTGAGAATCTTGTTTAGGATTTCTCAGTGGTTTTCGGTTTCCGGTCTAAGATGGAAATAATAAAGATCCGTCTTAATCATTTTATCTCATTAAAGAGATGCTATGGTTGCTAAAATCTAAAAAATCTAAAAATCTAATAATCTAAAAATCTAATAAATTATCTAATTCTACCATACAAACAATGAAAAAAATATAGAAATTAAATGTCTCTTACTTAATTCTATTACAATGTAATAGATTTTGGTATTTTGGGTTCCCACAAGCGATGTTGAAGGGAGCTGAAATTTGCAAGTCATCACTCCGCCCCGCACCCAAAGTTCCTATTGTAGGAACTCCTCTTCTTCCGTTTCTGAATGTACAAATGGATAACGCCACAAGCAACAACAAAAACCGTTATGTCTTTGCGTTCTGGTCCCTTTTTGTTGCAAAGAAGATCTTTCGGGAGGTGTATGTGAGTTTCATATTAAACGATCACACACATGACGACATCGATGCCTTATTTGGGAGATGGAGCATGCAGTTGAAGAAAGAAAGTTTTCCAACCATTCCCGCCCTAATGAAGTCCTTCATGGATGTGAATTTTGTTCCTACAATTCCTCATTTGATTGAGGAGGTACCAGATTTTAAAGCCTTTATAGAAAGCTTCATTTGGAAGGGGACAAAGCACTTGTTGGCCACACCAAGGCGCAACAATTCAAGTTCTATTTAAACTCAGCTAGTGTTCTGATTATGAAGTATAAGAGGTATTGTACGGATAGTGACTAGCTTCCAAAAGAAGGGGGTATCAAATTGTAGCAAGAAGACTCAGAAGGACGAAGCCTATGGCCTCGTGGAGAGCTAGTGCTTGTTGCCCGCGGGGTGTAGATGACATTTCCAAAGGAATATCCGGATTCATCAAATATTGGGAGGCTTTGTGCAACAAAGATGGAAGTGGCAAGTATAGAAGATGTTCTAAACACTTGGTGTTCTATTGGCGGGCAATAAAAGCATGCTTGTTGGAACCTATTGAACCATTTGAGGCATTGAAAGATGGCTTTTGGCCTTCCACCCAAGTCAAAGTGATCGAGGAGGACGAACTTGATGACAACGGCGAAGTTCTTGAAGACTTTGCTGAGGATGATGTCTTTGTAGGGCAACGTCGTGATCGCCTGTTGCTATCTTTCCGTGTAGGGCGTGATGTTGGGAAAGATTTTTTTATTGCCCTTCAACTTGCTGATGGTGGTTTGAAGCCTGTATGGATTGCTAGAGCTTTATCTGATCCTTCCTCTAATCTGGAACATCCGAATTGTATCCTCATTCAGTACTTTCGCCCCGTGATACAAGGACAAAATGTTCAAGAATTTTACACTGGTTGGGATTCTGCCAAAAGATTGCGTTGGAAAGTGGACGAGACCCAAGAATCGGTATGGGAAAACACGAATTCTTTGATCACGGCATGGAAGCCGAAGGTCAAAAAGGACACAATAGAATGTGTCCTTAAAATTCCTGCGGCTCAAATTGATGTCATCAATGGAAGTTTGTCTGTATACAATTCTAATTGACCAAGTACGGGATTTTATGAAGAGACTTAATAGTATTTGAAGATAAGTTTTATAGTTTGTGTCTATGATAATGGTATTGTATAGCCATAGACAATTTTATATTATTCTATAGCGCGTGTGTAGGGTAGATGGTGTGGATTGTATTATGATTGGATCTTATAGATATGTATTAGAACTACTTCTATATTTTTGGTGTAGTCACTTGTGCAGCAAGTGCATTTAATATTAATAATACATAATATATAATATATAATATATAATATTAATAATACATAATATATAATATATAATATTAATAATACATAATATATAATATATAATATTAATAATACATAATATATAATATATAATATTAATAATACATAATATATGTATGATTATATTATATTTGTGATATTTTTTATGTTGGCGTCATTTTATTATTAATTCACTTTCAGTGTAATTCATGGTATTTTAAAAATACAATGCGAGTTCAAAAAATTTGATAGTGGGTAAGACCACTTTTTGTTTTTTGAACATGTAAAGCACTTGTCACAATTTTTGATAGGGGGCCAGTTGGTTGTTATAACTTTCCTGCCTTCAAAGTTCACTGAGCAACACCAAGCCATGTATATCTCATAGCTACTCGAACGAATTCATTGGGAATCGAACTTGGACCACCTGAGTGAGATACGTAGCCTCTTACAACCAACTAATCAACTCATGACTTGGTGTTTAGTAAGGACCATTCATCACATTTATATGGAAAATGACTATTACCACCTTAATCAAGAATGTATCCGGGACACCCAAATTACGTCATTTTAATGGAAATTGTAACTAACAACTAGAAAACCAAGCTTCCACAACTTCAATGTACCAAAACTTTAATTCAATTTTTGAAGTTTAGAAATGTATAATATTATTTTGGGAGGTCTTCAATCTCCCAAAATAATAAATATGATGTTACATCCGGAAGTGAATAATGGACAATAAGTTAGGATCGCTTAGTTCACTAGTCCCCAGATTCTGCCTTAGGAACTGGAATGGGTTAGGTCTGTTGCTGTAGTAAGGTGGGGATTGTAGGGATTTCTTGTGTGACCTGCTAGTCCGGATTAGTTTTCGGAATTGCTATGAAGGAGTACTTACATCCGATTGTGTTGGCCTTTTTGTTATTTTACTTAAAGTGAATCTTCAGTCACTTTAAACTTTAGAAGGGTAGGACTTAATGCATCCTTCCTTAATTCAATGAGCGCATCCCTTTGATATAGAGGTTAAACTTCCTGTTAAGTTATCCTACAAGGCCTTATTCGTTTATCTGAGACGAAGTGGTCATTTTGAGACTTTGAAAAATAAGTGTGAAGCACTATTAAAATAAAAGTTTTTGAACCCAATGATAAATGCCTTTGCAATGCAATCTAAAAGACTTGAACATGTCAGCCCCTGTAATAATTCAAACATGGAAGTCTACATGCAACAATACGGAAAAAAACTTGAGTCGTAATTTCACATGATGTGAAGCAAAATCAGTTCCACAAAATACTTTCAAGTGATTTTAAATACTGTATGTTTGATTTACTCCAAACGTTGGTTGCCGAAAGAAACGGCAACTCATACACTTGATGATTTCCATATTTACTGAAGTATGAAACTATATGATTTCCTAGACTTTGTGTAGAGACTTTCTGTACAGTAGAGAGCACTCCCGTACTCGAACAAAATAGTACCCCGTTATCTACCATGCTATTAATAGTAATATGGAAACAAAATCCAAGCGCTTCGGAAACCTGTATTTAAGCCTAGGCATCACTATTGCCTGTACAATTACTCTTGACCGCTTCTATAGCTTTTAGCTTTGCTAGGCCTCTAAATATATCCTCGCGTCAAGAATGATGTTGCTGTCGAATTTCAGGTTTGCAGGCACCGCGTAACCCAAGGCTTTGAGATCCACCATCTTTGCGCTCTAGATTGCGGACATATTGAGGGCGCCCGTAAGTACATAGAGATCTGGTCCCGCGAGGCGGCAGCGATGGCAGCGACGCATGAACATTGGCTATGTACGGTTTAGGAGTTCCGGTAGATTTGGAGTCCGCAGATCGTCGATTTTCTTTAGAAATGCGTTGACGAAAGAGAGTGTCGGCGGACGAAGCTCGTCTATGTTGTGTATACTTCGGTGCCAGAGGCACCCTTTTGTGGAGCGGATGAAAGGGTTTAGGGTCCGCCAACATCAATGACAATGTCCTGGCTTGACCCTCCATCAGCGACGTTGAAGGAATAGTATCCTCGAGGCAAGGATATCCTGGAGCCTCGTGCGTTGCCAGGTCAAATTTTCGATTGGTACCTCCATCCGTCCGATGCCCCGAGGAGAATGAACCTGTTCGCCTCGACGATACTCACTTGAGTGGCAAAGAGGAGCTGATGGGAGTCCTCGGAGGTCCACGGCTAGGGGGACTGTCGACAACGCCGTCCTCGATGTTTCCCTTCGAGTAGTCTATGGCAGCGGATGCCGCATCTGCTGTAAAACGCAACATGTATGGCTTGGAACGCGGAGCCGTATCGCAGCTCCCGTTCTCGGAATTCGATCTCGGCGACACCATTTTTAGAGATCTAGAAAAGAGGCTCTTTGTTAGCCTTGTCATTCTCTGCCTTTTCTTCGGTTTAAACAGTTGAACCTCTTCGAACTCCAGCAACTGTCCAATCCACGAAGCCACCCACATTACTCCCCCGTGGAAGAACAAATTCATGCAGAAAGTGGATTTAAATCAAAAGAGTAGTACACGCATGCACAACGACTCCCAAATCACAAATCCAGAAATACGTGTTAAAAACGATGCAAATATATTATTCATATAAAAAAGTAGTGTCATTTACAACAAAAATACATTACAAGAGAGCATTCCCAAATGTTAAGCGAATCTAGGTGGGGAGTCTACTTCCTACACTTGGGAGGCTCTATGACTACTCCTATGCCCGAAAGTTCGTAGCGGCACTCCATGACCTTCGCAGACACTTTTATTCCGTCGACGATATCTTTGACATTCCAGTCATCGGCGTCCAGCGGATTGCAGCCAATCCGGTTTTCCGCGACGTACTCCCGTAAATGTCCGGGCGGGCAATGCGAATCTAGGCATCGCAGCCAAGGCAGAAGTACCTTCAAGAGAACGTTGTCTCGATGCTTACTGTGGGTCCACGTTCCTAGGAAAATGGCATTCCCATTCTCATTGCAGATACTCTTGATGGGAGAGTCGTCAATGAGAATGGTATTGTCGGCACTAAAAGACGTGCTACCACTCGGGTTCTTGAAGAGGGCCTCCGAAAGATCTTTTAGACAGAGCATTTGATGACCCTTATAAAAGAACTTCCCCAGAGCGACCTCTATTTTGGTGCAGTGATCCTGACTCAAGATATCGTAAGGCGGTCTGCACCCACTGAACAAGTGTCCCGCAATGCCTTCGGCATTGCACTTGATCATAGTGGTCCAGACGACAATCCTATCTGCAATTTCAGAAACCTCCCGCAGGAATTCCCCTACATCCTATCGAGCGAATACCGCCTTGGGCTCGACTATTGTGGGATTCCTGTGGCAGAGAACTTTCTCTTCGACTCGGTATGGTTTGAATTTGTCCCCATACGACTGCATGGCGCTATGACAAAGCACGCCGTTCAGGTCGAAGACAATGATTAGCCACTTCCTCCGCGGCGAAGGAAGTGGCGGGGGCAGATTCCATGGCACAATCTCTCTTCCGCCCTCCGATTCTGCTTGATCTATGTAAGACAACAAAGAATTGGAGTTACTTGGTGAAATGCAGAAGTGGGAGAGCCAGTAAGCGGACTTTTGCATTGAATTCCATTAAGCAAATGCGGTTCCCCGTTAGGGAACGCTTTCACAGCCAACGGACGGTGCACGCTTTCAAATTTGACAAACTGAGCAACCAAAACATGCACAGTCGCATTCAATTAGACCCAAGAAGCAATCCATGTGTAAAAATTTGCATATTTTATTTACATAGATAACATGATACACTTAGAAGAAATCGAACTATAGCCGACCCAACCGAGCACTCATGCGTGAAGACAATGCTACACTAGACTATACAATAGACGCCACAGATGGGCACGTTGTTCGCGCCAACAAATCAAGGAGTGGCCACGCCATCCTGTCAAGCAGCATGCATAAAATGAGATTCAACACTTACTTTAGAAACGTGATGCCAGTAGAGTATGACGACCACCAATAATCTCTCTGACTCAATTGAATCCATAAGGGTCAGACGGATGTACCTGTGTTGATTCAGGCACTTGTGGATTCCCGTCAACCCCCGCTGCCATCGTCGTGCGCCCTGCTTCTCTCCCCTCTACGACATTGCGACGAATTTCATCGTCGCTAGCCTCGTAATCCACCTTCTCTTCGTCCACGGACATTGGAGAAGGCATCGACTCGAAGGACGTCCCACAGGCTGGTACGTCTGCAGCATTGGCCGCTGCGCCAATTGCCTCCCCAACATCATGGGCATCCTTGAGTCGAGGATGAGGCTCCACCTTGTCTCTCTTCAAGCCCGGCTTCGAGACGTCCATGGCAACATATGTTTTCACCTCGAAGGCTCCGTCCTGTGGAGAAGGGACACTTGGTAGTTGGGATGCAGGGGTGCACGCCACCACATCGACATGCACAAGCGGAACAACGTGAACCTCCATATCCTCGCCTCAACAATAAGGGAGCCCTGACATTAGTACTTGCACCTGCTTAACGACAGGTGCTGCGGTTGACAGCACAGGGACCTGCGGTGCCGGATGTTGGGAAGAATCCAGAGTATGCGCTGGCGGCTGGGTCGGTTGCATTTGCGCAATAAGTTGCTTCATTTGAGTCTGCAGCTCCAGGTATTGTGCCTGGGACTCTTCCTTGATTCTTTGAATCTCCTCTTTGGTCTTCGTCCTGCTCTCCACTACCTCCTTGAGTTCCTTTTTAAGGTCCTCCTTCTCCTTTCTTCGGAGCAATCTCCTCTGCCGTTTCTCCACGTCTTTCTGCCAGAAGTCCTTCTCAATCTTCACAACTGATCCAGATGGTAGAACGAGAGGCTTCATCTCTTTCACCCGGGGGATGCCTTCGTCGTCTTTGGAGTCGTCGTCTGAAGAATGGGGACAATCAATGTCATCGTCGTCACTGAGGACTACAAGGCCTTCTTCGGCGGACCTTGGAATTTGAGGTACCTGAGCTGGTTGGGAACTCTCGATGACAACATCCTCAGGTCCGACATCGAAAGGTCCAACATTGGAAGGTCCTACTTCGGAAGGTCCATGTCCAGAAACATCGTTCATTGGCACATCTTTGTCCAAATGGTTTTCCTGAACCCTCAATTCTTCTTTGCGCTGCCTCTCGAATTCTGTGTCCGTTTCGTAGTCTCCCTCATTTTCTCCAACAGGTGTGTCTAGGGGAACAAAAGCGCCAGTTGCAGCTGACTCAGACTCAGCCTCGCCAACAGCCGCGAGTGGTGGAACATTTCCGACGGAAGAGACCATCCATGTATGAATTTGAAGTGTGTTAGTTCCAAACTCATCGATGCCCTCCAGTCTAGGATCAGAAGATACATGAGAACCCACCGTCTGTCCCTCCCGACTTGCAAACATTGGGACAGCTACCGGTGATTCCAATACCATTGGTGGAGATGGTGGTGAGTCAAAATGCACCACGACAACTTCACGGCCTTGTGGTTTTTCATACAACAACAAGTACGGTGAATTCGAGAACATAAAATCTCTCTTACCAATCTTGCTTGCCAAATACAAAATTTGCTGATACGGCTTCACGTCAGTCTTGTCCACAAGTCCGTAGAAAAACGCATCGAACATTTGAAATCAAATGATAACACATGTTCAGTTTAATCTTTTGTATTCTTCTAAAGGAAATTTCTGCAAACAACCACTATCCTCGCCTCGACGATAGTAGCAAAACAAATTATCAAAACATACAATAGTATGTTTCGGAAACGAAATGTATAATACAACTTACCTTGGCTGCAAGCATAAATTTCGCTCCGGAGAAGACTTCTAAGACATTCTCTTCCGGTCTCGCAAAGGCTTGGAGAATATCCAGGTAGAACTCTATACAAAGCTCTGTTGGCTCTATTCTCCACTTCGCCTCAGTATTTCTTGCGGGATCTTGATAGTATACAAAGTTGGCAGGCGTTGAGTACATATCCTTCATCAACGGTTGAGATGAAGTTGCAAACTCGTTATCTTTCTTGAAGAGAAAGAGCAATGGCACATCAGGAGCAATCCCCCGGTTCGTGACATTGTTAAGCATTTCTGCTTTACACGGTACGTACGTGGACACGACGTACTCATATTGATGGAGCTTAAGAGCAACGAAAGCTGTTGCAACTTTTAGTTCCTCTTTGTTATCAAGGAGGAACAGCCAGACATTGGGCTCGAACATTCTCGGCTCCATCTTCTGATACAGCAGGTATAGAAAGGGGTCGATGCCACTAGCGACAGTCGTAGCAGTTGCTCTCGACGTCTCTCTGATGTCAAGAACTGCAAGATTCACTTGTCAAGGCTGATACTTGTAATGTGAGCTCGTCACGAACGCCTTCTGAGAAATGTCCAGCCCTCTGATTTGAACCTCTCCTACAGGTTACGGAAGTTGGTTTTCAACTTCATGAACCGGGTGAACATGTACAAAGCCTCCGGATGGAGCTTCTCTAAATCCTTAGCACAACATGTAAAAGCATCATTCCTTAGACGCTTCACAAAGTACGCGGGTATCGGGAGGGTGATCAACATATCCCACGTGGCCGATGTAAACCTGTGTCTCGCCTTCCACGACCTCCATGTCTCGTCTATCATGTTCTCATTAACGTTGTGGAACACCAGAGAGGGCTTGACGGCCATCAGATCTTGCAGAATGATCTTCTTCTTCCTCCTCTCCACCCAGTCCTGTTGTGGAATATTGTCGGGCACTAGAATTTTAGTCTTCGAGAGCGAAACCTTTGGATGGAACGCCTTCCGGTTAGGCGTTTCACCGAGCAAGTGCTGTGCGAAGTCCTTGTAGTCAAGGTCTGTGAACCAGCCACACTGTTTGAAAAACTCTCTGTTCAGCGACATTGATTTTATTTTAAATCCTTTCATGTCCTTGAGAAGAGTCAAGGTCACAGGATCAATGATTTCGCCTGCCGCGTGCTTTGTAAGAAATCTTTCCCAGTAAGCCCACAAAGGATCTGGCAGCGTGATGATCTGGATCTCATTTTTCAGATCCGCGGTTCCACCTACTTGGGCACCATCTTTGTCCGGATTAATATTTTGAAAACGCTCAACGACTGCGTCAGTGAAACTTTGCAATCAAAACAAAAAGGTATTAGCAATGACACGACAAACTCACTTGTGCGCGAGGCATCCTCGACTCGACGATACAGAACTACTCATATTCAAGCATGACAATTCAGCTTCAATTTGCAGAGGACTTCCACAGGCCGAACCGATATAAAACTTGACGACAACATCATCGTCGACTCGACGATACAAGGAAACCGTACTGCATACCTTATAGTTTTCAAGACTGTAGACAGCTTTATTCAAACGTCTTGCATTCTCTCCTATCTTCTCTGCTGGGCGTTTGTATGTTACCCAGATGTTGCGGCAGGCAATGATCTGGTTGCCCTACGTTGGTTGGGCATGGTTGAGATGATTCGTGCAGTTGTAGAATTTTGATATATTCCGGAGTTTCGTATGGTCTAGGGACTAGACAATCAGGGCATTCCAGTGCTTGAGTTCGTTTTTTTGCTCCTCTCCACAACCGAATACTTGAAGCTCTTTTGAAGCCGTAATACTGTGCTACCCGTTGATAATCATGAAGTTGTTGTCCTTAATGTCATCCCATTTTTGTGGTTTCTTCATGAGCAACTGATTCTTCTTGTTGACCGGTGTCAGACAAACAATTTGTTGGTGCTTGATGTCGATAAGCTGGACTAGCTCGTTCTTCACTGCCTCAGTGATGTCTTTTTGCAGTGTCCGAATAACGAACTGGTCACTTGCAATAAGACATTTGTCGATGTTCACGGGGATCGGATTTTGGTTAAACAGAAAGCAGTCTTGATGCTCGGCCCAGAACTTAGACTGAATCGTTGCGAATCTCTCAAAATCTGGGATGTCCACTGCAGATGCCCCAACTCCTTCTAAAAGACTTGTCAAAGCTAATCCTGAGCTTCCTGCTCCAATAGCTAGACCTGTCAGACTTTTCTTTCTTTTACGGCTTGACTCGGTTCCAACAGATTGCGAAGCAGTTCTTTTCTGAGGCTCCGATGGCGTCTGACCAGGCCTTTTTGCTCTTGTTTCAGACGCTTTCTGTGTTGGGTATTCATTTCCAGGAGGCACGGACGCTGAACTTCTCTGTTGCGCTGCTGTTCGACCAACGTTGGGCTGCGTCTCAACATTCTCCAGTGCGTAGCGGTCAAGTGTCTGAAATATCAGGCGTAACCTGGATGCATTGGACCTGGCAGTGCTGTCCTTCCAAGGAACATAGCCCATGTTGTCGAACTCTTCATTCAAGGACTCCATCTACGAACCTTCAAGAAATGTCATGAGGTTGGCCAAGTCAAATTTCCCGTGACCAAAGTCGACGTTTATAACTATAGAGTGACAATGGCTTCTATTTTTTCCATTGTCATCCACTTCATGGAGGCCAATAACCACGTAGTTGCTTTGGTGATCTTCGATGACCGTGACCTTCTCCTTTAAGTTCCATGTCATGTAGTTTGTTTTACCCTGGATTCTATATCTTAGGTAAACGTAGTTCTTCCACCGATTTACTCCAAACGTCCAAGTCTGGATGTGCTCTTTGAATTCCAAAAGCGTTCCGAATGTGTCTTCCATTTCACCAATAAATGGTTCATCGTTTAACGAATTCACGAAGGACTGAAGATGGTGTTGTGTTTGGGAGTAGTCGTAGTCGTCGGCCTTCTCCATTCCTTCCTTATCTGTCAAAAGAGATGCACTTGTTTAGTTGAGAAATTTCTTCTATTTATTATAGACTATTTTGTTCCTTTGGTGACGGGATCGTCGACTCGAGGATATAGAGTCTATTTACGCGGGGTACAATTTTCTCTCATCTATATTCGGTAATCACATTGTGTTATCTCACGATTGAGAGCAGTAATTCATTATGGATACTCTTTCAATGGAGATTCTATTGTAATACTTTTTTGAGTAGTTATTTTTCTATTTAGCATGAGGTTATTTTTGCTAGTCTTGTTTGTCTCATGGGTTTCCTGTTTCTGTTTATTTAGGTGACTCATTGTCTTAAGAACTGTTTGCATTTGGCTAGGGGACAATTGACAAGGCATTTCATTTCTTCTGGTGAGTGCTTATCCTCAAGTCGAGGATCGTTTTTGTTACTATCCTCGAGTCGAGGATGGATCTTTGATTCTATTCTATATTCTCAAGGTGATATCTGCGTCAGGGACTACGTTTTATTTTACTTGTTTTCTTGAACTATCGTCGAGTCAAGGATGGGTTGGTGTTTTTTGTACATTATTTCCCGGAAATGAAGTGCTATATATACTTTGAAATGTTTTCATCTAAGGGGTCTAGTTCTAGAGACAACATCCTCGACTCGAGGATGTCCTCATAGTGTTGTTTTTTATTGGTATATCCTCGCCTCGAGGATATCGTCTAAGTTAGACGATACATCCTCGTGGCGACTGTAGGAAGCGTCAAGGGAGAATGTCTATCCTCGAGGCGAGGATAGTAGGTTTTGGGCTGAATATTCTGAACCCTAAATACGATAACACCTTAAACCCTAATTTAGGATCTTAAACCCTAATATTGATTTACAAATAAGCATACCTGGTATATGATAGTTGTTCTGGACTCCTCACAGTCTTTTGAAGATCTAAAACAAAAATCCAACCTGAAATTCAAGGTGAGTAAGCTTCAGTAATTTGCAAAAATATAAATTCTAATGACTCTAATGAATTTCAATTCATAAAACCCTTCTTGCATGACTGGAGAAGCATAAACCCGATTGTCACATGAGTGTACAACTTGACCAAACACTTCTAAGTAAACTAATTCCAGAAACAGAAGAATGTGACCAAGCTTCATCACTGAACTACCTTCATACAGAAAACTACAACAACAAACTGAGGAGGCATACCCGGTAATTCAAGTAATTCGCAGTCGCCAAATTCGCTTGGGCCTGAATCCTCGGAGATCGCAGGTTGCCTCGTAGCCACCTCTCACCTCGAAGGTCCTATCGCCGAAGCCTCTGAATCCTTACACCGCAACACGCATGAAATCAAAATTCGCACCACCGCGCACTCACAGCATTCGCACCACAGCAAATTCGCACACAAATTCTCACAACAAATTTGCAACACCTCGCACTCCGTCACGGGGAATTCAAGGCTTTATGAGCTGATCCCCTGTCTCCTACCTCCCGCCTCGCAGGTCGCCTCGCAGGTAATGTCTTCCTAAACCCTTACGGAACACCCTCACGCCCTCCCGCACTCACAACATCCTCGCACTCGCACACACAGCAGCTCCACACACTCCAGCACTCTACGCACTCGCACTGTAGCACTCCACACACAACAGGTCGCAAACACGAAACCCTAAACATCCTAAACACGCACTCCACACACGACACAACATACATGGCACGACACACACGAGGAGGGAGAGAATGGGATTTCGGCAGAGTCCCCTCCCCGCGGCGTAAGGAGGGAGACGATGGTCCAAGGCTACGCCGAACCTCCACCGTAGGCTCGGTAAGTGCCGGGGCTGCTACCTCTAGGTCCGGGTCCAGAGCCGAACCTGCGGTTTGGGAAGTAAGGTAGATCTCCCATTTCCGATCACTTAAGCATAAAAATGACCTTTAGTGATCATGTGTGATTGAGCAATGGTAGAGGAGAAAAATTTCTCCAACAAGGAAATAGGAATAAGAAAGATTGTCATTTTTTGGTAGTTTTTCATCACGTGTAGAATTAGTAAAAATTAAAGAAGTGAAAAAGTCAAGGTTTCCTATTTCTGATTAATAGGCAAGCCCATTTTTTATCAATGGCAACTTTATTAGGTGCCATTGTGTTATTCATTACAGAAGAATCAAATAAGATTCAAATGACCTATAAAGCTATGGTTACAGATGGATCAGTCTATTGATTGAAAATGGGAGGGTGATCGAAAAGATGGTGGCTACCTTAACGAGGCTTGGCAACTCTAGGTCTATGTGAGTCCCAACTTCTTCACCTAAGACTTAGAATTTAGTTTTTGGATTTCTTATATGTTTTGAGTGTAGTGAGTGTAGTTTTAGATGTTAAAAGACCTGAAGAATGTGTTAGATCAATTCAGTGTTGCACATACCAATACAGCCCCTAGTCACTCTATACTTAGTTTTTCCTAAATACACCTGAATCCCGCATGTAAATAGGATAGAAACCCACATACTGAAAATAGTAAGCGTGTTAGTAGAAATTGTTTGTTTGTCTGTACCTATTTGTGCAATGAGACACAAATTAGCTAAAATGGTCCGCGGAAATCTTATGAGAACCATAATGTAAGAAACTCTAAGGTAAGAACTTGTACACGTTCAAGTTTTTTGTTTAAAATTACCAAAATTGGCAATTTGAAAAAAATAGTTAAGCAATTCTTCTTGGATTAATTTTTGTGAATTGTTTTTCAAATTGAAATTTCAGCTTTCTAGTTTCATTTGTTTTTTTATCTTTGCAGTTTGTGTTACTTATTCGATCACTATTGTTTAACTAGGCTTCTTTACATAAACAATTCCAAATCAATTTATCTTAAATTACATTCAAGCTCAATATTTTCATTTTTTAAGTAACTTACCTTAAATGAAAAGAAACCCTGAAATCAAAAAAATGTATTTCTGTTAATGTAATGAATTCCTCTGTTCTTCACTCCTACAACCTTTCTTACTCTAAATCCAATTTTTCAACTGAAAGCAATGGAATGGTTCTCATTTGCACATCAATTTACCATCTCTAGAAATTCAAAATTTCAATGGTAGACATTTTTATTTCTTATGTCATTTTCATGATCTGAGGAGTGATATGTTTTTTTGGAATTAGTGCAAGTCAAGTACTTAATTGTTTTGTATGCATTATTAAATGTAAGAAAAAAAACATATAAATGTGTTCATAAGCCCCCCATGATGGTTATCGTATTTGTTTACAAGTTCCACACATTCTTTTTTGCACCAATTTCATATGGAATCCATGACTTTTTATTTTATTGCCCCATAAAGTGTGAAGCATGCTTTTTTTTTTTTAAGTTCACGTACAAACGTAAAAACAAAAGTCCATGAATTGAATATTTTTTTGGATCTTAGAAGAAAGAGTGATTACTACTTTCACAAGGTTTTTTTTAAATGGCCTACACTAATTTTCTGAAAAGAATACATTTTGAAAATCTTTCATTTCACGCAAAAAGGTACGCGAAAATTATTATTTCAAGTTTTAAATACTTAAATCAACATGGGGGACTAATCAACACATTCATATTTTTTTTTTGCCTTCCAAATAGTCCATGCAAGGGAAGAAAGTTGGCCTATATTAATTCCCGTAAATGAAATCATTCATGTAAATCTTATGTTTCACGTAAAAAGGTACCCTAAAATTACACACACGTCAAGTTCTAAATACTTAATGTAATCAATGAATAGGTTGTTTAAATGATTTCACATACTAATAGAGAAATATTTATTGTTGACGCCTTGTAATCTAAGTTTTGTTACTTCTACAAATACCCAAAGAAGTAGTATAGGGGTTCAAAGTCTTGGAAATAGTCAAATAGTCTAATGTTTTGTGACTAGGGTCACTTGTATTTAAGATGGGAATGAGATTTACTATAATATTTCACAAACGTCAATGAATCATACATTCACTCTTATGCCCATTTCGTATAATTTGGTTGCCAATCCGTTAATTAATGCTATGGACGCAGGAAATGCCGTCTCATTCTTTTCTAATGTGCTATGGTCATTTATAATTATATATATAGAGATATACATACAAATTCTTTAATTACTGGTTATTGTCTTTTAGCAAATCAATTTGACCAGTCCCTATTTATCTACCTTAATTACTAGATTACAATGAGTAACAAAACAGTCTCAATTCATTGGCAATTTGTCTTTAACTAAATGCAAGAGGAAGGACTGTGTAATGCAACTCCATTCAGTTTCTTCAGGCACAACTCAAACAATTTGTTAGAAAGCAAAGATCTCAATGACTAAGGAACTCCCAATTAGTGAATTTGGTGACTCATCATGCTTAAGTCAATTGGACTCCTTCCATCGACTTTACAACTTTTCAATACTATAACATCACGAAGTCAATTTGTTCATAGTCATTTTTTTATTTGTTAATTAATTAAAACATAATGGTTATCAGCTTTACATTCGGTAATCTTGTACCAGATTTGATTAGCTTCACAGTACTTAGACAATTTGTCTCTGCTAATACACTTATCGCTACTGTTAGAAGAACTATAGTGATTAGTCTATAAATTGCCTTTCTCTTTGAAAGTGAATTTATACAATTACTTTAATCCAAAATTTCATCTTTACACCATTTCATTTAACTTACAACATTAATCAAGACTAATTCTTATATTTGAAGATTACTTACCAGATGAAGGCTTGAATCTTGAACTGCACAATTTGTTTAGCAAATGGAAGAGGTAAGTTATCACCAACCTCAAATACCTTAACCTCTAAGTGCCTAAGCCTTTCCAAGTGTGTTCTTCCTATGAAAAAAGAGCATGGACTTATAGTTAGCCCCAATGATGCAAATTGTGTTTTTTTCACAATGTAGCCTTACAAATGTTTAGAGAGCTACCTTATTAGTATGAATACCAGTTTTGGGTGCAAAATTGCATAGGAGTTGTGAAATCATAACAAAGAGAAATGTATGTTTTCTATTTTTAGTATGCTGGCCCTCCCCACAATGTTTGAGAAATTTGCAAATAAATATTTGTGGGGATTGGAGGTGACATTAACAACTACAAATTATGTTAGCACACTGAAATACCCTTTCAAAAATCTTAATTTCACATGAAAAGCTATCAAACTCATTACACAATCCACCTTGCAATTGTTGAAATGCTATTTTTTTTATAAGTAGACATCGCAAATAACTCCAAATCAACGCTTGCATGTTTAAATTTTCAACGGTGAAAATCATGAAAACACTTTACTCTTTCCATTGGGACTATTTTCAAAGCAAATGGATAAGTACAACTTTTTAGATCTCAATGGAAGTGAAGTTGGCAAGCTTTGTTCAAAGCAAGGAAATCAATTAAAATTTGCAAACTTTACTCTTCCACTAATGATACATACATGCCTTTGAGGACCTCTCAAAAATCAAATATTTATCTTTTTTAGTGAAAAATAAAAGTTTCCAATAGTTAACCTTCAATACTGCCATTGAAATTTTTTAGCCGGTCAAAGGAATTTAACTGCCCTTACCCAAATGAGCCTGAAATTTTGCAACCACCATATTTGGTCGCTCAGGCAGTAAGGGGTTAATTGTAGACTGAAGATCCAGCAAATCACTTTGTCAATTTGTCGGACTAGCTTCTAAAACCGCAACCGCTCAGATAAAAGAGTGTCCATCAATTTGATCTTCAGCAATTCCACGCATAGGGTTTAGGGTACAGACAATTCACAAACAATCAAGTTGGCAAAAACAATTAAGGTAAACCTGCCTATGCCAGGCAAAATAACTAATTTGTCATGTGGCCATTACAAAAAAAATCCTTTTTTTTTCTTCATACAAAGACAAATCTGAGAAATGAAGGAAGTAATTGGAATTTTATTTTCTGGAGAAACTAAGTATGAATTAGTTCTGAACTGTTCTGCCCAATTGGTCTAAAAGAATCTGTAGACTACCCCAAATCAGCAAAAAGTGTTTCTATAATGGTCATCTTACCACCTAAAGCAATCACCAGATTTTGTAACATGGCCATGACATGAAGGAATAAAAAAAATAACTTTCTATGACAAGTTTACACTAGAAAGGTGTAAGTGTCCTATAACAGTCAACCCTGTCTAGAAATCATTTAATATGGTATTTGAATTGAGAGTTTTGGACAATAGAAACCTGAGTGTAGCCTTTATTAAACAATACTCAAAACTATAGGTTCAGATCACAGTTCAATAAAAAATAAATAGGGGGGCAAAAAATCACTTGAACACACATCGTTAGTTATAGATACACTAAGTGATCTCCGTGTGATTAATTTTAACACAATAAAAAAAAAAGAATCCAATCACTAGATTTCAAATACGCCAAACAAACATCCATTGTTGCAAACAATTTGCAACAGACAATTTGTATATTAAGCTTGAAAAATAGTTTTGTATGAATATGTGCAACAACTGGACAAGCTAAGACTAGCAAAAAACTGAGAGAGAGGCAAGAGAATTTTCTAACTATTTAACTTCGGCTCCAAAAATGATTCAAAAGCTCCAAGGCACTAAGTCAATTTGCCCCTCTTCTAATCCTGACCATTTGCCTCCTTTACAATCTGTTCACAATATCAAATTGCCTCTAACACTTTGTCGGCTTTAGATGGTCAAATAACCTTCATACGTATATTCTGGTGACCCTGTATTTGAGTTATGCTTAGTGCACAAACTATTGTAGAAAACCAATTAGGCGGCATACACTTCCCAAATTTTCAAATAATTGATAATTCCTACGAAATTTTTTTTTTTCAGTTGCTCTTTCTATTCTTATTGTTTTTTTAAATAGATCTTTCTATGTCACTAATCAGTGTAGAAATATAACCGAAAGCCCTAAAATTTAAATTAACCTATGTACCCTAAATCCTAAATCCTACACCCTAAAACCTCAGTCTTGGTACATTTTGTTTTTTGCTTTTTCTAAAGAAAAGGGATGTTCTCACTTCTTTAGGATACTGCTATATTTATGAAGATATTGTTACCTTTATAAATATATTATGCTAATGGCCTAAGCAATATAATGGACTATTTAGTATATTTAAATGGTATGAAAATTGAGGCTACTAAATTATATCTTTTAAAGCCTAGTATCTTGTATGCCCCTCCCACCCTCCCATCTTTCTTGATATTTTATAAAAATTACTCTAAACTTGTTTCAATTGTTGAGGTTTGGTTGAAGCTTTTTTTAGGCTCAATCAGTTAGATGAGTTGATGGCATTGTATGACTTGACTTGCCATTAGCTTGAATTTAACATGACCATGTTAAAATGACGATTTTACATCACATGGCTCAACCATGCTATACCATGGAGTTTTTTCAAGTGGTCCTAATTTAATCATGGATTTTATGATTTAAAGCTAGGATAACTACATTAGGTGGAGTCTAGTACAAGTTGGTTGACTTGACTGGCTTCTTTCCTCTTATTGGTTGTACATTAAGCGGTGAGTATAATTTCACTTGACTAACTTGACATTATGACAGTTGGTAAATGTGAATTTGAATTAGTGGTCCAGGTTCTTTTCATAGGTGGGAGGATTTGAATCCACCAATGGGATTGCCTTCTAGAACAAGTTTGACTTGACTAAAGCCTGTTTCCCTCCAATTTAGCTATCTTGGGGCCCAAGGCATAGACTACTCTGAGCCATGGCTGAACCAAGCCATGGTTGGAGTCTATAATATAAAGAGATGGCTAAATCTATTCTGGTACCAGCACAATTTGGTGTTTTGGCTAGTTTCCACAAGTAATTTAGCAAGGCTTACAGGTGTTTGAAGTGTGGTGATCAGAGATGGCGTTTTCACAGGTCTTTCTGTGATGCACAATTTGTTAGACTGGGAGTTGTTGGCCATTTTTCTTGTGTGATATTTTGAGCTTTACTGGTTTTGTTTTTTCTATTTGTAATTGCAATAACAAACTATTGTGGGCTGTAGACACCTTGCATGCGGCAACTAACCTCATTTTGTGATGTTGGATGTCATGGGTGCAGGTGAGGTCCACAACCTCTTTGGTTAATTCACCAAGTAGACAGCTTATTCCAAGACTATGGCAACTTTTCTTTTGATTAGGGGTTCTAAGTCACTGTACTTGCAGGATTTAGATGGTGGCTTGATTTTTTAGTTGATTGTCACCTGACATTTGATTCTATTAAGAATCTTACTATGTTATGGTCCTAATTTGATCTATATTGGTTTATTTAAATAAATTTGTGCATTAGTTAACTGAGAAACTTTGAGATGATTTGATGGTATCTGTGACTTGATGGCTTGATATGAGGGGCCTCTGTCTTGTTTGTTAGATTTTGGAATATATGAGTCCTGTAAAGTTTATGATTGTTTTGAAATTAATAGGATGGGCCTTGTATGAGGATGTCCCTCCCACCTACTCGGGTTGCCTAAACCTTAAACCCTAAATCCGATTGAATACTTATCATGTGTAGGAATAAGCGTAAATCCTGAACCCTGAACCCTAGAATCCTATAGAATGAGAAAAGAGTAACTCTAAACCCTAAAATTCACCTTCAAAATAGAATCCAGGTACTCTCAAATCTGAACTCTAAACTGTAACTGCAATTGCAACTATAAACCCTAAACCCTTAAGCTTTCATTCAATAAATCAACCATAAAAAATACTAGAAAATGAATCTTCAGTTCCACCCATTGAAAGTTACGTGGATAGCGGGAAATTATTCCAATTCCATAAAATCTGACCTCTAGTTGCACAAGAAGACAAGTGATTGCACTAATAGCCGGCGAGTATATCAAGACTTTGATTTTCTGGGTTTGGTACTAATGGAGCCGCATTCTGCATGGCCTAATTCTAACAAAAAGTGGTCCAGCAAGTGGGAATAAAGCAATGTCAGAGAAAGTGGATTCTTAATAATCCGTACATTTGGAGCGAATTTGAATTTTCAGAATTTGGTGCCCATATTTTCCCGCCCTTCACCCTCCGATAGGTTCGTTGTGTCTCCCCGTCCCCTTCAAGCCGGATTTCCCCTTGCTTCTCCTCTGCAGCAACGTCAATTCTTCTCGTCGCGTTTCAGATGATTTTGTAGAGTTTCCGCTGAATGCTTTGCCAACTTCTTCCAGAATTTTTTTTATGACCATGCTGCGGACTTCTTGAGAGTGAAGTGAGTAACCGGAGCAGGTGCGCTCGCTTGCCGTAGTTGCTGGAGATTATTCTTTGTAGACATAACGTACTTTTGGTATTGACTACTTTGCGCATATAGTTCTGTAGGTGGTTTTGTACGTTTGATGCCCTCTACTATCTTCAAGGATCGTGTTCTTCTGCTGAAAAGAATAGTGAAATATAGGATCCTCATTCATTAATGTTGTACAAGGGGATGTTCTACTTCAGTCTGACTTCCGTAACGTTGAAGTACGCAGTGTCCGATATGTACGCCGTTTTTTACGGAATTTTCATTTAATGCATATTCGATGAACAGTACATCCTCGTGTCGACGATAAGGATAGACCGTAGAGAAACTTAATCCCGTGGATGTATCCTCGAGTCGATGATAATTCTTGAATCTAGCATGTCTTCTGATTATCGTCAACTCGAGGATATATATGATATAATTAGAATTAGTAATGACTAGTAAAGTATATCCTTGACTCAATGATAGACCATTACGTATGTTGTTGCACGATGGGATGTATCCTTGAGTCGACGATAATATATTTGATCTTTTCATAAGAATTAGACGACCTATAATTTTGAGGATTTCTTGAATGTTATCTATATTTGATGTGGTCTTCCCCACGGTAAAATGTGTGGATTCTCTATCCTCGAGTTGAGGATACTACTTGAGGTGACCATAATTACTAGTTTACTTCCATTAATGAGTCGACAACAATTCTTAATGCAGGATGTTTTTTGATTATCGCCGACTCGAGGATATATAGGAAATAATCGTAATTAGGAATGACCACCAATGTCTATCCTTGACTCATCGATAGACGTTTACATATTTAGATGCACGGTGAGCAGTATCCTCGCGTCGGCGATAATATATGTCTTGTTATTGTAGAAATTAGACGACCTATAATTGTGAGGATTTTACGAATGTTGATGTATTTAACGAGGTCCTTGACATGGTAAAATTCGTAGATTCCGTATCCTCGAGTCGAGGATATTTCTCGATGTGACCCTATTCAGTAGTTTGCTTCCAGGATTGTAGACGTGGTTGGTCTTCTATAATAGTGAATTTTCCGAAATATGACAAAATCTTAGTGAACATGTTTTCCGTGTAAATGACACTCAAATGTGAAGACTGGTATCAGTAACCTCAGGTCATATCTCCGATCAGTGAGTCGACGATACCATGTAATTGAACAGTTTCATTTACTTAATAATTATACAATACCTGTATTATTTACAGTCCAGGATGTAAACTATCTGACATTGTGAACGTAGTTTCCTATCCAACAAATTGTATTGAAATATAACAGAATATTAATGGTTTTTGGTCAAGAAAATCACAAGAATAGAATAGTATCAATTACATTAGCAGAACATTCCAATCATTGAATCGACGATGCCTTCGAGTTGAGAGTCATTATAATAATATTTTGGTATCTTATTTGATATAGTCTCTCTGTTAGAAAAGTATTATAGAACCTCTATCCTCGAGTCGAGTTCACATTTTCCATATACAAGATCACAACAGTTTATGTAGATCTGATGGTGACCAGTCAGAATAATGAACAAATTGTCAGGATTAAAGTCTAAATTCCAGAAATAAAGTAGCCTTTGCAGTGTTTATAATGTTGTTATTGTGTAGTTCTGGTCATGTAGTTCTGAATAGTTTGTGAACATCGTTGCTTCGAGGATAGGAATGCCGAGGTGAAGTTCACTAATTATTTTCACAATGAATTACGTCTGGAATATATTTAATATATATTCTGTCATACTTTAGTAAAAAAATTTAGTCAATAACTCAATGATATAGTTTACTTTGATTTCATAGAGGCCTTATCTTTGTTTGATTTCTAAGTATGCAGGTTAGTAACATGGTGTTGTAATAATTTTGGCTGCCACATTTGTTCATGGAGTTGAGGATATGTAATCTTACTGGTGATGTGTATTTTACAGAATGGATGTCCATGGACTTGAAGAGTTTGTTAACCCTGTGCCTGTATTACCTTTTGGAATCGCCGAGTGCAAAGGGATTCCTAGGGCAAAATGGCATCCTCGGGCTGTCACGCTACGAAACGAAGCGGGAGTGGATGTTGCAAATGGAGTCTGTCAAAATGTTGATCCAAGTCTCGTAGTGGACTCGGACCATAGACCTCTCGGTGATAATCGAGTGGCTGTCCAAATTGCAGAGTCTTTGTGTGAGGAGGAAGTTCCGTCCGGTTGGATGTGGTCAATTCATTCTTGGCACATCAAACAAGTGTTTCTTGACGGTGTGAGTTTGTATGACCATGACCAGACAAACATTTATAACACGGTCGTGAACGCCCTTACTCGAAGGGTCCGTAAAGGGGTTCAGTCTTATGAAACCACTCGTGAGAGGATGGAGCCTGATCTCCCTCCGAAAAAAGAGTCCCTTCTCATTGTTGATGCAATCACTCAAGTTTCCACCAAAACATGTTGCGAGAGTAACTGCTTGCAGCCATTTCCGCGTGGGCAAATCCAAGTCCTCCGAACTCAACTCCATATAAACGATGGAGTATATAATCGAAAGAGGTGTCTTCTTGATGTGCATGGTCAAATCCACAAAGATCCTGCCGGCAAGGAATGGATTACTTTGAAGGGTAGAAACGTGTGTCCCACTGCATGGTGGACCATTCATGGGATTTTGAAGGCTACATTTTATAGATACAAGGAAATGTCAAAAAATGGGAAGAAGCCGGAAGAACATGGAAATTTGGGGTCAAAAAAAACAAGGATGCATACCTTGCAGGCTATTGCGACACTAAAAACTATTGTTGTGCCAAATGCTGGCAGAATGCCACACAAGACGAGGATGCTAGAATCGGGAGAGAAAGTCCCTGCAATAGTTTTACTGTCGGCATTCCTTTGGAGTGCCCAGCTGCCATTAATCAATGAAGCCAATGCATCACTAAACTTACAGCCCATTTCTTCTAGTGGTTTGAACAACATTTGACGGACTTCTTTTCCAGATTACACTCCAAAGGCTCGTGGAGACAGTTTTGCTCGATGTGGTTTGTGTGACCAATACAAGCAATTGAGGGCCGCATGCACTCCACTTTCTTATGCTGCGGAGAAATGGTCACAAATTCTAAGTACTCACAATGATGGGCAAAGGGCCCATAGACTAATATACTATTCTAATCGACATATGTCCAAACATTATCCTGAGAAGATGCTAACCATCATCCATGATAAAATGGATCACTTGAAGACCGCTTCTCCGCACTTTTCTCATAAGATCAAAGCAACAGATTCCTTCATGAAAATGCCTATTGCTGTGACAGGTATGATTGCCCGTGGTCATGGGGACGTTCGATACGCACACTATGGACTGGACATCTTCCCAACGGACTCCAATCATACCATTGGGTCCATTGCAAAGTTGTTGCGTGATCTTGAACAAGAACCGAAGAATTTGTCACGCACGTTATTTTCTCAGGAAGAGACGCAATCCATATTAACCAAGGCAGTCTTGGACGGCTCGGATATTTGTTTGGACTCCCTCCTTCCTCCTCCTCCAAAAGCGATCCCAGCTCATCTTTTGCCACCAACATTGGCTCTACAGCTCAATAATGCATCTGGTGACAATAAAAACATATGGGTTTTCGCTTTCTGCTCACTTCTGGTCTACAAAGGCATTTTTCGCAAAGTATTCATCAACTTCCTCATTGTTGGGCACACCCACAAAGACATCGATGCTCTTTTTGGTTGTTGGAGTGGTTTCTTGAAGACGAATAACTACCCCACGCTTCCAATGCTTATGCAATCTTCATGCATGCTGAAAATCACCTGGTCATTCCTCATTTGATCGAGGAAGTTCTTGATTTCAAGCAATTTGTGCACAGGTACATGGGCACCGGCGGAGATTTTTTGGAAGGCCATTCCAGATCCCAACAGTTCAAATTCCATATGGACTTAGCTAGTGGATGGCCTTTGATGGAGTATAAAAATTTGTGTACGGATAGAGATTGGTTGCCAGATCACGGGAAGGGAGTTCGTTTGTGGTTTGAGACCAAAGACAGTCTTCCCAAGGTGCCAAGCGGTGTTCCACCACCTTTGCTTCCACAGAATACGAAAGCGTTGGATGAGATAAAAAAGGATTTGAACGGGTTCATTGCCTTGTGGAGTGCAATGGCTGATGATCCGCTATCCGGAGATTTCAGGAGGGTCAATGGTCCTATTAAGGAATATTGGAAAAGTGTGAGAGTTGCTTTGGATGCACCCTTAGAACCGCGTGCAACATTGAAGGAGACGAGACAATTTGCCGGTAGAGGGAGGTCATGGCACATCAAGATGATGCACAGGATGTGCCATTCGTTGGACGTAGGCGTGATCGCCCATGTGCTTCTTTTCGTGTTGATCGCGATACCTTTGCAGGTTACTTTCTCGTGGTGCGTCCTGCAGATGATGACCCGAAGCCATTTTGGCTTGCTAGAGCCATTACAAATCCGAATCCGGATCCAGGGCATATGCATATGATTGAAATCCAGTATTGGACACCAGCTGGAGAAAGATACATTGATTTGGAGACATATGATGGATGGAACACCAAAAAGGGGAATGTGTGGCGCGAAGATTGGATAATATCTCCGACATGGTCAAATATGGATTGCATCATGACAGCCTGGAAGCCCCATATTCGAGAAGGGGCTTCAGGTCCAAGGGTTGCAATTGCAAAGCCGCAAATTGACATCATCAAAGCATCAATGGTAGCTTTTACAAGTGATATGAACAACAATGAATCTGCAATGGAAGGTTGAATAGTGTGTAGTTACGTAAGTAGATTTGATTGTAGGGTTTGAAGTAGAATGGACTTTACTCTAGAAAAAAATTGCATTTTACTGGTCAAAAAGTGTGTTTTACTTGTCAAATCTATGTTGTACTTAGCAGAGTAGTATCATATTGGTTAAACGTAGTTTTCTACTAGTGCTACATTTACATGTTTTGATATATTTGGAAACATACATAGTTTTGATTTTATTATAGTAGAGTGTGTATGTAAGAAATATTTATTTCTATTAATAATATATGATTTTCTACAATATTTTTTCTCTAAATTCTTCAATTAATATAGTCATTTTGAAATTTCTTTGGTTTACATCTTTTCCACGTGAAAGTGTGGACATCATCATTCTAAAGATTAGTCTTCAGTTAACATGTTAAAGTCTTTTTTTTAAAGAAATGTTTCATATGATGACCCCGTAAGGTTTATTTTATTTGTTCAATTCAAAAAAATAAAATATAAAAAAATTGATTGTAAGTTCTTTTTACTTTTTTAAGCCGTTGCACCATAATTAGACATGTATTTTGAGTCTTCCAAGTCTCAATTTCTTGAAAAATCTCAATTTAATGAACTCTTTTCTAATCTAAATATAGTACAAAATTAAAATGAGACCTCCACTTGCCTCAAATTAACAAATAAGGCCTTCTACTTACTATAACCAAAACCGGAAGAGGTACAGGATTCAAACACTCCTTCTGAGTTTCCGGATAGGTCGATGTGTGTAAGTCTTTTAGGAGGAAAGATTGGAAGTAAGTCAATACGTAAGTGTAGAACTTCTGGTTCTCCTTGAGTGTGTGTGTGCGTGTTAGAATTGAGGATCAATTCTTGATTCTTGATCCAGTTTTCATATAGAAATTACAAACTAAATCCCTGTGGAACAATATACGAGTCATCTAAATGGTAATTTAACCAATAATAAACACCAACTGGAGGATTAGTACTTTCTTGTGCTACAACACAAAAAAGTGAACTCCGGCGGATAATCTAAATACCACGAGCTCAATTTGAGGTTTGCACTCGTTCACTAGCGCAATTGCGCCGGTGAGAACATATAGTGCTCGGAAGAGACATCTAACCACATTCCAAGAAAAGGAGTCAAGTCCCGCCTTGCGATTGCTCCATATTTAAAATACCTGTACAAATCAAAGAAAGTAAAAGGAAATAATGGTCAAGGTCAAGAATTGACAAATTCACCTAAGCATATCGCAACGATAACATGAAATGGGATTCTTATTGATAAATTGCACGTTTGACAACCAGGTTGGAGCCTTTGTGTTTTTTGAAATCCTCTAACTTCATGAACACATCTGGTCCCCGAAACTGTGTCAAAAATGCATGGTCTCGCACTCAAATTTGCCATCCTTCAATATAATCCGCAAAATTCTCTGGCTCGTCGAAAGAGTCCATAGCCAACGTCAACTGGTCCTTCTTCACAATATTATTGAGCATTTCAGTTCCCACTTCTTTGATCTATGCAAACATATGAAATAATTAGTCACATGCAACAATCTTTGTACGAGCACTACAATATGGATTTGATGTCAACAAGGACTACATAACCTGCCTAAATAAAACTTTTAAAAACTTCAAGAAAATCACTTATCCCTGCATACCAACATGCCTTTGGCAAAAACGACCTTAACTCAATCTCTCCAACTAGCTTCGAGGGAAATCTTCAAGCCTCCCTTGTCATAATTGATGAGTCCACCAACGTAGCCATTTCACCTTCTACTCTTTGCTGACATTAGCAATTGCAATCAACTGCAACTTCTCTAGCATCATTTCCGGGGTGATGTTGGAGCTCCAGTGGCGCTCAATCTGAAGCAATAGATATTTGAAGTAAGAAAGAATACATAACAAGATAAGAACATAAGAACACCGTGAGAATTGGCAATGTCGTCTTACCTTTTGAAGCCATTTGTTCCCGAGATTAGGATTGGCAACAATTATTAGTTTCTGTAACTTCTGGATCAACTTTGATGTCTTTTCCTTTGTTCCCAACCTCATGGCTGCCAAGATGCCCTCCTCTAACTGATCCTCTTCTGGAGTTTCCTCTTCGTACAGTCTAACTACAAACATGAGCTGCCGCCGCTATTTCGTACTGCATAATAACATTGAGATAAGTAAATCCTAGGAGAGAATGTCATATTAAAAATATCAATAGAAATCACTAGTTTAATAAGATTTATTATCCGAAAAATAAATGACCGACATCGAGTACCAACTCTTCTGAAGATTTTGTTGGCATTGACACATTTCAGTGTCACTCAGGTGCTCAGAGAACTTCTTTAGTGGCAGTAGTCTTTATTTGCACACACGATGCAGCATATGTACGAGACTGGTCTTGATGAACAAATTCTCTGCATGCCTGAAAAAGGAAATGAAGCAGTTAAATTGGACCTACATTACCGCAAAAAATAAACGAAATGAAAAGCACAATGAAATGTGGCACTTACTTGTTGATGGCGTGCATGACATCATCGATTCTTTCTTTTGTCTCAAGAATAATGGAATCAACTAAAATGTGCCAATCCCTGTCGCTATCATGGTGCTTCTTTATACAAGAAGTCCACAACAGCAGTCTGTAGTTACCATTACAAACAAAAAACTTGGACTTTTGAAAATCTTGCAAGTCTAGAGTTGCACTGAGAAATGCATTGAAAAGGTCATTCTCCTCATTCCACATCAATCCCCATGTCTCTTTCTCTGCATCAGAAACCATCTCTGTCTCTCCCTGCTCGTTAGTAACTAACACATAAAAAACGCATGATCCATCTCTATGGCTGTGCAAAAACTTTTGTTCCAATTTTGTGAGGTTACATTGGAGTGCAAGCCTAACCATTGGCATTGGAGCAAGACAGCACAATGGAATTTTTAGCCGAGATATGGAATGAGGTTTCAATCTTAAGTCGGCTATGGACGCAACATAATTGACTTTCTAGGCTCTCCTTAAGGCATCCTTGGATTTGTACTTTTCCTTGATCTCCACCACGTCCTCGACAAAAGTGTTACCCTCTTCATTTCCTTCTCTAGTGATAACATGCTCCCCTGCAAATTGGGTCTGCCAATCAGCATCCCTCTAAAATTCATCAAAAGATGAAAAGATACGCGTTAGTTGTAAAATGAGATGACACCAAATTGGATGGTAATCAAGCCACCCTTGGTACCAAGAGCAAACCCCAAACTAGGTAGTTCTGATTGCAAAACCAAGACAAATACAATATGAAATAAGTTAATATGAAATAATGGTGAATATAAAATATTAGAAGAAACCCGTGTTTTTTTTGACGTCTAAAAACTGGATGTCAAATTTTTTGGACATCCAATTTTTAGACATAAAAAAAAACACGGGTTTTTTATAGTGAAATGAAGAATATAAGAAATAGAAAAAGGAACTATTCAAAAAATAAATCACACATAATGATATTAGTAAGTGTTAGTAAGATATTGCTGAAGTTTTTGTCGTCATAATCAACCTCTGGGCGACAAAGGTAGAAAGCTCCAAGTACTTTCAAATTTCCAAAAGGAAATGATTAAGGCAATATTGATATTCAACTAGTGAAGAATACAAACTAACTTGACTATACATTCTTCTAAAACTAGTTTTCCTACACATAGGTGCCGACGACTTCAAGCGGTTATATCAATGCAAAGGACCCATTGTTTTCCTTTCGGCATCAAGGGAAGTACCTCAATCACCAAACTTGACTGTCACATTAGATATCTTGCATGAAGCACATAATCGGATTGGCCTATCTAAGTCTAGACGTGAACATTGCATTCAAAAGCTTCTGCCCTCTGTCATTGCTGAAGGCTGCACTACACTGGGAAACAAGAATTTTCTAAATAAGTCATTCACTTACACCAACCATAATAACAATGACACATTCAAAGAAGTCGAGACAAAAAATTATGGGACCCAATTCTTGGTTGTCCATGATACAATAAATCAGAGAAGATAAACATCCTCTTGTTCTTGTTCCCGTTCTGTTGAGAAGCATAGAGTTGGTACAACGTCAGAGACTTCATAGACTAGGTCAAGCGTACCAGACCAATTCTTGGCCTCAAAGCCTAAGGGATCCTCACGCAAAGATGTTTTGATAATTTTGTCAACGTAAACATAAATCCATATGATCTTGTTCCCGTTTTGTTGAGAAGCATAGAGTTGGTACAATGTCTGGGACTTCATAGACTAGAGCAAGCATATTGGACAAGTACTTGGCCTCAGAGCCTAAGGGAACTGCACGCGGAGATGTTTTGATAATTTTGTCAACGTAAATATAAATCCATATGATCTTGTTCCCGTTCTGTTGAGAAGCATAGAGTTGGTACAATGTTAGAGACTTCATAGACTAAATCAAGTGTACCGGACCAGTACATGGCCTCGGTGCCAAAGGAAACCTCACGAAGAGATGTTTTGATAATTCTGTCATTGTCAATTCAAATCCATCTGAGGCATCCCGAGGTATATTGTTTCCTAATTTTTGATGCCATCAATGTGTCACCGCAACCCTTGTCCCCTCGGGCCAAGGGATGTCCATGCTTTTTGGCTATAGTATCAATCATAGGAAGAAGCTGATGGCATATCGGAGCCTCGGGATAAAGGTGGATCAAAATTTCTCAATGACTGCCTTCCATCAGTACCAAAGGCAGTGACCAAGTTCGCTCTTTTGATTTAAAGTTTGGAGGACCCCAATTCCTGATCATCCTGCTTGGTGCTGTCCTATCCCATTTCTAACAAAGGCTAGTGTACACCTCAAATTCTGCAAAACAGACAGAGGAGGACGTCACAGTGAAGGAAAAAGAGGGAGATGAAGAGACTTGTGAGTATCCCGAGATTTTCCCCTCGGCACCGATAGATGATTCTCGACCGAGTGTAGCTAATTAACAATTATGTATTCTAGCCTAAATCGATTTGACCGAAACAATTTATAATCTGAACCTTCTAATCTGGTTCGACCTCAATACCACCAATTCTGTTGTGACGCCTAACGGATCGAAATTAAGCATACAGAAAAGGAAGCAACAAATTCTATTTGTAATGTAAAGATGTAGAGATGACGCGAGATAATCTTCCTTCAAGTCTTTTTAGAATGATTTAAGGTATCGACTTGGTGGGATCAACGAGATCTACCAC
Organism: Antitrichia curtipendula; assembly: GCA_951230915.1. NCBI lineage: Eukaryota > Viridiplantae > Streptophyta > Bryopsida > Hypnales > Leucodontaceae > Antitrichia > Antitrichia curtipendula. The sequence goes on from OX579637.1 coordinate 28,097,600, forward strand.
ATGTGGATGGATTCCTCCCATTGCCACCGAGAGATACCCTAAACCACTGCGAGGTAATCTAAGTTTAGAGTTTAGGTATTTAAAATTTACCTCATTTTCTGCAGAGGTTGGTGTAGCTGTGACAATGGACACCACTCCTACTACTTTGTCAGCATTGCTCCCGCTTACATCACCTTCACCTTCTTGCGCCTCCATTGCAACACTTTGGGTTGCTGGTCTTCTCGCCATTTCCTCCGCCTTATACCAAAGACAAAAAACCATGCATAAATCCTAACTGAGAAGTGAGCTCACACTCCAAAAATCCTGGCCTTGAATTCAGCGTGTGTAGTACTTTAGGAACGACTAGTCGCAAGTGAAGACACAATGGAAAAACTCTATAATCGCTCAAACCATGCGCAATACTGCCAGGACAACTAGTTGCAAGTAAACCTATAAAGGAAAATTACGATAACAAATGAAGCCGTGCATGATACTCTAGAACAATGAGTGCATGATAATCTAAGAACAATAAGTGCACAGATGAAACCGTGTACGATACTCCTGGATCAACATGTCGCAAGCCGTGGTCGTAATGGACTAATCACTGCATCAGACCAGTTCGTTAAAGACCCCGATAGGTCGCCTGTACGTCAGTGGATATGGTGACCGGAATGTCGGGTATTTCTCAAGCCCTACGTCTCTTCGGGTAGATAATACATTGTAACCATAAAGTTTCATGTGTTTGTTTTTTTGTAAATCTCAAACAAATATCAATGCCCAAAAGTGATCTCAACAGTGACTGGTCCATACTCTTTGACCACTGCAACTCTTTGTACCTCTATTCTTAGACCATTGCAACTCTTTCCTTGAAGAATATAGGATTTTCCTATCCTTCCTCCTCTTCCTATAGCTGCACCAAGAACTACTATCAGTAATACAGTCTGAATTAAGCATAAGACTAATAGTACATACTCCGGAACAACAATGAGAAGGGTGGAACAAAATATGGAAAGAAATGTGAACGATCATTTATCATTATATAATGATGATGCTTTAGGAGTGTATCTCAATGAATCACCTATTGCAAGCACTGCATTTGTTGCAATATGATTGAGGCCATCATGTTTTAGACCTTGTGGCCATTCAAATTAGCAAAATTTATGTTACTATTTACTTTACAATTGTCTAATCCAATCTGGAAAACCTGACATATATGACCACATTAACGAAAACGAGTCAAACTGTCACAACTTGGAAACTTGATTTCTGCATAGATAGAGTAGAATAGATGGAATAGATAGAATTTTTTTAGTTTTTGTGTTTAAAAAACGGTAGTTGTCTTTTGGAGAAGCTCAGGTTTGGAATACGGTTTCATCCGAAAACAAGTTTCCAATCCGACTACAGGTTTCTGATCTGACTACAGTAGGGTATCCGAGAATGGACCAAAACGCCACCACCTACGGACTAGGGATCCGGACTATGAGGCTAGGGGACGCACCTCAGGAATGGAACCCTAATCCTGTTCTAATCCAGGAACTGGTAGCGGCACTTTGAATACTTAAGAGCCACCACCGCCCCATCTCTCCTCACTTTTTAAATTTCCCGAACTCCTTTACGCGTAGATAGTTGAGAGATAGTCTGGGGAGAGTGCGTTTACAGATAGAGAGAGGTGAGGCCAGATTAGGGTTTAGCATGTTGGTGCAAACATGGCGGAAAGTAGCGGACCGAAATCTGCTAAAGCGTCGGTCGTTGCCCGGATGGTCAATCCGACTATACCGATTGATTCTACCGCTCGCCATGAGTTGGAGTAGGACCTAAAACAATTAGGGTGTGCCGGGTTACTAGAGAGGCTGTGGAACTTGAGAGGGGAAGATTTGATTCAAGAGTTGATCGACGGGACTTCAAACCAGTACGAGCTCACGGTCCGAAGACAGCCCAAGGGATCGATGGAAGACATATGGGCGGAAGTCTACTTGTTCTGGAAGTTCGGAAAAGGACTAGCTTCTTGGGCGGATAAGTACACCACCGGGAAGTTCCGGAACCCACCTCACGCGAAAGAAGGGTATGCGATTAGTGACTGCGTAGACGAGCGACATAAGAAGATGTTAGAATTTCTAATCCCCATACTGTATCTAGAAAAGCCTAGCCGGGTCACAATTACGGTCGCCAGTATGATCTTTGGGGCAATGGAAGAGAGGATAGTGCATTGGGGGCGGGTCATGGCGCAAGTGGTCACGAAGCTCGCGGATCATGTATCCAAGAGCAGGTACAGTCCTATCAGCCCCTATCTCCCGGGGAGATCACTTAGAGGGTCCATTAGGAACTACGTGCGTTAAGATTTTAGACCCCCTATTTTATGTTCTAAAATTTAAGTACATGAAAAAGAAAAAAATATGAGTAGATTTTCCTACTTCAAAAGTTTATGTTTTGAATTATTCATAATTTTATTTGTTAATTATAATTAGTTACTAATTTTTGAAATAAAAAGATACACTACAACGCTGAAAATAACTTTCACACCCCTATCTTATATAAGAAAAAATCGTATAAAAAATACACAAAAAATTCTCAAAAATAAATCTTTACTGAAAGTTCCTATTCCTTGAATATTGATGCAGTGGTCATCTACATGCATTCTTCATGAATATTTGAGTTGAAAAACATGCCATTTTAGTTCATTTTTCAATGTTCTCTAGAAATCATTTAATATAGTATTTGAATTGAGAGTTCTAGACAATAGACACCTATACCCTTTATTAAACAATACTCAAAATTATAGGTCTAAACCAAAGTTCATTAAAAAGTAAATAGGAGGGCAAAAAATCACTTGAACACATGTGGTTAGTTATAGATAGACTAAGTGATCTCCCCGAGCCCTATCTGTTCCACCTCTACCACCACAGGGACGTGCTGACATCGGACGAGGTGTTAGTGTACAAACCCAGAATGGCACTGGTCAAATACAAGCTCACGGACGAATTGGAGCGAGACGACCCAATTTCCAAAGAGGAGGAGGATCTGAAGGATGACCCCTTGGAGAGAAAGAAGCCCAGGCGCAAATCAACAGACCCGGCTTCACAAGGAAAGCAACTTGAGTTGGAACTGGACGAATTCAATCCAATTCTAGAAGAAGAAAAGTCGGTGCTCCGGGAATTCTTCGACATAGGATTTGACTGGGTGCCCCAAGCCTGGAACTTGCACCAGAAGGCCATCGAGTTTATGAATGAGGTGGCGATCAAATTGAATGTGCCACCTGAAGAAATTATAGAGGAGATAAAGCGGACGCCGAATCCGGAAGCTGTCCGGCAAAAAGAGGAGCAGATTCAGACTTTGAAGAAAAGCTGAGAGGAGGCAAAAAGTCGGATGAACTGGGCACAAGGAAAGTGCGAGGCGGCACTGAAAAACGAGAGGGACGCTATGCAACTGGTCCGGAATCTCTAGTCCTTGGTCGACCAGCCGGCAGACGTGGTAAACAAAGCAAGGCTCTACGACGCGCAGCTAGTGTCTGGGGACATGTAGCCGGATCCAAAGTTGTCATGATCCTGATGGATTTTGAGGCGCAGATGGAGAAGGTGCTTAAGGAAATGTAGACCTTGGTGGCACGGGTTGATTAGGATAGGGCAATGGACTTCTTGTCCTTTCCGGAACCGGATCTCACCACCAACCCATATTTCCAGACTCCGCAGAAGCCGGTGGTGGGGTTTCCGGTCTAGTCACAACCAGAAGGGTTAGTTTCACTGTTAAAGCTACATGTACCGCAGGAGTGGTTGATACAAAGGGGTTTCTCTCCAATGCAGAATCCGGTGGAGGGGCAATGTGTTCAGACACAGGGAGGAACTTCTATTCAGACCCAAATCCAGTTGCAGGAAGAAGGCAAGCAGATCAAGAGTAACTTGCTTGACCGGATGGGAGCTTTGGAGATTCTGGCAAAGACTCATCCGGAAGATTTCGAGCACATGCAGGAGGAGACTTCGCTGAAGCCTCCATTGCCAAAACCAGCCGAGGACCCGATCGACCTCGATTCGCCGGTAAGGCCCATAGAGATCCTCGAATCCAAGAAAGAGGACTTTGAAACGGAATCCGCCATGGAGAAAGATGAGGAGGAAGACTCTCGAAGAAGAGGAAGATCCAAACTTGCGCGGCCAGAAAGCTCACACCTCTATTAAAGACCAAGAGGAGGACATCTATGGCTCAAATAGGGAGCAGCTCAAAGAAGACAAGGAAAGTAGGATTTAAGTAGTTAGATTTGAACTTTTGGTTTTCTAGAACGGATTTTCCGTATGTGGGCCCATTTCCGGATTTTTAAGAAAAACTGCATTGGCGTTCCGGATATCTTGGATGCGTCAGCGGTTGGCCATCTGGATTTTTGGATGCGCTTTTTCCTTTTTGTTTTAGTTTTAAATGGTGGGCAGGTCTGTTGCCCATTCATTCCATCCTTGTGTGCTTTCATGTTTGCATTTCCTTACTTTAATCTGAGCCACCAAGTGGACTTTTCATGCTCTAAGTGTTGTACGGAGGGCTTGGGTTGTGTGTTTGAGTGTTTGTGAGTTGTGAGGAACCGGGAAGGAGGAATCCGGATTCGCGTTGTTCGGGTTTAGAATGAAAGGGAGGATCTGTGACGGAGCTAGATCGTATCTGGAAGACTTGTGTATTAGAGTCTTTAAAATACTGGAACGGTAATCCGATTGGAGTGGTGAGGGTGAGGTCATGGGACTGAGATCGATCCCGTGTGGAGTTAAGCGGCCACCAGGGGAAAAAACCCCACTTATCGGAAGATCTGCCAACTGCAGTGTTAGACTACTTCCTAGTAGATTTCCCCTTGTGTTGAATCCGGATAGTGTGTATCTGTCGTTGTACTGGAGAGGAGTGATCGGATTTTGCGTGACCTGCTTCCCAAATAGGCCATCCGAAAAGTCGTAAGGAGACGAAAACTTACTTCATCGCATCACTGAGATCTGTTGGTTGTCTTGGGTTGTTCTTAGAGAAGTTAGAGTGTGCAATTTATAAGTGGTGGAGTCCCTGCCCCTTTAAAGAACAAAAGAGGACCCCCTAAAGGTAAAACATGGGTATAATAAACCAAAGAGTAGTAAAACCGGATTCCGGAAGTGGACGGATCCGGATCGAATCTAGAAAGAAGTTAGTTCCAAAAGAGGGGAAAGAGGTTTTGTGTCCCCCTTGGATGTTTTTGAGATAATCTGACTAATCCAAACTCATAGCAACATAGTAGAGTCTCTTGCCTGGGACGACATTCCGTGTCATCTTACCACATTTTGTGTTAAAGATACTTACGTGCTAACTACACATGCGATACAAACGACTCCTTTTGTTTCACCTAATGTCTCTCCATAAATATTCCCTCAACTTATTGGTGACTAGTAGTAATTTGAAAACGAGACTACAATGACGGCCCTATTCACTTAAAAATATAAAAATCGTCTTTAATGGATTTGTAGGAAGGTGGCAAAAGAGAAGGCCTGCAATTCGTCCATAATGTCATTGAGCCACCGAAAGACTATCAAAAGTAAGAGAGAGCATTTTCATTGAAGTTTGAATTGTACTCATTTATGAGCTTGTTGAGCTAATTCTCTAGCTTTCGTATTCATTACAAGGTTATTGTCAATAATGGATACTAAGAAGAAGTGACGACGCTCCAGTACTATCATTTAAAATTTCAATTTCATGTCGTTCAAGTTCCCATATAGTCTGTTTGATTAAACACACTAGTTCACTCATTCATGTATGTGAAAGAGGTTTTTGTCATATTTTTCTTATTACTCTTGTTCTTCATTTTAGCAGCAATGGCTTTCCTTCGAGCGGATGGCTATGAGAATCTACTAGTTCTTCTACTTAGAAATGAAGAGTTTGTTGTAGGGTCTTCACACCTTCTTCATGTTCGATTTGATTTTGTCCAATCCAGTATCTATGTTGAAGAAGAAATTATGTCTGATTCTGGAAACTTAAAGGAGTCCGTCCATATGCACAAAATAGTTGTTGAGGATGGTCATGTGTGGCACCTTCATCGAGGGTGCTCTCGAGCTTATGGATTGCCGTCTATTGTGAGGGTAGCTCCTAGTGAGATTTTATCTCGTCAATCAGAATATTCTACTATGGACATGCCTCTTCCCTGCCGTGACAATCGAAACAATATTAAGCAGGAGCCAATTACGATTGCTAGTAATCCTGTTCAACTTGTCTGTGTAAAGCAAGAGATTCTTGATCCAGTCATAGATATGTTTAGTGAATTTGAAGAAGAGTCTCCTTGCCAACTAAGTCTTCCAGTGACACTTCCTAGTAGAATCTCCAATGACGTCTTGAAAACACCATCCGGTATATACCACACGCCTTCCAATAGTCCTGCTCTATCCAATCACTCTCGGCCACCAACTTATCCAAATAACACACCCGTAGTTAGCATTGTCGAGTGTCTATGGAAGCTAGCATTGGTTCGTGGATCTAGGAATGAAGCAGCTTCATTAGACTACGATTCAGTCATCCATCATAAGGTGCAGTACCTTCCTGCAAACTTTGATGGAGATGTAGTCTTTGAGTTGCATTGTCTTTGTGTTTCATCTTCATCATCCGTTGTAGAGAACTTACATGGCATGGATAAATGATATGATGGGTACACATGGTGTCGTACCATGACTTCCAATATCAACAACCAAGATGGCCTGAAGTTCAAAAAATCTGCTTGTGCAGGACATCTTGTATACACCAACTCAAATTGCGACTACTTAAAGCGATCTTCAAAGCAGAACAAGATCGAGTAGTGTGGTTATACACTCGCTCCATTCCATGTTGGCGCAAACCCTCCAAAGGATTCAAACCTACAGTATAAAATATGCAAATATCCGCCGCATTGTGTTAGTACTTGTGATGCTAGAGTCTATTACGTTTTTGGTGATACTGCACACTTGACCAAAGCATGCATTCATTTAGGGAATCATATGCATCATGTAGCTTGAGGAACATGTAGAGAGTCTTTGGATACAATTTCTGATCTCATTGCAGGAGAGGTTTCAAGAACCCCTAGTGCCACTAACTCTGCTATTGCCTTAGCAACTAGTAAACAGTTTTTAGACAACCACCTCATATACAATGATGAAGGACTGAAGGAGATGTTGTGGGGAAATTTGCTAGAGGATGTGATGGACAAGTTTCAGATACTAAGTTCCCTTAACATCCGAAATGTTATTTTTTCATTTTGTACCTGTGGCAAAAGTTGTACCATAGATAGCATCATGAATATGAAACAAAATTTGAGGTTTGAGTACATTCATGATAGTGTCTTTCATGGACAAGGAAAGGAAAAAATTTATTTATTTAAAATGTTGGTAGAAGGGCCAGTGAGTGGAGTGGACTTGGTAACTTGCATGCAACCCGATGGAGATCTGGAGAACGCATGGGTGATGTTTGATCATGTCAAACGCGTCAAAGATTGGACAACAATGGCCTGGCACGTCTATGACACAGGCTACAGGAAGGTCATGACAATTGCCGTCTGTGACATGCAATTTGAAGACACAGAAATTCAATGCATCTTTTGAAAGTTACTGAACAATGTCATGAAATGCAATGGCGTGGAGAACATAAACTTCAAGGGCTTCATGGCAGACAATACACAAGCAAATTGGAATGCCGTTTGCACTATTTACGATACTGGAAATACAAAAGATGAGATGGTGAATTGTGAGCGAACATGTCTTTTGCAATTGGAGTACATCCATGCATTTCCATACATAGAAGCTCATCAAACCAGACTTGCAACACCAACATACTCGTCTCTGCAAGCAATACAAGGACTCTAAAACCATGGAAGAAGCTGAGATGCGGTACTTAGCGATTCAATTGTGGTGGCTATCATTTGGAGCAGCCTTAGAAGATGCTAGGTAGGAATTGGAGTTATGGCTTGCATTTTGGCACTTCCGATATCAACAATGGGGTAGGTTCATGTAAATGGCACTTTTTTCTACATCATTTCTCTTATAATGTCTTTTTTGTAGAATCAGTTTCATTCCATTGTAAGTATTTTTTGTGAATAATTATCAACTTTCAACAGAAATGTTGATCATTCTAGGTAGTAGGTGAGGCTCTCTTTGGAGCCAAGGGGAACCTTGGCTACCACCTTGAGTGATCAAAATGTTATTGCTTCATTGTAACCAAAACTATGGTTTAGGGTCCAATTTCATTATAATTTTTTTTAGCTTTAATTTGCTACTGTAGATAGCAACAGTGATTACTCAAGGTAGTGGCTAAGGTTTCCCGCGGTGCCCAAGGGAGCCTTGGCCACATAGTATAGAGATCAAAATCCTATACTTTTGTCAAAACCAAACTGTGGCGGTATCCAATGTTTCTTTGAATTTGCTTAGAGGCTCACTCTTTTTTTTTTCCAGGCTCTAAGTGTAGAATAGATGGCAGACATGCCATCATGTAACTTATCCAAAATAGTCCATAACAGATGGTTGCAACAGTCAAGTAGCCAAGGTAATGGTCTATTTGCAGATATTTCCGATAATTGCATTCAAGCTTTCATGCAGATGACAAATTATTGGGCTTTTTTGAAAGGCAATGCATTGAGGTTGGGGCCATCCAAAGAGGAGTTAAAATTACAAGGCACCAGACGCAGCAGAGATCCAAAAAAGATTGCAAAGGCATTGAATGACCTTCCTGGAGCGGCCAATGTTGCATTCTATATTCCTCATTTGGAAGATGAAGAAGTATTTGGTAGTAGTAAGCGCAAGCTTGACCTCCCCATCGTGTTGGATGGTGACTCCCATCGTCTAGACAAGGTCAACTTCTCTCAGCCACAAGTCTAGCCACAATCTACACGTACACCTATGACAACCTCTAATGAAACAGACACGCTAGCGAACTCCGTTGACGCATTACATGTGACGACAACAATGGAGAGCAATTGTGACATTTCGCAGTGGCATATTGCCCAAGTTTTGCATAAGTCAAGTTGCAAATGCCATGCACAGTAGAGAGGTTCAAACATCCGTTGCATTGCCCAAATTGCAAAGGGATCCAAAGGCACTCCAACTCCGACGTATCATGGTAGAAAAAAACAGTATGGTGGGAACAAAGAGATCATCACTGACTTCTGGTTTTGCCCAAATGATATTGAACAATGTGTACAAGGCTCTAAACATGGTTGAATGGATAATTGATTGGCTCCAAGTACCAGATGTATGGCCTGTACTAACAGGCACCAATTTGACTAGCCACGATACACTGCTACTACAAGAGGCCGGCTTTCAGCTTCAATAGAGGCCACCTATGTCACCTCGAAGTTTGTTCACAATGTCTAATGTTTTCAATGCGGTTATGTATGATCAGCCTAGTCCTTTGCATGCAAACACATATCCAACAGCTCGAAGGAGCAAGGCGATTCAACATATTGCAAATGCTCCTACTACAAAACATTGCAATAAGTAGGAGAGTGCTGGTAATGTCAAAGGATCAATCTTACGATTATCCATGCTCCCCTTCCCCGGACTTAGAGCCATAATTTCACTTCAATCCGGAATTGAGCCCCATCAGAAGGTTTATCGCCTTATAGTTGGCATGTACTTGGAGTGCACTTGTCCTGATTTTATTGACATGTCTGTCTCAGCAATTGGTGGACGCCATCAGTACGTGAATTTCAAACATCTTTACTATTTATTTTGTTACTTCTGCAAAATGAATCCAATGGACAATAAGTTTATACATTCTCCAAGCTTCAGCTTTAATGAAGTGAAGCTCCTTCTAATAAAGGCCAGTATCATCAAGGTTCCAAACAACAATCTTGAACATGCCTAGAAGACCATCAAACCATCAAACTTGATGTGATTGACATCTAAGATTGAAAGATTGGAGTTAGATATGTAGCTTTAGAAGTACCAATTTCTATTTAGCCAAATATTGTAATCTGTCAAAGTATTTAATATAGCCTATTTTCATTTCAATTTGCATTTCCATGTAGTTCACTTTATTGCCTTCATAATATATAGTTCTAATATTTTAGACAATATTGAAAATTAAATTATGTATAGAAACTGACTCTAAACTACGGTAATAGGTCTACAGTAATAGCCCCATGTTTATATGTCCATGGTAATAGGTCCACAGCCATAGGTCTTAATTTTTTTTTAATAGTAAATTTTACTATTATTTTTATACTACTTTCTATTTTTAGAAATATTATTGAATTTTCTCAAACTCCAGAATTCCCCGCTCACATAATCCCTGCCTATGCTCATAGGCACGTGCTTGCAAGCTCACAATCTAACACCGTTGAAGGCAAGACCATAGAAGGCTCTCTCTCCCTTGACTTGAGGGTCCTTATTTTGTGCAGCATTGCATCTGCCTCATTCTCCACCAATAATCGTAGAATTGTTGTGGCTTGAAGAGTGTGTGTCCGAGGTGAGGAGTCTAGTATTGTTGGCATACCAACACAGAGCCAAGACTTTTCAGACCAGCTCTTATGAAGTAGAAATCTAGATATTGATTTGCAAAATGAAAAAAAACACAAGTAAGAACTCCCAAGGCATCAAAATAATTTCCGCCCCTAAGTAACTAACACCCCAAAGAACCCTAAAAGTCCCTTGGAATAAACCTAAGGACCAGGGAATGACACGTCACATTCCCTTATCCATAAAACCGTTGACTTCCTACCACACAACAAATTCCACAAATAGTGGAACACAGATTCAAAATTTCCAGATCCGGTGGTCTAGATGCATCTGCCCCTCCAAAAAGTAACTAACAAGTAGCTTTTCCTACCAAAAACTTGAATTTTCACCTAACTCCCTATGTCTGTTCCTACAAATCTTCTATCTACTTCTTCCTTAGCTGCTTTTGAGGTGCTTCACCTAATTTGGCTGCCCCCTTTTTAGCTGGCCGCTTCCTACTGACTAAAGGTTTGCACACCACTGATGCCATACCCTTAGACAACGTCAGAGCATTATCCTTCCCCTTAAAGCGTAAAGGAGAGACAACATCCGGCTTTGAATCATCATCCGTTTTCGTTTCTTTACTTGATCCTGACCTTGACCAACTATCCTCTTGGTTTGAATTATCAAGAGATTCATCTTCCTCTGATTTGTTGCTGACAAGGTTCTCCTCCCTTGCTCGCTTTGGTGTTGTCTTCCGTTTAATCACTATGGATGATGCCTTTAGTGAAGGACCGGAAACTTTGCTCTTGGAAGTGTTTTGATCTTCCTCCTCTATCCGGTATTGACTTCTAGTTTGGGATCCGGATGTAGACCCCTTTCTTGTTCTAGACTCAATCCGGCTGGCTGGTTTCAAAGACTGTAGAGTCTTCATACTACCCTTATTCCTTTGCTCTGCGGATTGAGGCGAAGAAAATGTTGGCACTACCTTGGAAGAAGTCGCTTCCTTTCCTCAACCGGATCGTTTTCTCGTTTCCAGTTATGGATGAATCTATTGTATGATGGCTCTCATCTCCAACAAATTTGTCTCTATCTTCTCTCCAAAATCTACCAAGACGGACACAAGCTTTGGCATCATTTGCGATCCTTCCTTCATTATTTCAGAATCAAATAACTTGGTTTTGTTTAATACATCACCCAGATTCCCGATAAAATTTTGGATCCGGATAACGGCCTCATGATTCTCCAGGGAAAGTCTTGCATCTTCAGACTTCTGCTTCAACTGGGCCTGAAGATCTTTCACCTAGCTAGATAAGTCTTCAATCCTATCCTCTAACTTTTTCACTCCCTTGTTTTGGAAAAGACCCTCCACTTTCTTATACAAGTCAGTGGGACTGGCCTTTCCTAGTAACTCACACAGTTTCTGGGTGGACTCTCTTTCATCGGAAACTTGATCTCTAAACTTTTTCAGCTCTTTTATGGTCTTAAGTGTGTGGATCATTTTTCCGGTCTGTTGCACAAACTGGATCTTTTTTCCTACTACTCTCGGCTAAGGCTTCTCCTTTCCCTTGGATTCCTCTTTCCCCTTCCGGTCTTTAAGAGACATCTCTGGACTTCTCTTCCTTTACCTCTACTTCCGGTCTAGGATTAGTCTCGTACTGGAGCATCACTGCTATTGACTTGTAGGCGGATCTCTCCTTGTCTCTCAACAAATCTAAAGACTAATATAGATGGAAAAAAAATGGCTAAGGGCGGAAGATTTAGTCTTTCTAGCCTCCGCACACATCTTCAGAACTAGATCCCTCACTACCTTATTCCAATGCACATTTCTCTCTCCTGAAAGTGCTCTAAAGATAGTATTGGCTAAAGTAATTGTAATCCGGGTAGGTCTCTCCAAATTCAAGATCGGGAATAGAAATTCTAACACCCTCCTGTGCCTCTAGTTTGCACAATCTACTACTGCGTAGCCATCCTTGGGGTTGACAAGGTGAGAAAATTTACCATTACAAAACTTGTCCATCCGGGAAGCCCATCCTTCTCCTTTCGGTGGAAACCCGTATACCAGCAACCATTGCTTCATTGTCCAGTTGTCCGGTTGAGCCCTCAGAGTTGTCTCCCACTTGTTAGATGGATCCGCCGTTGTCTCCTTTATCATTGCTTCATCTTTCAGGTTCCATAGGACATCATGGAAACCTTGACATCCAATCTGGAACGGATCCTTTCCCAGAGTTTGTATCTCTTTCTTCTCTTTCGGCAGACCTGGAACTACTGATCGGAGGGCAAGCAGGTTCAGTTCCTCATCTCCTTCAACTTTCACCATCTCTCCTCACTCTCTAAGAGAAGACCACACAACTAAGACTTACTACACCAAGACAAAAATACAATTTCGAGTATCCGGTTTCTACTATCTTCTTCCTCTCTTAGCCATGTACTAAGGAAACTGGAAACCCTACAACTCTCTTGCCAAAACACTCACAATAGTACACAACCCCTTAGTTCCAAGAAAACAAAGATACAAACTGATTGAGGTGAGTGGAATGACCCCTATTCACCTTCTCTGGAATCCGGTTCCGTAGTTGTTGATTTGACCGTTGCGGCTATCTCGCGGATTTTTCTATCTTTTTTTTTTTTCCATTTGGTTTCCGATAGTATCCGTTGGTGCGTAATTGAGTTCCGATTCCGTTTCCGGTACATGGGAAAGTCCGCTGGCTCTCCAGATTGATCCTTCTGGATTCTGGTTTTTGATTAGGCTGGAAATGTTAACTTCTACCATTAACCATATTAGATACCCAATGTTCTATTAATCTATAACTTTAGTATTTTATCCCCTTCTATCTTATAGAAATGAAAAAAATATGCTAAAGGTAAGTCCCTTACTTCTAAATCTACATGAACAAACCTATTGTCGCAACCAAAATTTTTGGTTTTTTCTTGTTTATCTAAAAGATGGAACGGAAATTAGCAATTAGGATTCAGATTCAACTTAGAGACAGGAAAAAACTAAAAATAAACAAGGGTAATAAAGTCATGGAATAGTTGGATCTGATCCGGTCCAAGTATCAATACTCAAGAGCGGAATAGTATCCGGAAATGTCGAAGATCGGATTAGGGTTAGACCAGATTGACAAGGACTGGATTGGAAAAGGTCATGATGACTAGTCTGGGCCCTGAAACTATATAAAGGCTGGTCTTCTCAATTTCACTCTTTTACTCCCTTCGAGTTTTGAGCGGATCTTCGCTTTGTTGTGTTCTAGGACCGTGGTGTGTGAAGACTCAGGCATGACTGTGTGAGTGCGTGAGTGTGTGGAAGGCAAGAATGTGTTAGAGTGTGCTGTAGGGTTAGATTTCCATGCCCACAAGGATTTATGCGATTTTTCGGTTGAGATCGGAGAGAGAAAGTGAGAACAGAACGTGCGGCTAGAAGAGGGTGAGGTAGCGATGGAAAGGATCCAGCTAAGTAAAAGTTTGTGTCCATGCCATAGCTCCACAAGCATAGACCGGGGCCGTCCAGTTCCTCCGCAACCGTGGTTAAACTTTGGAAGGTGATTCCGATTATCCCTTCCAAGGACAAGGAGAAGGAGTAGCTTATGGTGGACCTCGCCACGATGGATTGCCCATGGTTGATAGATAAACCCTAGAGATTTAGAGAGGAGCAGATGGTGAGAGAGTTGATAGGGAAGTTGTCAAATCAATTTGACAACACCATCCGGGGTGTTCCAAGCGAATGGACGGTAGAAATGTGGAGAGTGGTCTACAATTTCTGGTTAGGGGGATGGCAAGCCGGAAGGACGAGTTCATCCGGGGCAAGTTCCGGGGAGAAGTAAATCCAAAGGACGGATACGCGGTCAAAGATTGCGTAGACGACCGGCACCGGAATCTTCTCTAGTTCTTGATTCCGACCCTCCACCCGGAGAAGCCGATGAGGGTGACAGTAACTTTCGGTAACACCATTTTTGGTGCCCTAAGCGGGGAACAAAAAGTGGATTGGGCCCGGATCCTCTTCAATCTGGTGTTCCATCTCGTTACCCAAATTGGAAGAAGTAGGCCCACACCTTTGTGTCCCTACCTCTTCCACCTTTACTAGCACAACCAACTCCTCACGGATTCAGAAGAGAAGGTATGAAGGACTCGGGAAGTTCTCCTAAAGTATAGAGAGTCAAAAACGGATGATGAAGCCAAGGACAGATCCAGATCCAACAAAGAGACAAAACAGGAAGATGAGGAAGAGCTCGAGAGGTCACAGTCCAAGCGGCAGAAGACGGCACCTCCTCACGGAAGAAGAATGCCTCCTGTAGACAAGTCTGCTCCGGAGAAGGGATCACAAGTTGAAAAGTCAGTCTCCGAGAAGACGGATCCCAATGATCCATTTGACCAACTGATCAGCATCCTCTGCAATGTAAGAGTGGATTGGAAGGTCAAGAGAAGAACCCTGTCGAAGATTAGGAAGCTGGTGGATGCGTCTCCGGACAGCAAGCTACCGGCGAAGGTGGCGGATTGCATCACCAATCCAACTGAGACTTAGAAGTAGGAAACAAAAATTTGCCAACTTCAAGAGGAGGTTAGGGTTGTCCCTGTCACGTCCTGTTCGTCCGTCAGGATTCAACCCCGGCGTCCGTCAGAATTCAAAAAAAAAAAAAAAAAATTTTTTTTTTTTTGTGGACGATCTGTCCGTCTTGTGGACGGTTGGCCGTCCCTGTGGACGGACGGTCCGTCCAGGTTGACGGACAGGCCGTCCTTGAAAAAAAAAAAAAAAAAAAAATTGTTTTTGATCCTGGCGCAATTTTGATGCGTCAGGACGCGTCCGGACATCCGGACGTGAAAACCCCACGTCACGTCCAGATAGACAACCCTGGAGGAGGTCGACATGTTGAAAGAGGAGATTTTCACCTTCACAGAAGACATGGCCGCCACTCATGAGATGGCGAAAGAGACTCAGAAGGTAACAGAGGTGGTGAAGGCTACATTCAGTGAAACCGAAACAGCCGTCATGAAGGCAAAGTTATTTGATGAGAAAATACTCGAGGAAAAGAAACTATCCGGTTCCTGGATGGTTTGGATCTTGACGGACTTTGCTGAGCAGGTGGAGGCGACAATGGTGAAAGGACAAGAGGTAGCAAACCAGATGGATGAGTGCAGCCAGAAGCTGACAAGATCCATGAGAATCCACCTGTCCGACATCTTGTTACCGCTGTCATTCCGGATGGGATTGATCCGAAAGAAGGAAAGGATCAGACTCCTTTGTCGAAGAAGAGTCAACCTACACAGACCGGACCAATTCATCTAGATTCATCACCAAGGGCCAACCTCTTGAATGCTATAGCCGGGGAGCGGAATAGAAACTTGACTGACGTCTTTGAGCAATTGGGACCAGAGTCTAAAAGTCCTACGTAGGTGCACAAGTTTGCAATGTAGATAGGATATATTTTTGTAAGTATAGGATAGGACGGGAACGGATCCAGACTTGTAATCCAGTCCGGTAGTATTAGGAAGGACCGGAAGTTTGATCTGGAAAATGGTTGATTTTTACAGGCACTTTTGCCTTTTTGTATTTTTAGAAGTTTTTCAATTGTATATAAGCTAGTCCCTGTGCTGGGAACTGGGAGTCTTCACTTTGAAATTTTCTTGCATCTTTTGTTCGCTTTCTTGTTGTGTGTTTCTCTCAAGTGTGGAAGAATTGTATGATGAGGAATTAGGAAGGCGCGAGCAGATTCTTGAAGGATTTCTCCCCTTAGTGTTTCAGTCTTATTCTAAGTACATGAGAGCGGGTAGGAAAGAATTGGGATTGAATTTCAGTTTCTCAGCACGTCTAGAGTTTCAAAATCCGGGTGAAAAAGCTGTTGTTAGGCTAGACGGGTAGGGAGAGATTCCTTAGTCGCCCTAGAACTCCTAGGTGGAAAATCTGGTTGAGTGTCCAATCTTTTGTGAGGTTTCACTGCCCTAGTGGTAAACATAAGAGCTATAGTTGATGTTGGAACGGACGGGTGCACTTGTAATTGCCTAGTTTTGTACGGGTAGGAAGTGGCGCCAAGGCCGTTGTAGTATTGAGAGGATTGTAAGGGAGGTCTTTGTGTGACCAACAATTCGGATTGCTATCTGGACTGCCGTAAAGGACCAAACCGGATCCTGGTTAAATTAGGGATTAAAGATTAGGATAGTGGGTCTTCAACCATTATAAGTTACGAAAGGTGTGGTGGGCCTACCACTCTCAAAAGCAAGCGGCGACCCCTCTGATGGCTAAACAGAGGTAAAATCAAACCGGTTAGGAGTGAAGATATTTATAGGCCGTCCAGAGCGGATTGGTCTAGACGGATACCAGGATTGGAAGTAGTAAGAACCTGGGGTGGTGTTGGAGTTGAATACCGGATAACTAGTTGGAACCGGAAGGTGGGCAAAATCTGGCCTATAGTTTTCTTGGTGTTTTTATGTTTCCGGATTTAGGAAAAGGACCGGAAAGTAGAATTTGGATACCGACTAGGCTTAATTGCTTAATAAGGCTAGATACTTCACAGAATCTCATGGGTTCGATCTTTAGAGTCACTAAGTTATACTCTAGAGCGATTTTTGTAAGTATAATGGAGAATTTACCTACCTTGTACTGCGACACCTATATCTTGTTTTTTAGATTGCCACACCCTTCTATTCCCATCAAGGTGGATGTGATCGTGTACTTCAAGCAAATGCGACTTCCGAGTATACACTCTTCCATCAACATACATTTTAGACCGAATGGCTTCAATTTGCCCATGCGGAAATGGTTGTACACAATTCTTGATGCAACACAACTTGCTAGACACCTCAGCAATAGATTGCGGGATAAGGAGGATTTCCTTTTTCAGGAGGGTGCTAGGCTCCCTTTTCTCCCACGAGCTCTTGTAGGAACAAACTCTTGTTCATACAAGGCGTCCAAATCTATTGATAGCGGTTCTATACAGGCGTATTTGTTCATAAGCATACAAACTTGAACCCCTGAGGTAGACCCTTGAAATGTGTCACGAATGCATTGACCACATCCACTCCGATGGAACTTCAGCCTCACAAAGAGATTCCGCAATATGTATTGCGGCTCAATCGTCATCGAGCAACTCCCTATTCATATTGATGACGAGATCTGCATCAGTGTTATGGCAAATTTCCTTCGCAACCTCTACTTCCTCTTAATTTGTTAGTGTAACACACTTAGTAAAACAAGAAGCTTGAGGAATTTCCTCATAGAGTGCGACACGCAGTGGCAAAGTTGGCACCGGAACTATGAACTTGTTGGCATTAGGATTACTCATTCTGTAGAAAAAGAAATTTAGTCAAAAAAGGATACACATCTTCGACTCAAGGATACTACATAAGATTTGAAAAAATTAAATAATAGCGTAATCCATTCAATTAAACTCGAGTGAAGGAAATGCAAAGAAATGACTCCATGAGAATAATTGTCGGCAATAATTGTACCTCTAATCATTATAATCAAGAATGCATTAGAGCTGAATCACTTCATGTACCTAGCTCTTTTACAAAACAAAAATGACTTAAACCATGCACATTTATCTTTGAGTCAAAGATAATGAATTACTACAATACATGAAACAGTCGCATAAGCAAATGCAGAGTATCAAACTGTTTGCATTAAGAATAAATAATGCTCAATAACCAGGTCCAGTATCTCTTTATCTTCGACTTGAAGATAAAGAGGAAGAAAGACAGAGCCTAAAAACTATTGCACCAAAGCTCCTCGAATTCACCTCCAGAACATGGGACTTTTAATCTGCAAGTAAGAGTTGTCTTCGACTTGAAGATAAATGTGGAAATAAGTTTTTAACAGATATTGGGAGATTACTCTGCATCTGACAATCATCATCAATATATTAGTATCATATATTATATTCACAATAAACAACAACTTCTATCCAACTATCTTTGCTTCAAAGATACAAACAAGTAATTATATTAACACATATAATTCATGACCAAGTTAGTCTACAATTATGGTTCAAAAGCCACTCTAAACACCAAAGTAAATTTATCCTTGATTTGAAGATAACATTTCATGTCAACTGCGGTTAATCAAAATGAATACTTCTATGGCTTATGTTGTACGCATAGTCAAGCGCGTAAGTATCTTTAACACAAAAATATGGTAAGATGACACTTAATATCGTCCTAGGAGACTCTACTATATTGCTATGAGTTCAAGTTATGTGGATTATCCAAAAACACCCAAGCAAAACACAAAAACCTCTTGCTCTATTTCTGGAAACAACAATCTTTCGGACTCCAATTCGGATAAGTCTTTTTCCTGAATCCGGTTTTACTACTTCTTCAATTTGTTATACCCATATTTTACCTTTAAGAGGTCCGCTTTTGTTCTTTAAAGGGGCAAGGACTCCACCACTTATGAATCTCACACTTGGTAACCTATTCAAAACAACCGAAACAACCACTTCAATCTAAAGGTTGCAACAAAGCAGGTTTCCATACTCTCACGACTTTTTGGATGGCCTATCCGGGAAGCAGGTCACGTAGAATCCAGTCACTCTTCTTTACTACAACAACAGATCTCTACTATTTGGATTCAGCAGAGGGGGATTCATTAGGTGCTAGACTAGTACAATAGTTGGCAGATCTTCCGGTAAGTGGGTGTTTCCCTCTGGCAACCGCTTAACTCCGCTTAGGACCACTCTCAATCCTAAAACCTCACCTGCACTACTCCAATCAGATTACCGTTCCAGTAGTTTAAAGACACTAATGCACAAGTCCTCTAGACCAGACCTAATTCCGTTACAAATCCTTCCCTCACACTCTAAACCAAAACAACATGGATCTGGATTCCTCCTACCCGATCCTCCTCACTCCACACACACAAATATACAAATCAAGGATTTCGTACACTGCTTTGAAGCTTGAAAGTCCACTTGGTGGCTTAAATTAAAGGAAGAAAACAAGGTACACATCAAAAATGTGCTTGGAAGGAATGGAATGGGCAACAGTCCTGCCCACCCTTAAAAACTAAAACACAAAAAGGCAAAAAAGCCATCCGCAATCAAGGTAACCAACCATTGACACATACGAGATATCCAAAACACCAATGCCAATTATCCCTATGAAACCGGAAACAAGGCCCACATACGGAAAATCTGTTCCGGAAAAGAAAAGAAAACAACAAACTACTTACTAACTAATTAACTATCTCCCACGGCGCGTCTTCTTTGAACTGCTCCCACCTTGACTTGTAGCTCCCGTCGGGCTTGACTTCAAAGGAGTCGTTCGGACTGTCGCTCGGGTCTGAATCTTCCTTGGCACCGGCGAGACGTCTTCATCCATTTTTGTCTCTGATACGGATCCGGAATTGAACTCTTCCTTCTCAGACTCCACGATCTCGTTAACCTTCTCTAGCAAATCCAGGTCGATGGGTGCCTCACTCGGCTTTAGTGAGGGATGTTCCGGTGTTGCTCTCGCCTGCATATGCGTGAAGTCCTTTGGATTGGTTTGAGCCAGATTCACCATGGCCCCCAACCGCTCGAGGAGGTTACTCAAGATGCTTGACTTGGTCGGGTCCACTAACTCGGGCGGCCTGATCCAGGTCTAAGTAGAGGTTTCCAGCTGAATCAGAAGACTCTGCCCTTGAGCCGAAACTTGTACTAGGGTCTGACTTCATTGCAACAGCCACCCCTAAGGACCTTTATGCGACTTCAGTAGAGACCCAAGCCCCTTCAGTTGTGAATGGATCAAAATGCCCCCCCATTGATTTGAGCGAAGTCTATAGATATGGGTTGGTGGACAGATCCGGATCCAAAAGTGTGGAGAAATCCATCGCCTGGTCCAGATTGACTCACGCCACCAACGACTGCATCTCCTTCAATATCCTTTCCATCCGTGCCTGGAAATCCATTAGGATCATCACCACCTTTGATCCGGTCACGTGCCTATCCGCCACCAATTACACATTGTAGAGGCTCGCCTTGTTCACCAACTCAGCCAGCTGCGTGATGAGGGACTACAGGCTTCGAACCACATGGAGGGTGTCCTTCTTGTTCTGCTTTGCCAACAAACACACTTTCCTTCCGCCCAATTCGTTTGAATTTGGAGCTCATCTTGGCTCTTCTTGAGGTTCTGGATCCGCTCATCCTTCTGCCAAATGACTTCCGGATTTGGCCTCCGCTTATTTTCTTCCAGGATTTCTTCCGGTGGCACCTTCAGCTCGTCCGCAATCTCCTTGATAAACCTGATTGTCTTCTGGTGCAAGAGCCATGCCTGCCCCATCCACTGGATTCCAATGTTGAAGAACTCCTAGCCGGGTGACTTCTCTTCTTCTGGAACTGGATTCGACTCCATCGGATCCACCTTGAACTGTTTTCTTTTTGAAGCCGGATCTGTCGACTTTCGCTTCGTGCCTCTGTGCTTGAGTTGGTCTTCTTCAGGATCCTCTTCCTCCTCGGATATCAGATCTTCATCCTGCACCTCGTCCATTAGTCCATACTTGAAGAGCTCACATCTGATGTTGTAAACGAGCGTCTCCTTCGGCATCAGCACATCACCATGGTGGTACAAATGGAACAAATACGGGCTGATTATGCTGTACTTGCTTTTAGCCACGTGATCAGCCAATTTTGCTACCACCGCTGCAATGATCTTCTCCCAGTGCATGATTCTCTCTTCCATCGCTCCAAGAATGGTGTTAGCCACCGTGATCGTAAACCGGCTAGGCTTTTTTGGATATAGAATCAGAATCATAAATTCTAATACTCGTCTATGCCTCACGTCTATACAATTGCTAATGGCATATCCCTCCTTTGAGTTGGGCAGATTCTGAAACTTTTAGGTGGCGTATTTATTTGTAGGCAAGGCCAATCCGTCTCCGGACTTTCGGAACAAGTACACCTCTGCCCAAACGTCTTCCGTCCAATCCTTGCTCTGTCCTCTCAGAGTTAACTCGTACTAATTCGACGTCCCGTCAATCAGCTTTTGAATGAGACCGTCACTCCTCAGGTTCTACAGCCTCTCCAACAATCCTGCACACCCTAACCATCTGAGATCCTCCTCTAACTCCTGCCGGGTGGCCGGATCGCTGGGTATAGTCATATAGACCATCCGGGCTGTGACCGACGCTTTGGCGGATTTTAGATTGCTACTTTCCGCCATTGAATACTGACAAGATTCACTCTAATCCGGCTCACTAAGTCCAATCCTCACCTCTCTCAAGATTGCTATCTCACCACACTTTCACTCGACTATCAATGTGTGAGGGAGTTCAGAAAACTCAAGGGGAGGAAAAATGAAATGGTGGTGGCCCTTAAGTACCCAATGCACCGCCGCTAGTTTCCGGATGAGAATTGGATTAGGGTTCTGTTCCCGAGACTCGTATTCCAACCTTGTCGGCCAGATCCCTGGACTGTAGGTAGTGGTGTTCCGGTTTACTTCCGAATACCAGATCCGTAACCGGATCGGATTTCTTTTTCCAGAAGGATCTGTATTGCAAACTTACGCCTATCCGGACTAAAACCATTGTATCTTATACACCAATTTGAAAAATTCCTACTCTATTACATCTATTCTATTCTAACTACGTGGAATAACAGTTTTCGTGTTGTGACAGCTTATAAAGGACATTGAAACTAATGCTTGGCAAATTTTTTGCCATGCACTCTGGACCATTAGAATCTATCCTCGAGTCAAAGATAAATGCACGTTTGCAGATATTATAAACTCCATACTTCACTGATTTTTCATTGATAGTCATGTTATTCACATTTCAATTTAAATTATCTTTGATTTGAAGATACATTGTACACTGTTCACACCCTTCATTTATCCTGGAGTTGAGGATAATTGAAACTCCTTTCTATCAGGATGCACTACAGTTCCGACATTTTTGACGCACAAATTGGTGGTTATTCTCCAAACAACATACGTCTGTAACCATGAGAATTGAGCCACAATAATGATCAATACTAGGGAGAGACTCTTCTCAACAATGCATATGTAATACAAAATGAAGCTACGATACAACTAAGGAAGAAAATACAGAACTCACAATCATTGTGAATAATAAAACTACAGAGAAGGCATGAAAAGCAAACACATTTTACTTATGAGACCTCCACCGACACTAAGGCCTCTGGATACTTCTATCTCGTGAACAAAGATACAAAATGACGTCAAGTTCAAAGCCTGTGGAATTTGCAATTTATGCAAGCGACGATGGCAGAGGAAAAACAGAAAGAAGAGAATGAGAAATGAGGTGCTCACTTGAGGGAGACGATGCATCCAACGACAGGAGAAAGTAAGCGGGAAAGATATGCGTTTGAAATTTCAAGAATTTGAGGAAGTAGGGGAGAAGAACCTCTTTGCTTTAGGAGGCATTGACATTCCTTATCCCAACTAAAGATAACTTAGTGGAAGATGGTTCAACTTTTCATTCACTGAAAAAGAATCTAGATGGACTTTCTAGCTAACAAAAAATTTGGCATCAGCCTTTTCTATAAAAATTTGGCATCTTCTTAAAAAGTGGTGCGGATTTTAGTAATTGTCAGATTTGGCAATTCTCTACCTACCCACCTATCATTTTTTTTTAATATTTTAATAAGAAGCTTCTTAAAAAGTTGGAAAATTCAAAGTTTAGGATATAGGGCTTAGGGTTTACATGCCGAAGATCAATTTTGAGCTTCAGGGAATAGAATCAGCATTGATAAAAAAAATAGCAGTCAAATAAAATGAATGAAATTTTTTTTAAATAAAAACCGTAGAAGTTTTAATTAGACATGTTAGACATCTCTAAGGAAAAAGTAACACAATTGTATCAGTTATGGACTGAACGATTATAAAGGGAAGGAGGTTCTTCTCCCCTACTTCTTAAAGCAAGGAGGTTCTTCTCCCCACACAATCTAGGAGATCTCACCGTAATATACAAAACCAAACCAAACCAAACAAATAGCCTATCTTAGTAGTAGGATAATTGGTTACCAAAAAAGTAAGAAGTTCATTAGCCTAGGATGCTGAACTGCAATTAAAATTTGGCTTATCTAAATTTCTTCTATAAGTTTGTAAAAATTATTTGTCAGAAATGATCTCTATTGAAAATAGCAATTTTGTTGGATCTTATTTAAGTTCATAGTATTGTCAATACCAGAGTTTGGTACCTTGGGCATTTTGGGGATTCATAAATCTATATTAATGTTGAAGAATTAGCACACAATAAGCTCATAGTGTCTCTGACATTCTCCAGTGACATCTGTATTGTATAGATTCTTCCAGTACTTCACAAATCCAGACACACCTTTCACAATGTCTTCCACACCTTTCATTGCCTTTTGTAGAACTGACAACGGTACACCGCACGGCCATTGACTTCGCCCTTTAGCGTCTTCTTTCCACAACTTAATGCTTCCTCCATCCTTGCCCAACCCATCTTCATCCGTACACTTCAATTTGTACTTCATGACTGGACAACCCGTCAAATCTAGATAGAACTTCACTTGTTGTGGTCTTATGTGTCCTATGAGAATCTCATTGCCGTGCATCCATTTACTAGCAATGAAACCCTTGAAATCAAGCACCTCTTCTATGAGATGAGGAATAGTAGGAATGGACTCCACATCCATGAAGGACTTCATGAGGGCCGGGATTGTTGGAAAGTTCTCCTTCTTCAAGAGCATGCTCCATCTTCCAAACAACGCATCAATATCATCGTGCATATGACCTACGATCATGAGGTTCACATACACTTCTTGAAAAATCTTCTTTGCAACAAGTAGAGACCAAAAACAGAAAACGTATCTGTTCTTGTTGTCGCCTGTGGCATTGTCCATTTGCACATTGAGAAAAGGAGGCAAAGGCATTGCTGGAACTAAGTTGATTGGCAGTGAAGGAAGTGAATTTTCGCACATCTTAGCTCCCTTCAATACTACACGAAACAAATTGGTGGACCCCAAACCCACAAGCAACTATCAGGAAGAAGATTTGGGAGGCAATTCCAAATCTCGCAACAACTGAACCATAGAGCCAATGGTGTAGTTCGAATCTTTTGTGAATAGATCCAAGCCATAATGTGCGTAACGCACATCTCCATGACCATGCGCAATCATGCATGTGACAGACACAGGCAACTTCACTAGACCATCAACATCTTGACTCTTGTGGGAGAAGGCTGGACAAGCGGTTTTTGCGTGGTCCATTTTGTCATGCATGATTGTAAGGCACTCGTGCAGCAAAGTAAGTGATCGGTAGCGTTTTGCATAGTACAACTCTCGGTGAGCACAAGCAATTGCTAGATGTTTGTCCAACCTCGGCGACCACTTCAAAGCAGTGACAGACCCAGCAAGAGCACGCTCCTAAGCTCTTGCAATTTGTCACAAGTAGCGCACCGTGCAAAATTGTCCCCTGGTTTCTTCACCTCATACTCTGGATACGTCGAACATCTAATCTTGCTCAAGTTTGAAAGAGAGACCTCCTTCAATCCAAAAGAAGCATTCGCTTTGTTGAATTCTTTCATTTTATCTTTCCATTGGAACGTGGAGGAGAAAATCATGGATACAACCTTTTCCCTCGACTTCAGCGTCTTCGTACGATGTGGCATGTGATCCGCCTATTTCTCTAGGATGCACTTCAATGTTGTAGTAGCTTGTAGAGTGTGCTTTCTTGGCTTCACCAATCCTTTGTTGCCGTATTCCATCGCTTCTTGCCCAACCTTCATGTATGTTTGGTAGCGGAAGAAGGTAGATTCTGGGACCCCTGAAATTTGCATCCATGCTCGCATGCACACCGGTATCTCTTCAATTGTTACCATTCTTCTTCCATATTGGTCAAGATGGATTTGTCTGTGCACTTCCGTTTTTATAAAGGCTCTGTGCTTGAAGGTTGAATTCTGGTACATGCGTTCACAAAAGGCTCGTATCTTATCCCTGGAGAATGGCTGAACACAATTCTGCTGACAACATATTTTGCAAGACATCAAATTGATGGAATCTTGAATGAGTAGATCCTTTATTCTTGCAGTAGTCTCCCGAGGCGGATTCCGGATGGTACTTGTATACGAGCGCCCAGACGTCAAAGATGGTGGATTTAGGAGAGCCGCTTGGAGGCGATTGAAATTATCTCAAGCCTCATGATCATGTAGACTAGCCCCACGGCAATGAACTAAATGAATAAGCCAAGCAAGTAGCAAGCACTCCCGTTCTTTTGGCAAGTCATCTTCAGAAAATGTCTTGGAAATGTGCACTGCGACGTGAGTGTCTCCAAGAGGACCACTGACACCAAGGACAAGGTCAGAATTCACACTATAGCAGGTACCTTGACCAACGAGCAATCCGGCTCCATTGTACAAAGTCACAACCCGAGTATTCCAGAGCCTACATGGAAGACCTTCACAATCTGGGACGTCAGCATTCACTCCATCCGCATCATAGAATTCATTGTTTGACGACTCCAACAATAAGACTTTCTCTTCTCGCGGATAGTACTCATCGTTTGATGAATCCACCATGTCAACTGCGTCTGCCGAGGAATCCATTGCATCTGGGCAAATATCAATATTGTAGGTGGTAAGTCAACATAATCAAGGTGTTCAGGGTTTAGTAAGAAAAAATAAATTGATAAGTCAAATGTAAGGACGACTCGACCTTAACGGTCACAATATGAAACTACCTTGGAGAAAGAAAATATCATAATTGTGACAAGTACAGTGCGTATGTATTACAGTGAAGGAATGTATAAGTAATTAGTATATCCACCTTCATCACTGCTATTTAGGTCGGCTCGATTTGAATGGTACCACCAAAAAGCGGACAAAATTACTGGACTAAGACCCTATCGATAACAAGACAAGAGTAAGATTTTTTCAATAAAAGAAGATTCATATTCGTAGACCTTAGCAGTTCATCCATCAGGTCAAGTCAATTTAAATCGATTGCATCACTGACGCCGGATTCAACTCCAGCAAAAGATAATCATAAGCTCAAATTACATGAAATAACAGCTACGAATTCCACAAGTATGCTGGAGTTCAAGTGAATGACTTAAATTTAATTTAAACCGTTTAGGTCGAGTTGACCTAATACTGAATACATATAGCATAGTATACAATTACAAACAAAACTTAAGACGATTCGCTCATGAGATAATGAAACATAATTTCACCAAGAAATTAACGATCGTCGTTTCAGATCGAATCGACCTAAAGTGATGCGGTAATCTTCTTATTCCGATAGAAAAATATTCTGATCCATTTAGGTCGGACAGACCTGAAAATGCAATACCCTTGTTTGGATTATAAACTGAAGAACTACATTATCATGCTTAGCATTCAGGTCGCCTCGACCTAACTGTCTCCGGACTTTACGGAGGTATTGGTTTATGAAGCACTTATTTCATATTCATAATTTACGGCGGTAATATCGGGACCTCATTCACAAAGACTACTTTAGTGCTTCACGTATCATTCAGTCAATCCAATGCGATCACTAACGACCATCTCCGTGCAACACATGAGCATCGACCTACTACACTAAACATATCATGTGCACAATTTCAAATATACATCCTTGTCTTCATGACAATCACTGATAGAATGGAAATCCTACGAAACAACTATGGAGTCGTCGAAGACGTACTGAGAATCCAAGCGCCTGCTCACTAAACATTAGAATAACCAAACACCCTGCACGCACAATACTCGAATGACTCTCAATAACAACGTTGAAACAAGTGACAACAAATAAAGATAGCTTCCGCTTGGAGGTGCAGAGTCTAGCAAATGTGAAAGATAAAGTCCTAACCCAGACGCGAGCCACATCCAAGAACTTCTTGGCGGGGATAAGAGGGCGGGAAGCAGAGTACAGAATTTTTGAAAACACACACATCATGCATAAAGTCGCGAGCATGTACTTGGACTTGGATGCGTACCCTACTATTCGCGGTCTCCATCGCATGGACAGCTGCTGCCATGAATGTAGAATGCTGAATTTAGTAAGTTGTATGCTTTTGTAGATTCAATTTCTATAGATTAATGTCACACAAACACAACGCGACGTAAAGGGAAGGGGGTTGAATTATTTAAATCTTATTTAAAGTTGTTCAAGCAGCATCAAATGTGATAATGGCCTTTCGGAGGGCCAAGGTGAACTGACCCCCTCGCTCGGCCCCACCTTGGAACTGTGGTCTTTTTAATTTTTCATGCCTTCATTTTTCTGCAAACTTTAGGGTTTAGGGTTATAAAATTTAGAATTCTGGGTTTGGAGATTTTTATAAATGTTATGGTATAGGATTTAGGATACAAGGTTTAGGGTTTTGAGATCTTGTAAACGTTAGGGTTTAGGATTTAGGATTTAGGGTTTGGACATTTTTTAAACGTTAGAGTAAAGAATTTAGGGTACAAGTTTTGGACTTTTTTGAAAACTTTATGGTTTAGGGTTTGGGGACTTTTGTACAACCTCAATGAATTTCTTCCAATTATTGGATCCTACAAGTATTTATAAAATTTTCATTTAGTAAATGTCTTTGCACTTAATTGTTTTTTAAATTATATATTTTTGGAGCCCCAAGAGTTACACAATTCTTTCTTCCATGGTCTCACGTCAAAATTCCATGAATTTAGAGGTTGGGCCTATTAATCACCATATCCAATTTATTTTTTCCTTTGCACATAAGGTACCCCAAAATGTGCATGAACCTAAATACTTCAGGAACTACAAATCTTAACCGCATTTGCAACTTACACAATTCTTTCTTCCATAGTTTCAAGTCAAAACTCCATAAACTTGCACTTGAAAACCCTAAAGTGTA
Source organism: Antitrichia curtipendula (assembly GCA_951230915.1). Classification (NCBI taxonomy): domain Eukaryota; kingdom Viridiplantae; phylum Streptophyta; class Bryopsida; order Hypnales; family Leucodontaceae; genus Antitrichia; species Antitrichia curtipendula. Next base: position 28,125,721 of record OX579637.1, read on the forward strand.
GGACGTGGTTGGGTCTATTTTTTTTCTTTTGCACATAAGATACTTATAATTGTACATGACCCTACAAATTTCATAAACTATAAATTCCTACCCTCATTTGCATCTTTACTCTAAATTAATGAAATTCGTATGTGGAAGTGAAGAAAAAATGGATTGCATAAGTTGGAAACGGAGCAAAGACTCTGAGCTCATAGAATATTTTTTGAAGTTATCAATTAATATTTTTGGAATCTTCTATATAGTTTATATATATTAGTTCTTTGTAGTTCTTTCAGCATTTGCAACTTTTAACCCATAATGAAAAGTTGTGGTGAAATGCATGACATAGAATGTGCTTTGTAGTACACACTGTAGAAATTCCATGAATCACACTTTTGGTTCTAAATAGATTAAATTCTGTACAACTACTTTACTTCTAAGAAGTGCATCTCGTATTCCTTAATCCAATGATTGATTCTGACGGTGATGAGAATGGATTATTTTCTTAGTCACGTATTTGTTGTTTAAGGGTTAAAGATATGCTTAAAGAAAACAAGCATATGTTTAAATTTTAGGGTATAAGATTGGGCAGTAATCACTGACTTTGACCAAAAAGGGGAGTGAATGACATGAATCTTCTTGTATATTTCCTACTGCATCTATTTGTTATAGATTTTTTATTGTGAATAATTATGGTTAGTATTCTTGTGTCTTTTATTTTTTCTGACAGGTGCATCACGTATTCCGTGAGCCTAGATTCACATGGTAATAAAAAGTCTTTATTATTTGGGTTATTCTTTCATTTGTAAATTGTTCAAAGTAGTCCTTGAAGATCCAACGTATGTACAAGGGTGTAATATTGATAGGTGTTGTTAGCGTCTTATCAAATATCAACCATGTTCAACGGCTAGATCCTCCCAGGTATAAGACTGCAGGGTAAGGGTTTGGTCAGACGGGTGTCGGCTAGGTCCTATCGGGTATGGGTTTTAGGTTTTGGCTTGGGTATGGATAACGCACTTGCACACCTAATGATACATATTTTTTTGGATTCCGGGACTTCTCCAACTTTTTGATATATTTTTTTGGAAATTGATATCTTTTTTGATATTGTATCATTGGGTGTGTAAGTATGGTAAATTCAGTGATGAATATTTTAATGCTTCTTTGGCCTTCATGTTTTAAAGCACTTGTATGGTAATTGAATGATGAATATTTTTGGGTCCGCAGTCATAATTTTTTTTTTTGAGGTATTAAATAATAAGCATTTAATTTCAACATCGGATTTTGGTATATGGTTTGGTGTGAATTTTGGTGTACATTTAGACCTCAAGTTGGATTTTGTAGATTGTAAATTACTATGAATAAAAGTTTGGTAAAGTTTCCTTCAACTTGAAAGTATTGTCCATACCATTGTTTGGTGATTTGAGCATTAAGGTGTTAAATGCCAAGATAGGAAAAATAGCCAAAATGTGTGTAAGCATTTTTTGGTTTGGTTAAGGCTATTTTTTTTTCTTTTAATTAATTTTTGAAAACCTTACACTGGGACTGCTGGGTAAGGATTTCAGCTCCTGGGTATAGGCTACGAGTATCCTCTCGTGTGCATCTTTAGGATTTGCTGTTTTCGATTCTTCTGTCCTTGTGTACATTCTCCGGTACGTGTTCAGTGAGAAGTTTGATTTGTTGTTTCCTTCACGTGTGCAACTCCTACTTCGAGTGACTCCCGTCCACGTTTTGGTGTGTGAAGGTGCGTGCATCGCATTTGCGGGAGAAAGAGCGCATTTGCTGCAGGATTCGCCATTACAATGCGGGAGGATTCGCCGTTGGAAGAGCGCAGGAGGGTCGTCGCTGTTGACAGAGCGTGGGAGGGGTTTCGAGGGCGTCGTTGTTGAAAGCCTAATTTCATAGGTATGCAATTGCATTTGGGCTTGCGGGTGAAGGTTTTCTTAGACTTCCGGTTTTAGGTTTGGGCTTTAGGGTGCAGAAATAGTTGAAAGAGAGCTCAAAAATTTGGGTTGGTGTCTGGTTTTAGTTTTTGTGAGGGTGTTGATTCGGTGTTGTATGTGTAGTGCCTAGGTATAGAGCATGTTCAAGTTTTAGTTGAAAACTCCAGTAGAATTTTGAGTCTATGCAAGTTTAGGGTTTGAAGATGACGTTCTCAATTTTGATTTCATTCAGTTTTGGGTGTAGGGTGTTCTTGGTGTGAAGGTTTGTGTTCACGAGTTTTGGTATAGTGTTTACTTTCTGAGAATTTTTCCTTTTGACCCTTTAAAACTTGCGGACCTTTTGTAATTTGATTAAGTTGACAGTCCATGGATTTATGATTTTGTTCACATGATCTTGTTTAGGGTTTGTTTTCTGAAGATTGTTTTCGTTCTTTCAATGAAGGTGGCACACATGTGAGTTGTTCTTTTTCTATACCACACAAACAACGCTACATTGTGGAAAACGGGAACTGATTTGCATTATGTTGTGAATTTGCAAGTTCCAGAACAACGAATACAAGACTTTGCAAGCTTTGGATGGAATTCTGACCTTGGACCTTTTTCTGTGCAGGTATGGACATGCATTTTCCAAATTCTATTGACGTTAGTGTTGGTCGCTTAAGGTATAGGGCTCAGGACTACTCCAGGTTAAGGATTTGGGATTCAGGGTTTACGATAAGCTGTAGAAATAGGGCGCAGGGATTAGTGAAAATCGAATTCATACATACTTCAGGTCGAATACAGTTCAGGTCGACAACAGTTCAGGTCGAAATCTAACGAAAATAAACAAATTCACACAATTACAATAGAAATTCAGAAGTGTAATTCAGGTCGACCCGACCTAAACAGCCATAAGAGTTCGAAATCGTGAAGTAGACAGAAGAAAATCCACCCAACCACGCAATGTCTAAGCCAAACGCTAATATATTCTGCAGCATCAAGTCGAGACAACCTGAATATGAAACATAAAAGATTAGAATACACCATCACGTAATTTAAGCAGATAGCGATATTCAGGTCGACCCGACCTGAAAGCTCGTCTAAGCGCAAACGAATTAGACAAAGACACCAAAACCAACGCCCGGAACAATGTTCTTCAGGTCGACTTGACCTAAACAACAAACAATGAACTAGAATCAACAAGAAAAAAGAATAGTAGCCCTAGCATCACTAATGTCCACCAAGAAAAGTAACTCAGATTGAAAGAACGTAGAATACTACAGAAGAAGCAGAACTAAACATGTAAGATCAAACAACCGACTACAATAGAACTAACGAGTAGATAAGCATCGGAAACATTAGCCTAGATCGGCTCAACCTGAACTGCATCCTCCAAGATATAATGAAGTGAGCCAAACCCTTGAGTAATAAACAGCCATTAGAAAGAACACAATGAAAACAAACAACGTAGCAAGATCATCACAAACTCTATGTTCAAAGCAAATCAGCTCGACTTGACCTGAACCTAACGAGCGCAAGCTCAACGCATACTGCTTGATGGAAGACCAGATACCTAAGCTCGAGGCGTTCTACAGGAAGTGTGAAAACTTCAACGTCGAAGAGGATAGAGATGACTTCAACTAGGAAGGAGAATACTGGGAATTCCAGAACCTAGTTAGGATCCAGTATTGGAGTCTAAACATAATACCATTCAAGAATATTATAAGCTTTGCAGTGAAATACAAAGAGACCGAACCTTACTTCCTGATCTCCTACAACGAAGAAATCTAGGAAATTGTCCACAATCTGGGGCCAATAATAAAAATTCATTGCAAGACGGCACAGACAGGACTCCCCGAGGAAGACCAGTACCACTTCACGCTGGTCCTAGACTCGTCGAAGGTAGAGTTCAATGTCTCACACTTCATCAGGTCTCTCGTACCAACGGACTACAAAATCAAGATACCAAAACTGGAGAAGAAAGTCGACCTAGGCTTCTTCAAAATGCCAAGTAATAGGATTGTGGTCGGGAAGAGCTTGTGTAAGCTGAGGATTCTTTTTGTCGAATTTGCTGTATTGAAAGCCAAACTATAGGCCAAGCATAAAGACATGACCCCGAGGTTGATGTCAACCGATACTTCGAGTGGAATAGAAGGGTAGGGGTCACTGGGAACTCCAGGAACGCAATAGAGCCACGGGACAAGAACAAGTTTGCAAGCGGCTACGACCCTGTCAAGACAAAAGAAAAGCAACCTGGCATCGTTGTCAGAAAATGTCCCGTACGACAAGGACGCAAGCGCATCTGCAGCTAGGGAACAAAGTTTCGTCTCCGCGGTTACTAATGTACCTGTGGCGTATGACTCAAAGCGGAAACATGATTACAATGCTTCCACGGTTGCTTACAAGGCGTACTGGAAAAATTGCACAGACGCATATGTCTTTGACAAGGAAGAGAAGAAAACGATATCCATTGATCAACTCAGTGAGGCACCTGCACACCTAAACATTTGCAGCCACGAGCAAAGATTGGCCGAGGACATCATGACTTTTTTGTGGGAGATGCCGGACAAGTCCACAAAACAAACACCATATGTCATGCCCGTGGACCAAACTAAGAAACCCACACCCGAACAGTGGCCACTCCTAAAGAACAAGAAGTTCTTCATTATAAACGGTCAGCACAGTGTAACTGCGAGCAAGCTGATGGTGGCGAAGGAACTAGACGAAGAATCACTTGTGAAGCACTTTCGGTAGTGGGAGTACTACGTGGTTTGGTCATCAGATGGTGAAAAGCTCCGTGCCATCTCTGCGTACTACAATCGAGTGAATCACTTCGTTGCCATGAAGCCGTCATGGTCCACTAAAATCCTCGGAGCGAGGAAAGTATGGGAAATTATGGGTAGACCCAGAAATCCCAAAGAAGCTGCACCAGTTGGAAAGAAGTTGAACGCCAGGCGGAACGCGGACAACAAACTAAACAAGACAATGTTCAAGGTATGTAAATTAGATCGGCCCGACATGAAACGCACCACTTACACTATCTGTACTGAGCACATGTCGGACCGCTGCAAATATGGTCGACTCGACCTGAATCATGCATATTGACTAGTCTGTAATGCTTCTCAATTGTGCAGGAATTCTCCTTGGCAATGTACAAGCGCTTCGCCATGCTTGATGTTATGAAGGCTCAAAAAGCAGCAAAAGACAAGGACACAGAAGAAAAATTGAAGATTGTGAACAAGCTCAAGATTATCACCGCTCTTGATGAAGTCTTCAGCCTCTGGAGCGAAGTGATTTTGAGCGCACTGCACGGGGAGCTCATGGACCCAGACACCCACATGAAGTTCAACGTGAAACCAAGTTGGAAGCCAAAGAACGGGAACTTGACCCATGAATTTTTCAAGTGGCTTGGCAACTTCTCGTTGTATGACCTGACAAAGCTGGCCAAGCACATCCTCCACCAAGAGCCAGGAAGGAAGAACAAGAAGTATCTAAAGGTGATGATAAAATTCATCACTGGTGTGCTCAAAAGCTGCTACACATGCAAGGAGTGGGTCGAGCGCTGGAAGCGGAAATACCTTGTGAAGAGGGAACTGCACCTTGTGGACTCGACCTTGGGACTAATGAACTCCATAGACAAGTTGAATGTGGAGAAGTGGAGATAGTTCAAGAAAAGTCGGAACTTCACAAGTGCCACAATGAACGTTCTTCTCGAACAACCTGGAGACGATTATTGGACGGAAGCCAAGCAGCCGAGAGCGAAGAACAAATCTGTGGAGGAAATGTCACCGTACGCGGCCCAATTCTTCAAGGTGTTTCTTAAGCGCAGGAATAACTTTGTCCCACCGATGTCAATCGCTCACTATCGGCCGTATGACATCAAATTGGAAGAGCAATAGGATTGGCCGAAGGGGGCGATGACTGCCGACCACGTGGAGGACATCACGTTCGGTATATGGGACGTGAGGTACACCCCTATCGTTTTAAGCAAGGAAAAGTGTATGCCAACCAACCCCTTCTTCACAGCTGGCATGAGATCGTTCTAGGAGAAAGGTCAACCACACCTTGAGGACGTGCGGAACTGGCTGCTAATAGCATCTGATCTGACGGAGCACACACAAATTCTCCACTACATCGAGTCCAATGATGTGCTGAAGGAGTACAAGATGACTTTCTTAGACTACATGCCAACAAGTCAAGAGAGGATGGGCAATTACTCCGTCACCAATAAGAAGGCGGTCGAGAAAGTTTATCTGACATTCCTGCAAAGCCCCAGAAACAAAAACTATGTCAACCTTAGAGCATTGCATGACATTCCTAATACGGATACATACACAAAGCCGCGTCAATACAATGAACTCGAATTCAGAATCAACAACACGGAGCTGCGGATGGAGTTCTACCTCCGAATTTTGAGAAAGTTTTGCATTCTTAGGGTGAACGTTCTGTCCCTCTTTGCAGGCTCGAAATTTACATGTGCTGCAATGGTAAGTATGATAAGTTTTCATGTACATCGTGCATAAAATCAGTTGCCAATCAGGTCAAGTCGACCTAATGTGTGTTGTTCAAGAATGTCGTTTAGCTCGATCCGATTTGAACTGATTTGTACAAAAGTCGATGAGTATGTGTGCGTCTTCCAGATGATCGGACTCACTGTTTTCGCGGTGTGTGACTCGGATGAGTCCGACGACTGGACAAAAATTGCAAAAGTAGCCAAAATTTTGGACAAGAATGACTTTCTACCTTCCAGCTATTTTGTTGACGAGTCCAAGTATCCTAGGAGACCTCAGCGGTCTAGGACACCGTCATCGTTGAAAAGGAAGGGAAAGGCGGTGGCAGAAGCAAGTTCGACACCAGCTAGACAATTGCAGCCTGCAGCAAATGAGAGTGTAGACATCTCAACGAACAGTGAGCACAAGCTGAACAACAATGTTGACAATGACGACGTATCGACTAAGCAAACAACGCCTACGGTTTTGGCTTCACAAAGCATCCGAGGGTTGTTGGCATCATCAAGACAGCTCATGGGGACCCAGCCGTTGCCGTCGCCCTTGCCCATAGCGCGAGAGAAGAAGAGGAGGAAGAGAAATGAGGAGGACGACGTCAGAGAAGCCGAGATTAACCAGCTCAGGAGGGATAGGATCAATGATTGCAGGTCAAATATGAAAATGTTTGCGGAGAACGCGAGGCAAATGGAGGAGTTGCGAAAGATGTTCATGGTGCAATCACAGCAAAGTAAAAACCAGTTCCAAATCATCATGCATCATGTGGGTGGAATCCAACCGCTGGAGTCTTTGCAACCGGCTGTTGTGGGACAGCAGCTACTCCTCCAAGGTCCAGCAGGAGGATCCAATAACAGTGGATCCTCAAGTTTAATGGCAGAGCGCAAAGTACACAACATGTTTGCACCTCCTCCTCCTACGTTTCCATCTTTGACTGGAGAGTTTGTGGTCCCCCCCTCCTCCTCAATCTGCATGTCCTTAGACACCAGCACCACCTGCAGAGATTGCGGACCCCAACGAAGTGCATGACGAGGTTGCTGATAGTTAGCCTACCACCATTTCTATTCCCGATGTCGTCGCGGTCTAGGAGCACACCACTACCAACATAGATGAAGAGAGTGCTCCACTAGCCAATCCAGATCCTCCTGCAAGTTAACATGCAATATCACTCGATGTCATTTGTGTAGTGTTAGCTCGACTCGAGCTGATTTGTAGCATAATCTATACATGGATGTAGATTTTCAGGATGAAGTACAATCATTTTTTGGCCAGATAGTTGTAGTGAATATAACCACTGAGTTATCATATTGAGAACCAATTTTGTACTTATTTCATTCCGATATAATGAAGTGTATTGATGTCTCATGGATTTTTTTCTTGACAATTTCTGAATCGCAGAGGCACTTGTTTTGATTCCACCAACATCTCTAGAGCATATTCATGTTGTCAAAAATCCCCCTGCAAAGGCTTGCGCAATAGAAAATTGTGAGCCGAATGTGTCATTATCAGACCATTGATTGATGACACCTCTATTCCGGAAGCGGAGCTCTTGGAGATTTTAATTCCGCAACCCGCTCAAGAACCCACTTCTTCAAAAGAGCAAGTATTTTGTGTACTCATGGTTTATAATATCACGGTGCTGATATGTTCATTTTATTTTTTTACTTGGACTGTAGGTTGTCCTCTTCAATTCTTCGTTGCTGTCCCAAATGTGTTAGTGCAGTGTAGTAACTAGTTGTACATTTGTACATTTGCTAGCAGGGACCGGATCCTCCATGTCCTTGAGGAAAGTTGAAAGAGGTAGACCTTCCATTGACGTCCAGGGTGCCGGAGAAGTGGCTCAACGTTGTCCTAGACCTGAATGGAATTCTGTGTGTATGTGAAGATGCGAAGTCCAAGGGCTTGTACTTTCACACCCGTGATGCGACGCAGCCGCACTCAGCAACCATTTCGACGTTAGTGGGACCAAAGGCAATCTGGGTCCACCCAAATTGCGTTGAGTTCCTCCGTGAGTTAGGACGCATAGCATTCATTTCTATTTGGAGCTCCATGAAGAAGTCCATCACGGAAGAAATTTGTATGTACCTATTTGAAGGTCAGGAGTACCCCATGTTCGTTCTCGGACAAGACTCGTGCACGAAACTAAAGTACAGAGATGATTTCGGGTGCATCGGGACTTTTAGTGAACCGGGCACAAGTAAAGATCTCTTCCTCAAAAACATAAGTACCTTGTTCAAGGGATTCCGGGGGAAACTCAACCATGAAAATACCATTGCAATTGATGACAGCCCAGCAAAGCACGTGATGAACAAGACCGAGAATGTCATTCTCCCGGACTCTTGGAATTACAAGGGAAATGGTCCAAAGGACTCGTTTCTGCTTGAGGTGTTGCTGCCGTGGTTCAAGCGTCTGAACAACGCTCGGGATATAAGGTTGAAGTCCTTCCGGGAGACTAGCAAAGAGAAAACTGGGAGGAGGATGCTCTGCAACGAACGAAGTCGTTGCACATACAACAACATATTGAATGCAGTGCGAGTTTCAGAGAATTACGATAGGATAGTGCTTTGTATGTTTTATTAGTGTAGTTCAGGTCGGCTCAATCTATTAGGCACCTAAATAAACAACTGTAAATTCCTGTGCACTTTAGCTCCCATCGACCTGATACTTTAGACAGTATCTGACGTACTAACTCACGTACTCGTTCTGCTTTGTATCCACATATTTCGTGAAATAAAATATACCGATATGGTTTTCAAATTTTTACTTCCTATTATAGTCTATTGCATTTGCCTTGAATATTTGAGATTGCATTTGTTTATGGGATTTGCTCTGTTGATCTCAAGTGATAATATATCTTACTGTGTGTTGTTCTCAGAATTTGCTTTTCTCCCCTTCTCCACTCATGAATGCCAGCCTCACTTGTATGGCGTCGGCTAATTCCATCCTAGACTATAGGCAAAACGCAATTTTGAGTGCAGGGAACATCCTTTGCTTGGCGGCAACAGCTAATTCCATGATGGATTATTCTGCTAGACCTCTTGAGGATGGTGTGGTAGACAATCCTTCAAGTGGAATTCTTCGTCTGTCTAAATCTTGCTCGCCTTCTCTATTAAAGTCTAGAGATGTTTTCGTTTTGCAAATGTCATCGTCTGCCTCCGACAAAGCACCATAGAGGAAATTGTACGGAAATGCCATGTCACCAAAGTTAGCATTGTCACCAAAAGTGCCACGTGAATTGTGCAAAGAGAAGGTTGCTATCTACTTTGACTTGCCCTCAATTCCTCGGCCACAACCTCTTTCCCTGGGAGTAAGAAAGACCAAAATGCACAGAGGATTGGTAGCGAGGAGTTGCGCTTCTCCATTTTTTGACCAGTGGAATCAAAAGTTCTTAGAACTACAGATGCGACAGGCACGATGGAAGTACAAGCAAGCTAGTAATGGATACAGTCGCGGGCCAAAGGTTAGGAAGGCCATGGAGATGCTCAAGAGTAAGTCGCACATATAGGAGATGTTCATATTGTAGAGTTATAGTCTAGAAGTACACAAGCTATCTACACATATTATATACATTGTCATATTGCAGTGAATCACACTCGCAGTAATTACCAATACTGTGAAAAAAATTTGCAAGACGTTTACGTCGGATAATATCACATGATTGTATAAAACAATCAAGTGTAATTGGAATGACACAATTGTTTGAATTTTGTGTCCCCTTCTTCATACTATAGAGGCGGCCACGTACTTGTTAGTGGTATTAGTTATATGTTTCACGTTGATATCTACTATATTTTGATTCAATGTAGGTCAATTATTTGGTCTCAACACCTTCCAACTTAGTGGAAACCTCTCATTTTAATGAATATAACGTTATAGGTACATAATTGATTTTGGAAATGTACACAACTTGTAGATAGCACTTTAAAGTCAGGTGCCATTTGGGGGATGCCTACCTTAACCATACAGATGGAGCTTAGAATTAAATGTTACAACTTCCACCTATACATAAATTCCAAAATATACTACTGTATCATTATTTTTTCAAAGTGGTCAATTTTTTGGAAAAGATTGTAAACGTTCAAGGTTAATATGTAGGTTTAGTTTTTTCGGGAAAACACTGGGTGGAAAAAAACCAAGCGTAAAAAGGGACTTGAACCTTCAACCCTCAGCCTTGGCAAGGGTAGCTGAGGTTTGGATGGAGGTCTGGGCGGAGGTTCGGCTTGAGGTTTGTGTGCACGTCCGGGGGAGGTTCGGGCAAAGGGTTGGGTGGTCATCAATCTCTTTGGGCGGCGCAGGGTTTCATTTCCGTGCCTGTTGGTTTTTTGCGCCTCTTCCAGCATTTCCGCCTCCTCCTCCTTTTCTAATTTACCTTTGTTTTTCTACATGTGTGGAGCGTTCCTTTGTTTGTGCAAGTGTGTGAGTGTGTGAGTTGGAAGTGCGGAAGTTTGTATTTTTGGTGTTGCACGAGTTTAGAGTTTTGAGCTTCGAGAAGTTGGCGGGTTTTTTTTTGCATTTGCGGTAAATTTTAGCTCATTTCACAAATTTTTGCGTTTTTGCAGCTTGGATTTCTAGATATTTGTTGTGTTGTTTCTTCCTCAGAAGCTTGTAAAGGTCTAGGGTTTGGTTTTGTGACTTGCATTTGTTGTGGCATACTTGATTGCAAGTGTTCACAAGGTTGTTTCTAACTTAAAAATCAGTCCTGAACTTGATATTAGGGTTTCAGACATGAGAACAGAACATTTAATTGAAGAAGCACATAAATTATCCTTGCCTTGAAGATAAACATCTTCAAGCCAAGGATAAAACACATAAAAACAGAAAATAAAATTATCCTTGCCTTGAAGATAAATATCTTCAAGCCGAGGATAAAACACATAAAAACAGAAAATAAATTGAACGAGGCAACCCAATACTAAAAACAATCATTGGAAAATTGAAAAAAAGAATTAACAAAAGTATCTTCGGCTTGAAGATACTAGCCACTAATAATCATAGAGTTGCTAGTAGTTATCACCGGTCAAAGATAATTATTTTCAACCCAAAGATAACTACTATACTCTCCAGGATTATTAGTGACATTTATCTTTGATGCAAAGATAATTATCTTCGCACCGAAGATAAATGTCACCAACAGTCTTGAAGAGTGTAGTCATTATCATTGGGTTAAAGATAATTATCTTTGACACGAGGATAATGATCTTCGCACCAAAGATAAATGTCACTAACAATCTTGGAGAATATAGTAGTTATCTTCAGGTTGAAGATAATTATAATAAAACTACATACAACAATCACACTAAATAGGTCCGTCAACCACTACTAAACATGATAAATAATGAATGCCTATCTTTGTCCCGAAGATAAAACCCATCTATATAACTCAATAGAGCATTGTGTGATTCTCTTACAAAAGCAGATAAGTATGAAAACAATAATCTATTTTCTTTGAGATGAAGATAATCAAGAGAAAAATTTCCTAACAACATTCCTCTAGCTGTGTAGATAATTGATAAATGGTAGAGCAGTCAGAGTATGACTATTCAACAACGCTCCCCTTCCACGAGTGCTTCAACAAGTGGGAAGGAGACAAGCCCTTCATTTTTGACATGCTAGAGTTCTACGGCAAGCTCTGGCAGTTTAAGCCGGTTGTAGAATCATAGACCTTTAGGGTGAATCGGTCAAAGGACTACATCTTCCTAGGCCATCGAGTAAAGGACTCCAGCATCTACGTGAGCTGGAACCTGGACGAGAAAGTTGCATTGCTCGAGTGTGGGAGTACGAAAACTCACAATATATAAAAATAAATTAGAATAGGATTAGAATAGATCAAATTTTTCATTTTTTGGTAAATGTATAGAAAAATCCATTTAATTATGGATAATGATCCGATAGATAGTTCTGAGATACCAAAATTTCTACAAATGTTTCGGAACCGGAAGAAAATAGATCCAGAATTTGGATAGAACTCGAATTGAGAAAACCTATTGCCTAGAGTTTTGGGCTAGAAACTGGGGCACCGATATGGGAACGGTCTCCTAACCGTTCTCCTCCGGGAACTGTCTGCCAAATGTTGGGTACATAAACACGCAGCCACCTTCTTTCTTTTTCTTTCTGTTTTGCTGCATTCTGCACATGCAAGTAGAGAGTGAAAAAGTGTTGAGTTAGCTTTGTGTCAGGGAGAGAAAGATGAGGTTGGTGCCGATTGCACTGGATTAGGAATTATTATGTCGATATATACAATGGTGGAAAGCAATCGTAAGATTACGGTTGTAGCCCGGATGGTCTGTCCTAGTATCATTTTTGACCCAAATGCCTGGAAACAATTGGAGGAGGATCTGATGCGTATAGGGTGTGTCGGGCTGATATGGAGACCGTGGAACCTAAAGAGTGAGGAAATGATTTAGGAACTCATCTTGGGAGTTCAGAATCAGTATGAGTTGACAGTGAGAGGTCCACTTATAGCCTAGACCGAAGATGTCTAAGCAGAGGTGTACACTTTCAGAAAAACCGGATCCGGATTAGCCTCCCAAACGGATAAGTACGGGAGCGGAAAATTACAAAGCCCAACCAATACCATGGAGGGATATGCCATTAGTGAATGTAAGGACGATAGGCATAGACAAGTGTTGGAATTCTTGATTCTACTCTTGTACTCGGAAAAGCCAACCCTAGTTACGGTTATCATAGCCAATACCATCTTTGATGCCTTCAAAGATAGGATGGTACACTAGGGTAGAATCATTGCAAGAGTGGTATTGAAGTTGGCGGAACATGTGTCAAGGAGAAAGCACAACCCCATCAGCCCTTACTTGTTTCACCTTTATCATTAGAGAGAAGTTTTGAGTGTTCAAAAAGTGGTAGTATACAACACAAGAACAACTATCCTTCAGTATGGCCTCACAAATGAGGTGGAGTCGGATCATCCGGAATTCAAGGAGGAAGACAATCCGGAAGAGAAGAAGGAACCTATTGAGCGTAGAGACAAGCAAAGGAAATTGATTCATCCGGCATTGAGAGGGAAACTTCCAGGTCCGGAAGATAGAGAGCCTACTTTGGTTCCGGAAGGTGAAGGAATATCAAAGTTCTTTGATGTCAGACTCTATTGGATGCGGTAGGCGAGGGATCTCCATGACAAAATATTGAATCTATTGATCGAAATTATAGATGAGGTGTAGGTGGAAACAAATAGGTTCATAGAGGAGATCAGAAAACAACCAAGTCCTGAAGTATTACTTGCGAAGGACAAGCAGATCCGGAATCTAGAAAAGGAGCAAGATGCTCTTCAAACCTGGGTGAATTGGACGGAAGGGGAGCTAGGTGTAGCAAGGCAGAAGGAAGCAAAGGCGCTCTAGCTGGTCCGGAACCTTTCCGTATTGGTTGCACAGCCCGCGGAGCTTGTAGTGCGGTCCAACATCTTCAATGATTGACTGATGAAGGAAGGACAAGTTACTGGATCCAAAGTGGTGACCATCTTGGTTGATTTTCAAGCCATGATGGAAGGAGTACTGAAGGAGATGGATAGGCTGTTGGGGCACTTGGATCTGGAAAAAGCGATGGATTTCTCGCAATTTCCGGATGTCCCCAACTCCTTGTTCATAGGGACTCCGGTTAAGGCGACACCCACCGTTCTAACATAGTCTCAGTCTGAGGGCTCTCTTTTAGAGATTTTTTTAAAAATTGTCATTTAAATAGGAGACCTAGATGTATAAAAGCGGAGTCCACATTTAATTTTGTTTTACAATTAATATTTTATACTACTATTTGTCTTTATTGTATCCGTATAGAGTGTCTTCTTAAGCTTATACATTGCTAATAAGTTCAATCATTTAATCAATCTCCACTTTCTACTAGGGCCTTCTTGTAAGTGGTTCAATTTTTTGTGCATTCTTCTTCTCTCAATGGCCTCAATTCAAGCGGATGGCCATGAGATTCCCCTTGTTCTCCTTCTTGGGCCAAAAGAATATGTTGTAGTGTCTATACACCTTCTGCATGTCCGATTTGGTTTTGTCCAGTCTAGTATTTAAGAAGAGGTCATGTCCTACTCTAGCCGCTTAAAAGAATATGTCCATATGTTTAAGTTAGAACTATAAGACGGTCATGTCTAGCATCTTTGGCAAGGTCGCTACAGAGCTTATAGGTTGTCCCTTCTAGTGATGAATGCTTCAATAGAGCTTTTACCTCGTCAGTCAGACCATTCTATCATAAATATGCCTCCTACTCAACATAGTACCAAGAATTCTACAAATCGTGACCATGTTGCAATTGTTACTACACCAACTCCACTTCTACGTGTGAAGCAAGAAGTCTTTGGCCCTATCATGGATTTATCAAGTGAGTCAGAGGGAGAGTCTCCTAGCCAACCAAATATTCCCGAAACGTTGCCTACTAGAGTCCCATTTGATGTCTTGAGAACAACTTCCGATGTATACTAGTCACCAACTAGTACTCTTGCATTGTCGACACATTTGCGCCCACCAACATATCCTAACAGTATACCATCAATTAATATTGTTGGTTGCCTACAAAATCTTGCATCAATTTGTAAATCTAAGAACAAAATTGCTGCATTAAGCTACAATTCAGTGATTCACCATAAAGTATAGTATCTTCCCGCTGACTTTGATGGAGATGTAGTATTTGAATTGCCTTCACTTCGTGTTTCATCTTCATCATCCTCTGGAGGAAATTTACAAGGAATGGATAAAAAATACGATGGTCATGCTTGGTGTTGGACCATGACTACCAACATCCACAACCAAGATGGATTGAAGTTCAGAAAATCTTCTTGTGCAGGCCATCTAGTATGTAACAATTCGGACTGTGACTACTTGAAGCAGTTCTCGAAGCACAACAAAACAGAGTGGTGTGGTTATATTATAGTTCCATATTATGATGGCAGTAATCCTCCAAAGAATTCATGTCTTTTGTGCAAGATATGGAAATGTCCACCACAGTATATTAGCATTTGTGATGCTAGAATTTATTACATTCATAGCAATATTGTTCTAATGACCCGAGCATGCATTCATTTAGATAATCATATGCATCCTGTAGCTCCTAGATCATCTAGAGAGTCTATAGACACTATTTCCAGTCTTATCGCATGCGAGGTTGCCAAAATCCCAACTGCCACAAACTCAACCATCTCCCTTGCAACTAGTAAGTAATTTTTGGACAACCACCTGATACACAATGGAGAGGGCCCTAGAGAGATGTTGAAGGAAAAGTTGTTAGAGGATGTCATGGATAGGTTCCAGAGACTAAGTTCGCCTAACATCCATAACCTTATTACTTCCTTCCGTAGCACTGGGAAAAATGGGATCATAGACAGTATTATGAATATGAAACAGAATTTAAAGTTTGAATACATTCATGAGAGTGTGTTCCCTGGATAAGGAAAAAAGAAGGTATACTTATTTAAAATGTTAGTAGAAGGGCTTGGTAGAAGAGGGTATTTGGTAAAGTGCATGCAACCGAGTGGAGACTTGGAAAATGCATGGCTTATGTTCGACCATGTCAAATGTGTAAAGAATTGGACAACCATGGTATGCCACGTTTATGACAAACTGTAGAAAGGTGATGACAATTGCCGTCTGTGACATGCAATCTAAAGACACCGAGGTTCAAAGCATCATGTAGAGGTTATTGAATGATGTCATGAAACACAATGGCGTGCCAAATCCGAACTTCAAAGGCTTCATGGCGGATAGTGCACAAGCTAATTGGAACGCCGTTCGCATTGTATATGGAATGGGGGATTTCAAAATAGAGATGGTGAACCATAAGCAAATTTGTCTCTTGCATTGGAATACTTCATTGCATCACCATACATAGAAAAACATCAAACCGGACCTACAACACCAACATCTTTGTCTTTGCAAGCAATATAAAGATTCTGAGACTATGGAGGAAGCTGAGACGCGGTACTTGGCGTTTTGTTCTTGGTGGCTTTCATCTGGAGCAGCCTCAGAAGATGCTTTGCATGAATTGGAGTTGTGGCTTGCATTTTGGCACTTCT
The DNA here is from genome assembly GCA_951230915.1 of Antitrichia curtipendula. Lineage (NCBI taxonomy): Eukaryota > Viridiplantae > Streptophyta > Bryopsida > Hypnales > Leucodontaceae > Antitrichia > Antitrichia curtipendula. Next base: position 28,142,142 of record OX579637.1, read on the forward strand.
GATATCGCCAATGGGGCAGCTTCATGCAAATGGTATTTTAATCAATCATTTATTTTTTCACAATATCTTTCGTAGAAGAGCACTTACATTTTATAATGCGTTTTGGAGAGAAGTACTTGCAATTTTTTTTTTCATGTACCATGTGTCATTAATGAAAATGGAACTCTTATCACTATGGGGGGCCGACTTTCACCTTGGTGCCAAGGGGAAACCTTGCCTCCTAGTAGATAAGTAAATTTTGTAGTGATAGGCAAATATCAAGAGTGTGGCTAAATTTTTTGGGGTGATTGCAGCTTGAGCTTAACTATATATTTCTTTCCTTCCAGGAGTTGAAACTCGAGGAGATGGCAAACATGCCATCGTGCAACTTATCTAAAATAGTTTACAATAGATGGTTGCAACAATTGGATAATCAAGGTAATGATTTGTTTGCTCCCACCTGTGATGACTGCATTCAAGCCTTTATGCAAATGACAAATTATTGAGCAGTTCTAAACAATACAACATCAAGGTCAAGGCCATCAAAAGAAGAATTGAAGTTAAGAGGCGCTAGACGCAGTAGAGACCCAAAGAAGATTGCAAAGGCGTTGAATGACCTTCCTAGCTTGATTGATGTTGGAACACGTATTTCACATTTGGGAGGCAAAGAGGTGTTTGATAGTAGCAAACGCAAGCTGGACAACCCCATTGGTTTAGATGGTAATTCTCATCATCTGGACAAGGCCAACTTTTCTCAGCCACGAGTGCAAAAATGATCTACTTTTATACTTTCAGTGCCCTCCCATGAAGCTGACAAGTTGGTTAACTTTGTGCATGTACCATACGTCACGATTGCAATGGAGAGTGATTGTGACACTTCGCAATGGCATATTGCAAGACCTGTTTTATAAATCTAGCTGCAAATGTCATGCCCAACAAAGAGGTACAAACATCCATTGCGTTGCCAAAATTGCGAAGGGATCTAAAGGCACTCCAATCCCGACGTATCATGGTTGCAAGAAACAATATGGTGGAAATAAGGAGATCGTGACCGACTTTGGTTTTGTCCAGATGATATTGAATGATGTATACGAGGCTCTAAGCGTACTTGGGTAATTGACTGGCTTCAAGTACTAGATGTCTGCCTAGTATTAGGTGACACTAGTTTGACCTGCCAAGAAACTCTACTATTGCAAGAAGCTAGCTTTCAGTTCCAAGAGAGACCTCCTATGTCACCTTGACGTTTGTTCACAATGTCAAATGTTTTCAATGCGATCCTTTACAATGAACCTAGCCCGTTGCATGCGGATACATATCCATCAATTTGAAGGAGCAAGGCGATTCGACATATTGCAAATGCTCCCACTACAGAGCATCGCAATATATGGGAGAATGCTGCTAATGTCAAAGGAATGATCTTGGGGGTAACCATGCTCCCTTTTCCCGGACTTGGAGCTATAATCTCCTTGCAATCTGGAATGGAGCCCACGCAAAAGATTTATCAAATCACACTTGGCATGTACTCAGAGTGCACTTGTCATGATTTTGTAGACATGGCCATTTCAGCAATTGGTGGCCGCCATCAAGTTCATGAATTGCAAACATCTTTACTACTTATTCCGGTACTTTTGCAAATGAATCCGGTAGATGATAAGTTTATACATTCTCCAAGCTTCAGCTTCAATGAAGTGAAGCTCCTTCTCATAAGGGCTGGTATCATCAAGACTTCTACTGAGAATCTTGAACACACCTAGAGGAGCCAAAGTTTTTGAGTGGATGACTCTAGATTGAAATTAAATATAGAGCTTCAGAAGTATGTATTTATGTTTGGACAAATATTGTATTTGTTAATGTATTCAAAGCAGCCTATTTTCAATCTTTGTTTCAATTTATTGTGCTTCAATTTTTTTGCCTCCATAATACATCCTTTTGATATTTTAAACCCTAATCCCCCAAAAAACCATACACAAATTGTACATACGTACAATTATAGGTCCATAATCCTAGTTTCCGCGATAATCGGTCCACATTCATTATTCCACGATAATAGGTGGTATAATTTACAAAATAGTACTTCACAAAGTTTTATAAAATATTATCTATTTTAGAAAGATTTTTGACATTTTTAAAGATTTTTCTAATTCCAAAATTCACTGCTCGCATAATCCCCGCTCAACGCTCGTAGGCTCATGCTTGCAGGCTCACAACCTAGTACCGTTGAAACCACGCACTATGATGACTCTAACCAAGCAAGTTATCAATATTATCTTAGTCCACTGGAGGTGGTTCATATTGACATCATGGAGGCTCTTATTGTGATAGTTCAAGTGAAGAAGAGTTTGAACACAATGCTTTAGTTTGTCTTCCAACTTTTGGAGGTTTTGACAAAAAGGTGTGCCAAGCGGATATGGATACAACTATGGTGGAGGACCATACGCTGGGACACATTCTAGAAGCCAGAGTCAAAAAAACAATACCAATTCAGATTCTGAGTAAAATATAATGTTTTCTTGTAGTATCTGTCTTATAAAACAATCTACTAATTCTACTCTCTATAGAATATAGAATGTGGCAATTATAGTACAATGATCTTGTTGAAATGTATTCATGTATTTTGCAATTTTGAAAAAAATATTGTGTATGAGAAATACCAAAATAGATTGGTAGATATGTCATTTAAAAAATACATAATATCATTGATGTATAAACGATGGTGTTTGTCAATATAAATATTGCATTTCACTGTTTTCTACAATTTTGTCATTTGAATGTTAATAAAGAATTGCAAATGAAAAGTGTATTCCAAATATACATGCAATATACTAAAGTTCTTTTGGCCAGGGTTGTCTTCTCTGACACCGTGTGGGGTTAGATTACCCACCCTTGGTAATAAAGCGAACACCAACCAGGTTCTATGCTTTTATCCACTTTTTTAATATATGGAGGTGTTGTAAGCGTGGTCCACTGTGCCTTCCAAGCAATGGATCTTTTTTGGTAATGTTTCCTAAGTGTCGTGGATGGGCAACAAAAATAACTAGAAATGCATGTGGTAACTCACAGGCTAACTGCAATGATCAGGGGTGATAGTGAACTCTAACTCCCTAACTATCTATCCTATGTCTAGGGTTGACTGGGTAGTTGGCGTCATTTCTAACGTCCCTAACTACGTGAAAGAGGAACCTTTATGTTCCTTCCATGAACCCCTAAGACTATCTTTGTGTTTTGATGCTCCACCTGGAAGTTCTACTTCTAAAGACTAATCCTAAAGCTCAACTTTTACTCTAATTTCCAACCTCTAAATGTAACTCTCAATTTTTACTCCTTAGTAGTAACTCTAAATTTTAACTTACAAATTTGACTCTATGTTTTGGCCTTTACTCTCGTTTTTTACTCCTAAATTAACTCTTGAATTTACCCTTGAAGTCTAACTCTATCTTTTGACTTTTAATCCTAGATTTTTACTTCTAGAATTAACTCTACAATTTAACTTCTACTTCTAATTTTTACTTCTACTTTGAACGTTGATTTTACTCTAACTTTTTGCTTCTCAATTGACTCTAAAATTTAACCTCTAAATTCAATTTTAACTTTTGACTTTTAATTCTAAGTTTTTATTTTCTAACCTAACTCTAAATTTTGACTTCTAAGTTTTACCCTAACTTTTAATTTCTAACTTCCAAATTTAACTCCTATTTTTACTCTAAATATTCTTCCTTGAAATGACTTTAAATTCTACTTCCTAAGTTCTATTCTAAAATCTTTACTTTTAATTTCTACTTTCTAATCGGATTTTTGACTCCTAATTAACTCTAAATTTTTATTCTTAACCTACTTTAAGATTTGACTTGAGAATTTGACTCCTAGATTACACTTCCAAATTAACTCTAACCGTTTTACTTCCCAAAGTTAACTCTAGATTTTTAACTTAGAGTTTAATTTTTACCATTAAAACTTTAATTTGACTCTAGTTTTTAACTGCTAATTAATTTCTAGTTTAAATCCTAGATTCTCTTTCTAATCTAAATCCCTAATTTCCATCCATGGTTCCTTTTGGATGAAAATTTAATTCAATTCCCCCGTTTTCCCCCTACTACTTAACTTATCTTAACATGGTCGATTTGAAGCCACATCCTAAGTGTAATATGTTTTCGGAAACCTCTATCCCTTATCTAGAAACTTTTGAATCTAAACTTTTATTTTGCACTAATCACGGCTTAATAATTGCGCTTAAAGGGCTGATTAAGGAAATCAACACTAATTAGGAAAAAAGCATCAAAGTTTAATTCAAAAACTCACCTCTTCACTGCCGACTTTGGAAATGACTTCGTCCACGTCCATGTATACATCCTCATGCTCCATGGTAACCTTTTGTTTTGTTTTATTTTTTCCAAGCTCACCACTTAATTTGAAAAAATGCTACATCCTTGCAATCTAACTTCCCTCTTTCCCTTGCTCCTTCCTTTTCTTTCTCCCTTTCTTCTTCTACACTAGTACTATTCCACCTAAGCTTTTATGGATGTCTTACAACTATAGACTCAAACTCCAAGGAGGTTTTAATGTCCCTCCTACCCTCTTACACAAAAAGTCTTACACTTGTCATTCTAATCCTTTTTCTAATGGTTACTACGAATTTTCAAGATTTTCTTCCCTAAGCCTACCTAATCCTAGGCCTAGGTCACTACTTATCGTCTCTCACCTTCTCTCACCTATTTCAACTTTCTTTTCACTTATCTCCTTCCATTCTTGTTGGTTTTGTTTTGGTGTAGAGAGAGAGGTGGTTCAAGAGTTTTGTATGCAGGTTTTGAAATATTTGGAAGTGCGTCTTCTATTCTTCCCCCTCCCTTTTCTCCTCTTTGTATTTTGTTGTTGTATTTTCTTTTCCAAAATAAATGTTATCCCCTAGTTTTCTGTTTAGGAAACCAAAAAAAAGGAGGCAATTGGCTTGACACCCCACCTCCTTTGAGCTGTCCCGACTCCTTAGCCCAACTTGAATTGGACTCAATCCCCGCCCGCCCTGACTGGATTCCATCCCCAGCCCAATTTGACTGGACTCGACTCCTAGCCCGACCTTGAATTGGACTCCGACCCCCAGCCCGACTTTGAACTACACTCTGACCCCTCCTTGGCTACTAGGAAAGGGTGGATATTTTTTTTTTTTTTTCTTTTTAATTTGAAATCCTCGTTTTGGGGCTTGGATTTGGACTAGGGGATTTTCTCTCCAAAGATCCACAAAAAAATGGACTTATAAACTTGGGTAGGGCTAGGTTGCTAAAACATAAGGGACAACACAAAAAAACCTGGACGTACTTGACTTGGATAACACGGGCTTGCTAAAACTAATTATCTTGGAAGCTATACTTTGGACTTTTCTAAGAAGGTCTTGGAAACTAGACTTTGGGACTAAGGGTTATAGAGGTTCAAAGCTTCGCCGTAAAGTTGGATTTAACACCAATTGTAGGATTTGCGACACCCTAGTGGTTCAAAACTCCGCCGTCTGGGACTGTTTTAACACACACTGTAGGACTTGACATTGTCACTAGTTCAAAGTTTAGCCATCCCCAGGGGGGGTACACACAACAAGGGGGATTTTTGAAGAGGTAGAAAAGACACATTTTAAGAAACCCACATAACAAATCCAAAGTTTCACCGTCCCGGGGGGAATCTACTCAACAAGAGAGAAGTTAGAAGAAGGTAGACAAAAACACTTAAAGAAATCACACCACAAAGTCAAAGCTTCGCCGTTCCGAAGGGGGGTCCACTCAACAAGGGAAGGTAGAGAAAAGGTGAGAACATGTAAGTAAAGGAAACAAAATGAGTTAGAACAAAGGGTGACACCGAAAGACTTATGCGCTAAAGGCTCCCCAAAGTGGCATTGCCAAGGTACGATGGGAGGTGGCTTTAGGATTAGCACAAAACACCAAAAGACTCCTAAATCACTCAAGTTAGCTCACGAGGGCACAAAAGGGACACACAAGGAAAGAAAGAGTCTCTTAACTCTCAACAAGAGCACTAAAAGTACACCAAGAGTAAACAAGGCAAGATAGAAGGACCTTCAAGGACCTTAAAAGCTTGAAAAACAACAACAATGGAGTCAAAAGTGCTCCAAAAATACCATAGAGGTTTTTAGCTTCAAACCCCAAAATATCCAAAATAATTTGGACCCACGGACCCAAAAACAAGTATTGGAGGTGTTCTAGTGAGAGAAATGGGGCCCTTATATAGGTCTCTAAGGGCCCACCCCTCCCTCTAGAGTTCTAAGGTAACCTTATCAACTTGGATTTTCATCCTAATCCCTAAAAATCTACTTCTACCATCTATGCTAGACCAACATCCTAACTTTTGGAGATTAACTCCAATCGTCAAACGGATTGCGCTGTTGGCTCCAGATTGCCGTGTTTAATCCTAGATCCCGTAACCCCCGTACCAAAGCCAAATACCCATCATTGGCTAATTTAGTTAAAAAAACAAATCGTGGTAAAATCTTAGATCTTGGGGGACTCCTATTTTGAGAAATGTGAATAGCCTAGGATCTCCGGTAGATGCGAGAGAGTTGGAAAGGACTTTTGGTTGACTTTGTTTTGCCATTATATAATCTTGGAATGCCGGTCAATGTTGCTAGGACCCCGCCACGTGGTTAATTCCCAAGGAATCTCGCCGATTTTGGTACTTGCCACTATTGGAATGTCGTGAAAATTCACGTAGCGCATTATTAACATAAAAAAAGCTAGTGTAATATTTAGTGAGATTTTATTGTAACCTGGGTAATTTCCATGAAATTCCCGTTGGAGGTTAAAAAGATTGACCACCCGGAAAAGGTTCTTCTGCAAGTCAAAAGATGCCAGAAATTTTCACGTGACCTCTCAGGGAGTCGCATGAAAGACTTGTAGGTGCATTTCCATACCTGGCACAATTGGTCGGTGGAGATTAAAACTGGCCATCTCCTCAAATTAGTGACGATGCGGGAATCTTCTGTAGGTAGAGGAATCTTGGCAAATCAATTTTGTTGTTGGACTCCTGGTATGGAATTTATCCCAAAATACCATCCTTGGGCTGTAGATTCTTCTACAACCCCGGTCTTGTGTCAGTGGCTCCTGCATGCTAACAATCGGGGTTTGGGGAATTCTAAACCTAACTCTAGGACCCGACCTAGTGGCCTCATTGTGGATCCCTCGGACCGACTTAGCCATGAATTGCCACATTCATGGTGGGATTTTAGCCCTTTTGAGGCTATGTGACACAAATCCTCCAATTCTAACCGTTTCATTCTTTTACCTATTTTTAGGCCAGGTTTGGTGGGATTCTAAGTCTAAATACAAATCTAGACCAAACACTATAGTGGGTATGTCACAATCCTATTTTGGTTCTACACTCTTTTTATGGCTTTTTGTATACTTTTATCAACTTTAAATTGCAAATTTCAAAAAAATAATTCTACAAGTCCCAAGTGACAAATTGGGAGCTCACACACCGCGACATGCAACATCCTCGCCGTCATGCAACGTTCAATAGTGGCCCTGCGACATTGAATAAAGTCAAACTACCCGTTGACATTTTCCAAAAAAATTCTAGTACCCGGCCACCTAGCTGCCATGTGGCAGCCCCGTAATACATTCACAAGTGCATGCGGGTTTGACTTGGATGAACAACTGCTGGTATAGGGCGACTGCAAGTAGGGGCAACCTCTGGAAAGGACAACTGCAGAAAGGGGCGGCCGCGAGTACAAGACCGTGGTAAAGGGCGATTGCGGCTCCAGGGACAGGAAAGGCAACCACAGGTTAAAGAAGGAGAAAAACCCACGGTCTCCTAGAAGTACCCAAAGTCGCCCTTCTCAGAGCCGCGGTTGCCATTTTTGCAGGCGCAGTCGCCCCACTTGTAGGCGCGGTTGCCATTCCTACAAGCGTTCCATCTGCAAGCACAACTGCCTTTCTTGCAGCCGCGGTCGCCTTTCTTGTAGGTGTGATCGTCCTAAAAATTCTCTATTTGTGCTCGCCCCAACTATGTATGTAGTTGTTCATGCGGTTTTGCTTACTTCCATTCTTCATTGAGGCTTGATGTCTTGTATCCTTTGGTGGATACATGCACAAACCTTATGTTGACTACTCATTACTTCATCACTATTTTTTGGTTTAGGGTCATGGCTACCAGAGGGACCAATGATGGTTCATTCCCTCCCGTTGAGACTACACGCACTCGAGGTGGAGCGCAAAAGTCATTTAAAGACAAGACACGAAAGCAAAGGAGCAACACTTATAAAAAACGGTTGCATGTACTCAATAGCGAAAGCCACATTGCTTTTAAAAGGTGGAAGGACGAGCCAAAGCCATGGACTATGTTGACCTGTGAAGATTTTATTGAATGCTGCTACATTAGCAAGATGTTTCCAATGTGGCGCCATTATTACAACCACCACACCAACAAGGCGAACTTGAAGTATTGTGAAAATCCAGCTTTCACTCAAAGGTGTATGGAATTGTGGCAAGTTTTCTTCAAAATTCCTTATGTGGAGAGGACTGTGGTCCTTTTCTTCATTGTCAAAGGAACGTACGTTGAAGTGGCCCTACAAAAGGAAGTCGACTGGACCACAATAAAGGAAACTCCATATGTGGCATGTCCAACAAACGGCTCAATACCAAGAGGTGTTTTGACTTTTCTTAAAGAGGGGTTTGGAGTTATTCAAAGTGCTCCAAAAAATAGAAAAATTGTTGAAGGCAGCATAGAGGAATCTGAAGAAGATCTGGATTTTGACGGTACACGGGCCCCATAGATAGGGAGAGTGAGGGAACAACCTACTGCACCCACCAAAGAATTGATTCAAAATGACGAGGGAGATTCAATGTCATGAAACTAGAGATCCCAAACCCCTCAAAAGTACGACATTCAACCATGCAAACTGAACCGGCATCAACTTCAGCAGCATTTCAAGTCGTACCGATGTCAAGACATGATGCAAGCAACATCTTTGACTTTGGCTCAAATGATGATACGCCTACAGAAGCAGCTGTTTGTACTCCCATTCTCCAATCCTGTGTTGGGCCAACTAACAACACCATGACTTTGGAGAAGGCACAAGAGCTCTTGAAGACCAAAGACAATACAATTACGTTGCTACAAAGCAATTTGAGGAAGTTGCAAACGAACTGCGACCAGAAACATGCTCTCATTTTACAACAATCTATAGAGTTGCAACGGCTTCAAAAGAGAGCACATGAGACTATCACTTTGTCGGATATGGACGACGCCTTTGTTGAACATGATCCACATCATTTGGACAAGGTTGTAGAAGACCTTATCGTTGATTTGGTACACTTTTCCCCCCTTAGCAAGTGCACCAAGCGTTCTCCATGTCCTTGAAATGTGCTTTTGACAGCAACTTTGGGGGACGCTACTACTGCCACGAATGAGGACCATGGGACCCAAGATTCACTCACGTTTCCTGCGGTTCTACATTCTATACAATTGTGTGAGTGCTTTTTTATCCACCTTGGTAAATCAATGTGCACAACCAGGTTCTAGTAATTACGATTAATTCCTACAGGTGCCTAATGTTGGTTCATTGTGCCTTCCAAGCAATGGATCTTTCCCTAGTGTTATACTAACTATTTTTTTTTACTTTGAATTTAACCAACAGAACTTGGCCAAGTTGGAACTATTTTTATCTTTTACTCTACTATTTCTAAGCTACGGTGGTTTTTTGTGATGGGTGAGATAGTCTAAATTAGAAACCTAAGTTGGAAGAACAGCTCATGCCATTTCCAAAAATGTAAAGTTCACCTTCTTCTGACCTTCCTATCAAAAGATAAAGGTAGATGAAGTTTAGCCTTTCAAAGGCCCTGAAAACTTTAGCCAAGGTTTTGTACCTCTTTCCTATTCCATTTTTAATCTGAAATTTAAACCTTGTCCTTATGTTACTAACTTTTTGCTAACTTCCAAGTTTCAACCCTAAAGGATGATTTTACTTTACTTCATCCAATTTCCATTCCAAACTTCATCCGGCCATATCTTGCTCAATTTAGCTCCGATTCTTAAGTGTGATATGGTTTCGGAAACCTCTAACTTTGATCTATAGCTTTACCTAATTGACTCTTGTAAAAGACCTACTCTAAGTACTCTGACTTAACTTTGTAATTCGAACCTTCTTTAAAATGTCTAATCAAAAAGTACGGGTTGTGGTTAATAACTCACCTTGGAATTTGCATCATTGTGGAGGTAATTGTATACTCCTTTGAACTCCCCGTCATTCGCCATGTTAGAACACCTTGTAGAACTTTGCTCACCGCTTAAAGATGGTAGTTTAATACGAATTTTGGAAAATAAAACTTTCTCTTTCTATTCTCCTATTTCTTTTCCTTCCCTACTATTCAAGCTCAATTTTTGTAATGACTTGATGTTCATACATAATGGTTTCTTTTATCTACTTCTTTTGAATGTTTGTTTTTTTAGAGATATTTTTAGAGAATAAAATCCTATCAAATCTAATGCTAATGTTTGACTAATTTGCTTGGAATCAAACAAGACATTAAGACAAAGATTGTTTGACTTCTTCTAACAAATAACTAATTCTAGAATCTCTCAAAGGTCAACTATTCTTTGTTTTTGTTTTATCTTCTTGTCCTAGAAGCAAAATCCAACCTTCTTTAATGGATAATATTTCCTAGTGGAATAAACACGTGCAAATTAGAATCCTATTGTCTCTCTCCTTCTAAACCCCAAATTGACAAAGTTCCAAATTCATTTGGCTAGTGTGAGTCAAAGTTTGAGAGTTTAGCATAGAGATCTTGATCATTAGAACACCAAACCAAAGAGGATTTTTGAACTCCAAAGCTTGGAAATCAGTATCCAGTTGTTTAGACGTGAGGATTTTGAGACTGGATGTGGCCTGGAGGGCCAGATGAGAGCTGATTGTGACCAAGGTGTGATAATACAAAACTAGCATGATAATATGGAACTACAGCTTGTGGACTGAATGGTGACCACTCTAACTGGGTAAGCTCTGGCCAATTTGAACTCTGGCTTGACTTTTTAAGTTCTCTACCACTTCTCCCTATCAAACTACACTCTATCCTTTGAAATTTCACTTCCAGTGTTCAAAAAAAAACTCTGAAATTTGACTTTGTGATCTGGCTTTTCAAGAAGAGCTCTCATTCTCTCTTCTTCTGGTCTGTGGTCTATTCACTCAAACTTGGTGATCTGAAATTTTGATGGGAATTACTCCTCACCCCTTCTGGATTTTTCTAGCACTCTCAGTGTTCAAAATTTAACAATAAAAATTCAAAATTGGAGCCCTCAGGCATCATCTCAGAGTTTTGAGTTTTTTGTGAACCAGATGGTATGTTAACACATGAGTTAACAAGTCAATCAAGCAACCGCCTGATCTAGGTACCCCTGTACCGACCTCCTTGGTCTTGTTAGTCTGACTCCCCTTACGGTTGCTGGACTAGCTCCCTAACGGACTGCTGGACTGGCTCCTTCACGGGCTGCTGGTCCCAAACTTGGCGGTTGTTGCCAATAAATTCCCACTTTGGAATTTAAACCAAACTTTGGGTCTTCCTTTGGGACCCTTTTAAACTAAAAACAAATGTGGAAATTAGTACTAGAGGTGAAGCTTCGCCGTACGAGGTTTTAGCCCCAAACTCCAAAGCAACAAAAGGGAAGAAAGTTATTAAAAAACTAGACCCAAGGCGATAGCGTTGCCGTATTAGAAGAGTTAACCTCCAAATCTGGGCAAATTCAACAAAGGAAATTTAGTAGTCCACAAAAACTAGACCCAAGGCGATAGCTTTGCGCCTTTGCCGTATTTTTTTAGAATAACCAACATCTATAAAACTCTAGACAAACAAAACCAAAGCTTCGCCATGCTTTTGTAAAATTACTAAATTTCTATCAACCGCTAAAATGACCAAACTCAAAGCTTTGTCGTCCCTAATTGAACACGCAAAATACGGACAACAACTAGTTTAGTACGGACACCAAACTACCACATGTATTAGCATGAACATTAGTACAAACTAAGCACGTAAACACAAATTAGTACAAGTGTATAATTCCGAAAATACTCAAAACAAAGCACCAGAGGGCCCCCTAAGTGGCATCGCCAATCACAAGGGGAGAAACTTCTAGAATTAGTACAAGGTGTTTAAAAGAAACTCAACAAAAGCTTCCATAAGTTTACAAAAAGAAACCTCAACAGAACACACACACAAATGTTAGCAAAACTTAAAGGGACCCCAAGTCCTTCAAAGTTTCAACAAAGATACAAGATGGGAGCTTCAAAATGCTCCAAAAACACAAGAGTTTGGCAACGTGGCACAAATTGGCCAAAATCCAACTGAATGAATCCAAATCATACAAGGGTGGTTCAAAATGAGCCTAAGGGGTGGAGTTAGAAGAGAATGAGCCCCTTTAAATACTTTCCCAAGGTTGCTCACCTCCCTTCAATTTCTAAGCCATAAATTTATCAACTAAGATTTTCACCCTAATTTTTAAATTTTGACTTTCTATGTTGGTTCCAAACTCTAACTTTTGGAAAAAGACTCCAAATCACAAATGGATTGTGCCTTTGGCTTTTGAAGACCATTTTCAATTCAATGGAAACCCTCACCCCCTTTTTAATCCGCTAAAAAACCTAACAAAACCTAGTACTAACTGCACATCCAAAAGGGGAAAAAATCCAAATCTTGGAGTTCGACTTTTTTAAAGAAAGTAAAAAGTAACTAGCCTAGGGTCTTAAGTAGGTATGAGGAAGTAAGAAAAGACCTAACTTGGGCCTCATTCCGACTTTGTACGCTCCTCGTACGCCGGTCAATTCCACGATAAACTTTGAATTTGCCGGTTTGAGGAGGATCTTTGCTAGTTCTGGGTCTTCTAGCTAACGGAATGTCTTTAAACTTGTTAGAGCGTCTTATTAGCATAAAATAACCTATTCTGATTTTTAGTGAGATTTTATCACAACCTGGATAATTTCTAGGAATTTTCCATTGTAGATTTTGGTGGTTGACAATTTGGAAGGGTATCTTCTTCAAGTTAGAAAATTCCGAAACTTTTTATGGAACCTCTCATGGAATTCCACAAAGGATGTGCAAGCTCATATTTTTATTTTGCACAAAGGACAGAGGAGAATCAAATTCTGCCTTCTCCTTTCAATTTTGGCAATTAGAGAATCTTTCACTGATAAGAGAATCTTAACAAATCGTTTTTGCTGTTGAGTTCCAAATGTGATTTCCACCCTAGAAATCTATATTCCACCTATAGATTCTTCTTACGGGTCCATCTTGAATTTGTAATTCCTATAGGCCAACAATTGGGACTTTCGCTATTTTTTCGATACTATGGGGAAAGTGAAACCTATCTCCAAGAATGAAATTAGGACCTCAACGTATTCCCTTGGACCAATTTTAGCCATAAGATGTCACATGCATCATAGGCTTGGATGATTTGGGCTAGATTTACTTTATTCCTTCTATTTATCTAATTTCTCGGCTTCTAATCTATGTACAAGTAGAAATTGGGTTTATTTAGGAAAAATTAATCTATAAGGGACTAAATGCTATACTGGCATGTGACATACCTATTTTGGCTTTACACTCTTTTTATGACTTTTTGTAGATTTTTACTAACTTTATTTTGCAAAAATCGAAAAAAAATAAAGCATGAGTCCCAAGTGATGAATATGGGACTTACAAGTTACTAGCTGAGGTGAACTGATCCCCTTGCACGTTCCCTAAATGAAATGATGGAATTTTTTATTTCCTACCTATGAACAAATTTTCAAATTCTGAATCCATATTTGCAATTAGAGGCCCCAAATTAGCTAGGGGGGTCTATAAAATAAAATTATCACGACTCAAACTAGGGGCCTTTTTTCTTACCTGCACCCCTGCACTTGGAGAGGACAAGCAAGGGGGTCAAAGCACCCCAACTCTATTACTTGAAACTACCTTACAACACTTTTACATCCAATTCTAAGGCCTAGGCACTATGTTCTACAAAATGAACATAAAATCCTGCTTACAGAAAATGTAATGTGAGTCAAATTGGAAGTGATTTCATAATTTTTGGTCTTATTATGAATTAATTACAAATTTTTAAAGATGGAAGGTGTAGATTTCAAAAAATATCCGAATGTTAATATCAAAATCCATTTGACACAGAAGGAAAAAATACAGTAATAGTATCAACACATGGCATAGATTAGAAGTTAAAACAATATAAATTGTACTCCAAATTTAATCTTTGTAAGATTGCCACCTATAAAGTACTATAAATAAAGATGCATACTAATAAAATTGGCAACCAACTCCACCTCACATTTGTCCTTTGAGTAGTGATCCATTTAGGGTGTAGCTACCTTATATAGCCAAAATACATAGCCTAGTTGGCCCTAAGTAACTCAAATTTAAAAGGACATGTGAATGTAGGCTACTTGTATTAGCGATGTATGCTTAGGTTTTATTTAACCCCTAATGGACCGAGGCCATTTAGTATCAAAAAGCATTTGAGACTGCCATTTCTATTGCGTTTATAGTTAGACAGAATCAAAGATGTTTTTGGAACTCAATCACTGCATCTACTTTATACTATCATACTTGGGTAATTGTACCTGAAATCATGTATAATGTTGAGATACCTTATACTTCATAAGTTAATTAAGCATTGTCAAAGTGTCAATTAGGAAAAGGAGCATCTACCAAGGGAACCCCAACTTAGTCAAGTTTCAATTTGAGCATCAATTAAAGTCATCTGTAATATATCTTCTAGAAGGGTTGAAAGAGTACACAAATGATTAGAAGGAGAAAAAAAGATCTATAGTTGATTATACTTACGATGTTTTGTCTAGTGACTTCAGCTTCTGCATTTTTGTTGTTGTTGGACACTTCCACAATTGCTTGCAAGTTTTGCATTCCGCCATCCGAATCTCCGACGTTCCCTCCTTCTCCATAGCGCAATACTTTACAAAGGTCTCCAAAGGCTGTCTATGCTGTCTTGGAGGCAACTCTTTTTTCCTTCATTCTGAACCTTCTAAGAGCCTTGGAAGATGAGAAGAGAAGACTACCGCGCTTTCGCCTCATCTTTCTATCCCTCACAATAAAACACTCAACACTCAGGTTGTCATCGTCCATGAAGAGACTAAGAACTACATGCAAACCTTCTCTCAAAGTTGGAAATGGTACAGAGCAAAAGCGGCATGCCGGTGGAGTGAGTGTGATTGATATGTGAAGTTCCACCACCTTATAAGCACTATTCTCCATGCTCCGTCATTGATGTCTTTGGATATGCCAGCAATTTTGACTGACTTAAATTTGATGACATTCATCTCTGCCAATTGCCGCAATTTGCAGTCATAGTTTATGACCTACAATGCATGCATCAAGAAGTAGTCTATTGATGAACCCTTGAAACTTGAATTGCAATATTTATGACCTTGCTGCTTCACTATTTGAATTGTACATACTGCCCACATTCAAGACATAGCCGCCTCTAGACGTTAAATGATTACTAGATATGGTGGCTAGTAATTATAACAAAAGCGGCTTCATAGCAATTATGCTATAGTTGATGAAATGTGAAGGTGCTAGCTTCCATTCACCTCTGCAATTCATGGTGCCTAAAGTGTACAATATAGTAATGGATTTTCTTGTTTATTTCTTCTTTTCCTTTGTAACATCTTGAACCCTTACAAGCTGAAACAATTGTTGTTGTCTTCTTGTCATGGCTTCTAATAGAGCAGATGGTCACGAGGTTCCTCTTGTGTTTTTGGTAGATGATGGAAATAGTGCTAGAAATAGTGCTAGAGTCTCCAGTCACCTACTTTATGTGCGATTCGGGTTTGTAGAGACTTTAGTTTATGAAGAAGAGAGGAAGTCAACACTAGGTGATCTACAACAATCTGTCCCTGTTGTGAAGTCCCTAGAAGAAGGACACTACTAGTACCTTATTCCCATAAGCTATAGAGCTTATGGACTTCCATTATCTAAGCTAGTAGCGTTAATAGAGATTCGTAATTGTCATTCTGCCACTTCCACTGTAGATATGCCTTACATGCCACAAACAATATCACCGAGTCCACCTCAAGAGGTTCTTTCAATCCTTCCATGGACAAAATTGCTTTAAACAGTGAAGACTAAAAAACTAGATCTTACCATAGAGCTATCTAGTGAATCAGAAGGAGAGTCCTCTGAGCTGATACTAAAAATGGAATCATCTTGTGTCCAACATGAAGGAGGTGATAAAACAGTTGTTCATTCCGAAGTAGGTTCTCCATCCATTAGTCCAGCACACTCTTCATTTTTCCATCCTCCATTGAACCCAACTCTAGTTGAGCGGATAAGCATAATGGAGTGCTTGAAGAGATTAGCCAACGTTCATCGGTCTCGGAACAAATTGTCTTTGGATCTTAACTGTGTGTAACACCACCATGTACATTTTCTGCCGCAAGTATTTGACAGCAATGTCATTTTTGAGTTACCTCCTTGTTGTTCATCTTCTTCTTCATCAGCGGCTTGAAACTTGGAGGGAATAGACAAGTGGTACAATGGTGCAAGTTGGTGACGACAAATATACACAACTCCGACAATCTCAAATTTCATAAGTTGTATTGTACTGGTCACCTTGCATGTAGGAATCCAGAATGTGACTACTTAAAGAGAGCTTCTAGATATAATAAAACAGAGTGGAGTGGTTGTACAACGTTTCCTTTTGTTGTTGGGGACAGTCCTCCTAAAGATTCTACTCTAGTTTGCAAGGTCTGCAAACTGTCACCTATGTGCATAAGCACATGTGATGCTAGGATGTACTACTCCTATAGTGGTAATCCCAAAACAAGTAGGGCCACAATTTACTTAGGAAAGCATGCTCACCTTGTCGCTAAGGGTATGTATAGAGATTCTACAAACCAGATTTGTGGACTCATTGCAGAGCAGGTGGCCAAAATACCAACAGCCACCAATTCCACAATAGCTCTTTCCTTTTCCAAGGAGTTTTTGACAAACTATCTATTTCACAATGGGGAAGGCGAGAAAGAGATGTTCAAAGGGGACAAACTAAAAAAGGTGATGGATTGCTTTCAATTTCTGAGCAGCCCAGATATACAAAATGTGATATCATCATTTTGCTCTAACAACCAAGGAGGTGTCCTTGACAACACCATGACCATGAAGATGTACTCAAAGTTTGAGTTCATACATGACAGCGTCTTTTCTTGCCAAGGCAAAGAGAAGGTTTATGTGTTTAAGATGCTCACCGAAATACCTAGAAGCGGTGTCGATCTGGTTAGCCGCATGCAACCCAGAGGGAATCTTGAGAATGTGTGGATGATATTCAACCACGTGAAGCATGTGAAGGAGTGGACCATGATGGCCTGCCACATGTACAATCCTAAGTACAAGAAAGTCATGACTATTTCAACATGTGATATGCAATCTGAAGATATGGAGATTCAAGTGCAGTTCTGGAGATGTTTGAACACTGTCATGTCACAATATGGAGTGGACCATCCAAACTTCAAGGGTGTCATGACAGATAGTGCTATTGTGAATTGGAATGTAATTCGAATTGTTTACTAGAGTGGTTCTTCCAAAGACAAAATGGTGAATTGTGAAAGAACTTGCTTGTTGTATTAGAGTATTTCTCTTCAGAAATACACATAGAAGCACATCAAAGAAGATTTGCAACAACAGCACACTACGTTGTGCAAATAATATAAAGATTCTAAAACTATAGACGAGGCAAAGAACCTTTACCTAGCAATTCGGTCATGGTGGTTATCTTCAAGGGCTGCAAGCAAATATGCACTTCACCACTTACAGTAGACTATTGGCTTGCATTTTGGCATTTTCGATATCGATAGTGGGGCAGCTTTATGCAAATGGTAAGAGAAACATTAGATTTAAACTTTTACATGTGATATTCAAATACAATAGTGTATGAAGTGACAAATTTTCTTAGAATGGTGAACTTTGCACTTTGAGACTTTAGATTTGTAAATTTTCTTTTATTTAATTCTTTTCTGATCTTCATTCTTTTTCATCTAATTTCTAGAACTTAATATAAATTTTTTTTTAGCCTCTTTGAAATTCACATTTGTATTGGATAAATTTGTGAATTTTGAGGTAGCGATGGCTACCCTAAACACATTAGTCGGATACGACTAGTGTTTTGAAGGTGGCCATTGCTACCTCCAAATTGATATTTTTTTTTGGTACAACAAAGCACTTAGATCTTTGAGGCATTCGTTTTTTATTATTTTTTTCATTCAACTTCTTATGTTTTTGATTTGCAGTCATTGTATTTTTAGACTTCAATATAGACTTTATCTTAGCTTCTACAAAGTCAACATTTGTGGTTGGCAATTTTTTGAGCTTGGAGCCACGAAAACCTTCCCCCAGAACACTAGTCAGATCCGAATAATGTTTCTGAGGTGCCTTGCGGTACTCTTGTTTCAGGAAAAATTAGAAGAAAAATCATTTTTCTAAAATTGAAGTTTACCGCGAGGCACCACGTAAACATCAGTTGGATCCAACTGAGGATTTTGAGGTGGCTTCCGGTACTCTCACTTTAACAAATGAGAAGAAGTTTTCAATTTTAACATAGAAACTAATGTCTTATTATAGATGTATTTGTAGGATTTGAATTTGGAAGAAATAGCGGACGTACCTTCGTGAAATTTGTTAGAAACTGTTCACAACAAGTGGCTTCAAATGTCCAAAAATAGAAGCAAAAACAAGTGTTTGATGCCACTTGCGACGATAGAATCCGTGCATGGATACAAATGACAAACTACCATGCTTATTTGAGAGGCCATACATTTTAATCTGGTCCATTGACTTCTGGGTTTACTAGGATGACATTGAACAATGTGTGAAAGGGACAAAGCGCAAATGGATTAGAGATTGGCCCAAATTGCCGGAGGTTTGGCTAGTTTTGACAGGGACAAATCTGAGTAGGGAAGAGACTAAATCTAGATGCATATCCAACGGTTAGGAGCAATCAAACCATATAGAGAATTGCAAATGCACCAATAGCAGAACAGCAGAATAAATGGGAGAGTGCTGGCAATATACAAAGAGAAATATTGGGAGTGACTTTGTTCCCATGTCGGGCCTAGGTGCAATACTTTCGCTAGGGACCGGGGCGGAACATAATAAGAATGTTTACCGAATTACGTTGGGTATGTTTCTCACGTGCAACTGCCCGGACTTTGTGAATATGGTAGTTTCTGCAATAGGAGGGCGTCAGCAATACGTGAATTGCAAACACTTGTACTACCTATTAGGTTCTTCTGTAAAATGGATGTGCACAATGACAAGTTTATTGATGCTCCGAGTTGAAGCTTCTTCTTGTCCGAGCAAGAATCATTACTGTTTCAGAATAGGCGTGACAACGTTTGTCTATATACTTCATTCGCATTGTATTAATTTACATTGGTTACGAGTAAAATGACTTAAAGCATATGAGGTTTCAAATGTTCATGCATCTATAAAATATATGAGTATGTGCCATTAGTCAAATGATTTGAAGTAAAAGATATGAATGTCTAAGAACTACAATTGTGATCCCTAAACATCTAGAATGAATTAGAAGTTTTTTTTTTTTTTTTTTTTTTGTCAATTCTCTTTTTTTCTTTTTTTAATTTTTTCGCATTTCTGTATGTCAGTTAATTTCAATTCTATTTTCTATTTTCCTTTCTTTTATTGTCATTTTTCTTTTTTGTTTTCCTTCATTTTTTTTATTATTGTTTTTCAATTTTTTTATTTTATTTTCATTGGGGCCTTTTTCCGTATTTTATAGTCTTCATTTTTGTAGAAGTAGTCACTCCATTTAATTGGAGTATATTTGCGAGAGGTCCATGAGACTATCATATGTTGGCCCGGGTTTAATTCTTGCAAGGCCCCTAATTATGCCAGTGGGCACGGTCTCTATACTGAGCTTATGATAAGAGTTGGTCTAGACCAGTTGTAGTGGAAGTTAAGTAATATGCACCTCTCTTTTTGAGAGTACTATTTCATAAACTTAGTACATTCCGTTGTATTAGAATTCTCTAATCACATAGCCAATGAAATTGTAGTAGCTGAAACTATGCACTTAAGTTTCAGGATCTTTTTCCTAACAATAAAAATAAAAATATAATAAATATTCATGGTCATAGGGGTAGTGGTAATAGGTCATAAAATTTCCTCTTTTTCTTTTCTTTTTTTTGGAAAAAAGAAATTAGGGATAAAAAAATATTAAAAAATCCTGTTTGGGACTCTAGGCTCACAAGCTCCATGCTTGCTGCTCTAGGCTTGCGTGCTAGTGTCATTGTAATCAATCATAACCTATAATTTCATCTAAATGTCTAGCTTTGTCTAATTCTATGTTGTGTGCCAATGTAGTGGCTCACATATGGCTATTTGCAACAAATGGTGCCAACTAAACTTGAAGTGATTGTAGGGCATATTATTCTACAAGTGTGCAAGGTGCTTAAATCAAGAATATGGCTTTTAGAGGGTTGGTATAGTAAGATCTGAAAAGATTACATACATAATTGTGCGACTTATCACCTGCTACACATTGATGGGTGGATTGATTACAAGAGTTCAAGAATTTCTTTTGGGCTAAATCGTATGTTCTATGGATGTATCAAGTGCGATGCTATTATGGTTATATGAAATGTTTTTTCTACTAGGTGGTACACAAATTTGTTTGCATCCATCATTGCAAGAAATCTGATGAACTGGTTGGTTTGTTCCAAATGTGTGTTTAGGCATGGATAACCCTCTTGATCATCATAGGGTTTTCCACTAGATTATTGTTGATCCTTCAAAGAAGAATACTGAGTTTGCCATTGTAAAAAGTGTTTTAACACAAATGAAAGAGGTGAATAAAAGAGTGCGGTTGTAAATCCACTTACTACACTTAGTGTGCTTGTGTATCATGGGCTTTCTTTTTTGCTTTGCTATAGATGTCACTATTATTTGTGCTTGTGGTAATAGCCTAATAAGATGTTTTTTGTGTTTTTAGCATTACTTGTAGGGTTTTGTCATTATTGTGACATACATCACAAGTTATTATAGTATTTTTCTACGGCCAAGTTATTTACTATAGAATCTTGATGTGGTTAGGACCCTAGCCAATTATAGAATTTATTGTTAACTAAATGAATGCTATCTCTTGTGTCAACACTATGGAATTTTGGTAAGACGTGCTTGTAAATGACAAATAAAAATCCTTGCTTGTCCTTTCTACAAACACCTTGCCGATTCAATTTCTACAGTGGTGTTGGTTCCTTAATTAAGTGGTTGAAATTGTGAGTAGACTCAAGTGTCATCAAAACACCTTAAATACAAGAGGCACATGCAAAGTGTAGATGTTATAGACTAGTTCCAAGCATCACATATGTATCAAACTTGGTCATACAAGTGGTGACTCCAGATTTCTTCCTTATTGTTCCACAAGTAACGCAAACATATATGTGATTTACATGGGCAAGTGTAAGAAGTGAGCGTCTTTGTTGTTCAATGATCCACTTGCAATTTTACTTGCAACTAAGTAAAGCTTTGATTGGAAACTGGCTAAAGAAATGTTAAAAACAAGACAATGTGGACAATCATCATAGACATATTTGTTATCCAACATTCAGTAATGACCAAAGAGTGAGTGAGGTATAAATGACAATTTACTATCTTTGGCAAGCCAAAGACTTTTTGTTCGACTAATAGAATAAATCATGTATTGGTAAGAAGGGTGCTTTTACTTTATTATGAAAATCTTTGATGAGATTTTTAAAAGGCAGGTGTAAAATTCCACTTCATTTGTATAATTTTGTATTTTCATAATTGTTGCAAATTTTTTTGCTTATTATTGAAATGCATATGTTTTACTAGTTAAACTACAATTATAATATAATAAAATTTATGTTGTTTGGATCTTTGTGTATCGTAATTAGATTTAATATTTGTTTAGTAATCAATTTATAGACATTGTACAAATGAATGATGAATTTCACATTTTTCAAGTGAAAATTGGATTTACAGATAATAGTGAATGAAGGGGTTCTGAGTCCCTATTTGTTGGGAGTCACAATGAGAATGTATATTTATATGTGGGTGTTGTGGTCTATGTAGAAGGATTGGACTTATGTGGAGGACAAAACTAATTTGATTTCCCAACCAACCCTAGCATGTCAAAGTCCTTGGATTTTCATGTACTTGGGAGGTCAAAGCTTTTGTACCATGGTTGTAAGATAGATGAAGGAGATGAAGCTCTTAATTCCCAATGGAGGAGAATGGACCAAGAATGGAATGAGAATGCAAATCAATACTTTCCCAAAGAATATACGACGAAATTAGTTAAAGTCATAAATTCTATAGGAATTAGAGGATTTGTTTTTTTTACCAAGTTTTTTTTGGAGATTCTAAAGCATTTGTTAACTTCAATCCATTATTTGGATTTCTAAGTTTCAAAAGTATACAATGGAGAATGTGTTGGAAAAATTATGTAATATATTGTAGACTTTTAGAACGTTGTTGCATTCCAAGATTTTTTGAATGTACTCCATTTCCGCGATTTGTGTTTTGTATCTTTTGAATACATTGTCACAAAGGACACATTGTATCAATTAATTAATTCATTCTAAAATGACCAAATTAGGTCAAATACATTTTGTACTCCATCTTCCTTTTATATATATCCACATATATACATCTACCATACTAATGTACTATATATCACATATATGTATTTTGAACCCATTTATCCATATTTATACTATATTATTTTAGAATCAAGTTTAATGAATAGTATTATGAATTATAAACCCTAATCTTGATAGCCAAGATTGTCAAAGATCAATAGCTAATTTTTTTTCTAAATCAATGGCATCGGAAGGGGGCCATATTTTTCCATCATTTGCATCAACATCTACGTTTTTTCCAAGGGGTGTGTACTAATACTAATGGTGCTAGACAAGTGTATTTCCATTTTTTCACCACATTGTTTGCTTTGAAAATTTGTGGACATGCCTAACATGTATACTACATTTTAAAATTCAAAATCCTTAATGCAAGAATTTGCCTCAATCAATGGTCACAGGCATCTTAAATTCTAAATGCAGAGTCAAAAAAATATAACCTTTCCCTTCAAATTGCTTACATTTTGGACTTCGTACGATCAAACATCACAAATTTTCACATCTTCCACAAGTTTAGTTCAGGATCCCCAAGTAAGATTCCCCCAGAAAACGATTTGTTGAAAATTTCAATTATCACAGCAAAAATGGCTGTTTTGAGAGGTTCCTGACCAAAAAATGACCTTGTTGTGTCATAGCATGATACAGCATGACAAATGTGCCATAGCAAAACAAAGAGCTTATAGTATACAACAACAGTGATGGCATATCTTGAAGACATTCAACTACAAGTGTGAAATCATTGAACGAGTGGAGAAATGAATACCAGTATATGCACTAAGATGAGAGACATAAAAGGGCCAATACAAAAACGTATTCCGGACTTTGGTTGAGTTCATCCACGGCGGCAAACCGGCTGAAGAAAGGGTCAAACTGAATGCGACAGACGAGATGCCACGACAGACCATCAACACTGTGGTCGACACGATCTCAGCTGTCACCTATAGATATGAAGTAGAATAGCTAACAATGTACATCTACCGACAGACCAGAAACATGTCCAACTTGAACATGTGCTGGAAAGCTCATGCCGGTAAAATATCCTTCAGGACGTAGCCCGACGATCAACAGTCTGATCTTCAAGTGAAGCTTGTGGTCTACACTCCACAGGCGGTGACGCTCCTAAGTGGGCGGAGGATTCCAATTACAGGAACTTCCAAATGTTCCGAAGTCCCAAATGTGATTGACGAAATTATGATTGCCGATCGTATTATCCAACTCCGCGACGATCTGGGGGGTTGACACAGCATCCATATTAGCAACAGGCGGCGCGCACGGAACAGCATAATATTCCGATGGAGTATACCATTCATTTACTGTGTCAGAGTTTGCCAAATCCAACAATGTCAGAAAGTCCTCATCGGTGCATGCCTGTTGTATCCCTCCACGTGGCATTTCTATCACGTTATCTTCAACACTTGGCAGAATTAGTTGTGGAGCTGCAACAGAAAAAAAACTTTTATCAAAAAAAGACAATTGATCACAGCACCAACAAAATATTTTTTTCCACCATCGTCTAAAATAACACGTCCTGAATACCCCTGAAAAGTAAGATATTTCTACCCCTGGATACCCCCGACCTACATTCTACATTATTTTTCTTCCTGAAGCAGAGGAAATCAAAAAGCCAAATCATTGATAAGGTTTAACAGTTAAACCCTAAACCGCAACCAAGAATCTTAAACTACACATGTTATGGATCACATGGGGAAAGGAAAGACAACAATATCACATTTGGATTGTGACATTTAATCAGAAGGGTACATAAAAGTAACTAAAATTCTTACAATCTGTCGTTTACATCTTCAACTGAAAATAATGGTCTGTGAAAAATTAGTAATACATTATATGGCATCTCTAAACATACTCTACAAACTTTTCAAATAAAGTTGCTATGTAATTTCTTTTCCAAGATCTAATGTATTTGAAACTCATCTCCAAGAGCACGTCAGTTACAAAAATCAAATTCTCCAATGCAATTTTGCAAAAACAATTAAATAGAAGAATCATTACTCTTTTCTTTAAAAAATGATTTTTGATGGTAAAATAGACTTGAGATATGAGCTACCTAAAAAAGTAATACTAAAAAAAAGTGACGCGGTAACTTCAATGTTTTTGTCGACACGGAAATATAATGCCTTCTATCAAAGTTGAAGTATTTTCCTGACTGCGTTACACCAATAGTCACCAGCTTGTTTTAAGAAGCACCTAAAGTGCTCATAATGCAGCGGCAACACTCTCTCCAGTTGAACCGTGTTAATTGATAGCCTCAATTGTCTTAATGGAATAGCTTAAAAGTTGTAGCTGCAAAACAATTTATGGGTGAAGTCACTCACCAGGTGGCAATGAGTGCATTGTGCTCCCCTGAGGTCCGTCCCAATTCCCAGATTGACACATTGGTGACACTTCCTCACTATAATCAGAAAAGGTTCGCCCTCCTAGTGGTGTGGTAGGATCGCTATCCTCACCCCACCTACGTTTTTGAGGACTCAGAAGAAGGGCTGCGACATCTGGCGGCACATTACCGGATGTAAGAACCATCAGTTGCTCAATAAGGTCCTTGCTCAAGCGAACTTGTTCAAGCCCTTCAACAGGATGCGCCTCCTGAACAAATAAAGTGAAATGCATCAAAGTGTTAGGATATTCAAAAATTGATAGAACAAAACTATACTAGTGGAATGTTGTGCTTCCGAGCGAACATGTATTCCTAAAAATCCATGATCAGCATCACCCAAATTCTAGACTAAAGACGCAAGCACGATCCAAAGCCAGTCTTCAAAACATCCACGTGTATTTTGAAAGACGACACTAAGTAGCACGACTAACAGCTGACTCTCTATGATCCAATGCAAAGAAATTTATAAATCACGAAAAGGAAAGGAAAAGAAAAGGAAAGAAAAATGCACATGATAAAAGAAATTCAAATATTACCTGCATCAAAGACTCGAGGAAGTTACTGGCATTTGAGCCATAACTTTCAACCTCTGAGTACATATGGTTGCAGTGTACAATCGGGCTTGGATTAGTAATCGAAGACCGCGGCGTGCCTGCACTATTGGCAGACTCCGCTGATTGGCTTGAAGGGAGCTCTAGTCTCAAGCTGGCATCTGATACTGGAGGATTGTAAATCATGTTGACATGTCCGTAGGCAGAACTTGGGTCATAAAGCATCATGTTCCTTTCAGGATCACTCACAAACCCAGTTAACAGAGTCCTTGTCATTGTACCGTGGTCGCAAGCTCTGCTAGATGCGTTGAAATCCGGGGGCAAATTCAGATTTTTTCCATCAGTGAGCTGCGCGAGAGAGAACGATCCATTGACTGCGGCATTCCTGCCATGATGGCTGTCTTGTATCACTTCTGTTTGCTCAAAGTGGTTACCTATGGTCTTATTCAGAAGATGAGTGACCCCTTCATTTGTCGCCGAACTTGGTAGAACGACGCTCATAGATGTCCAAGTTCCTAACAAGCAATTATCACGTCCTTTGCTTTTGTGGATGTTCTGGAGATGGTCACCTGCAACAAATGAAATCTCTGGCTTAGAAAGTAAAATCATGTCACCACAGCGTGCAACACTCTCTCACCCACACGGAAAAGAGTCGAATGTATACGTCTGAATACCTGGACGCGGGAGGTTTGAAGTGAAATCACAATCTACGTCCTTCCCAGATATGAAGCTCCTTCCGTCTAAACGCTCCGCATAATGATGCGTAGCGCTGGATTTGGCCTTCTCCACAGGATACACTGGCAATCCTGCTCGAGTTCTTCGCTTAATCCGTGTGTTCCAGTAATTCTTGATCTCATTGTCAGTTCGTCCAGGAAGCTGGGGCAAGACAATCGTCAGAAAATGGACATGAACTAGCGAAGTTGTAGGGCTGAACAGAAGAATATACATTTGGCTAGTCGTTCTATTCCCTTAAAAAATCTTCAATTGAGACTAGCTGCCTAGATAATCTTATAAATATTCGTGTCCTCTCATCTTCAACAAGTGCGTAGCCAATGAGGCAATTCTTTCAATAGACGCAGTTGTCGCCCTCAGGCAGACAAAATCGGATAAACAGCAGAGACACTACTAACAAAACCGCCAAACGTTTGTCAGTCTGGCCTCCATTCACAATTTCACTGATTAAGCGGCCAAATTAAAAATCGAGAAGTCTATTTCAAATATAGATTCACGAATTCTTTGAGAGTCTCATTGACAGCTTCACTCCTTGCAAAAATCACTACTTGCCACAACCATGAACTCAAGGCAATTAGCAGTTTAGTTGTGAATAATTTCGTCGGGACGTTCTTTGCAACAAAAATGCATGTCATACATATTTAAAAAATAGAACAGGTTAATAATTTTGAACAGTGGAGCTCACAGACAAACCTGACGCGAAATCCACGCGTTTCAGAAGATTGAAAAAGCCATGTACCAGAGATAACTATCATTCAGACTGTCGTCGAATAACAGGTAAAAACAGTAAGAAAAAGAGTCGAGCAAAAGTACTTGAGCAGCCATGCGAGCCCACTTGTTGCCAAGCTTCGCATGAAGCTCGACAATGGTGCGCTCTTCTTCCGAAGTAAAAGCGCCCTTTTTCAGGTTAGGACGTAAGTGGTTGGCCCAGCGAAGCCGGCAGCTTTTGCCACAGCGAAACAAACCAGAGTGTTTTTGCACAGAATTCCAGTTCCCCTCCCCATGTTTTGTCACATATGAGATTAAGATCGAATCTTCGGCAGATGTCCACGGACCTTTCTTCAAAGCTCCCACGTCAAAGTCGATATCAGAAGCCAAATCCATGGTTCAATACGACGGAAACCTCAAAAAAAAAATGCCTCCGAATTACCAGAAACTCAACACACTTCTAAAGCGTCAGACTCTACAGCTTTCTTCTTTCCAGAGGGCATGCACTATACCCGACCTGTGCGCCAGCGACGACGTCCGATTGCGGGTGCCCTATCTATCCCAAAATCAGACTGCGATCTCGCTCAATAACTACCGTCCTCACTCTCACTTCTCGCGTCCAGTGGCCTATAGTTACAGGATCCATAGAACTTCGGTACGGTTCAACATCCTCCCAGCAATTCTTCAGTGGTTCGAAATTTAAAGAATGAGCTCAAAACTCGAACAAACCTATTCTTAGACCTGCAGCCAGAATAAATTTGACAGCCAGAAGCTTCACTTACCACACTCCACTACTCCACTCCTCGCCACTCCAGCATAGAAAATAAGTAATTCTCTAAATCTGACAGAAAGACGGAAATCAAGACACGACAGCCACAGGAACGACCACAGGAACGACCACAGTGTCAAGCTCTCAGCAACGGAAACCCCAGCCGTAACTTCACATCACTTCACTCCACTCAACACAAACAACAAACCTCGCAACCAGACAACTAAAAACCCGCACGCCACATTACCTCCACCACTACGACGCCTAGAGCCACACAAAATCAACCTCGGAAACACTACAGAGACAAAACAATGCTCCCTCTCTAACTCCTACCATAAAGTATCATAGAAAGCCCAGAAACTCTGCCGCCATGAGAACCATCTCCCGCAATCTGCTCATCGTCCTTAGCACAATCTACACCTCTCAATCTCTCCGAGTCGCCAACGCCGCCAATACTACGACTACCACTATCACCACTGAGGCCACCCGCTTCAGCTCCATCTCCTGCTAACAAGAGTTCACCATGAGGGTTTGCTGCCTCTTAACTGCAGTGCCACTAACTCAAAGCCATTGCATCATCTCCGATACAAATCAAAACTGGGCCACACATGAGGACGTGTCATTCCACTCCTTTCGAATTCGAGGTGGCATGTTGCGAATGCGCATAGTTGGCAGCGGCGGAGAGCTATAATACGTTTGTGTGAACCAAGAAATGAAGCCTTGTTGTTAATGTAAGTTAGTGAGAACATCTGCTAGAGCACCATCAATGCCAGCTCTGCAGCTGCCGTATGCATCGTAAGAAAAGGGATTGACCGCCATCACTCCCTCAACTCACCCGGTCCGGGCAGATTCTAGAGCGGGCCCGCTAGAAACGGGTCAGTGCGAAGGGCTCTGCCATTCCCTGACCGACTGCTTGGATTCTTCTCCCTCTCTTGATTCAGCACCGTCTGCACAGTTTTACCGCACATGCAAGTTGCACTATGGATCAGATGTTGCGGTGAGACTTTAAGCACGCAGAAAGGTTTTAACTCACAGTACAGGTTCCCTAAAGAAGAGGAGACGCTGGGCGCTAGACTCACAAGACTGTACAGTACAGTACAGTACCACACTGCTGTGAGAGCTTGTACGAGGCGTCGTAAGAGCATTTCCACTCCAGCAGGGACCCCGTCAAGCTAGCGTGGAGATGCCGGTGTGGCCCAAACCGGGAAGCCCACCCGAGGATGGAAGGCAGGGGTAGTTTTTTTTCGAAATCCCACCGGCAACATGCTCGGCCTTGCCGTGTCTAGAGACCGTTTTGCTATCCGGGATGGCAAATGGAAAGCGGACACATGGCATTGCATGGGTGACTGCAGCACTTTGAGACTAATTGTAAGATAGCTACACCCCTAAGCATGAGCTTAACCCCTAAATGCCCGAGGCACCCAAATCTGGTGTTTGCAAAACTTTGAAGTTAAATAAAACCTAACCAAGTTGCTATTTTTAATAGTTTATATTTTTGGAAAGTTCTTCTTGAAGTCTAGTTTTAGCATTAAAAATCTGATCTTGAAAATAAATGATACTGATTTTTCTACTCAAGATTTTGTACAAGGGTACCCATTGCAATCTTGACTTCCTGTAGTGTTCAGAGCTCTTGGAAATGAGCCTCAAACACACTAGATCTTGGAGAAAAAATCACATTCAAAATTCATTTAAAAAAGTTATACAATAGATTTTAAGAAGCCATAAATTGATTGGGGTTATACATATTAGGCCCTTTAACATCATATTTTTTTGGTCACCTTTTTTTTAGATTTGACTTGTGAAAAGAGGATTGAAAGATTTGTGCAATTTTAACACCCTCATAGTCAAACATTATAATCTTTCACTCCATAAGTGATGTTGTGTTTTCTTTTCCTGTAAGATCTCTAACATGTCTAGGTTGAATTTGTACGGTTACAATTCAAAAAAAATTGATATAACTTACCAAAATGTTGGCATTTTGTTCAATTTAGAGCAAATTCCAAGCAGCTCAAAACAGGCCTTGGGCATTTAGGGGTTAATGACTTTCGAGTATCAAAATACTATTGTCAAATAAGCAAGAGGAAATAACAAATATTGGCATCAATTCATGACTTTCAATCACAACCGTGTATTCATACAAATTTTCCAAAATGAAAAATTAGTAGAAATCTATACTTGTTTGGAGGGTGAGGGAAGCAATTCATTCCTAATGCCCTCCATTCTGGCATGTAGGTTGTTTTCCTTTCGTGCAGTAGGAGATGAATAGTGATAAATTGTGGTACAATTTCCGATACAATTGTGGCATACCATGATTGGCTACAAGACTCCCAATATTGCAACAAACCCTTGTTGAATTTTGCAGCCAACCCTTGGTTGGAAATAGAAAGGTCTATATGACCAATATGGGTTGAACGGCATCTTCAGCAAAAAAATTCATAGTAATTATGTTTTGAAAAAAAAAAAATTAAATTATGGACACTTCCCAAACTCTATTGCTACACATAAGAAAATTTCCCTTGTGAAACCTCTCGCCTTACAGATATGTGTATTTGCTTAAATGGTCAAAAATAAGTTGCCTCATTTATGTTGAAATAGAGTGAAATTGCAACATTCACTATTCTCTATTTATCCAATATTATCCTCAATAGTAATTGTAATAGTGAGATGCTAAATACAAGTGCATCCAAAAATTGTCAAAAAATACCACTTTTGCAACATTAGAAAATTGTGAATGTAAAAATATACAAGCATCTTTACAAAATGTATAGCCACCCATATGAAATCACTAGACCACCTTGAAGTAGCTTTGCCACGTACAAAGTGTTTCCTTGTCTCCACAGTATCTTAACACACCTCTATCCTACATTGACCCTGCCTTTGTTGCTACTACCCTTCCCCCTACCTTCATCACATTAGCACATTCGACATTGTTGCCTTCGACATTACCGCCCTTCTTTTGCCTCCACCTCTCTTCTCCCACTTTGATTAGGTTTTGGGTTAGTAAACTAGCTATTGGTGGTGCCGTTACAAGCACCATTGAATTTCTAACCTCATGCATTAGAAGAAAACCATATTGAAATCTATATTATTTTCCAATGTTTTGTATTAGATGGCCAATTTAACATGGTTGTTAAAGCCAAGCATGGTATTTGTGTTGTAAACCATATTAAATCTAACATGATATCTTGACCATCATTACAATACAATATCACAAATTTGTCATTTTCAATTCATGTTAAAAAAATGCACAAGATGTTCACCAAAACATAAATTATACATGGCGCCACATAGAATTTGCAGTAATCTAGATGTCGGAAGAGGATGTAAAAATATATTTTGTCCATAGTTACAGTAAATGGGATTAAAATTACATTTGCAATACATTCATTCATTGTGACCCACTTTCTATGACATGATAGAAAGAATCAAAGTGGGACATACATGAAAATTTGTCTATTTGTTATTGAAAATTGTGGATCAATTTTTCCTCTAAACGTTGTTTTGATTGAATATAAAACATATTAGATGTAATGCTATCATCTTACACCTTACATTCTTGTGTTACTTTAAACATATTGTGCATGTTGCCTATAACATTGTTGTATTTCATTCAACGCTAAAAATGCTTCAATTGTGTTGGATTGTGTGCAATAGTCATTAAAGAGTTCAAAACCTTATGCTATACTTATTTAATATATTTTGGTTGACATTGTGTATTTTTTGTTACTAAAAATATCAAATTAAATGTTGATTTTAGACAAGCACTTTCATGCTGACATCTATTAATAATCTAAGGTTAAATGGTAGGATTCATTTAGGAAATTTTGATACTGTTGTCGCTTGTATAGGACTTTGTTGCATTTTGACATGTGATTTCTTTTTCTTGAAGCGAATTGGCAACATATAGAGGTGAGAATGCCATAATTCCTATTACTAATTTGGATCCACATGCTCAGAAGCTCTTGGAGGTGGACATCTACAAGTTTATAAATCTTGGCTTTTTTTCATTGTGAATGATTTTTTACTAGAAAAAGTTTTATTTGTTGCTTTTTGTTTTGGTGTCGCAAATTTTTGATAATGGAGGAATTTTGGAGTTTTTGGGAGTACCTATGGCAAGAACAAAGTTTTGAAGTGGCAAAATTTGGTTTTAATTCATGGAATTTTGAATAGAAAAGCTTTCCTAAGGTTTGTATAAACTAACAAGCTGTTATCTCAATTTTATTCAAGCATTTCCGTGTGATTTTCTTTGAATGAAGTTCCATATCATCTTTGCTACATGAGTATGAAATGAGCTCGACAAATTTCACCAATTTGCTTTATTTGCAACAATGTTTGACAGAGCAAAAGAATTGGGTAGACAATGTGAATATTTTATTGCATCAAATCATGACGTCAAAGATATCTAAATTATATGTCTACATGGAGGATGGATTCCTTTTTTAGTATTATTTTGCATTTTAAACTCTCATGTTTAGCTGGTGAATTTTAGTTTGCAAATATTGAAAAAAGGTTGTGTCCTCTAAAGTGGGATCCATGTTGGTTGTATTGGAATTTCATCTTGATTTCATTTATAACATCTTTGGTAATACACATCTTTTATTACGCATTTCATATTATTTGGTGAGTTTTGTTTATGGAATTCTATTCCATTATAATGATAGTGTCAGAAGTTCAAATTATAAATTGTTAATTATTTGTGTAAGTTCTTCCAAGCGAATTTATGAGGCTATACACATCTTTCAAGAATGTTGGTTTTTACTTGTATTTGTTTGAATTTTGGGTCTAACTTTTATATAGAGATGTTTTTATATCAATCACTTTATTGATGTTGTGGATGTGTTTTTGTTGAATATGTGGCTCAATGGTGCAATTTTAGAATTCTAAGCACTGTTGTGTATGCGCGCACTACAAATTCTATGCAATTAAAAGTAAAGAATGATATTTGAGGAGCACGTTAAAATCTCCTTGAAGACAAATGGCCGAAAGTACAGTTGAAAAAGATAAGTAGGTTCAACACTTGGGATTGTTGTGTGCCATTGAACAACAACAAAGGCATATGAAGGACTCTGTTCTTGACGAAGGTGCTTGTTCTTCCTTCCACCTTCCCATTCTTTGAAACCTCACTAATTTGTAAAAGAGGAAAAGTTATACCTCCTCAGGTGTAGTGGTTTGTATCATATTTGAACTTCTCTTTAGGCTATTGACTCCTTTGACCTAGATGGTAAATCATTTTTTTCTTTGAGGTAAAGTGGATCTACAAATGCACAGAAAGAAAGTATAAAATTTGGCATAATGTGCCAAGAAGAGGTAACAAAAAATTATTTTGCTCTTCTCTAGATTTTTCTCAATTTTGCAGCAAATGAATGGACAAAAATGCATTGCAAGCATCCAAAATTATGAGTTTTTAATTTAGTAACAAGAATAAAAATCTTTTGAAAATCTTGTAAGTGAACCACAAAATTTTGAAGTTAAAGTAAAATTTCTTCAAAATATTACAAATATGAATATCTATAATAATATTGGAAGAGATTTTTAATTTTTAGTTTAGAGCATCATTGATAAATATCGGTTGATGCAACACTATATCCAGTTGCGAAGATGGGATCCATAAATCATCTTTTGGTTCTTCTTTTAGAATGTTTTTATGAATAAATTCTTCATGTAACCTTAAGCTTGGATAGGGTTTACTTTAAATCAGAAAATCATCAAGAATTGTATAGACGCCATTGTCATCGTCTCTTGAATAGTGAATGAACATTTTTGAGATTGTGATATAACTTTTCAAAAAAAAAAAAAGATTGTGATATAAGTGTGACGAGAGTCTTTGTGTCTCATATCTTATACACTAACAAATAAACGCTTTAAGGATTTTCTCAAAGCTTCAAAGGAAGATATGTTTTGTATTGAAGAGCTAGTAACATCTACTAGATTTTGTGCACTTATAAAGTTGTACTTTGGAAGTATGATTGTCAATTTATTCTTTTATTGTATTTACAATCTACAAAACTTTGCCTATTTTATAAATTTCTTCATCAAAAGGGTCATAGAGGCGCATATTGATTTGGGTTTTTCACATTCTGCTATATACATAATTTTATAATGCTATTATGTTGTGACCTCTTTGAAAAAAGTGCAATCTTCACTTAGAATTCATAGCATTGCATTATAGAAAATTATTGTTGAGAAGTTGGTTGGCACGTATGATAGCATTATGCTCCTTGTAATTATAGAAATGCTTTTTTTTTAAAAGGTTTTGACCCTATCACAATAGTCGTTTGGGTAGTTGATTTTTTTTTTTTGCAAGGAATGATTGAAGAAAGATTAATTTAGATGATAAAGAAGGGAATAATCCTAGATGACTTGGGTATGGGTTGCACAAAAAATAAGAATGGAAATAAAGTAGGCCATGTCTCTAAGTTTCAAGATTGAAGGCTATACATGAAATTGATTGATGGGAAGTTTGCGTTCATTTTATAGAGACTTATATCAAACACTTTCTTTGTTGTTGCCGCGTGTGCTCTAGCTCTCAGAAGTTCTTCATAATTTTTTGTAGAATATGTAAATTTGTGTAGAGATAGAAAACCTATTAAACATTATACATATGCTTGTTGAAGTAGGTAAATATGTGGAGGTCATTATAATGGGGTCAACTTTGAATCCCAAAGTTATAGAAGATTTGACATTCTGTATGTTAATGTGGCATGTATGCATAGAATCTGGATTTGGATTTGTAAGTGCCCTTGTAAGCCAAATCGGTTTTGGATTGTCATTAGTGGGATGCACCACGACAAAATAACCTAAATACACATCACGGTCAACATAGAATGAAGGATGTAGATAGTCATGCCTACGTCCAATGAAGGATGCATCCCATACAAATTCTTCAAGCACTGTATCATCTTCTTGCACTTGGTCTTCTAGTTCAGGTGTAATCCAATAAGGCGGCCAAAATCCATCCTATAATGTCTCATACACCACCAAAGGGGCATCGAGAGCAGATCTCACACTTTTTTAGTAACTTTTTATTGACCCAAACTAAAGCCTGAAGTCTCTAAATTTTTTATTGACCGCCATATTGCTCCAATGTGTAATGAAACCATTCCAACCCTTTTTGATCTCATTGAACAAACGCATATGATGCGGAGCCAAAGATTACGGATTGTTGCTTGGTACTTTGGAAGGCCTGACTTCAATTTCCAACTATGAGTGAATTCCTCTTCCATGCTTTGGCTACCACTTCTTGTTCGTATAAAGATTTTTATACTCCATCAAGGTCCAGCCACTAGAATATATGTGGAACTTGAGTTACTAGGCCTTACAATGACCTTCCAAGAAGTCCCCACCTATGGCCAAGTACCCCTACACAAACTGCTTAAAATTAGGAACTTCTTCAATGAAATGAGGAATGACGAGGTGGCTTTTTCAATCCATGAAGGATTTCATGAACATTGCAAGTATTTTGGTAGTCATTCATCTTCAACATGGTGATCCATTGACCAAAAAGAGCATCAATGTCTTCATAAATGTGCCCATAATGAAGAAATTGATGTTTATTTTGTAGAAAGTGTCCTTGAATATAAGCAAAGAGAAAAAACAAAACAAAACAACTGTCGTACGTGTAATCTAGGTGTAAGCACCTTTAACAAACAATTGTGGTTAGATGACACGGAAAATTGTCCCAGGGACTCTACTATGTTGCTATGACTTTGAATTTATTCAGATTATCTCTAAAACACCCCAAGGGAATCCAAAACCTCTTTTCCCTCTTTCGGAACTTACTTCTTTCTGGATTTTGATCCGGATCTGTCCTCTTCCGGAATCCGGATACAATCACTCATCGGTTTATTATACCCCTGTTTTACCTTCAGGGGGTCCGCTTTTGCTCTTTAAAGGGGCAGGGACTCCACCACTAATCAATCACACACTCTAACACCTACAAAACAACCCAAGACACTCAACAGATCTAAATGTTGCGACGAAGTAGGTTTTCGTATCTTCACAACTTTCGGGATGGCCTATCCGAGAAGCAGGTCACACAGAATCCGGTTCCTCCTCTCCACTACAACGACAGATACACAAGCATCCGATTTAAACACAAGAGAAAATCCACGAGAAAGTAGTTGGTACTGCAGTTGGCAGATCTTCCGGTAAGTGGGGGTTTTCCCCCTGGTGGCCGCTTAACTCCGCACGGAACTAAGAGTAGTTCCGGAACCTCACCTTCTCCACTCCAATCAGATTACCATTCCAGTAATTTAAAGACCCTAAATGCACAAGTCCTACAGATCCGACCTAACTCCTTCAAAGATCTTCCCCTAATGTTTAGATCAAAACAACCATGAATCCGGATTCCTCCTTCCCGGTTCCTTACAACTCATAAAAACACACAAACACACCGCCCAAGTCCTCCAAACAATACTTAGAGTCTGGAAAAATCCACTTAGTGGCTCAAATTAATGTAAGAAAAAATGAAATGAACTTGAAAATGCATAAGGATGGAATGACTGAGCAACAGACCTGCTCATCATTTAAAACAAAAACAAAAAGGGAAAAAGACAACCGAAAATCAAGCTAACCAACCACAGAAGCATCTGAGATATCCAGAATGCTAATGAAAGTTATCCCTAAAATTCCGGAAACGAGCCCACATATGGAAAATTCGTTCCGGAAACCCTAAAATCTAAATTTACTACCTAAATCCTACTTTCTTCGGCTTCTTTGAGCTGCTCCCCGACTGTGCCAATGATGTCTTGGTCTTGGTCTTTGGTAGTGGTGTGAGCTTTCCGGCCGTACGGATCTGGATCTTCCGCTTCTTTGGTGGTGAATCTTCCTCCTCATCCGTTTCCGTGGCGGATTCCGTCTCGAAGTCTTCCTTCTCGGACTCGAGAATCTCCATCTCCCGGATTGGCGAGTCCAAGTCGATCGGCTCGTCGGCAAGCTTCGGTGACGATGGCTTTGCTAGAGTCTCCTCCTGCATGTGGACGAAGTCGTCCGGATGAGTCTTGGCCAGATTCTCCACAGCTCCAATCCGGTTGAGCAGATTACCCCTAATCTGCTTTCCTTCCTCCGGCGTCTGGGTTTGAGTCGGCGTGGAAGTTCCGCCCTGCTCCGGGACATTCTGCCTATCCTCCTGATTCTGGACCGAAGAGTAAGTTCTCTAAGTCAACCACTCCCGTTGCACATGGGGTTTCAAGAGAGACACCAATCCTCCTGGTTGCGACAGGACCGGAATCCCCATGACTGGCTTTGGCGGAGTCTGGAGATACGGATTGGTGGTGAGGTCTGCTTCCGGAAAGGTCGAGAAGTCCATCGCCCTATCCGGATTGACGCGTGCTACCAGGGAGCACCTTCTGCATCCGGGCCTCAAAATCCATGAGGATCATCATGATCTTGGATCCGGCCACGTGCCCTTCCGACACCAGTTGGGTGTCGTAGAGCCTTGCCTTGTTTGCAACATCCGTCGGTTGGTCAATCAGGGCCTGGAGGTTCCGGACCAGCTGCATGACGTCCTTCTCATTCCTTTGCACCGCCTCGCATTCTCCTTGTGCCTAGTTCTTCCGGCTTTCCGCCTCCTCCCGGCTTTTCTCCTAAGCCCGGATCTGATCGTCCTTTTGACGGATGACTTCTGGATTTGGCCTCCGCCTAATCCCCTCTATGATTTCTCCCGGTGGCACGTTCAGCTCTGTCGCCACCTCCTCCATGAACTGGATGGCCTTGTGGTGTAGGTTTCGGGCTTGATGCATCCAGTCAAACCCGATGTTGAAGAATTCCCTGAGAGGCGGCTTCTCCTCTTCCGGTAGTGAGCTTGATTCAACTGGTTCCGTCTCAGGTTGCTTCCCCCGTGAACCTGGATCCGTTGACTTCCGCCTGGGCTTCTTCCGCTCCAAGGCTCCCTCTTTCGGATCCTCCTCCTCCTCAGGAATCGGCTCATCCTTCTCCAATTCATCCGTTAGATTGTACTTAATCAGCTCCAATCCGGTGTTGTATGCCAACATCTCGTCCGACATCAACACATCCTCGTGGTGGTAGATGTAGAAGAGGTAGGGGCTATTCGGGCTATACCGGCTCTTGGAGACATGATCTGCGAGTTTTGACACCACCTGCGCTATGATTTGTCCCTAGTGCACTATCCTCTCTTCCATCGCTCCAGAAATGGTGTTGGCCATCGTAATTGTGACTCGGCTAGGCTTTTCCGGATACAGTATGGGGATGAGAAAGTTTAACACCCTCTTGTGGCGTTCGTCCACACAGTCGCTGATCGCATACCCTTCCTTTGCGTGAGGAGGGTTCCAGAACTTCCCGGTGGCGTACTTATCCGCCCGAGAAGCAAACCCCTCTCCAAACTTCCGGAATGAGTAAACTTCCGCCCACACGTCCTCTGTCCACCCCTTGGGCTGTCCCCGCATCGTCAACTCGTATTGGTTCGAAGTATCGTTGATTAACTCCTGAATCAACTCTTTCCTTATTAGATTCCACGGCTTCTCGAGTAATGCGGCACACCCTAATCGCTTGAGATCCTGTTCTAACTCTTGTCGAGCGGTGGGGTCAGTCGGTATGGCCGGACTCACCATCCAGGCAACGACCGACGGCTTCGCGGATCGCGGCGCACTAGTTTCTGCCATTGCTGCACCGACCAAGTAAACCCTAATTCGGCCTCACCTCTCTCTATCCGTAAACGCACTCTCACCAGACTTTCTCTCAACTAGCTGCGCGCGGAAGAGTTTGGAAACTCAAAAAGTGAAGAGAGAAGGGCCGGTGGTGGCCCTTAAGTAGCAGAAATAGCACCGCCAGTTCTCGGATTGGAACAGGATTAGAGTTCCGTTCCCGAGGCGCGTCCCCTAGCCTCGTAGGCCGGATCCCTAGTCCGTAGGTGGCGGCGTTCCGGTTCATTTTTGAAAACCCTATCCTGACCGGATCGGAAACTAGTTTCTGAATGAAGGCTTATTCCAAATGTAAGCTCTTTTGGAAGGCAACTAACATTTCTTAAAACAAAAAGATTTAAAATTTTCTACCTATTCCATCTATTCTATTCATACGGAAATTAGGTTTCCGTGTTGTGACAACATGGATTCTTGTTGCTTTTTGACACATTGTTAAGCTGTAGAATCAATATACGTGGCAGGGGGTGAATGGGGATAGGTTCCTATAGAGGAAAAAAGAAGGAATCCAAGCAAATTCGTGAGCCAACCAACAAAGCTTCTATTACTATAGATTGCTCCTCCTTCACAAAAATAATGTGCGTGATGAACTCTTAGGCATCCTTCAATTTTTAGTAGTGTGACTGATACTAAATTTGATCGCCACATACATTGTTGGTATTCTAGTTAAGATGGTCACACCAAAAATGATCCATAATGTCTCGAGTTTCTATAGAATCAGACTCAAACTTTGAAGTTCAAGAAGTAGGAAAAAAACAAGGCTAAAGGGAAGTTTGAAGCAAAGTTTATGAAAAAGCAACTAAAGTGCTGTTATTGTGGTGGTACCTATCATACTGATGTTCATTGCTTTCAATTTCATCTTAGATTGCAGCTTGTAAGTTAGGTGTCAGTTAAGTCATAGTAGAAGAAGACTCTTGAGGCTAAGGTTGTCGAGCTTGAGCAAAAATTCAAGACTTTTGCATCTCCTGCCCAAATCTCTGAGTCAAATGCAATTCCTAGTGCTTCACCTTTGTGTATGTACATGCTTGGAGCTTCTAAAGAGATAATAGTAGCAATTGCTACTTCTACTCAAACATCAAGAAAGTCTATGACTTCTACAAGCAGTAGACATTCATAAGCTCGTCATAGAAGATCGATTGTTTAGATTGACCAATCACAATTACCTTTATCATTTGGTATAATAGATGTTGCTTTTATAGCTATGTTCTAAATTACTTTGTCTTTGAAAGGTGGAGATTTTGTTTTAAAGGATGCTACACAAATCTTAGCTCATAAGGTTTTGCAAATGTCTATATTTCTTGGTTTAGAGTTGATGGCGCTAGGCTTTGAGCATGCAAGAGTTTTTTATTTGATTGGGACTATGTTAGAAGGTATAACAATTTTTCCATCTTTATAAATCTCTCAAGCTGTTACTAATGTGCTTTTGATTGAAGATGCTGGGAAATTAGCCAAATTACAGGCTCAACTTGCAGCTATTGCTGTTCTTGCATTTGAGAGCACATTAACAACCAATCTTCAGTATGCTCATTTCTAGACATGTCCCTTGCATTGGAAACAACTTATCTTGAAGATGTTTTTACAAGATTCACTTACGAGCACAAAATTTGTTACCTGCAGTCGCTTGGTAAATGACAATGTTTTTTTAATTTATTGTTTCTTACACAAGTTGTCATATTAATTGTGCTATGCCACTGTGATTTATGATAAATTTAAGTATATTGTCGATTATGATTGGAAAACAATTTATTAAGACTTAGAACTTTGTCCATTTATTATTTTTATTTTAGAAGGAGGCTTAGAGCATGCCATAGGTTACACCACAGAGCTTTTGTGCTTTATTTTCCTTGTAGATGTATGACCTATTTACTCACATTATTTTGTGAGATGTGCGGTCATGGGAGCTATTAACTATTATATATTAATTGGTTAGCAAGCTTTTTTTCTTCTTGGTTTTGATTTGTACAATTAGATTGTGAAGGCATGGATTAGACCAAATTGATATGTAGGTGACAAAGAAAGCAATTGATTGTTGTAGCATTTGTAGCATCTACCATAGCTATATCAACAAGGAATATGCGTGGTTGTAGTACCTAAACAATAGACTTGCCTCGTGCACAAATTCTATTGAAGGAGATTTTTGTTTTTATGAACACTGTAGTAGAATGCCATGATTCTCTACCATTAGAAGTTCATAAGGATTCACATCCATCTAAAGTACATGTGCAAAATTGTCTCAACAATGTCAAGAAAGTGTATCTTCAGTAAACTTTATGGAGGCATTCTTTCTTCCATTTTATCCACCTTTATTTAACCTATCCATTGCATCCATTGGTCGAGCGTATTACCTTTGTGGAGCTATTTGTGTGCATTGGTATTAATTTAGTAGCAGCACTGGAGGTGGAGCTCAAGGTTTGGTGGTATATTCATGTGGATACCAAATTTGTTGCTGACCAATTAGCATAACATCACCTCAAGAGGTTATTGGCTTTGTATCTTAAGCCATTACTCTCTTACGCCATTTCTACTTTTTGGTCAACTTCCTTAAGATGTTACTATCATTAGCTATGAGAATTTGAGGAGATTGGATCATTAAGACTTAGTTATTACTAGATGGCCTTGGTAGAACCATTAATGTGTTGGAGTAGGACGAGGTATTTGAAAATGTTGAAGAAAATGTTCCTTGCAACCCCTCTTTGAAATTTGTCCCTAACTTTTGATTGAGGCTTAAAATCACAAACCAATTTTTGGAGACAAAAGTTAGCTTTTCTTGGTTCTAAATTTTTTGAAAAAAATATTCTACTCTGCCAAAATCTATTGAGTTTGAATAGACTTTGCGTCTACTCCAAGTCATTTTGCAAATGACATAATTTCCTCCATCCCAAATGGATATAGTGCCTATTTGCGACAACTTTTGTATAGATTTCTTCAACAAAATTTGCTTCGTGCATTCATCCTTTCAAAGCATATCACCTCATACATCTTACAATGCACTCCACTACTCACTAGAACACTCATGCTCAATGGCACTAATAAAATGTAATGCATGGGTCAAATCACACTCAAAGGTATTACAAAAGGGGTCAACCAATGTAAAACAAAACTTTAAATTCTTTTTAACTATTGTTTTTCAAACCAAATCCAATAATTATAGGAAATTTAAATTACAAATAAAATTTATTAAAAAAATGACTACGTGGACCAATGCACACTATGCTGGACCAAAAATGGCGCATATTTAGTCCATTTTTGAACTAAATGCTGCACGTTGGCTTCTTGAAGGGTTAAGGGGTGGAAAACTGGATCCCAACGTTTGAAGATTGGGGCTGGTACTAGACGTTGATGTTGGCAGATCATGCGCCTAGAGTTTGCCTAGGGTTTGGCCCGTTTGAGTGCAGTTGGGGGCCGTTGATGAGCTCCAATTGTGCAACTACGGTTTGTCTCTCTCCTTGTGCATGGTCCGTTTGAGAATTCAGCTGTTTTCCAGGCGCCTCGACATATGGAGTGGGTGATTTTGCATTGAGGTACTTGAATGTCTTTGTTTGATTTTCAAGGCTTGTACTCGTAGTTGTCGACATTGTAGAACATGGCTAGTCAGGGTAGAAGAGTAAAGGTGAAGTTGGCAGGGTCACCATTGGGTCGTGCACAACAAAGTTATAGTGCTCCAATTTACGCCCAAGCGCTTGATTTTTTCCTCATAGCAACTCCAAGTGTTACACCCTTAAAGAATTTCACGAGAAGTATGGCTTGAGTGCAATTGGTATTAACCCAATGCACTTGATGCAGCCAGACAATTTCGTGGGCGAGGATCTCTTGCAGTATCTTGGACCTGTTGTGAACAAGAACGGGCACTGGTATATGTTTCTTAGGAATGAGGAGGCTGTGGAAAAACTAGAGTTTCTGTGGATGCAGATTCACCAGAAGCATTGCTTGTTGTCGTCAAGATTGATCAGTTTGGGCATGGCCAGAGGCTTCTACTGCCAGGAGAAGTTGAACTGCAAGCTCAATTAGGCTGCTTACGCCAAATGGACAAATAGTGAACAATTGCGACAACAGCAAAAAGCATTGAAGCAGGGGAGTGTGGTAGACAATTCTTTCTTCTCCGACAATGAAGATGGCAACTTGTAGGGTGAGGACGGGGGTTCTAGCGGGTCGAAGTCTATCAGCCAGTTGGACACCATCTTGCGGCAAGAAAGTACTTTAGGGGATCGCCTGGGATACAAGGGTTTTGGGTATCTAAGCGCAGTGGACTCAGCGCTTGAGGCTTGGAAGAGCTACGGTGGGATGATGAGCAAAGAGCATGGGAAGATGGTAAAGTCTCTAACTTTAGAGAGAATGGCAAGAGATAATTTCACCATTGCTAATGCGCGTTCAAAGGGGCAAATGGTCTGATGCAATTGGAAAACTCGATTCACTAAAGTCATTGAAAGAAAGTGAATTGCAACATATTTCTGAGAGTGGAGGCGATTTGATTTGTAGTAGTGGTTTATTGGATTCGTTGTCTCAAGATATTGAAGGCCAGAGAAAGCTTGTGGCTTGTTGCGAGACTTGGACAAGCGATGGACAATCTGGTTTCAAGAAAGTCTAGGAAACGGAGTCTGGAATTGCAACTAGAGTGATGTGCTTAGAGGAAAGAATTCTCCAACTTGATTGGCATGAACTTGCAGTCAAAAGTTGCATTAGCTGATTAGAGTCAGGGTCGACCTTGTTCAGATCTGTGCCGCTACAATTGATTTTGAATCTCACTGTTCCAAGTCAGAAAGAGTGGATTGAGTTGTATCGGTGTGTCTACTGCGATTTTGGGTTTGAACCAGTCTAGGCTGTTGTACTTGGAACTTGTAAGTTTGCATACCACCACGTCTGCTGCAAGTTTCACTTTCAAGAATCCACCACCTGCATTGAAGTAAACTGCAAGAAGGAAATGCACAAGGATTGGTGGGCAGCGCACGGAATTGTCAAACCCAAAACAAAAGTGTTCCATACAGCAACAATAAGGAAGAGGTGACCAGACACAATTCATGGTGAGTTGATTTACTTTTGCAGTTTTTTAATGTGCCTTGAATGCAGTAAGGGTGGATTAGGATTTAGGATTTAGTATATCCGGTTGGAATTTGATGATAGCCGGTTTAGGATGCATGCCTTTAATGGCGGTGATCCTGTTACAATTCCCGTCTTTACTGAATATTTAGTAGCCTTCTTTGGATTTAGGATTTGGGTGCTCAACCTGTGGAATTCTAAGCTGTATGACTTGGCGCAATCTGTTTCCAAGGGTGGTTTGCAATTTTTGAAAGTATAGGGACTTTTTCTTAAGACCTTGCAGTTAGTGATCACGTTTTTAGTTTTTAGTGATTGATGAAGAATTCACCAGTACATTCCGAAGCTTCCAATTTTAGGGTCATGTACTTATAGTGAATGGTTGGTGGGCTAGCGTCTGAGAGTACCTGATAGTGCTCGTTTTGTTTAATGGCTGTATCACATTGTCCATTCACGTATCTAAAGAGTGCTATTGAATCAATAGAAGACTAGAATTGACTAGTTTGAAGATACAATAGTTCCAAGAGTCCTCTTTGTTACATTGGAGGTAAATTGGAGTCCATTTCCATTGTACAATTGTCCTTGTAATGTTCTACTTCTAATGAGCGAGTGTTTTATTGTACCATAGAAATGAATGAAAGTCCAATCATAATCCTGCTTGAAGAGGACGAGGGTGGAGATGGAGTAATTTTGACTCAAAAGTCCACAAAAGTGCCTACAACTTGGAGATCAAGTGCTCTAAATGTTCCAAGCAGTTCGAAAGGAGGCGGCAGCTCCAGCCCGAGTCCATCCCCACTGCCAAAGTCCACAGGCAACTCAAGTCCATCTCTAAATCCTAAGTCCACAAGCAACTTGAGTCCATCCACAACTCCAAAGTCCACAGACAACCCAAGTCCATCCACAACTCCAAAGTCCACAAGCAATCCGAGTCCTACAAGAACTCCAAAGTCCATAGGAACAAGAGGCAATTTAGCAACGAACGGACATTCCGACTCAGTAGTGAAGACTGAAGAATTGGACAAGTTGGCAGTGAGCCCTACATATTTGGAGACAGTGTCTATTCTTGAAGGACCTCATATGAGAGGCAAAGGCAAGGGAAAAAGTCTAGGATCCAAGAGTTGTGCGGCTGTCACAAGGCTAGAACCAGAAGCTGCGGTTCATCCAGATGGCCAAGAAACTGAGGAGGAGCACGAAACGTGGGATTCTAAGGATCAGAAGGGCAATGAGCTTTAGAGAGTAATGGAGAAGAGATAGAAGAGGAGAATGTGGAGGATTCAGATGAGGACCAGGCCAAGGTGGACGGATCAACGAAGAGGAGGACCAAGAAACGTGGAAAAAGTGGGACGAAGAG
This sequence comes from Antitrichia curtipendula, assembly GCA_951230915.1. NCBI lineage: Eukaryota > Viridiplantae > Streptophyta > Bryopsida > Hypnales > Leucodontaceae > Antitrichia > Antitrichia curtipendula. The sequence continues at coordinate 28,186,973 of OX579637.1, forward strand.
GAAGAGCCTATCGAATCAAAAGGCTACTGCTGTGGGAATTTCAAAACGGAAGAAAGTTCCTATGAAAACCCGGAAGTCAACTGCTAGCAATACTCGTGCAGCGGCCAAGGGAGGAAAATGAGTGTGCAATCCATAATGTGTTGGGATGGTTAATCATTAGGGGAGAAGTAGGCAATTCTACAACCTCAATGTTTTTCCCCTTGGTTATTGGTGTAAGAGAATTGGTGTAAATTTTTTCATCATGATTTGGTAGTACTTTTGGTAAATTTGGAGTTCATTGCATGTCACGGTTTAGGTTTGTTGGTTTGTTTGACGCATGTACCAATGTGTCGGATTGCAGCGCTTTGAATTTGCTCTTTGGCACTTTCTAACTTCTAGTCTATGGTTGTAAGTACTATTAGTGGACGAGTAGTTTGATATTCTCTTTAGATTTTGAATTTTGAATCTGTGAGAAACAACATTTTGCTTTGGAATGTGAAGATTAGGAGAGGATTCATATTTGGGCGACAATACAAGTTGTGACTACGGACAGGAAATAGTGCCAGTGAGACTTGGAAGGTTTAGGGTTGGCTTAATGATCACACAATCTCTCCCGTAATGAAGTAGACATATCTCATCTTCAATAAAGCTGGGATCAATTAGAGGCCTCAAGGTGACAGATTAGGGTCTTTTTTTCAATCAAATGTTGGATTGGTTTTGCGTAAATTTGGGAGTGAGTGTTGTTGTTTACATTTTTACAGCATTTAGGGTGATTTTAGAAGATTGGACCTATGCTCTTGCCTGAGATTTCATGATGTTCTATTCACAAGGTCAAGCCAATATGTATAAGTTGTTGTTTCCAAATTAGTCGGGATTTGTCCATAGTCAATGTTTGCCGACCTTGAGATGTTTTGAGAAGCATAGAATCCTTGAAAACTAGCTATTGTAAGGATTTTTTTTAACATTGTCCATACTTCTGCGGTTGAATTGTGTAAAGGAAGTTGCATGTCTAGCTAGATGCATTGATTTCAAATATAGCTCCTTTGCAAGTGACTGACTACAAGAATTAATACAATTGAGACTTACACTTGTGCTTTTTTTTGGCATTCTTCATTCCCAATTTGAAACTGAGCCTGTGCACAACCATGAGTAGAGAGTATTTGGTACATAGGGAGAATAATCAACATTTCCGAAACATCTTAAACAGTAGTAATGGCCCTAAGCAAGAACAACATCATATTCATTATTTTGGGAGTTTTCCAATGAAATGGGAGCTTGTGTATAGTGACATGTCAATCCCGAAACATACATAAGTGTTAAAAGAAGAAGAAATTTTTGTTTGCAATCCTATAAAAAGTAATGAAATGACACCTAAAACATATTTGAAAATGAAGAATTATGAAATACCATGCACTACATGAAACATACAATATAGTTAATGAAAAAAATTCATCAAATTTCTATATAAAGGTTATTTACATTGCAAAATGCATGTTTGCAGAACCTAGAATCCAAAATTTGGAATCATTCAATCAATAGTTGAATGATTCACCAAAATTTTACACCAATGTACTTATAGGAGACTAAAGTTTTTGGTGATGGTCTTCAAGCTACTATGTAGTACGAGTGCGACCTACTCTTCAACACTTCCATTGCCTTCAATAACTCTGGCCCTCGACTATATCCGCTACTACTAGTAGATCTTTGGTGCACAGTTTCCCGCCTTTGTTTCTTCAAGGACCTCTGCTCCAAGCGTTCCACGGATGACGGCCACAATGAAGAGGAGGCAATACATCATGTGTTTTGCATTGCCGTTTGGCAAGATTCAATGAAGACGGTTTAAGTCGAGGATGAGGCAAGCCCGTCGATGGGGTTGGTTGGTCTCCGTGACTCATAGGCTCGGCGTCCTTGAAAGTCTTGTCAACGATTGCGATAGACATAGGCACTATGTCATCCACCTGCAAATATAGAGTTTGTAAGAGAGACATACAATCTAACCCGCCTACAAAGCATCACTTAGAAATAGAAAAGAGTGCAAAGACACAGATTGTTAATAAACCTCTACAAGGGCCAGCACACCCATTTCATCATTGTAAAGCTTCCTCTATAGTTCGGGATTCATCCCGAAACGATCTCATGGGGACATCGATTGCAGACGAGACTTGAAAGGAGATGGAAAGTGCGCCAGTACAAGACGTTTTCCTCCATTGGGAACACTGTCCACAACACCATCATCTACATCCATCACAGAGAAATCCATCGTAGACTGCGCTGTGGCGACCGAATACATGATATGCCGAACCCCCCTTTGCGATATCAACAAGCAAATCAACAAAGGCCACACTTTTTGTCTTCACAATGTTCATTTGATGCCACCAAAACACATAAATCTCGGACACAAAACAGAGGCTTGCATTATAAAAAATTTTGTACTTTTACTAATGAATAGTTGCACTATAACTTCCACACAAAGTACATACACTACAACTCCACGGAAGCCACAACTCTACGGCACCTACAAGCTGCTCTAGCGTGGAGTTGGTTTAAGCACAAACAAGATGTCTGATAGCTTAAGCTCCTTGCAACGCGGCACGTTCGACATTGGTGGAGGGCCGTCATGCTCATCACTATTCTCTTTCCACTCATCAAAAAGTCTATTTGATTCTTCAAGAGCCGCACAAAGCATTTTGTACTTGAATTGGTCGAGTTCATGCAGGAGGTGGATGCCCCCCACAGAATCGTCCCTACGAAAACGGTGAAACCCCCAAGGCCTCTCCGCGTGCACTCTCTGAATCCAGGGCAGAAGTTCATTCATGAGGATTTCATCTTTCGACCCAATTCCTTCAGGCGACCACGGATCTAAGAGCACGACATTCGTAGCGTTGTTCATGAAGTGTTTTTCCGTCATGTCGTCCACTATAATTGTGTTGTCCTCCGTGAAAATGGACCCCTTTAACTTGTACAATTTTTCCAGAGGCTTGATCTAGAGGTCCTTGTTCAAGCCCATCAACCTGTAGTTCAATAGCTTTCCGTATCTCCATTTCCATTTTATAACGCTACACTGCTCTCGGTCGAGAACTTGCAACGGCGGTTGCAAGCCGCTGAATACGTAATTGCAAATATGTTGGGCATAGCTTCTGTTCATGGAGCTCCACACTACTACGTTCGCAATGGAGGATAATTCCCTCAGGAACCTCCTTATGTGTGGCCAAAGAGTGACCCTATTAATATCCATGATGTCTTCTGGATCACGGACTACCTCACCGGGAGAGCAAAATCTCCTTTGAACCATGTGATACCTTAAATCATCACAAAAGACCAATAGTCCATTTAGATCCAACACGACATTGAGCCACTTTTTTGTCAACCTGGATTTGAATGGGGGAAGACTCCGGCCTTCCGCATTACCTAGAGCAACGATTTTCTCACCCTACCCATGAGGAACAAAGACAAAGTGCCGATTAAACAGATGCACTTTGGACGAAGACTATAGTACTACAGCCATGTCCCCATGACGTTCAACTTAAATCCATGAAGGGAAAATAACAAGTACACATAGATACTAAGAACGTACCGCATCGTCGTGTAGTGGAACCGGTGTCAAAATTATTGTCTCTAACAAATCATTGGATGGAGAAACCACCGGCATCATAAGAGGGTCTTCGGGAACATCCTCCTCAACCTCCACGTCTCTGCCAACCCGGACATGCTCGTGCACTTTCTCTTCTACAAGACAAGGCGGACATGTCCCCACCACCTGATCAGGAACATGTGGAACAGTCCCGACCATGATACAAGCGGGAGACGTCTCCAAAGCAGGGATTTCGGCATCGCATACAACACGGGGGGCCTTAATTTCTGAGGACAACAAGCTTGGGACTGCGAAAGATTAGAGCCAGACAATGAAATGTAAGAACACAATTATATTACACTGTCTCATTGAGAGATAAAAACATTTACATTAAGCATAGTGTACTGGGAGAACTGAGTTACTCTACCACTACATCCTGCCTAAAGTGTACCAAAACATTTGAGGAGTTTTAACTCGAATCGAGTTAAAACTCAGGCTCAGAGAGTCACAGGGAACAACCTGGAGGATCATCAATCACAGGGCCCTGTGACTGCTCGGCCACTAGAGCGTCTGCGGCAGCTTCCTCAATCTGATCCTGAGCGACAACCTCCCGTGTGGATCCGTCGTCCGGTAGGACCTGTTGCGCAGGAACCACTAGCGCGTGAACTTCGTTGACCTTATTCTTGGCGACTGTCCTTGTCACGTCCTCCGCAGACTCCACTTGATTTGGTGCCGAGCTGGGGGAGGCTTACGCCAGCAAGTTCTCGGACGCAGTCGGACCTCCGGTCAGGTGGACAGACCCTATCTGCGGTTGCCTCGCACTGTCTGCGGACCCCTGCGCCTGATTCGAGATCATAAGCTGCGGAGTTGGTGCATTCAAGTCAATCATCATCATGGGCCTTGCATTTATCAAGGCCGAGATACTTGCATTTGCCACCTGTGACACGATCGCGGGAAGATTGTCTAAGAACTACTTCATCATGTCCGTGTTTTCGATCCGGGACCGCTTGTTTTCTTCCCTCTGCTCCTCACGCTCCTCCATCCGAGCCTTGGCTTGTTCCTCGTTGTTTTGCCTCATTAAATCATATATGAATTTGGCATCGATGGGGGAGTTCGGCGCAGGTGGATCTGGCTTCTTCTTCTACGAAGGCCTTGGACGGGAGACCGGGGTTTGAGTATCCCGTGCGGACGATCCCGAGGAGCCCCGCATGTCGCTACTCTCCTGCAGATTATCCGACGGTGCGACTGCAGTCGGGGTCAAATTCATCCCCTCATGAACTGGATTGACCCACTCCATGACATCATCATCGTCTCCGTCAAGGTCGACAATGTCGTCTCTTTGGGATGCCCTTGGCGTACTATCTGGGTCGTCGCCAATGGACCTCCTTCCTCTTTTTGTGACGACCCTCCCCCGCGATGAGGACGGCCCTCTGACCCGACTATCCTCAAATTGTTGCTCGTCCACGAAGTAAACAGAATCAAGGAAGTCGTCCTTGTCTATGTTCTCCGATTCCACGCAGAGGGAGAGGAACATGGCCTTTTTCGAATTGTCACCGACGACGAAATGGTCTAGTGAAAGCATCTGTAGGGAGTAGAGCGGAGAGCGTTAGAAAATCTACAAGACACAAGGCTGAACCAGCTACGATGTGGATGCATTCAACTCAACCCAAGTTAAAGAGTTGCGATCTTCACATGCATCAGTCGCAGCAAACAATCCACCAGCCGAACAATTCAACTCGACCCGAGTTAAAGTATCAACTCGGTACACTTACCCAAGCCGCGCACATTGCTTTCCCTCCCGCAAAGTATAACAACACTACGTCCCTGGACAAGACGAACAAGTCCATGACGGTCAAGTAGAACTCCATCCGCAGTTCCGTGTCATACATTCTGTATTCCACCTCCACGGTCTGCCTCTTGGAGTTGTAGTGCGAACTCGAAGACACACTGAACGTCTTGGGAATTTGGCGAGTCTTGATCGCCGCTCCGTTCTTCACCAGGAAGAGCATCTGCACAGGCTCTTTTGCACGGGTACTCCTCTCGGGAACGTCCCCAATGCGTTCGAAAGCAGATGGAAAGTACTCTGCGAACCGCACTGAGTACGTTCCTGCAAATGGGGATGTCCGAATGTAAGTCCCTAGATCCACTTCGACATCCTTGTCACTGGCGATCCACAGCCAAACTTCGGGATCTGTCAGCTCCTCCACAGCGTCTTCTTCAAGAATGCCCATGAACTTCTCGAAGTATGTTACCAACTTCTCTTTGTTGATGATTCCCGGGATGTTTCTGAAGTCTATTATTGCCAACTTGATTTTGGACTTCACGGATTCGTTCCAGACATTCAAGTCCCAGTCACCCAACTCGTCATCCTTCATCTCAAAGGGCCGGTAGAACGTCGTAGCCTTTGGCTTCATGAATCTTCCCTTGCTCTCTATGAAGACCTTGAAGAATTCTTGGGCCACTGGCGACAATTCCTCGATGGTCTTCTTTTTGTTGGATGGCATCTTGGCCTGAGAAAAGAAAGATTCATCGGAACTTGTAAGTAGCATGTTCTTCGTCGCCTTGGTGACGTTGTACTTACGCTTGAAGGCCTTCCAGGCACTCCTCCTGTAGTTACCGTCTTTGTCAAACAGTTTGAGTTTGTCGTCGAGGTAGTATAGCTGCCTCCGGACAGCTGCCTTCCATTTTGTCCTCTTGAGCCACTCCTTCGCAGTGTAGCAATCAGGGATAACGGACCTTGGGGCCCTCATTGTGACCTTGGGGTGCGCTGCCTCGCGGTTTGGTGTTCTGCTGAGTAGATGTAAATCGAGCCTCTTCAGGTCACCCTCCATGACGTTCCCAATCCACTTGAAGAACTCCCGAGTCATGACACGTCCTTCTCCGAGCTCCACCCCTTTGTGTGCCTGATCGCAATTGTGGAATCCGGGTCAATGAGTTGCCCCTAAGAATTACTGAAAATGACCTCAGCCCAGAGGTCATATACATCTTGCGATGTCGTAATGAGCTTTATCTCATTGTGGATGTCAATGTCTCTCTGGTTCTTCTTTCCCAAATACCCCTGGTTCTTCTTGATGTTGATCATGGCGAACCTGAGCTTGATTGCATTCTTGAATTCCTAAGGAGTAGTTCCAAAAAATGCACATGAAGTTAGTGGGGGAGCTTAACTCGACTCGGGTTAGAGTGTTGAACCGCATGCAAAGAACTCGTCAAGGTTGCACACTTGACTCGACTCAAGTTAAGGATTCTGATCTTACCAGGAACAGTGACGGGTTTGTTGCGTCCACTCTCGTCTTGGGCACGGACTTGGCCATCTTCCCGAGCTCCGCCGGCTCCCTTGGTGGCGTAGGATTTCCCATACTCGTCCAAACAAACCGTGAAGCCAGTATGTTCGTCGCCCAGGTTGGCATGAAGTTTTGGAAATGGTTCACACGGTTGTAATATGCAGAAATTTTACATATGATACTGTCCTCCCTGTTCCACACGACAAAGGATTCCCACACCTTGAACTTGTCCTTCTTGTCTTGGGGAATTTGATCCATCAGTTGGATCCTATTGGAGGCCTCGACGCAGTGCTGGCCATTTACCATCCAGAACTTTCCAGCCTTTATTTCCTCGAACGTCTGCGACTTCTTCTTCATATTCTGAGGATAGGCGCACAACGTCATTTTCTTGTCCGGGTCAGGCATGTTGATGAGGAAGTTCAGCATTTTCTTGACACCCTGGTCTTCCTGTTCGCGGATATTTAGATTCTGTGGGGGCTTTTCTAGTTGATCGATTGGAATCAGGAATTTCTCCCCAATCTTTGTAATATACGAGTCAGTGCAGACCGACCAATAATCCGCATACGACTTGCATGCCTCCTCGTAATCTATCTCGTGAACGCTTCCGCCAAGATCCTGGGGGATGTTCACTATCTCGGAGGCCATACTATTCTCTGGCACCAGAAGGTTTTTGAGGGCCGACTTCTTTCCCTTATTCTTTGGTGCCGGTGGAGGAGTCATCCCGGGATCTCCCCGGCTGTACTTCTCTGTTTGCTTCGTCTGCGTGTGACTACGGCCAGTCTCTGGAGTTTCTATGATGAGTGACCCTTGGCTGCCACCCTGACTGCTGTAGTCCTTGGTCAGAGAGATCGGTTGCATCCTCTGAGCTTTGTTTTGTAGGCTGGCCTTTATATGGTCGAATCCTTTTATCAAGGCGTTCACCCTAGATGCCAACGTCACAGAGGTCAGCGCCCCCCTTCCTTGGGCTTTCCAACGGTTCTCCTTTATGTGCTGCTCAATGTCTTTCTGCAGCTCCTGGTAGTCCGTGTTGTTGAGGGACTTGTGGTACGCCGACACGGAAAATATTATTTTCCGGTTGTTCGCCACGTACGAGAAGAAGTACTTGTCTTCTTGCTCGGGGTTCATTGTTTTGCAGCAGACAAAGATGAGTCCACCGGGACCGGTGATGACTTTGCGCGCAGTCTTTGTCAACGTCACCGGCAGGTTATCCTCGACCTTCTTGTATTTCGTCCAGAACGACAGATTCTTGTTCATTGGCACGAGGACAAGAGTCCAGTACTCGACCTCTTGCGGGTCCTTCCACTCCTAGCACTCGCCAAGCATGTCGGCGTCACCGTAGTCGTCTTTGTCTTCGTCAGGGATTTGGAATCTCTTCAAGTACACCTCCAGACCCTTCACCTGATCTTCCATGTCTGCAAAGACACAACACTAGAACTGTTTAACTCGAGCCGAGTTAAGCTGTATGGGAAGATGACACCACGGATACATGAACAAGGTCTTGGTTAGTGTTCTGTAATTCGGTTCTGTTGTGGTTGTCTATCTCGGACCGAGTTAAGCCTTGCGATCTCTTACTTTTTTCACCGTTCGCTGCTTCTACATGTTGTTTGTTTATTTCTTCTACATTAGCACAGGGAGGGTTATGTTCTTTTAGCGTGTTCGGCAGGTGTTTATCTCAGACCGAGTTAAATAGTCTGGGGCTTGTATTTTCAGCTGAACTTAGAATCCCTAAACCGTGTACGCATTTGATTTATTTTGTCCGCACTCTTCATGAGTTTCTGGCGTCCCACGGAACCGTCCACATTGGGTCGACGATATTTTAACTCGCTTTGAATTGAATATTCTGTCGAGGGCCTTGTTCTGTCGATTACTCTGTGGGATTTGGCCCTATTACTAGTTTAACTTGGTTCAAGTTAACGTTTTTAGTGTGTGACGTGTTCAGCTTCGGGGTTTTTTTGCTGGTTTTGGTCTTTGGTTATTGTGTCCTTAGGAAGAATTTAACTCGGGTCGAGCTAAAATTGACTCACATCTTGATGTATTTTAACTCGACTCGAGTTGAAATCGTGATCCATGGGTCTCTGGTTGAGTCAAAATTGCATCGAGTTAAATTTACATTGCAAACACTGCATTGCTGCTACTATTATCATTGAATTGCTATTGCCTAGAAGTTTGAGAGGATTACCAGACTTTGAGCTCCTCCACAAAAGAACTCGACCGTGTTAGAACTTTGCTGCACACACTGCTTTGGAAGATTCTGCAAATCAAAAGAAGAAAAAAATGTTCAGCTCAATTGTAACCTTGCACTTACAAACAGAGACATGAGATATTCGTGAGTCAAACATCAACCTAATGCAACAAAAAAAAAGAACCTACAACAACAACAAAAACTAGATTCGGCAACAAAAACGAAATCAAAAACAGAAAGAGAAACAACAAAAACAAAATCAGAAAGCAGAAAAACAACAGAAAAAATAAACAAAAACAACAAGAACAACAACATTTACAACATGAACAAAGAGATCTATAGCGAGAACAACGAGAACAAGAGCAAGAACAACTAGAACTACAAGAGAAACATGAAAAACGGAAAGCAGAATACGTGATGAACCTTAGAAATGTGACCGGAAATTTGATCGCAATTAGCAAACCCTAAAAACGTGACTGCAAGAAAATTCAAGAACTCTACAGCTCTAATTCAACCCGAATGCAAGCAACAAGCATGTAATGAGGAAATGGAGAAACGCATTAGAAAAAACTCACCAACAGAGGATGATTGCTTCGTTGGTTCAAGAATTTGCCGCCGTCGCTGCCTCCACAGCATGCACCAATGGAAAAATCGACAAATTTGAAATGCCACAAAACAGCGCCCACGAAACAGAATCCAAAACGACGCTCAAGAATGTTGAAGATGACGCTCACAAATGCTCACGAAATGCTCAACAACGCCCCCATGTGGAAGGAAAAGAGAACATGTCCATGCGGTAGCAAATGAAAACAAGAGCAAGCGGAAGAAAATCAAGCAAAAAACGAAGCGGAAAGCAAAAACGAAAGCAAAAGCAAGCGGGAACGAAGCGGAAGCAAATCGGGAGAGATGACCCCTTCGCCGCGCCGCCAAACCGGGGTCCCTCAAATCGTGGTCCTGAAGCCGTGGCCCTAAAACCGTGACTCTATAACCATGGAAATTATTTTCCTTTTGTTTTCACATGAAGACAAATTGACGTGGAATCGAGCATAAGTGGTTCGTAATGTCAAAGTATTTTTTAATTCCTTATGAATTTCTAAGTAATTGTACCATAGGAATGTATTTATGATTCTAGGCCTTATAAAACGCACACGAATTTCTAAGTAATTGTACCATAGGAATATATTTATGATTCTAGGCCTTATAAAACGCACATACGTCCAGTTTAAACATAAATATGACTTGACCAACAACAAGCAGTGTAAAATTTAAAAAAAATACATTCAATTGACCTAAATATGATCTTTACTAAACTTGAACAAACCCTAAATTCGTTTAACAATTGTGAAAAAACAATTGGCTCAATTATACCTATACTGGTGGTACTTCATTTTAGACCACTTACTATCCATTTTAGAGCTCCCCACCTGATTGTTGAAAGAAGCAGGTTGCAATAATCCTTAAATGACGGACTCATAACCTTCGAAATCATTTATTTTGTGACATGCTGAATTTTTTGAATAAAATTATTTAAAAGCAAATCAGAGATGCAAATTAGAGATCCTCAATGACTACTTACTATTTTATTGTTTCATTCTAGTGTATTTAAGGTTCATTTTCAAGATCCTCAATGACTACTTACTATTCTATTGTTTCATTCTAGTGTATTTAAGGTTCATTTTCAAGAGCCCTTGACATTAAAAAAACAAGAATTACAAAGAATACCCTTGCACAAAATCTTGAAAGAAAAATCACAAACATTCATTTTTAAAATTGAATTTTTGATGCTAAAACTAGAATTCAACAATAATTTTATAAATGTAGAAACTATAAAGGATAATAACTTGGTTAATTTTATTGAGCTTCAAAGTATTGTAAATAATAGAATTTGGTGCCCCAAAGATTCATGAACTAATATAATAAAAATTCCATTATGTTCTTCCTTTAACCCTTAAAGGACCAAGGAGCCCTCTTTGATGTCTGCTACTTATCATAACCTAAGTATGTGGGAAGCTTTTTTTCTATAAAATATTACATTCAAAGGTTATATGTTTCTTATTTCAATATCAGAATGGGCAACAAAAAAATTGTTCTAAAAAATAGATTAACCTTTGTTTTTGGAGATTGTATAGATGAATACCTACTAAAAAAATTTGAACTATTTAATTCAACACTACCCTAAACTTTAACTTATTATTTGAATGAGTTAATAAAAAAGATCTCTTGTTGGATTTATTAAATTACACCTGAAATAATAGCATTTATTTGCTTCAAATATGAATTTTGAATTAATTTTAGATCCTACATAAATATGTACGTAATCAAAAGATTAAGAATAAAAGTTTTATGTTGTACATTTTAAGTTATATGTATATGTATATATACCAAATACATGTTTATTTATATCAAACACATTATTATAGAAGAGTAGTATTTACTTGCTTTACATTTAATTTTTGAATTAATTTTAGACACCACATCCACAAATAACAAAGAACTACAACATTCAAAATAAAAGGTTTACCTTTTTAAATGGTTATATATATATAGAACACTATCATGTACTTTTATTAAATTGGAGATTTGAATTAATTTTAGACCCTATTTTTATATAGAACTAAGAGAGTAAAATTAAAAAAAATTAAAAATGTACCTTTTGCATATAGTAAATGTTTTATATACATATGTAGTTGTTTATAAATTCATTTCATATTTTCAATTTTTTTTTTGGTTTTCGAGGGTGCCAAGTAGAAGAATGAGTCATCCAAGTCACATTTAATTTGAATGTGAAATCCTTTAAGTCTTTAACGATGGACTCATAACCTTGAAAATCATTTGTTTTGTCATTGCCGCGAGTTTAGTCTAACTTGGGTTACAATAATTTAAAAGCAATGTCTGCAAGTGAAACTACTACAGATGATTTTTCCTTTTCACACAAAATTGAGAAGATGAATAGTTACATTTTTGTCCTACAAACGGACATTCTATCATTGATCGTCAATAAAGAGGTACTCCACGACATGTATGACATATTAAGCCACTAATCCTTCACAAGAGAGGAAGTCCACATAAGGCCTCATGTTTTGTGGAGCACTTTTGAAGAGTTCATATAAGGATTACCTAAAACCACAACAGAAGACTATCAAATTCCCTTCTAAGAAATTTTTAATTTTATTGTATGGAAAAAAAAATGGTGCCCACTTGAAATATTACAATTGTTTCCCTGACAGTCGTATATTAGACTAATATTTAAAATTATGAACTTAATCTACCAAAATTGAAGTATGAAGTGAAACTGAAAGAAAGGTTATTTTGCCAACTTTCTTTCTGTCCAGACAACTAAAAACCATGTTATGTAATAAGTGGGCAATATGCGGAATAAAAACTGATTTTGTGCCTTTTTTAAAGTGTTTGGGTTTAAGGTTGCGCAATTCTGAAGATCATTGACAAGGATTACAAAGTGAACACACATAAATTAAATTTATAAATGTCTACAATTAAAATAGAAACTAAGATCTATAAAATTTCCTTAGATGAACATTTAATAGAATTCCAATACATCAACATACAAAAATCCATCATGACCTTCTTGAAATACAGCCAAGTCCAGTTAAAGAATGTACGAACTATGTATTTCAACCTTTCTAAGGTTTGTACATATTTTTATTTGAAAAATGGGTATCTCTTGAATTGCAAAATTAATAGTCAATTCATACTTTCAATGAAAATTCTAATACTCTCAAATTTTATTCATTTTTGGTGAATAAAGTTATTTTTTAACATACTACACTTTTGAAATCAATTGATAATGACTTTTTCTAATTCAATTGCATACATATGTAGACATGTACATTTTGAATTATCCTGAACCTTCTAAAGTAACAATGAAATGAACAATAAAGTGTTGCGCCATTACAAAATCTCATATGCCCCAACTTTGAAGAAATTAATATCTCTATGTAAAAACTCTAAATTTTCTCAAAATATCTTCAAATCTCTAAATTCCTTCAAAATAATTGTAAGATCATGCTGAAATGTTATAAAATAAGTTACCATGAAAAGGGCTAATAGAAAATCAAATTACAACTGAATATATCTCTTAATATCCGAAATTCAGACATTATCATGCCAACATCAACATCTTTGTAGGAAAAATTGTGAAACTTTTTTGAAGACACTCATCTCAGGGAAGCTATGCATAATTATTGTTGTTTTGTAGTATGTGTGGAAGCATTAGAATTAAAATGATTCCTCACCAATGTTTGTCAATGAATTCTTTTATATTATCATGAAACTTAAATTAAAAAACCCACCAGAAACAGGAATATGGTCTTTAGAATTTGAAATTTGGTGTGCTCATTAATTTGCATTTGCATAGGGCTGCACTGATAAAATTATGTTGAAAAAAACAAAAAAATTCAAATACAACTTGTACAAACACATATAAAAAAGTCATTCCATATCAAGTGTTCACAAGCTGTATGCCTTCATTAAATTTTAAGCACTTGTTTTCCAATTTTAGAACCCTATGCATGTAATGCACAAGATATTTGCATTCAAAGGGTTTAGGGTAAAATAGTTTTATTGCAACTTGCTTGATTAAAGTTTTTGCCTTTGAATATTTTGAGTTCCAAATTTCTGTACTCTTAACTTTGGTTTCCAAAATTCTTAAGTTCAGTAGTCTAGTTTAGAATCTAAGAAAAGAATTTCAAGGAAGAACACTAATTTATTTCAATTGGATTCAAGGTACTAGAAGATTGTTAAGTATAAATACATTTAAGATTGAAGAAAAAAATAAAACATCCATACCTGTAAGATAAAATTGAAATACAAGAATCTCAACGGTGAAATGGTTCCACCAATGCAAACCTAATCCTATGTATGAATTTGTTTTTGTAATTGTAAAAAATGCATTGACAAAAGAGTCATATAAGTTGTTTTTTGTAAAAGATTATTATATTGCTCGAAAAAGTAAGGTAGCCTATAGCTTTCTCATTAATAGTCCTCACAAAAGGAATCAAATTTTCAAATGGAGACAAAAAAAGAAATTGAAAGGACAAAATAGATTAAAAAATAATGAATAGTTCAGTGAATATATTGTGCTGCCCTCCAACCTCTACTTAGGGCTCATTGTGCTACGTATAACCTTAAGTTTGGTCCATGGCACTGATTCAAATATAAATAATATATATCCATGAAGCATTGGACATCTTTAAAAAGGTTAAAAAAAATTCAATACAAATTCACTTGAAATAATAGTAAAGCATTTGGACTGAACTTATCCTTCGCAGAGCGGGGCAAAAAAACCTTTTGGAGGTGAAGACCCAAGGCCATTACTTGTTTCACCCTAAAACCCATGTGGTGAAAGTTCTGCCATTAATGTACAAACCAAGCCCAAACAAGTACTTCAACTTGTGAGTATGTTGAAGACTTCAATTTCGAAACCAAATGAAATTGTATGCAAATGTGTTTTGTTTTTGGAATGTCATGTATTGATGAGCATGCGCAATTTGCATATTATTTTCTTGTTTTTTTGGGAAACCCATGACAGCAATTATTGACAACTATTGTGCAAACAAAGCACAAAAGAAATTGGTAATATAGAAGTGAAATATTTATGGTTTTACAAGTTCATTCTCTTCTTGAAAGCCATGTGTATAAAAAAAACTTTACATTCTCATGTGTTTGTCCAACTAGTAATTGTGGGAGTATGCCTTACAAAAATTATTAAAATTTTAAGAGCGAAATACTAATTGAAAATCCTCTTCACATCCAAATAATGAAATAAGTCATTAATATGTCAAACTTTGTGGCATAGAGGAGTAACCTTCAGTCATATTAAATCATACATTAAATTGATTTAGTACATTCAAATGAATGGTTCATTTGATGGCCTTCACATGAACTTAAATCAATCATAATTTGTCCTTCATGTGAGCATGCATTAATCAAGTTCAATCATTCTTGATTAATCATGAGAGGTTCAAATTCTTACAAATGACTCTACTGTATCCCATGCAATCATGAATTCATGTAAGAGTATAGAAAATAAGTTGTTGCAACTCAAAAAGCTCTGTAGCAGCCCATAAATATTTAACTCACAATACCCACACTTATGAATGTTCAAAGAAGGGTAATGAAAGTCCTAATTTGGTAAATAATTAGAAATGGTGTACATAAAGAAAAAATTCTTCTGCAAAAAACCTTTTCACTATACAACATATACATGTACATTGTAACAATGTGTTTCGTAGAAAAATTGAATTCAATTCAATAATAAAACTGAGCGAGTAATTCATATGACAAGGACAAATACAAAAAAATTCTACAGAAGTGAGTACTTTTAGAAATTATTTTTTAGAGAGCACAAAATAGTTGATATATAATTTCTAAAGTTCCAATGACTTAGAGAATACACACAACATGCAATGAATTCTTCAAAGAGAATTAAAATGAACAAAGAATTTACAGTGATTACCGTAAAGCTAGAAAAAAAAATGAATTTTCATGTCCACCTCTTAAGTTCTTTGTACTTGTTGTAAATTTGTCTTGGAAGTGCATGGTGGGGTCAAACCACATTCAAAGGTACCATTGGGATTAGTTTTGTAGGACAGGATTTGAGTCCTTTTCTAAACTTTTGAAGCTCTCAATTACTTTGATGTTGTCATTGTTTTTTAGAATTTATGGATGAATAATATAGCAATGCATCCCTTTAAAAGGATGAAGAAAAAATTTCATAAAAAAAGTCTTTCAAAGGACATAAATCATCAATTTTAAGGCTACATTTAGTGCCTTTATTACAATATAGCATTTTAAATAGATTTTTTTATCCAAAGTCTCTTAACTTTCAAAACATACAACTATCAAAAAGAATTTTTAGTGATTAAATTTTGAACTAAAAATAGTATAATTTTCTAATCAATTTATTCATTTTTGACAAATTCTTGATTTAATCTTTTAAAAAAGTAAACAATCAAGTCCAAAAGTAGATTTCATGGGACCCTCAATATGAATAATATATACACTTTCTGTTCTATCACAATCATCATTTAGGTTTTCTTTTATATTAAAAAAGACGTTCATATATTTTTACTTCTGACTATTTCTGAAAATGAAAAAATATTCAAATTATAGCAAAAGAGTCCTTTTCTACTCTCTCTTATAAATATTTATACACATGATTTTTTGAATTCAATCACAAAATTACTCATTAGGAATTAGACCCCTTTTCTACTATTGAAAAACTTGACAGGCTGACATCTAAAATTCAATTGAAACGTTAGTAAATAAGTTTAGATTTATCTATGAATAAAAAAATATTAATCTTAATATGATTTGAACTACTAGTAGAAAAGGTTTAAAATGATTAAATTTTATAGATTAGGGTTAAAAAATAAGATTAGGGTTCAAAGAAGACACATTGCAAATTTCAATGCGTTTGACCTCTTTTGTGGTACCTTTGAGTGTGATTTGACCCGTTGAGCATTTATGACATGTTCATCTATAAAAATAGTTTGTAGAAATTTTTTTTTTCCATGTATACCTATCTCATGAAAAGAGAATTTCAAGGCCAAAATGAGTAGATCATGCTTAAATATGACCATCATATTTTGAACATGCTCCTCAATGAATAGAATTCTGCAGAACCCCCACACCTTCATTTACTAGATTTTTCAGCTATGCATCTTTCTATCTAAAAACATTTGCACTATTGTATTTTGGTTTTATAATCTTCTATGTTCAAGAAATGATCTAGTGAAAAAAAATCTATCCAAAAATTTAATTTCCACTCATGAAAAAAATATTAAGTACAAGTACATTCAAGATTAAATAATGAACAAGTCTAACATGGAATTGAAACATGGTAATTTTAATGGTATGGTTGTTCTAGCAAACAAAATTAACCTTCCCTAACCTTTTTTCATTAATTTTTAAAATGTTAAATTAAAGAATGGATTTTAGAAAGTATGTCTTGAAGAAGATGCTTCAATTTTGTTAAAATTGAGATTATCCATAACATCCTCATCTCTAGTCCAAATATAATGAATGAACGGTTCTCATGTAAGCAAGAGGATGATCTTTGAAATTAAAATATAAAATTAAAAAAACTCAAGCTCATTTATTTTTTATTTTGGGATGCCTGTGGTTTTGTTTTTTAGACCCATTGTAACATACCTTTGGTTCCATGGCACCTATTGAAATAAGAATTACATTTCTAGAAAATGAATTGCATTTCTTATCTTCGAAAACAGTTATACAAAACATTACAAAAAACCAGATTACATGAGCATATCCAAAATCTGAAGAGCCCCCCTTAACTAGGAACTTTTTGGACTTTAGAGATTAATGGACCCTAAACTTCTTCAGAATTAGCTGTTTAGTCCATCTCAGACATGCCAAATGCAAGAACGGGTATCACATGTGTTCAAATTTTAATGGAAATATACTCATTTGGGCATTCTCAAACTAAATTTCCTTGAACAAACCTGACCTGTGTAGACCACCTCTGAACCCTAAAACCAAAAATACCGTGTGAAAGTTAAGGAATTTTCAAGTCTCTATGAATTCAAAAGTTTAAAATATACCCCACCCTTGCTGGCAATGGCACTTGCACACCATTCATTTTTTGAAAAACACTTTCGGAAACAGAACCCTAAACCCTAAGCCCTAGAAACTTTAAACTCCAGACCCTGAACTCTAGACCCAGACCCTAAACCCTAAACCGCGAACCTTAACAACTCTATAGCCGTAGACTATGACCTTTCCCCGAAACCCTGAAAACCTGACCTCTGTGGACCACCTACTTTTCTCAGATTCCTTCATTTTCTTTTATGGAGGCAAAATTAGGCTGACCATTTACTTACAATAGTCTCCGGGAATAGGACTTTTGTCGCGTGCTTAAAAAGCTGTATACATTGACAAAATTATTTGGCAGCTACTGCACTTGGAAGATTCCAGGTCGTGAGCATTTAATACTTCCAGCTGCCAAGGCCAGAAAGTGGTTCCTCAGTTCTATTCGGGGATAAGAAGGGTCGTTTGAAAATCCCGCGAATACTTCCCTTGCTTACTTTCCCTCCCTCGCCATAATTTCGGCCTTCTACCCGGAAAGTTGTTTCTTCCACAACGCAGTGTCAAAGAAGTCGTCTCCCATTGTCGCGGTCCACTGTCATAGATGTGCTTCAGTTTTCGCAATACGACTCACTTGTACGCTTTGTATTTTCAGTTTAGTAGGCCTCCCGGATTTGAATATATCAATATTCTTATCCATTGCAAGTATTGCTGCCGTTCTTGTACTTCCCAACATTTTGGTCTTGGTATGCCAGAGTTATCTCACTACACTATCATTGCAGTGGTTGTTGTCTTCTCAGTCTCAATCGACCGTCATGTGCATTGCAGATTTTGAATGTCCTTATTCTTCTTCAGCCGGTTCACTCGTGTACTACGACACTCTGAAATGTGCAGAACGAAGGGTTTGTGCACAGAGGTTTTCATGTCCGACTGTCCTCAGGCTCAAGATTTTATGAGTCCGTTGCGTAGTGTCTGTGATGCTCATGATTTCCTATCTTCTTCCACTTGGAAATCTGTTTTTCTGCGACGATTTCGAGTACGAGAGCACGCTTCCGAGAACATCGCCGCAATTACCGGGGCGCAATGGAATACTACCATGAGCATGATCTTTGCAAAACGCGGGACCTCATTTCACTCGACCCGAGTTAAATTAGTGAATGTCCACCAGAACAGAAGAATAGAAGAAATGAAGTCCAACCAATTCATTTAACTCGAGTCGAGTTAAACGTAACCAATTCTCCGTCAAATGTAAAGAGGACATGTGATTTGATGAAATTCATTTCAGCTGTTTTAACTCGACCCAAGTTAAACTAACTGGTTCATGCGTCCCGTGGATCCGTGTCACTTGGACA
Organism: Antitrichia curtipendula; assembly: GCA_951230915.1. Classification (NCBI taxonomy): domain Eukaryota; kingdom Viridiplantae; phylum Streptophyta; class Bryopsida; order Hypnales; family Leucodontaceae; genus Antitrichia; species Antitrichia curtipendula. Next base: position 28,205,903 of record OX579637.1, read on the forward strand.
GTGTTTTTAGTCCAGGTGTACCTTGTTCCTGTTCTCCAGGTGTTCTAGTAGCACCTCATCCGGACAGTCGCAAATCAATTCCTTCAACTCGACCCGAGTTAAATATTCTGCTGTTACCATCTATGTTGATATCTAGTTTGTATTCTCTCAATGTACTTAGTCGACACTTATAATCAAAAATACGCTGTAGGACGGTTTATGTCTTAGACTCTTTGCTGGGTCCTTATTAAACCTGATGTTCAATACGGGAGGTGGATCATTATTGCTTGAAGCTTCATTTGTTATTTGGTATTCTGTTTCTACAAATTTAGTTTGCCTGTGTGCAGTTTTACTGGATGAGGGATATGTTTCCGCTTTTGTCCCGACTGTGTTTAATCTTTCGGGGCGTGTTAGCCCTGGAGTAAACTATATCATCTTGTCCTGCAGAATTTTGCTTTGAATATTTGCAGTGCAGATCTCGATTGCAAACTGTCACTGTATTCTTATTTGTGAAATCCAGATTTTGTTCTCAATTTCATAGAGACAGCGTTGGTTATGGATAAATAGTGACTTGTTTTCTGTAGAGTAAATTTAACTCGCCTCGAGTTGAATGTGTTGTTATCTGTGTTTATTAAATTGTTCTTCTCTGACCTCTTGGACCATCGTACTTTGTTGTCGCAGGAACGATGAATGTCTTCGGAGAACTTGTTCACGATTATGCCTCCGATGAAGGGGAGGTGGAGAACACGATAGTGCAAGACATTCCCATTCCGGAATGTGCTGGTATTCCGAGACAATTGTGGAGCACTAAGATTGTAATCCTGAAGAATGAAAATGGGGTGGCTGTAGCTGAGGGCATCTGTCACAGTGTCGATTCCAATCACGTTCTGGGTAGTAATGGTCCTTTAGAAGATTCTCTTGTGGCAGTTCACATCTCCAAATCCTTGAAACCTGACGAGATTCCAGATGACTGGAAATACTCACTTCATGCTTGGTCCATTGATCGGGTATTTCTGAATGGGGCAAGCCTAAAGGATCATGACGTTAGAGACGAGTATAATCGTCGACAGGCCGGGCCTTCGCGGCTATCATCGTCCACTGCGAGACCATACACAAGTGTTGTAAGGAATCCTCCAGCCCCTCAATCCTCTTTGAGGGTCAACGATATACTCACTCAAGAATCGATTAATTTTGTATTGAGCAAGGTGTGTTGTCCGAGCAATTGTATCCAACCTTTTCCTAGAGAGAAGATTCGAGCTTTGCGTGAACGTATGTACTACAAGACAACGTTCAAGTTTCGTTACCACATGAAGTTGGACGTGCACCGGCAGGTTCACCGTGATGCTCAGGGCAAGAGGGTGGTCACTCTGGAAGCGACTGATGTTTGTATGGCAGCATGGCGGCATATTGCAGGCGTCTCAGAATCCACATTCCATCGTTTTCAAACATATGCTGCTAGAGGTGATCGAGCTCAACCGCATGGGAATTTTGGGACACAAAGGGCTAGGAAGCATACGCTTCAAGTCGCTGCGACGTTGAAGTGCGTACTTGAGAAGTCAGCTGACTATATGCCGCATTGTTCGCATACTCTTTCTTCTGGGGAGAAGGTGGTTTCTAAGGTTTTGCCAGCCACTTTCACATGGAAAGAGACACTTCCGGAAGTAAACGCAGCAAATGCTGTATTTGGGTTGAAAGAGGTCTCCACCTCAAATATCAGCAAAATACAAAAATTGAACTTCCTTGAGTATTGTGTGAAAAAACCGGGAGATAATTTTGCTCGGTGTGCTGACTGTGATAGATTTCATGCTCAGAGGAAGACAACTCCAATTGGATTACGACGGAAATGGGATCATCTACTGGAAAAACATAATGCATGTGCTCGGGCTCATCGAGATAATTATTATGCAAACCGGTATAGGTCAAGTGCCTACCTTCACAAATGCTTAACCATTATGCATGACAAAATGGATCATGCAAAAATGGCATCTCCGGTGTTCTCCCACAAGAGCAAGCAACTTGATGGACTCACAAAGTTGCCGGTATCAGTGATCGGAATGATTGCTCATGGACACGGTGATGTATGCTATGCGCATTACGGTCTTGATATCTTCCTTCCTGACTCGAATTATACGATGGGGTCTTTAGCAAAGCTCTTGCGAGACCTAGAACTCCCTCCAAAGTATTCTTCTAGGGAATTGTTTGTTGGATCAGGCTCTGCTCCTCTATTTGAAGCGGTGTTGAAGGGAGCTGAAATGTGCAAGTTGTCACTTCGGCCCGCACCCGAAGTTCCTATTGCAGCAACTCCTCTTCCTCCAGTTCTAAATGTATAAATGGACAACACCACAGGTGACAACAAAAAGCGTTATGTCTTTGCGTTCTGGTCCCTCCTTGTTGCAAAAAAGATCTTTCGGGAGGTGTATGTGAGTTTCATGTTAGTCGGTCACACGCATGACGACATTGATGCCTTGTTTGGGAGATGGAGCATGCAGTTGAAGAAAGAAAGTTTTCCAACCATTCCCGCCCTGATGAAGTCCTTCATAGATGTGGATTCTGTTCCTACAATTCCTCATTTGATAGAGGAGGTACTCGATTTTAAAGCCTTTATAGAAGGCTTTATTTTGGAAGGGGACGAAGCACTTGTTGGCCACACCAAGGCGCAACAATTCAAGTTCTATTTAAACTCGGCTAGTGTTCCGATTATGAAGTACAAGAAGTATTGTACGGATAGTGACTAGCTTCCAAAAGAAGGGGGTATCAAATTGTGGCAAGAAGACTCAGATGGACGAAGCCTATGGCCTCGTGGGGAGACAGTGCCTGTTGCCCACCTCCCAATGCGGGGCGTGGATGACATTTCTAGAGGAATATCCGGATTCATCAAATATTGGGAGGCTTTGTGCAACGAAGATGGGAGTGGCGAGTATAGAAGATGTTCCGAACACTTGGTGTTCTATTGGCGGGCAGTAAAAGCATGCTTGTTGGAACCTATTGAACCGTTTGAGGCGTTGAAAGATGGCTTTTGGCCTTCTACCCGAGTCAAAGCAATCGTGGAAGACGAACTTGATGACAACGGCGAAGTTCGTGAAGAGTTTTCTGAGGATGATGTCTTTGTAGGGCAACGTCGTGATCGCCCGTTGCCGTCTTTTCGTGTAGAGCGTGATGTTGGGAAAGATTTTTTGTTCCCTTTGATCGGCTGATGGTGGTTTGAAGCCTGTATGGATTGCTAGAGCTTTATCTGATCCTTTCTCTAATCCGGAACATCCGAATTGTATCCTCATTAAGTACTTTCGGCCCGCGACACGGGGGCACAATGTTCAAGAATTTTACACTGGATGGGATTCTACCAAAGGATTGCGTTGGAAAGTGGACGAGACCCAAGAACCGGTATGGGAAGACATAAATTCTTTGATCACGGCATGAAAGTCCAAGGTCAAAAAGGACACAATAAAATGTGTCCTTAAAATTCCTGCGGCTCATATTGATGTCATCAATGGAAGTTTGACTGTATGCAATTCCAATTGACCAAGTACAGGATTTTATGAAGAGGCTTAATAGTATTTGAAGCTCAGATTTACAGTTTGTATCTATAATAATGGTATTACATAGCCATAGAGAATTTTATATTATTTTATAGCGCGTATGTAGAGTACATGGTGTGGATTGTATTATGATTGGATTTTATAGATTTGTATTGGAACTACTTCTATACTTTTGGTGTAGTCACTTGCACAACAAGTACACTTAATATTAATAATACATAATACATTTATGATTATGATATTTGTGATATTTTCTATGTTGGCATCATAATTATTAATTCACTTTCAGTGTAATTCACTGTATTTTAAAAACACAATGCGAGTTCAAAAAATTTGGTAGTGGATAAGACCACGTTTTGTTTTTTGAATGTGTAAAGGACTTGTCAAAATTTCAGTTAGGGAGCTAGTTGGTTGTTATAACTTTCCTACCTTCAAACTTCACTGAGCAACACCAAGCCATGTATATCTCATAGCCGCTTGAACGAATTCAATGGGAATCGAACTTGGACCACCTGAGTAAGATACGTAGCCTCTTACAATCAAACGTTCAGCTCATGACTTGGTGCTCAGTAAGGACCATTCATCGCATTTATATGAGAAACGGCTACTACCACCCTAATGAATAATGTATGCAGGACACCCAAATTACATGCAACTGTCATTTTAATGGAAATCGTAATCCTAAACCCAAAACTAAGCTTCCACAACTTCAACGTACCAAAACTTTAATTCAATTTTTGGAGCACAAAAATGGACAATATTATTTTGGAAAGTTGGAAAACTCCCAAAATAATGAATATGATGTTGAATGCCAAAAATTTCCAAAACACCTGAGGCCAATAGTAATGGCACTGAGCAGGAATGCAAGTGGATTAGGTGTGAATCAAATTTGAATGTGACTCCTCGAAGTAGGTAGAGGTCTACAATCAATCCATTTTATTAACCTTTTTATGACATGAAGAATCTTCTATGTTCAACTTTAATTTAGTTCTAGAAGTGACAAGACCATCAATTAGGTAAAGGGTCTAAATCCACTTTTTATTTACTAACCTTTTTAATTACACAACCAATCTTCTATATTCAAATTTAATTTAGTTATAGAACTAATAGGACCATCAAAGTAGTTTGAGGGACTAAATTAACTAATTTTGTATAACCTCAATTTTGTATGGCATGAAGAATCTTATATGTTCAAATTTAATTTAGTTTGTGAATTGATATGACCCTCAAAGTCCTAGATAGAGATCCAAAATGCCCTAATTTGGTTAAACCTGCCAATAGGAATTTCTCTTAGAAGTCACCTTTCATTATGCCTATAATTAAAAGGACGTGACCTTCTAATTATCCCATATCGTTTGGTGATTAGTAGTAAACCTCTTATAAGAGAACTTGTTTGTAGGGAGCAGACAACCCTGGAGACCAAAGGGATTAGAAACTCACACTATGCTAGTGTGGGTAGAAGATTGCATTGGTCTCCGGGGCCCCCCCTTTTGGTGGAATTTTATTTTTATTGATTAACCAAATTGCCACCCTAATTGACCTCATATGTGTTAATAAAAAAAATATGGAATTGGTAAGTGCATTGGGTCCAATTTTAATTTATATTAAAATGGTTATTCCTTATTTACTTGGGCCTAAGTAAACTATCCTAAATCCATACCCTAACCCCTATACCCTAAAATCCAAACTATGCTTACTAATTGTCTAATACACTTCAATTTGGGGGACTAGGGATTCCGTGCGCAAGACTTCAATGACCTCGGATTTGTTTTGAGCAAGGCTTCAATGACTAAAGATATAGAATGGTGAGTGGTTCAACAACTTTAGATTCCGTTGGTATTCATAGCTTAGAACTTTGGTGGGTGTCTGACGACCAATTACTCTTGCAACACTTGGCTCAAATTAGGAAGTATCATTCATTGAATCGGAGTTGACCTGCTCAGTGACAGTTTCACAGACCGCAGTGTGATTTTCACAGATAGCACTTGTGATTTTCAATCTAAGAGAACCTGGCTAATCAACATTCCCAATGGCCAAGTAGCCACGAACAATCTGAATCTCAAACTAAACTCATACTCATTTGAATCAACAATCTCATACTAAACTCTATTGAATCAACTATCTCAAAATAAACTCATTTGAAACAACAAGCTCAACAAATCAAATAGAATGCAAATTTAGAATGGTGACACAAACTGAGCTGCAAAGGTAGCCACAGAAACAGTGAAAAAGCTCCAAGTGCCTTTTAAATGGAAATTGAATACAGAAGATGACAAGTGCTGGTGACCATATGCAGATCTAAAATCCGAGCAAGTTGGGAATCCAAGCAGTTGAGTAAAAGCCAAAAAACAGCAGAAGGATATGTACATTAGATGCCGCCCACTATTTACAACATCTCAAAAAAAACACTGTAGTTCCTGCATTCAACCCCTAATGCTTGGCCCATCATAATTGGCATCATCATTTGTGAGAAATTGCAAGCCATTTGTGAAGGACTCCAACGAGAAGGTGTCTTCATGTTGCTGATTCTCCAGATGCACCTCCTGCTCCCTCTGAGCCTCAATGTTTGGATTGAGCTCCGCATCTAACAAGTGTCTCATGATTGAAGCGATTTCTTCCTCTGAGTAGTACAAGGTGTCCTCTTCCCACCTGTGATACTGACCTGCATCCTCCGAAGGCCAGTCTATATGAGGAATGACGGTTTGAGTGATCCAATCTTCCAAAGTAGATTGATATCTCCCCGTTTGTGATTGGCCACGTTGAACTCTGATGTGCAATACCTCTTGAAACTCCAGCCCTGTGTACAGCTCCATTTGGCGGAAGTCATTATTCGCCTCCTTGGTCCATTCCATACTCTGCCCGACACCTCGACTTAAAAGAGCCTTTATTGAATCTGAAGCAAAAATAGGAGCTTTCTTTTTGTCCGCTCCACTTCTTGATCAACCCGAGCTAGGTAATCCCTCAGGTCAGACTTGGATTCAGGAAGAAAAGACATCCCAAAGAACAAGCTTGTAGAACCGCAAAAGACCACTACATGAGCATGCAAGGAAAAACAACAAGCTCACAAGGGGTTGAACAAAATGCCAAGTCCAAACTAATCCCCCCTGCTAGTAACCCTAAACCTAGCCTTCACAAGATCTGAATCATGATCCTTCCCGCATTAAATAGGATTTGATTTTGCAGCCAATCAAATATAATCAGGAAATGTAGAACATCAGCCATCAATCATCATGAGACTAGCTTCACACGTGTATACCAATTACAGCTAAAATTACTTACAGCTGGCAATGAAGTATTGAATTAAATAAACTTATCCAATTTTTTTGGAGATGGCATTGCTAATGTGGCTTATTAACCTTAAATCTCAACTCTTCATCCGCATTCCCATTTGGGCTCTAGCATTCACCCAAATCCTCTCTAGATGCACCTGCATGAAGAATTCAATGATTGCCACATTCCTTAATCTCAGAGATTTCAAGACGAATGTACCAGTTCAGCCGCGCATGCAGGGATTTGAACCCTACTAGCATCTAGGATATGCATGCCCCCCCCTGAGTCCCCCATCTACCACCACTGCCCTCTCCCCTCCCAATGTAGAAATGGCAGTTGTATTTGAACGGTTCATTCATTGTCTTCATCGTCCTCAGGTGAAAGCATAGTCATAATTTTCAACCTTACCGCCTCTTGCAACTCGTAGACCATGTCATTTCCAGTGACACAATGGTCTTTTGGAGGCATGAAGAACTTCACAGCACAAATATGGCCAGCATGCATATAAACCACATGAGAATTTCGCAGCAAGACATACAAACTCTTAGCCATACCTCATACCTGGAAGTAGTGTCCTGCTGCCACAAGATCTCTTTTCTCAAATTCAGTGTTCCACTTACAAGTAAAGTCAGACTTAGCCTCATGTAAAGGCTTTGTGACTCGTATCAGCCAAAAATCTTGTCCTTCACTATTGCCTGCAGCTGCATTGACACATAAATTATCACCAATGTCTAGAGTGGACGCCATTAGCTCTCCACCATCTCCCCATTGCCAAACTCCATCTCATCTGTCAACCATGGCACTTCTTACGAACTTTGTATCAGCAAGTTGCAAATACTTTGCTTCCCATTGCCCTGTCCAATGCTCATTCATACAACTCGACCATTGGTTGTCAATACAAAAAACACAAAAACAAGCCAATGGCTTTACCATAATCTGTGCCACCTAGTTCTTATTTGTTGCCATAATAGAGTGGATTTTGCAAGTCCCATGCACAACGTCACACTTGTGACTATTGTCTCGAAGCGGCTGGACATCAGCCTCAAGTACTTCCCAGAAAAATCACCTCATGGGCTTCCTGTGACCACTATAAGTACTCTCCACCCTCTCATCCAAACGAGCTTGCAAGAAAACAACCACGTCATTAGCACACTGCAATTTCTGACTATGAGGCTTCAGCTATTCTCTCCGAATAAAAGACTTCACAACTGCACCTTCTCCATCATGGGGACCCTTGCCGTGACCACTTCCAAAGAAGCTCCACAGCATGCAGCAACCATTTGTCATATTGGGGTACCTCGAGACGAAATACCAAGGCCTACTACTCTTAAACTGATTAGCACATCCATCATTCCACACCCAATGTTGTTTTGGTTTAAATCTAGATCTGGACATGTGATCCCAATGCACAGCAAAACAGTATTATATGAACTCAGAGTCATGATGCTTGTCATCAAAAATGTAAAAATGGTACTCCGTCAAAATTGCCAAATCAGAATCAGAAGGGTCGGCAATTGGGTTGTGATGATAACTAATGTGGACCAATATACTCACCTGATATGAGTGCCAATGCATGCTTTGAACTTCATCCTGAATCTCAAACTTGTAGTTCTCAGCGTAGTCCACAATAGACACCACCGTGTCTTTAGGGAAAGATTTACAGGAAAGTTTGAACTGTTGATCCTCCCACCTAGCTACAAAATTGTGAGTGACAAATGCCTGCATCTTAGGCTTTAAGTAATCCAAGAACCCATCAGACGTGGTTTTCTTATATACTAGGTTCAGCTTTTTCAAGACCGTCCCTTTTTTGGAAATAGTCTCTTCCAAAACAAACCTCCTCCACTCCATTAAGTTTCCATCAAACCCTTTTGCCTCATCAGGGTAGATCGGCAAAATGTCTACCCCACAATTTGAACACTCACCATACAAGCATTTTACATTATGCCATTCATCAAAGTCCCTTTTAGGGCATACTATAGATTCCCATAAGACAGTCAGACCCTCATATTGGATGATACAAGCCTCACACTTTCCATCTATTGAATGGTTGCAACGTGGGATTAAAACTTACCTGCCCGCATGTTGTTCAGAGCAATTTGCAACTCATTGCACTCAACATGATAAATGCAGCAACAAGCATTTCTTTCACTTATCCTCTTCACATAGAAAGGCTTCAGCATCCCAAATGCCCGCTCTGCCACTACAACATTAGGGAAGGCTACTACAAAGCGGATAAAAAATTGCGTCTACAAACCCACAGTAAAGTCCAATTTAATACATCCCACAGTCAATGATGTCCATCCCGGTACTTGAAGACTTCCAAACCGAAGTAAATTTGAACCACTGCACAAGGATTGTCCATTAGTATGGACTTCATACTGACATCAATTGACTTCAAATGAAACCCCCCTCTTGCTTATGCACTCTAGCATATTCAATTCGGACTTAAAGGCACTTATAATGGACTTCTGAGTAATGTAAGTGTGCTTCACAAGACTTAGCATGAACTCTTTAAATACTGTTAAAGGACTTCACCGGGCTTCATATGACTGAGCGTAAACTCTTTAAGTACTGTTAGTGGACTTCAAAGGGCTTCACATGACTCAACAAATGGACTTCAAGCCTTGTATGCACTATGTGTATGGACTATTGAATGCCAAAAGGAACATTTAGCAAACAGATCTAGTAGTCAGCACATACTACGGGCAGACCCTTACTTACTCACCATCCTAAATGTGGTTTCAGTTCAGAATTTACCTGTATTTCTTGCAGATAATGTGTCGACTTTGTGTCACAAACACCAGGTGACACCCACTTCCGCGTTACATCCTTCTTGTTGGGTGAGACTTGGCTCTCTGTCACCCACCAACTTGTGATGCAGTTGCGTTCTTCACTACTGAGATCGTCTGTGCGCTTCTTCCGCACCAGTAGTATGCAAACGAAGTCCCCGTTATTGTTGATCACTTCCCGCCTACAAATGGTGGCTGAAACATTGTGGTGGTGAATTCCTAATACTCTTGCTACTTGTCTGGCCGATGAATGGCCCGAAAAACAACTCACTGTAGCATCTAAAATTGCATGCTTGCTTGCCAGCTTTGCTACACTATTCCCTCTTTTCAGAAGGTCTAGACGGGCTGAGACACCATCCATTACCTCCTCATATGCTGCTGCCATCTTCAAACCAAAAATGTGGTCTGGAAGATCACATTTAACTATCTTATTATCTAGAACTCTACTGAGGACTGCTGTCGTACGCGTAAACTAGGTGTAAGCACCTTTAATACACAATTGTGGTTAGATGACACGGAATATCGTTCCAGGGACTCTACTATGTTGCTATGAGTTTGGATTATTCGAATTATCTCAAAAACACCCCAAGGGAAGTCAAAACCTCTTTCCCCTCTTCCGGAACTTACTTCTTTTTGAATTCTGATCTGGATCCGTCCACTTCCGGAATCCAAATACAATCACTCTTCGATTTGTTGTGCCCCTATTTTACCTTCAGGGGGTTCACTTTTGTTCTTTAAAGGGACAGGGACTCCACCACTTATCGATCATGTATTCTAACTTCTACAAAACAACCCAAGACACTTCAACAGATCTAAGTTTGCGATGAAGTGCGTTTCCGTCATCTCACGACTTTCCGGATGGCCTATCCGGGAAGCAGGTCACGCAGAATCCGGCCTTTCTTTTCCACTACAACAACAGATACACAACTATCCGAATTCAACACAAGAGAAAAATCTACGAGGAAGTAGTCTAATACTGGAGTTGACAGATCTTCCGGTACGTGGGGGTTTTCCCCTTGGCGGCCGCTTAACTCCGCACGGAACTACTCTTAGTTCTGGAACCTCACCCTCTCTACTCCAATCGGATTACCGTAGTAGTTTAAAGACTCTAAATGCACAAGTCCTATAGATCCGACCTATCTCCTTCAAAGATCCTCCCGTACTGTCTAAATCCAAACAATCATAAATCTGGATTCCTCCTTCCCGGTTCCCTCTTACACCTTACAAACATGCAAACACAAATCCCAAGCCCTCGTACAACACTTAGAGCCTAAAAAAGTCCACTTGGTGGCTCAGATTAAAGTAAGGAAATGAAATGAAAAATATGAAAGCACACAAGGATGGAATGAATGGGCAACAGACCTGCCCACCATAAAAAACTAAAAGCAGAAGCAAAAAGGACAACCAAAAATCAAGCTAACCAACTCCAAAAGCATCCTAGATATCCGGAATGCTAATGTAAGTTATCCCTAAAAATTTGGAAACGAGCCCACATACGGAAAATCTGTTCCGGAAACCCTAAAAATCTACTTTTACTACCTAAATCCTACTTTCTTTGGTTTCTTCGAGCTGCTCCCCGTCTGTGCCAGAGATGTCCTTGTCTTGGTTTTCGGCAGCGGTGTGAACTTTCCGGCCGTACGGGTCTGGATCTTCCATTTCTTCGGTGGAGAATCTTCCTCCTCATCTGTCTCCGTGGCGGATTCCGTCTCGAAGTCCTCCTTCTCGGATTCAAGAATCTCCATCGCTCTAACTGGCTAGTTCAAGTCGATTGGCTCGTCGGCAGGCTTCGGCAACGATGGCTTCACCGGAGTCTATTCCTGCATGTGGACGAAGTCATCCGGATGAGTCTTGTCCGGATTCTCCATAACCCCAATCTAGTCGAGCAGATTACTCTTAATCTGTTTTCCTTCTTCTAGCATTTGTGTCTGAGCCTGCGTGGAAGTTTTGCCCTGCTCCAGAACACTCTGTCCATCCCTTTGGTTCTACACTGGAGAGTAGCTTCTCTGCGTCAACCACTCTCACTGCACATGTGGTTTCAGGAGGGATACCAATCCTCCTGGTTGCAATAGGATCGGAATTCCCAGGACTGGCTTCACCGGAGTCTGGAGATACGGATTGGTGGTGAGGTCCGCTTCCGGAAAAGTCAAGAAGTCCATCGTCCTATTCAAATCAACCCGTGCTACTCAGGATTGCATCACCTGGAGCACCTTCTACATCCGGGCCTCAAAATCCATGAGGATCATCACGACCTTGGATCCGACCACGTGTCCTCCCGACACCAGTTGGGCGTCGTAGAGCCTTGCCTTGTTTGCAACATCCATTGGTTGGCCGATCAATGTCTGGAGGTTCCGGACCAGCTGCATGGCGTCCTTCTCATTCCTTTGCGCCGCCTCGCACTCCTCTTGTGCCCAGTTCCTCCGACTTTTTGCCTCCTCCCGGCTCTTCTCCAATGTCTGGATTTGCTTGTCCTTTTGATGGATGACTTCCAGATTTGGCCTCCGCCTAATCTCCTCTATGATTTCTCTGAGTGGCACGTTTAGCTCGATTGCCACCTCTTCCATGAACTGGATGGCCTTATGGTGCAGGTTCCGGGCCTGGTGCATCCAGTCGAACTCTATATCAAAGAATTCCCTGAGGTCCGGCTTCTCCTCTTCCGGAACTAGGCTTGGTTCACCCGGTTCCGTCTCAAGTTGCTTCCCTCGGGAACCTGGATCCATTGATTTTTGCCTAGGCTTCTTCCTCTCCAAGGCTCCCTCTTTCGGATCCTCCTTGTCCTCGGGAATCGGATCATCCTGCTCCAGTTCATCCGTCAAGTCGTACTTGACCAGCTCCATTCTGGTGTTGTACACCAACATCTCGTTGGACGTCAATACGTCCTCGTGGTGGTAGATGAGAAAGAGGTAGGGGCTGATTGGGCTGTACCGGCTCTTGGATACATGATCCGCGAGCTTTGACACCACCTGCGCCATGATTCGTCTCCAGTGCACTATTCTCTTTTCCATTGCTTTGAAAATGGTGTTGGTGACCGTAACTATGACCCGGCTAGGCTTTTCCGGATATAGTATGGGGATGAGAAAATTTATATTAACACCCTCCTATGACGCTTGTCCACGCAGTCGCTGATCGCGTACCTTTCCTTCGCGTGAGGAGGGTTCTGGAACTTCCCGATGGCGTATTTATCCACCCGAGAAGCAAAACCCTCTCTGAACTTTTGGAACAAATTAACTTCCACCCACATGTCCTCCGTTCATCCCTTGGGCTATCTTCGCACTTGCAGCTCGTACTGATTCAAAGTCCCATTGATCAACTCCTGAATTAACTCTTCCCCTTTTAGATTCTACGGCCTCTCGATCAATCCGGCACACCCTAATCGCTTGAGGTCCTGCTCCAACTCCTGGCGAGCAATAGGGTCAGTTGGTATGGACGGACTCACCATCCGGACGACGACCGACGGTTTCGCGGATTGCGGTGCACTACTTTCCGCCATGGCTGCACCGACAAAGTAAACCCTAATCCGGCCTCACCTCTCTCTATCCGTAATTGCACTCTCACCAGACTTTTTCTCAGCTATCTACGCGCGGAAGAGTTTGGAAACTCAAGAAGTGAAGAGAGATGGGGCGGAGGTGACCCTTAAGTAGCCAAAACACCGCTGCCAGTTCTTGGATTGGAACAGGATTAGGGCTCCATTCCTGAGGCGCATCCCCTAGCCTTGTAGGTCGGATCCCTAGTTCGTAGGTGGCGGCGTTCCATTTCATTTCCGGAAACCCTATCGTGACTGGATCGAAAACTAGTTTCCTGATGAAGGCTTATTCCAAACGTAAGCTCCTTCGGAAGACAACTACCATTTCTTAAACAAAAAGATTTAAAATTTTTCTATCTATTCCATCTATTCTAATCTATCTATATGGAAATTAGGTTTCCGTATTGTGACAACTGCTTTCCTACTATTTGGCCCTGCACAACTAGCCAATTTGGAACTTACAAATTCAACAATAATAAGTGCAACCCTACGCTCTTCTCTATCTACAATGTGATCCTCTACACCGCTAACAAGATGAGTTTCTAATTGCTGCTTTAACTCACACTCTCCGCTGCACTTGCTGTTACGAGTTGCAGTAGCTTCACCATGCCAGGTGCGTGACCTGACTTTGTTTAGATCTTGAAATGCCTTCCGATTTGCCTCTGCACTGTAGCCTATTTCTCGTTGTTGAGATTTCTGTACCTGGTGCAATGCTCATTTTTGAAGAAGAAATCTCCTAAGCCCAAGTCTACGACCAGCTCTAGCACCTCGTATCTTTGCCGATCTCATGAATCCTAAACCCTTCTTGCAACACCAAATACCATACAGAACACCAAGACTAGAATCGTCAAACGCATAAAATATTAAATTTGTGCAAGCAAATCGTAGCTAGGTTAATCATACATTATAAGCACTTGCAACCAAACCCTATCAAGTGCAAGCAAAGTCTCACGTCATGATCGTAAACTTCAACCAATTTTTTCAACACGAACGCATTGTATGAAGCAAAAAAATGAAGCAAATTCTACAAGAGCTTTGCAAGATACTTACTTTGCCCGGGCTGACAATTTCTTCAGCCCTTTCTCTTCTAGTTCATCAAATTCCAATCCCTCGTGATTTTTAATCCTATACAGGTGCAAGCAAATCCTATCAACAATCCAGGTGTCCGAAAATCCTAAGCCCATTTCTTTAAAATTGCTCACGTTTCAGTCCCTCCACCTCCAGCCGATCGTGCAAATAACCCAGAAGTGATCCAGTAGCAAAAAATTTGAACATTTTCGAATTAGACAAGAACCAAAGATCTCACATTTCAGTCCCTCCGGACCCTTAACTTTAAGCCCATTCCCTCGAAATTGCTCACGTTCCAATCCTTGAAACCTTCAGCCTATTGTGCAAATAACCCAAAAGTGATCCAGTCGCAAAAAAATTGTTCACGGAAAATTAAACAAGACCATCAACACCAAATTGCTCATGTTTTAGTCCCTCCGGATTCTAAATCCCAAGCCCATTCCCTCAAAATTGCTCACGTTTCAGTCCTTGCACCTCCAGCCCATCGTGCAAATAACCCAGAAATGATCCAGCCACCATAAACTTGTTCACAGAAAATGAGATAAGACCGTCAGCACAAAATTGCTCACGTTTCCGCCCTGTAGCTCTAGCCCTGTGTGTAAATAATCTAGAAGTGATCCAGCCGCCAGAAACTTGTTCATAGAAAAATTAGATAAGATCATCAACACCTTAAACACCAATGGACCCTAAATCCTTACTCCATCAGATTTCCACAGCTTTGAATGTTCACTGTAACACCCCTATCACTTGACAATAATCTAGTTTCACAGCTATGCTGGCTACAACCCTTTTAAGACGCAATCCTAAATCCAAATGCTGCAAATAAACCTAACCGGATGCAAGCAAAGCCTAAATCCATAAACACCATAGCCAACCTTACTGAGCAAAATTAGTATGTGTTCGGGCAACGCAACAAGAGTGATAACTGCACGATGACTGACGACCTGAAACCACAAATGAATTTGTACCGTCCCTGTACGTGCAATCTCAAACGTACACGTATACTCGGGCACTGGGTTTGCATTGCCCAGCCCAGGCTATCCTCTGTCACTGCAGCTATAGAAGAAAAACAAAAAAGGTCTTGTAAAAAAATACCATTTTAGATAAACAATTTCTATAAACAATAAGTAAAGACAACATATCAAAATTCCAACTTTAAATGTGTCAAATCAATTCCCGAAATTAGATGGCAAATCTAGACATATATAGTAGTCCATATCTACAAATTTAGGGATACAACTCTACATATTTCAAGTCCAAACATTTGATTTACTATGACCCTTTTCAAACATGATTCTTTTTTTTGCAAAATATTTGAATTATTTAGTGATAAATGAGTTCTTATGATGAATGTTGTGGACTCTGACAGTAGGTTAAGAGTACATATTAAAGTCTTTTACACATAGAGTATAAACAATTTTGCAAAGATCTCTTTTGTAATTCGTAAATCATCAAGTATACAACATTAGTATGTGTCCTTTTCCAAATTCTACAACTTTTGTCTATTTGAAATTACAAGAATTTCAAAAACACCCATTGAAATACGGACTCTGACAGTCCATATTGGTACATGGTAGTGTGCATTTGCCCTTAAAGAAAATAAATCCTATTCTTATATATGTAATTGATATTAATAAATATGTATTTGATATGAATAAACATGCTTTTAATATAAATACATCTATATAATTTACAATATAAAAGATATAACTTTTATTTTTAATCTTTTAGTTATGTAAAGATGTAGAGTCTAAAATTAATTCTAAATTTATATTTAAAGCAAGTAATCTATATGTGTTTTAATAAGTCCAATTAGAAGATCATTTTGTTAACTCATTCAAATAATAAGGTAAAAGTTATGAGGAATTTTGAATTGAATGGTTCAAATTTATTTTGTACTTATCTCTCTATATAATCTCCAAAATTTAATTTATATTTGTTATAATAGTTACAATTTTTGTTGCCTGTTTTGATATTGAAATGAAAAAAACATTTAACTCTTGCAATATTTGTCGGAATGATTTGAAACAAAGTTTCACACATAAGTTATCATAACTAGCATACATTCAAAAAATCAATGAAAAAATTCCAAATTATGTAGTCAATAAAGACTATTAAAAGGGTTGACAAGACGTCCGGCACTCCGGCGGACATAGGCGATGAACTTGGGACGTCATTTGACATATCGGATTTTGAAGTTCTACTGTCCAATGGACAGTCGGATGGGCCGTTAGGCGGATGGGGGTTGGACAGACAAGGTTGGACGGACGGGGTTGGGCGGACGAGCCATCAAGTGGATGGGGGGGCTGAAGGCCAAAATGAAAGTTCTTTTTCAAGAAACATAATAGTTTGAACAAAAGAAATATGAACCCCCGCAAAAAATTGAGGTGTCCCAAAAGAATATTTTTCATATAATAATAATAGTATTAAGAATACATTCTTCAACTTGCATGTACTAAATGATAATAATGCCAATTATTCATCCAAAATTTTATAATAATAAATGTACATGACTTGCCATAAGAAAATAGTCCTCGACTAAAACTTATATTTTTTTAATTAAATGCCCTATTTAACTATTCTCGGACTTTTAGTCAAATTCCGGACTATGTGAAGCTACTATTCTTTGAGAGGTCTTTGGATATTATGAGGAAGAGTTGGGTTTGAGGTATGTTTGGAGATAAAAACATGAGTTGAAATGAGTATTTGCATTATTACACCCATTTTTCATGTACTTTCTGACAAATTGGTGAGATAAGACATTGAGAGAGTTCTTGGGATAGCCTAAGAATTCTAGGGATCTCCAGAATTAATGCTTGCAATATCAAGGAAGTGTTTTTGAAACGATGATTCACGCTTAGTACACATCCACAAAGCTTAGTAGGTATGCAGGACACCTATTTGTTTGTACTCAAGAAAATGAATAATGGGGTTTTTGGAAATTTCGTAAGACACTCTCCCAAACATACAAAATGAGAAGTTGAGTGCAAGTATTGACACTTGGTAAGGTCGAATCAAATGTCCAATGAATAACGGAGGTGGATTCACCTCATTTTATTCCCCTTGATGCTATAATACACAAACAAGTTCCATTCAAAGCAAATGTAGGCATTTCCTACAATAGCCAACCTAATCTACCTCACGGAAGCGCTCCCCCTTGAGCTTTAACTTCGGTCCTTCATAGTAGGGACATGCCAATTGCACAGGATCTACATCATCTCCTACCCAAATGCAGGGTCCTATAACGCGCGGATGTTTTTAATCCAGAGGATCCAACTTAATATTACAACTTTCTGATGCCAAAGAATCGGTCACATACGAGGACTATGCAGGAGACTATTCAAAATCCCAGCACGGTCTGGATAAGGCTCTTTTGACTCGAATGGGTCGTTAACCCTTGAAACAAATAGAAGCCCCTTCAAAATCTCCCGTGGAAAAAGAAGCACATTCAAAGTCGAAAGCCTCATGCACGACCAAATGCCTACATGCAAGTTTTGAACAAGATGCAAGAATAAGTTGTGGATGCCATTTTCTAAGTCGATATGCTGAGGGAGATCCGCAACACACCCTTTAACGCACAGAGCACCTGTAAGAACAACAAGAATCGCGTCTTGCCCAAAACAAACTCAGTACACTATCAAAATCTGAACAAAGAAGAGCACCAGCGATGATCAAGGGACCTCCCAATCATTGTAGACTCAGTACAACATCATACCTAACACGTATGAGTACCTCCGATGATCGAGGACCACCCATTAATCCATTACTCCTAGACAATGACAATAACGGAAGACCTAAGACAAAAGATCCATTGCAATGATCCAAGGACCTCCAGATCCACAAGGACAAGGAAAATAACGACTAAGCTAACATAGAAGAGCACCCCCAATGATCAAGGGATCACCCAATCCTCGTGGACAAAGACAATATTGTTAAAATATACATTATTTGGACTACACATGTCTAATAGAATAAAAATGCACAGACAAACAAATAGTTTTTAATACCCAATGAAACATACAATTTGAATTCTTGGTTTAAGATATATACAATTTTCAGGGACAAAAATAAATGCAAGTGGAATTCCAATGTTCAGACAGCTCAGCCGCCTGCAGTCTTTATATTCAACTCTGTCATATTTTCACAAAAATTTTACAATGAAAATGTATTATTACATTTACAATGCGGCTTCTTTTGCAACTATATGCTAGTTCCCATCAACAAGCTGAATGCCCAAAAGTGCGTCCGGGGAACCCACGATTGATAAGCATTCCCAAAGACTAAAGACATCCCTTCAAAATGTTCGTTCCCAGCCTCAACAATGGGTCCACCGGAATCGCATCATGCGGCCCAGCAGATGATTCTTGACATACTGTGGAACAGGTTCGTGTGACTTAGAAAGACCGGTAAGCCAAGGTTGAACGGTATCCATCAAGTAACAGTCTTTCATGTCTCCGTCCCATGAACTTGGGAAAATAACACTGTGACCGTGATTTAGGAGGTTCTTAAGTAGACTATCATCAACTAGAAGAAAATTATCCACATAAAGCAACTCTTGATGCTTTAGGAAAGTTCTCAGATCCTTCAGAAAGAAGAGCTTATCCTTGATATTTCTATCTATGTAGGACGACTTGATGCACTCATCTTGACAAAGAATGGGGATGTCCTTTATTTTAAAGGATGTGTTCGACAGAAGCTGTTCCACGGCAGATATCACATTTCCTCATAGCACTCCAGATTGCAATGTCATGGTGGTAGAGCCAATCAAGGAATTCCCTTGAATTTGGACGCCGTTTAAAAACTTGTCTATTACCTTCACAATATAACCTCTTTATTAAAATTCCATTGAGGTCAAGGATGACATGATAACAATGTTGTACCTTTCTTGTCAACGGCAGTGTAGATGCTCCCGTAGCAGGAACTTAAACAATTGCCTTCATCAACTGCTTCGGGATCGACGCTGGTGCATCAAGCACTTCAGCAGTTGCCTGACTCAGTGGAGTTGGGACTGGCACTGGTGCAACAGGCACTTCAACATCTGCAAATGACAGAAAGAAGGCAAGTAAGATGCGACTTCATGAAATATAACCTTGCATGACCGCTAAGAAGAAAGAAATACAAGTCATACGCAGTACCTTTGGCGCCTTCTGTCATAGTACAAAAATTCAAATGTTAGTAGAATAGAGTAGAACCGGATTAGAATAGAGTAAAACTTTTCATTTCTGATGTAAGAATAGGCAATACAAAACAGATAGAGAGTATGTTTAGAATAAGTAATTTTTGGATCATTAGAATTGTTATAAATGTTAAAGTCCAGTTATAGGACGGATCCCGATTCCAGAAATGTTTCGGAATTTTAGGAGTTTTTGGAATTAGTCGAGATCCGGAATTTTAGGAACTTTCGGAGTTTTAGGAATTTCCGAAACTTTAGGAAGTTCCGGAATTTTAGGGATTGCCGTAGTTCCGGACTTTTAGGTTGTCAACGACTTTATGTTTTATCTGGAATGGTTATTAGGACCGTTAGCCAGATTTGTAGTTGGTCGTTGGCCGGGTTTTGTGTGAGCCGTTTGGCCGCTTTTTGGTTGTTTTTAAGGGCAGGCCGGCTTGTTGGCCTGTCATTCTTTTTCTTGTCATTTAATCGGAGCTTACCGGAGATCAATTTGATCATCTCTTTGCGTATCGCGTTTATGGTTGATTTGCATGCTGGTTTGTAAGTGAGAGTGTATAAGAGGGAGTCCGGATTCTTTGATTAACAGATACATATGCTTTGACGGAAGAGCTTTAGACGTGTGAAAGAGGAGCTGTGCATGGTGCCTTTAATTTGCCGGAACAGTGATCCGGTGGAAGCCTGTTACGGATGAGGGTGCGAGTCCGGAAGTCCAAGTAGGATTCCGTGCGGAGATAAGCAACCGCCAGAAGAATAATTCCAGCCATCGGAAGGTCTGCCAACCTCCGGAGCAGTCGATAGCTAGGAAGTCAGCACTACAATCCGGAAAGTCTGGATCTGTCGTTGTAGTAAGGAGGATCTAACAAGGCCTTGTATGACCTACTTTCTGGATAAGTCATTCGGAAGGTTGTGAGGGTACGGATTTCTTCCCTTGCTATTATAGTATAATTTTTGGGTGTTTGTTGTGGTTGTTAAGAATAGAGAGAGACAATAAGAATCAGGAGTGGTGAGTCCCTGCCCCTTGGAAAGATCAATAGTGGACCTCCTGAGAATGAAACATGGGTATCTAAAACCAGTTACTTAAAGAGTCGGAACCGGATTCTGGAAGAAGACGGATCCGGACTAAAATCCGGATAACACTAGTTTCCGGAAGAGAAGCAATTAGTCGAACGGATTGCTTGGGGTATTTGAGAAGAGATACCGGATATCCAAAACTTGCAGCAACATACTAGAATTCCCTAGGACGATAACTCGTGTCATCTTACCACATTGTTAAAGATACTTATGCGCTAACTACACATGCAACACCTTCCTCTTTGGTCCCCTCCTTAACACCCGCATCGCTCAAAGACACAACACAAACTCCATCGCCCCTACCTTGGCCTACATTTGCAAATTCCCCGTGTTCAGATGCCCAGTTAAAGAAGTCTTTGTAAAATAACCAGTTTGCAAGCCTTACGGCTTCGATTTCCCTTTGATGCAGAAAAATCAAGGGTCGGGAAGAACACTTATTTAAACTCGGTAAATCAACAAAATCTTTGAACGCATACACAAGACCAACCTTCCTATGCACCTCTCCAATAGGAATGGCCTCAAGCACTTTGTCACTATCCCCGTCTTGGTTTTCTGGAGAAACTTCTAATGCAACTGCATGAGCGATTCTGGAAATTGAATCCATGTTCAACCTGGAAGCGGCCTGGGACTCAGAGGAGGCAAGTCTGTTAGAGTGTCCTTCTGGATGTTGTTTGTCATATCGATCGGTAGATCCCCGGATCCAAGCGGTTCCAACTCCGGCACCAAAGGCTCCCTATTAGTCATAAGTGCCTCCTTCCTCCACATAGTAGCCTCCGCCTTTGGCCCCGTTAGCCCAAGCGTCTTCACAACGACCTTCTTCCTCTGTTTGTCCATGGCAGCTTTCTTCTGCTTGGTTTCCCCCGCAACTTTCTTCTTCGGGGTGTCCGCGGAAGCTTTCTTCTGCTTGGTCTGTACGGCAAATTTCTTCTTCTGAGTACCCGCGGAAGCTATCTTCTTCCGTGCTCCCGCTACACTATTCTTCAGTGTCGAGGGACCCCAGATCCAATGTTCTCTGGGTCCCCTGCATCTTCAGTCTACATCGCGTCACCTCCTAATCTTGCCTCATTTGTGTCCTCAGCAACACTCTTCTGCGTCGGGGGATCCCTGGACTCGCTCATGTTTGCTTCCAAATCAATGCCCTTCTGCTTCGGAGGACCTACAAATTTGCTCCTCGACTTGTCCATGGCAAAATTCTTTGACTTCAGAGGACCCCTAGATGCATTCTTCGCCTTGTCACTTGCGGCATTTTTTGGGGTCGGGGGATCCCTGGACTAGCCCTTCTGCTTGTCGACTACGCTACTCTTCTGCACAGGTGGCTCCGTGAATCCACTCTTTGATGTGACCACTGCTACTTCCCTTTGCGTCGAGGGATCCTCGGATGCACTCTTCTTCTTGTCCCATACAATGTTCTTCTAGGTCGAGGGATTCCTGGACTGGCCCTTCTGCCTGTCCACGACGACATTTTTTTGCATGGACAGCTCTGCAGATCTACTCTTTGAAGTGTGCATTGTGACATTCTTTGACGTTTGGGGACCCCCGGACGTGCTCTTCTCCTTCTCTTTTGCAACATCCTTCTGGGTTGGGGCCTTGAGGGATCCCTGGACTTGCCCTTCTTCCTGTCTAGTGTGGTATTCTTCTGCATATGAGGACCCCCAGATCCACTCTTCGGAGTGGTCACTGCAACATTCTTTGGCGTCTTGGTACCCCTGGATGCACTCTCAACTGTGTCCTCTGCCACATTCTTTGGTGTTTGAGGACCCCCGAATGCACTCTTCTTTGTGTCCCCTGCAACATTCTGCTGCGTCGGAGGACCCCCGGACCCGTTCTTCTGACTGTCCACTGCAACGACCTTTTGCGTTGGAGGACCCCCTAATCTGCTCTTCCGTTGGTGCTTGCCCGTGTTTTCGACGTCGGATTCAGCTTCACCTTTGTCTGCAGGGGCCTTTGTCGTCAAAGATTGCTTTCGGGACTTTCTTGGGTCCTGCAATTGGCTCGCCAGTAACTCTTTGTCAGAGTCTTCGATAAGTATTCAACAGGTCTCACGTGGAGACACATTGGAAGTACTCTGGGGTTGCGGAAGCATTGGTAGTGGATTCAAGTCCAACGACTCCACTATGAATTCTTCTTCATTATCGTTGAAATGATTTTCAGGATCGGGCTCACCACCTTCGGCCTCATCGCCTTCTTCAGCATCGTCTACAAGATCTCTAAGATGACTACTCACCGCCTTCTTGCTCCCATTGGCTGACAGATTACTCTCCTCCGTCTGACATACACTTTCACCACATCAGACCTAATTTTTTCATTTAAAAAACGTATATCGCGAATGAGCGCCTTCTAAAGACCCGAGATCTCATGCTCATTTAGCAAGGAATGCACATTTACCCTGCTATGGGTGTGCTCTGAGGACTTTTGCATAGAAGTAGATTTGTCAATATCCCCTTCAAGCGCTTCGTCACTGTTGTCATTCGGCACCGGCTTCAAGGTGTCCCAAATTTGCCTCACCCTCGTTTGAGCTACCACCACAGCTTCGGTGCCATCCACAACTTCCAACACCTTCACGCGGCCCCAACTCTGAAACACAACTACTGATGGTTAGTGTGCCTCAAATATAGAGGACCACAACATGATTTTTTTAACAGTAAATAGAGAAACTTACCAATCCTAGGTAGGTGAACTCTGACCCACCGTTGACGTTGACAAGCACATAGCCCTCGCAGGTGAGTCTGCCAAATATCGTGAGAGCAGTGCCAATCTTCAGATACGGGACTTTTGGCTGATGCCAGAAAGAGTGGTAGTCGCCCATGTCACTAGACTGATACACTTGCTTCAAATCATCCAATCCAGGGAAGAAGCTCTTGAAACATGTCGGAGGATGGTGGCCAGCGCTGCTTCTATAAACAAAAACCACAAACACATTGTACCCATCTCCGCCAGCGGGTAAAGGGAATTCGTCATCGGGGCCTGCTATGTAGTTCACAACATGGCAGTCCTACACCTTTGCTCTATCCTCAGCATGTGGTACCCCTCGGCATCGATGAAGAGAACAGTGGCAGAGTGGGCAGTCATATTCTTGTGTATGAGGTCAACAAACTCAAGAGTGTCGAACAACCTTCCAATTCTCTATCCATTGAGGGTCTTTGACCGACATTTGATGCCTTGGGCCTCGAACATGAACTACACTACAAGTGTGGAAACTTCACGCCCCGCCATCCCTTCACGCTAGGGCTCGTCATAATGCTGCAGATTTCCCAATTGTTCTTGTCCATGACCTTGCACATGTAATGCTCTGAAAAACTTGCTTTGGAGACCTTCACGGATTTGGCTGCCTCGGATTTATTTATATGGGCCTTCTACATATCCCTCATTGCCTCGGGGCACAATTCTGGATTATTTGTCTTGTTCAGAGCCTTAATCCGTCCCTCCAACCACTACTTCCTAGCAGAGGTTTCCTATGCCTTGTTCACCCACAGATTCAACTCTTCCCAACCGATTTTGTTTTTTTCCACAAACTCATCCCATGTGGATGCTGGATAAGGAATGTATAATAAATTCCTCTGTGGCAGCAGGAGATCCTTGTAGTGGTTTAAGAGCTCCGACTTCATCGCCTTAATCAACCTCTCTCTATGACCAGCTTCGGATAAAGAGACTATTCTAAGGCCAGGTTTCACTTTTGTGTTCTTCACGCAAACGGCTCGGGCCTCCACTTGGTTTGCCAGGTAATTTAGGTCCTCCGATGGAGTCCATAAAGCGTCTTGAAGTCGTGTTGCGTCAACGGTGTTCGCATTTTGTTCGACATTGTACCAAAAACGCCTTGTACGTTGGGAAGATCTCTAGCCAGCTACTTTTCTTCGATTTTGATCCACCTCTCAACATCTGTGTAAGATTCAAGGAAGACAAGCGGAATCCTAAACTCTTGTTCGTTTATCGTTTTCACTCCCGCAAATACTGTTAATAGAGTCGATTAAAACACCTGCTCATTGAAAAAAATATTGTCAGTATACCACTCACATGTAGACAAAGATAGGACTTCCCCGGCAGACAATCCGAGGATCCCCGGACCGACGTATTGTACCGGACCCTAAGGGAATAGTACCTGAATGGTTAACAACGAGACGTGTTCCCGGAGACAGTCGGGAGATCCCCGGACCAAAAAGACAATAGTGGGAGGACTCGCGGCAATCACATTATAAAGCAAATACAATTACCAAAGGATTATTACTATTGGGGGAACACACGATGACGTTTTTTGATGAGGTCAAATGGTTCCCACATTGTGTACCCTATGATAAATTGTCAATACAGGACAAGAACAAATGAATGGAGATAGATTCTGACAAGGAACTCTATCGAATGTGGTCTTCCCATTATACCTAGCTGTGGACTTCCCATATCTCGCCATTTTATTCTTGCGTTCACTAGTTGCTTTAGGAAATTCTACTCCTTTTGTTTGCCTGCAATATTCTGATTCAGCATGCGAGAGAGGAACACAAGACTGTGATGCTTTGTCTTCTTCACCTAGACATGTATGATTTTGAAGGTGGATGCTTGGTCAATGTCCGACTGGGCAATCTCCCCGCCGTTTACTAAGTTCTTGTACGCTTCGACCGTGTGCTGGCCCCCAATGATCATGTAGTGTGTCGACTTGTCTTTGAAGATTTTCTGGTTGGGCGCGTCATCCTTGTAGTATGTCACTTCATTCTCCGGCCCAAATGGTCCAGCTATAAGAAGGAAGACGGTGATGACTCTATTGTCTGCATCATAGTCTGGGGTAGTGTGTGCCTTATTCATTATACCTTCAAGCCGTGCAGCTTGAATGCTCCTGTAGACAAGAATTGCGGGCGGAGCCTGATGCAAGTACTTGAAGTGCATGCGGATGGGTTTACCCTTCAAATCTTTTCCAGCCCCTATTGGCTTCTTCCCCCATTTGTAAAAGTGATTGAAGGCATCTTCATATACCTTCCTCATCACCTTCATCTCCTCTTTATTCAGCTTCTTCACATCGGTTTCATCTATATACACTCACTTCTGCAGCGTTAGAGTGGTCGTGGGTTTAGACCTCTTCACTAATGTGGGGGCGACGTCCTCTTCAGCATTGTCGGGTGCTCCGAGTCTACTCTTTTGTTTATTGACCTTCTTCTTTGGCGACAACGTAGTAGCCTTCGTTGCTTTCGGCTCGGGGTTGGGTTGCACGTCTGCCAGTGCCTCCAATAGGAGTTCCCACTAGGTCCTCATTTCAGGAGGTGTCCATTGAGGCTTGGAGGGATCTCTGCACATTATGTAAGACTTGGACGTCAATGACTTGCAGATGTCGAGACTAAGTTTGTTGTAATCCAAGATCAGCCCGTATGTTATGAATTTGCTTGTGACGGCCAGCTTCTCCTGAACAACGAGAAGTGATGTGTCGTGGTCAAGTCCTTGACAATCTAGTACAATAAGCTTGACATTAGAATGCACAGTCCTCCCATTCTTGAGCGCGGGTACATTCACCGATGTCTTGTCCTTCAAGTCCTTCCACTGAATGCCCCACTCTGTGATCTACATGCTGCATCGAAAAGTTTCTATTGGCATATATTGAATGCGAGATTCAAAACTCGAGATCCAGTAGTCGAAAAAAAGGAAAAGCTTCTTCGGTGAATGATCCGATGGGCCGACTGCATCTTGTAACAAACTGCAATCATTTCAGGGACAGATGTTAGTATGGATGAAATCAGCAGAGGCCAGTCATTATCTATGTTCTAAGTTGGTCGCCCATAAGATCTATTGATCGTGCGAACCCACAATCATTTGCTACTGAAGTAAGAGCATGATACATGAACATCGGGCGAACCCACGATCATTATTATTTCAATGAGGTATCACAATCACGTCATTCACTAAAAAGACACTTAGATTTATTTTGGAGGCAATTTACTTGTTTACAAATTCAACTCTACTTGGTCCGGGGATCCCCAGACCAAGTGCATTGCATATCCTCAGAAGACGTTTGACCTTTATTACAATCTACAATAATATGTACAAGATATTATAATAAAATGGGTTAGAATCAAGGGATCTCGAGGCAGTCTACATTTCGGTTATTCTAGTTGTCGGGTCCTTGGATGGCTTCGTAGGACCTCACAGCTGTTTCGTATAGATAATAAACAACCTAGCCCATTTACACCATTGAGAGGTCCCACGATGCACGATAAAAGGGATAGGGTGCACATACCTATTATTGTCCAAATACTTATTATCGTATGTCTGACCAATGTGCTTTATATTTCAAATTATCAACAATGTTCGTATCACTTGTAATGCAAGAAAGCAAAAGAAATGAAAATTTTGGATTTCAAAATTACGGGTCATCCCACATCGAGAGGCTTGATGTGTGTCGACTTGACTCAGTTGCCATCGTTAGGAGTTCACTTGAAGGTGGCCTTTGTATAAATAATGCGCAACTCAAGGTTCCCTGTAAAATCAAACAACACAGTTCAATCCGATGAAAGCATTCGACAAGTCAAGCCTCAAACTTCTGCAGAATTGCCAAGCTTATGACATACTGATTTCTCCAGACAATTTTAAGTACTTAAAACCTCAACAACTCACGCAACTCCCTCTTGTGCAGCCAAACCTCCTCTAGATCACCCTAAACCTTCTCCACAGTGACTATGCTCACTTCAATTTGTTTGCTTTCAAAAGAACAAACTTAACGTGCAATCATTGTAAGTATAATGCACTTAAAACCTCAATGAATACTTACGCAACTCCCTATTGTGCAGCCTAAACACCTCCTCCAAATCACCCTAAACCTTCTCCAACATGACTAAGATCAGTTTAATTTGCTTTCAAAAGAACAAAGTTAAAACGCAACCATTCTCTAATGTAACTATAATGCACGTCGGGCTTACATTACCTACTCTGTTCAGTGTCGTCTCAAAGACAGCAATGCGGCATTCAAAATGGATTTAACACCTGAGTGTATTCACCCTAGTAATACTTTCAATTTTATAAAAACAATTCGATGAAAACTATTCCATGAAAACTATTCGAACATCAACACCATTTCGTTCCAACTGTAGCTACCTCTACACAAACAACCCAATCAAAATAACAAAAGACGGACAAAATTTCCACATACCTTTTCTGAAGACAATTGTTGCGGCTTCAATCAGCACCTCCTCCTGATCCTTTGCGTGGAAGGACTATGCACAAGGTTGACGCATTTGAACGTTTAGAGGTAAATCACGTCCAAAAATCGAACAACCAAACATACCGTCTGTGGACGCAGCAGACGTACTGGTCACCGTCCGCTAGACGGCAAGCACCGAGCAGGCGGACCGGCGGATGGGCCAATGGGGCAACGGGGCAGTCGGCCCGACAGGGGGAATCGACTCGGACAGTCCAGACACCCAATCAAGCGGACAGTAGGTTCATCTGATCAATCGGATGACTGAGTCTCGCTTGAAGTTTGGGAGGCCGTTAGTTGTCGAACCTAGACTAGTTCTGGTTGCAGATGAATATAAAGGCGGACGGCCACTTCCATTCTTCCTCACTTCTTCTTTCCTTTAGAGGTTAAATCCGTGTCGGAAGTAGCAACTATTGCTTCACTATGCTAGTTGCTCCTATATGGTTGGAGAGTTGGGGTCAGTTATTTTGATATTGCTTGTTGTCAGTCATGAAGATGGAAGGTACGAACGAGGATACTGTAGCGATGGCTTCAAGAGGTGGCAATCACAAGAAGGCAAAATCAAATGGGACTACCCACGAGCTTCACTTTGATATTTTACATGATCCAAATATCAAGGCGGAGAGCAGATGGGAGAAGGAGGAAGAAATTATTGGACCTCCAAAATGTGCAAAAAATATGTGAAAATGTACCACATCGACAAGTTGTGGCCTCGTGAGGCCCACATTATTCACACACGGAGTTTCTGTTGCAAGCCATTGAATTGCAAGGATGGACATTTTGTCCATCGATTGCTTGAGGTTTGGTGGCCCCTCTTTGGAGACAAATCAATGAGTAAGGAATACATAAACTACAACGTGGCCTCTATAGTGTATGTTGAGCTCGTATTGGCTCGAAAGGTGGATTGGAGCACATTTTCAACAACAAATGCGGCTCCACTTTTGCTTAGAAAAGGGCAAAAAGATATTTTCAATTTGTATGATCCAAAGGCAAGTCCAAGTAAGGCACCAAAATCACAGAAGCGACAAAAAGATGGTATAATGCAATATAAAATAGAGATCATGGAGGGGGAAAATACTGGAGTACATTTGGATTCTACGAAGATTCCAACTACAATGCCACGGTGGAAGGTGTTGACGGAGAGGTGTTTTTAACTCCTCGGGCGGATTTGATATGCACACCTAATTTTACATCCGTGGGTGAACAAAGTGGTGCTCCAAGCATGCGGCCCATTTTTGAAGAACCGGTGGCTCCGTCTGCACCACAAAAACGTCAAGAAGAGGTTGCTCCCGAACAAATGGCAAGGGCCATTGCATCAATTGAACATCTCATAGACAGCAATGGTATAGACTTTATGACACAAGTACCTTCCAATCAAGACTTGCCAACCACACCGAGCCCCGTATTGAGCCCCGCATTGGACCCCATATTGAGTCTCGTATTGAGCACAAGAATTGAAGGGCAAGTGTCGCCAAAAAATGAAAAGCAACTCAATGGCATGGCGCAAAATGTGTCCATTGATGACAACCCATTGGATAAGAGCTATCCACATTTGTCAACTCAAAATATTGCACAATTGGAGGGTCTTTGTCATTTGCCAATGGCGAGTGAATTAGAAAGCTTGTTGGAAGCTTCTTTTTTGTTTAGGGCACATCAACAAGACATTTCTCTTCAACCAGACTGAGTAATCGAGACAAATGAGGCCTACCCTAGTAAACCTACAAACGAGGCTGGCTCAAGTAATCTCTTTGCCAAATATAGTGATAAATGGCCTAATTTTGTAGATATCGCAAAGAGATTGTCAATTACAGCTAGATTTGCAGCTAGCATTGCCCCCAAACTTATGGAAGTTGCTGAGGAATTTACCGAATTCGGGCCCGAGTTGGTGTTTGGTGCCATGTGTTTTTTGGATTTCACCACGTCTATGAAACCATTATTAGAGGAGTGGGTCAGAAATTATCGCAAGCTGCACATCTTGACACAAGAGAATGAAAAACACAAAGCCTTGAAGGTAGAGCACGAGCAAGTGAACGTGGAGCACAAGCAATTGAAGCGGTGCATTAAGGAGAGTTGAAAATGCACAGAACCGCCGATATAACACTCTAGTTGCTCAAAGGAAATTTATTGAGAAATTGGAGTACAAAATTGTAGTGCTCAAGCAAAAGAATTTCAAGGATGGAGGATGTATTCTTCCAAAGATCGGCGGAGCCGTGCGTATAAAAGCGGTTGAAGAAAACAACCGAAAGGAAGTAATATCCGAAATTGCCATGGATAATCTTCCTCCCACCCTCCAAGACGCGTCCATGTAAACGGAGGGCCATGAGTTTGAAGAGGTGAAGCATGAATTAGAGTCAATAACCCAACAAAATGTCTATTTGGAGGCAGAGTATCAGAAAATGATGCGAGTAGTGGAGCTAGATAAATGCTTGTCAAAGAGCAGTTTCGACACGCGTTGGTTGACGTGGGTTCAAAAACTACAAGACAAACCGTCTGTAATAACCCGAGCAATGAAGGGGCTTCTCAAATTAGTCATGAAGTGGAAGGAGCAATGCGATGCCATTTCCTCCGACCTCCTATCTATTAGAAGGATGTTTGAGGTACATCATAGGGGTTCAATTGACGTCACATATTGGGGGGACATGGATGCAATGTCTGAGCAATTGAATGATAGGTAGAAGATTGCGTTGCAGTCCATCAATTGGACCTTGGAACTAGAAGAAGGTTGGGCCCCTTACAACACGCATTTAGCGCACATCAAAGAGGCGGACAAGATAGTAGTGTACGGTGAAAGTTTGAATAAGGAAATATTGGAAGGTAAATGCAGCATTTGTCTAAATCATTTTGGCCCTGAGGACGCCTTAATCATGGGTCAATGTTGCCACACTTTCCATATCACGTGTATGGTGAAATCATCCCTCGTTTGTTCAATTTGTCCCGAGTGTCGGTCTCCTTTGAGCCCTAGGTTATACGAAATGGTTCGGCACGAGGAGAGCATGTCCCCTAGCCACAAATACAATCGATGGACCCTTCCACTTGACCAAAAGCCATTTCTATTCCAAAATTACATTCATTGGAGCCGACCCATAATTTGGAATGCACAAAAACTCATGCATGATGTTTGTGAGAACTACAATGACAAATTGGATGACTTTGACTGGATGACGCGCAATAGAGAGGTGGAGTTGCGGGCCAGGGGTATTGAAAACTTGGAGGCTTCACAATTGTTTTGTCGTAGCATGGGGGGGCACTGGAGCATCTCACATCAAAAGTTCTTCCGATTTCCTGAAAAAGAAGTACAAAAAGGAGCAGATGGCGTCTGCATAGAAGTGCAACCATCCCAAGAGTTCAATGAGCAATACAGGGTATAGAATCACAACTGAATAGGAAGGGCCCTATTCTTATCAAAATTGGAAGAAGCTGTGCAAGTTTGTGCTGCTTTTAATGTAGATGGGCAATCAAGCACAGAACATGCACTCATGGAGGTGGCAAGTGCATTTGATAAGAGGATCATCAACAGTATAACGACGTGAAGGAATTTTCTACATGGCACAGGTCAAGCGATCTGGTTGACCCCTCAAGATGATGACAAAGCGGTAAATGCTATGATAGAATAGATTTATTCGGCTTTGAGAGCGTTGAAGGTAGAGAAAGTAGATTTGTCTCCCACGAAGAAGAATAAACGGAAGATTGAAGACAAAGATGACTACTCTCCAGAAACCAAATGACAATTCATTGCCGTGGACATGGAAGTCCGATCAAGAGGGGGCACAGGCTCCAGGTCGGGTGGTCCTTAAATTTGTAGAGCAAGTCGAAGACTTAAAGAACAAGAAGGTGACTCTCATATTTCTGCAAAAAGTAGCGATGATGCAAAATAGTGTTTGTATTAGAGGGTTAACCAATGAAAATTGTTTTGTACTTATTTGGATTTCATGAGGATTCAACATTAGTAATGCACAACACTCATGGTATGTCATAAGTTTTTTTTAATTAATGTATAAATATTTATACAATACAAATATATTTGGATTTGTTTTTTCATCATGGTAAATTTTGCCTTATTTATTTGTCAAATATGTTTATTTTGCGTACCTATTGCAGAAGATCATACCTATTGTACATTTGTACAAGATCATTTTATGTTATTGTTATGTTATTTTCTATAATCCCGTGCCTATGAATCATCCTTTTTCATTTGTGCATACATTTCTATTTGTATAATCCACCTGTCTGCATGTCTGCACACCTCAAACATTTTACTGAAATTGTAAAAACCGCCTGTCTGCTATCCCGTCCGCCTGTCCGCTTTTTCGTCGTCTAGTTAGGTATTCCGACGGCCCAGCTTTCCGTCCGCCGTTCACTTGTTCGTTGTTTTGTCGGCCCAGCTGCCCGTCCGCCCAACCGTTATGGGAAGACTTTTCTTTTTCCATATGCAACAAACATCAATAGGTGAAGAGTATAAAAGTCCTGAAATTGACATTTACTAGCACTCCTAAGAAACTGAACGTTAAGATTTTAAGGGCTAGGAACTGCAATTTTTTGTATCCTTTCCTTGGTAATTCATAGGTCAGTGGATTGGGGGGCCTTGTTTTCCAAGGCTTTTTGCATAAACATTTGAACGATATTATCCAACTGTTACCATTGCATTCTGAACTTTTGATTCCAATATAAAAAGCTTGAAACAATCACCATGAACAAGGATTAGTCTTCTTAATACGGAACCTTGTCAAATGGAAAAATACAATGCAAGGCTTGCAACTTGGTATTTGCCAAAAAGGCGGTCGGTATGTTTAGTCATTTGGGATATGCAGGCACATCGGGGAGTCGTGACAAAAGAATCAGCCTTTGTACCCAAATGACATCTGAAGTTTGAGGTCTATTTGTTCGTTGCAATGGAGTGATTCCACAAAGAGGTACTCCACACAATGTGGATGGCAATGACACACCTATGCCTATGGTTGTTTGTGTTATGTTAAATGCAAGAGACACTATGAATTCTACCGAAGAAGACTCATGCACGGCACTAAAGGAATATGTTGGTGATTCTTCCCAAGGAAATCCAAGTACACAAGCATCAGGTAGACGTGGAACTCAGCGGACATCAAGCAGTAGGCCTCAAAGACAGAGTAGGCTAGTAGAGGGATTCAACGAAGCAAATAAACGCAATTTGAATGCAATGTGGGCCAATTTCTTTTATGCAGCAAACATACCATTTGTTGTAGCCCGAAATCCAGCCTTCAAAGAAACAGTGAAGAAAACGGCGGAGTTTCACCAACCTTATAGTCCACCATCATACCATGACCTACGTCATAAATTGCTTGACCAAGCAAAGGTAGACTTGGAGGTCAATCTCCGTAAGCCGATAGAAACTAATATTAAGAAGTTTGGAGCCACATTGTCTATTGATGGGTGGACCTCGGTTTCAAATCGGCCATTGATAAATGCCATGCTTGTGTCATACGCGGGTGAGAAAATCCTAGGATCGGTGGATACAACTGGAAAAGCTAAAGATGCTCCATATTTGGCCTCTATATTAGAGAGTTTTATAGAACAAGTGGGCCCTGCAAACATAGTGTAGGTGAGTACAGATAATGCGGCTGTAAATCCAGCAGCATGGAGTTTGGTATCTATTACCTATCCCCACATTTTTTTCCAAGGTGGCGTGGTGCATGCCTTGAATTCATTGCTAAAAGATTGGACAAACGAATAATAGATTGATGACGTCGTGAAAGATTCCCGAAAGACAGTCAAATTCTTCAAAAAGAGGCAAATGCCGCTTGCGATACTTTAGAAATATTCGACGCAGTACAACTTGTTGGCGGTGGAAACAAGATTTGCCTTGAATTACAACATGGTTGCACATATGCTCAAGGTGAAAGCACAATTGCAATAAACTGTGACGGACCCACAATGGGAGGAATACGCAAGGAAATACTCGCAAAAATCCGAAACTCGTTTAGAATCCGAACGGGTGAAGAAGACCATTCCAAGTGGGCATTTTTGACATCGTTGTCAAAATTTTGAAGATGTGACAGCTTTAGTTGTCAATGCTCTTTGTGATTTGGATGCGAAGACACCATGCATGAGCAAGGTGTTACATATTATGAGGAAACTAGAGAAGCACGTCCTTGCTTTAGACAAAGAGCCTTTTTGTTTGGCTTTGGAGAAAGCCATCTCATTGGTGAAGTCATTCTACAAACGACTTGATATGGTGAAGACCGATTTACATTGTGCACTTTTGAATCCCTAGCTTCTTGAAGACAAAGAACTAGCCAACGACACCAACGTCATGGCTGTATGCAAGCGCGTTTTAATGCAAGTATGTAAACCTTTAGAGTACGCGAAGGTTGTGAAGAAATTTGTAGCCTTCCGCCATAGGAAACCTCCGTTGCACAACATGTTGAATCCGGGTAAACAACAATTGTCGGCGCATGCTTGGTATGATTTTGAGGGCGCGTGCGGGAAGCTCATTGCTCCAATTGCCAAGAGGATTTTGGCCCAACCGGTATCATCATCTTCATGTGAACGAAATTGGAGTAGCTACTCTTTTATTCACAACAAATATTGAAACAAGTTGAAGCCACAAAGAGCACAAGATTTGGTATGTGTATACCAATTCCAAAGTCCTCGGTGCATCAAAGCAAAATGACGAGAAGAAGTGGTACGATGAGAACCTCGAGTCGGAGGATTCGACCTTGTCTTCATCGGAAGACGAGGGTGGTGAATCCGGTGAAGAAGTTGATCCCCTCATGGACGATGAAGATGACCACGGCAACCGCAATTTCGATGATGAACCGCTTCGAAGTCCACCTTATTATGATGGAGACATTGGAGATGATTGTGAAGACCTTTACAAGTTTCCGTTGGATGAGGACGACTATGAATATGATGAAGGTGGACCATCCATAGCTAAATACTTAGATGGAACCCGGTTGTTGCGTAGTGAAAACATTCTAGCAAATGGAAAATACTCATGCGAAGGTAGCGGAGGAAGATGATGAAATGTTTATAGGTGATGAAACTCCCCAAATGGATGAAGTGATTCGAATTCTTGAGTGTCCATCCATGACAACGGTAGGAGCGGAAGAAAATGATCAACACAAAGACATGAGAGAGTGTGGGATGAAGTCCCACACAAATGTGGTCAACCAAAGTATTGAATTACCAAAGGCATTGAAAAGTTGTTCAAAACAACAAACACTTAATGCCCTATTTAACTACTTTTAGACTTTGGGCCTAATTTTGGACTTTCTAGAAGATATCCCATGATGATTGCAACCTATATCATGGAAAAAATCACCATCATGATGTTGAAAGTAGCTAGGATAATAGGTAATAGAGCACATATGTATATTAAAAGCCATATAACAGAGCGTGCTTTAGCATTGTAAGCATTTATATTGCATTTTTTGCTATTTTACTCATTGAAACAAATCCATCATCTGGGGATTTCATGATGTAGAGATTGAAATACTTGTCCACAAATTTACTTCTGGAAATTGCAGACCATGTGTAAGTAATGTGAATTCAAATGCTAACATATCTACATGCTTATTTCGTTAGAAGCATTGAGATCCACAACAAAATGGAGGTTTGAAATCCATCATTGAAATTGGGAATTGGAGATCAAGAGATCTCCAGATGAAATTCCCATAGGATTATATAGGCATATAGGATGACATGTTCAATGCATGCAAATAGCGAGATTTTACAAAATAGAGACAATTATATAGTGAAGTAAGGTGAAATCACCACAATTCATTCATAAAGATACACCAAAGCATATTTAGGGGTGCGCCTCTGAAATGAAAATGAAAATAGCTTGCATTTTAGAATCTACTGTACAAGTTGTTGAAATCATCTCTAACATGTACGACCGGAGGGATTAAATGCATCCGCATGTTCATAGGATCTATATTAAGGAGATGAACCGTTCGATTCCTAAGTACCTCCCTGGCATGAGGATCACTAATGAGGGTCTTCAATACATGTCGACGATGAAGATGATGCAGTTGCGACTTGCAATGTAAATCACATCCACAAATTATCCGCCATAACCTCGAAATAAGTTTTTGTGGAAGAAAACGTGCAAGAATCTCTTTCAATGACGACCAATGCATATTCGACCAAAGGAAAACGGAAGTCGTTGTCAACAGAAGACTAATAAACGCCTCAAAGCGTGATAATGTCTTCACATTAATCTGGAGATTCGAAGGAGCACCGTCACTACAAAGAGCACCAATGAGTACCAGGATCACCACCTCCTGCAGAGAACAACACCCGCCCACAGTCAAGGACACAATACCTATAATGAAAGGAAACATGACCTTAATTAACGAGAGATCTCCTGATGGAATATATCCTATGAAACTATCTCTAGCATACCCGAATAAGGAATCAGTGTTCCATAAACTGCAGTAATCAAGCATTTCGATTTACTAATAAAATTATAAAGAAGAACGCAGAAAAGAACTCGTACTTCCGAAGACCCCCAGATGCTTTGGGTAAAAATATGAGACTTGGGTAATTTTGTTCCCATTTGTTCAAAGTAATTCCAAGATGATTGAGAAGAGTAGGACTTCCATTTTTAAGTGAACTGCTTATGGAGAATGTAGATCATTTATAAACTAAAATGAACTACAAACTACCTCCACATGTGGTGGTAAAATCAGAGGAATAAAATTTGGACCGAGGTAAAACATGAAGGTCCGTATTGTGAAATCCCGTGATGCAGACTGTAAAAGAGTAATACTCCCATACCCAAAAAGTAGAATTTTCGAACATCCGGAGATCTCTGGATGAAGTAATGGATGAGCTTATTACAAAATAACATTCAAAGAGTTTATGTAGAAGAGAACTGAACTGGTGTCCATATTACTGATGGACAAATGAGTTAGTAAGAAAAAAAACACATTATAAGAACGAATTCTAAACAGAAGAAATGAGAAACAATACAATGAAACCATACGCACTGAGAATAAAGATATGACATGTATAGGGAATCATGTAACGGGAGACCTCCTGATGAAGTATCAGCAGTGGAAGGGCTAAGGGCCCTCACTTACCACAATTCAAATACGATTTTAATTTTTTCAAAAGAGGTAGAGGGGTAATAGAATAGCAAGAGCGTAAATGAAGTATCTGTCAAAAACATAGTGAAGGACTCATAAACGGAGAGCATTTGTGAGACAAATCAAACATCTATATCTCTTCCGAGAAAATCCTAAAACTACGCAAATTTAACGAATTGAGTCTGCCTGAAGGATTATCATTTACATATTACAGAATCATGGAAAACAGAAGGCCATACTAAGAAATGAACAACCACATTAACGAATTCGCTGGAAACTCCCATCATACCGATCATAGACATTAGAAAACAGTAACTCACAGAAGGGACAGAACATAGAGTACTTTAAAGAGAAAACAAGAATAGCTTGGTATTCGACTACAACAACACTGAAGTTGCAGAAAGCATCATGAGATATCACGATGATTGCATTACTATGAAGATTACAAGTAAATTTATAAGGTCACTCAGTTTGTCTATTATGAACATAAGCGTTGAAGTCAGTTACAGAAGTTGCATTTAATATGATTATAGTCTATTCTACCAATATTGTGAGACCCACTATCTCTTCTTATATAGAAGTTCCAGATATCATTGTGAGATCTCCTGATAACGCCTATTGAGTATGAAAAAACAGCCCTATTTAGGAATTTCGCCCAGAATACTTTTCGCCAGCTTGGAAAACTTAATCTCTGACCTTTGACCACCCGGAAGTGGATGGTTCAAGACGTAGGAGACGACAGTCTCGCCTGATTGAAACAGACCCTGAAGCCATGGCTTTAGCTCCCCCTCCAAGAAGTAGTCCCTTGTATCACCGGCCCATGTTTTCGGGTGAATGGTGGTGCATGGATCATTTAGGAGGTTCTTAATCGGACTATCATCAATTAGAAGAACATTGTCTAAGGAATTTAATTCCGCGATACTAACGAAGGTGGTAATATCTTTCAGAAAGTAGGGCCTATCCGGATTGTTGCGGTCTCTAAAGGACAACAACTTGCATTCCTCCTGCGAGAGAACAACGACGTCCGCTGCTTTAAATGAAGTGGGCCGCAGCAGGGTATCCAATATAGACCTCACATTCCGGTTCAATGCGCTGCTCCAGAATGCAATGGCTGCATGTCTACGCAACCAGTCAAGGAACTCTACAACATCCGGATGGGGTACAATCTTGAGTCAATTAAGATCATCAAAAGATCTGTGAAGAAGAAGCCCATTGAGGTCAAGGACCACAGAGTACTGTTAGAAAACTACCTCTCTCGATGAACTTGCCACAGGCAGGAAAGACATTCCAAGCTCTACAAAAGACAAGGGAACCATGTAGTTAGAGTCAACTTAGAAGACATAGCTTTAAAACAAGATCCCATTCAATGAAATAGTAGAGCACTCAAGCACTTGTGACATCTTCCGTCTCATTTCCCGTTGGCTTTGGCGCATCGCTCTTCGGTACTTTCAGAGCATCTTGTGACGGCGCCCCCTGTTCAAGATTCCAATTAAACACCTCTTCGTATATGAAACGATTTGCTTGCCTTACGGCTTCCAGATGCTTTGACTTTGGATTATCTAGTCGTCGCGTACTGTATGAATTTAGACTCAAGAAATGACATAATCCCTTGAACTTATCAAAATTGCTGACCTTCAAAACCTTTGCCCCATCTAAGGGCCAAGCATCCAAAACCACCGTGTCCACACCTGTGTCATTGTTTCGAGCAACCTCACTTGCTGCCTCGAGGGCAATGTTTACTACAGATGCCTCCTCAAGCCTCGACGAGTCCCTACCTGGTACGGGACTGAATAAGTCCAAGTCCGTCATAGCATCCCTTCGAACGTCAACACTCATGTCCACCTGCACCCGCTTATCCATTGGCACTATCGTGGGATCCCCTGATGAAAGAAGGTTCTGCTCCACCGTCTCTACACCCTTCCCTTTGCATCCAGAAGTAACATAGTTATACAAAATAACCAATCTCTTTCATTATCTCTCCCGTTACCGCAGTGCCGGTTGCAAGTTCTAATTCTTGTTTCTCTGGGTTCTGCGTCTGACTTGCAAGACGCGTTAGGAGCTCAGACTTTCCAGTCATCAAATCATTCTCCTCTTTGTGTATGCTGGGAAGCTCCAGCGTGCAGCCAAGTGCAGGGCTAGGTGACAGACCGTTTTGCCCAACGACGATCAGGCCCTCCAGTGTCATTGTGAGATCCCCCGATGACAGGTGGATAGCTTCCTCCTGCGGGCATTCTACCTCCTTAACAGGTGACTCAACGGTCCAATCCTCTTCATTTCTGCATTCCAAATCAGACACCTGAGGATGCTCGCCCCCCGTGAGTGTATCGTTGACGAACTCTAAATGTGAGGGATGAGAGGCGCAGGAAACAAGTGTCCTGGCGGCCTTCGACGCTTCCAGCGACGGCAAATCTAATGCATTGACGCCGGAGTCCTTGCACTGCTGATTTCATGTTGCCACCATCTCAGGATTTGAGCAACGAACAAATCGGTCCTTGTCAATCACTTCACGTCAAGTGACAAGATGATTCCGTCCTCCAGGAACTTCTTTGCCGCCAGCACTATGGTGCTCTTGCTTTTCTTCTTGGCGGGAACCTTGTCCTTCACCTTCTCAAGAACATCAAAAAGTTTCTTCTTGATTTCTAGTTTCTTCCGCTTCTCCTGCGTCGACTGCTCTAGACCTCCAACTGACTTCGTAGACTTCTTCCCGGCTTTCTTACGGAGTCTTCTCTTATCAGTAAGCGCTATCTCGGCAGCCTCGTCCTCCAACTCACTATAGTGTCGAGCAGCAGCTGAACCAGCTGGTGTATCCCGAGCTCCCTCCCCATGCCTTTCTCTCACACTCTCTCGTGCCGGACAAACTTCCTTATCTTTCTTGTTGACCAAAGGCGGAGTCTCAAAGTCAGTTGTCTGCCCCATTCCTCGCGGAGAGTTCTCCTGCGTTGGAACATGCCAACCACACTGGAAATAAGAAAGCCATTGGGATAGCATATATCATTTATGTGTGCTGCCAAGCATCCAGAGATCTCACAATGGCTCAACAAGCAGTGCACACTAACCTTATTGTTCCTATGCACTCTGCAGCACAAGGGGAAGAAGAGGACGTCAGTATCCGTTAGTTTATGGGAACAACATAATATTGGAAGGCCACGAAAACAAAAGGGACAATTAATTGCGTACCATTCCTAGGAATGTGAACTCTGGTCCACCGTTTATGTTAACGAGGATAAGGTCTCCATATATGTGCTCAAAGAAGATGATCATGGTCGTCGACATCTTCAGGTACGGCACATTCTGCCGTCTCCAATATGTGAAGTCAACCCGATGCTCTTTGGATCTGTATACTTGCTTCATCTTTTTAGATTTTCCTGGGAAGAAGGTTTTGAATGACATTTGCGGACCATAGTCCTTGTTGTACCCAAAGCAGAACACAACAAAGACGTTGAAGCCCTCCCCAACAACAGCCTCCGGGATTCCATCCTCAGGCGCCATCATGTAATTGACGAGGTGCAAGTCCCACACTCTGGTGTTGCCGTTTTCATGTCTTTGCTTCTCCAAATGAAGACACAGCATTTAGAATCCCTCTGCATTAGTAAGAAGTACGACGGCAGACCGGGCTGTGACAAGCTTAGTGTATGGGTCGTAACACTCCAAAACGTCAAAGAATAGTCTCAGTCTTTGGTCCTTTAGAAGTTTCGCCTGTGATCCCAAATCCGTCTGCTCGAAGAAAAACCAGAAGTACATGTGCGGCTTACTTCCACCTCGCCAAGAATCGACGTCGGGGTTCCTCAGAACATTGCTGAGATTCCCGGAGTGGTCGTCCAAGACTCTGCACATGTAGTTATCGGAGTACCCCTTCTTTAGCGCCTCCCACATGTCCCGCACAA
This sequence comes from Antitrichia curtipendula, assembly GCA_951230915.1. Lineage (NCBI taxonomy): Eukaryota > Viridiplantae > Streptophyta > Bryopsida > Hypnales > Leucodontaceae > Antitrichia > Antitrichia curtipendula. Next base: position 28,246,426 of record OX579637.1, read on the forward strand.
ATTGCGGACAATCGGCTGGGTCAATCGTCTTGTTAAGGCCCACTATGCGATCCAGTAGCCATTTCAATCCCGAATGCAAATCCATGGCCTTGTTCACCCAAAGCTCTACTTGTTCGCGATCTATTCCTTTCTCCTTCGCCATGTCGTCCCACTCCGTTGCGGAGTATGGTTCATACTCCGGCTTCTTGCTGGGTAGTGGATGCTTCTTGTAGTGTAGCATCAACTCGTTCCTCATCCCCCGAATGAGGCGCTCCCTGGCGCCTGCCAAAGCAAGAGTCGTGAGGGGTTTTGGGGTCTTCACCTTGGAGCTCTTCACGGAATTTTATTTTTCTTCCACGAGAGTCGCAAGGTAGTTGATGTCTTCCGCTCGAAGTCCATACAACGTCTTAAAATCGTTCGCAGTAAGGGGCTTGCGCTTCAGAGATCTGGTCTCATTGATTGACCCCACGGTGTCTAGAAGCAACCCCGTCATGTACTTCTCCTTGATTTTAATCCATCTGTCAACATCCTTGTCGTCCTCAAGAAAGTCAAGTGGAATCCTCAACTATTTGTTGTCTTTTGGCTTCTGACCCGTGAAGATTGTCACAAGGGATGGATGAAATGCTTGCTCAAGACCAGAATCACAATAGGACTATTAGTACAGGATTGTATACAGCATTGAAGCATCAAGGGATCTCACGATGATAAACTATCCAATATTGTAAATGAAGACTGCATTTGGTAGTGGTCCGACCAAATGAGGGCATTTGACATCACTCTTACCAGGTACTTCTTGTCGTGCTGCCTGCCCATGAGTGCTGGTTGCGGGCTGCCCATGTCTCTCCATTTGATCCTGGTGTTGATTAGTTACTTTGTGAAGCATTGCTCTTTCTGTTCGCCAGCAAGATTTTGGTTGAGGGCCCATGAAAGCAACAACACGTTACCAAAGTTCTCCTTCTTGGCGAAAATGAGTACTATGTTGAATATCGTCGCTAACTTCTTGTCGGCCTCTGCAATCTCGCCGTCTTTCACCAGATTCCTGTACGCCCTCACAGTGTGTTGTCCCCCTATAATGAAGTACTGAGTCTTTGCGCTGAAAATTGCCTTGTCGGGCTCCTCTTTGTAGAAGTCGGCCTTCTTCTTGTCCCCATAAGGACCGCGCTCGACAGGGAGCACTGTTATAACTCTACTATCTGAATCGAAGTCAGGTGCGATTCTGGCCTTGTTCGTGATCCCTTCAAGGCGGCTTTGCTCTATCCCTCTGTACACGAGAATTTTGGGGGGAGCCTCGTGCAAGCAATTGTAGTATACGCGGATGGGATTCCCGGCCACATTGCAGAATGGTTTCTTCCCCCATTGGTACAACTCCGTGAAATGGGTGTCACACAACTTCTTCATCTTAGTCATGTTGTCCTTGGACAACTTCTTGATTTCATGCACACGTGAATAGATAACTCGGTCCCTACCTTTCGCTTTTTCCTAGATGATGTGGCTTCTTCCACCTCTTTGTCACCTGGAGCTCCGGCAGCTGACTTGCGCTTCTTAGCCTTCTTCTTTGGAGATGGTTTGGTAGGAGTACTATGTACAACTGGACCCTGGGAACCTTCTACGTCGATCCAATCCTCGTCAATCAAATCCCACTAAGATTTCATTTCAGCCACATTCCAATGGGGAGATGAGGTGCTTCTACAGAGTAGCAAGGATTTGTCTGTCATGGATTTGCACTTCGTCATGTTGAGCTTAGCGTAATCTAGGATTAAGCCGTAAGTGATGAACCGGTCACTCTTTGGTATCTTCTCCTCCACAACGACAAGAACTGTATCCCCATTAAGGCCCTGCATCTCCGTGATATTTAGCCCAGCTGGTTTGTGCACCCTGTCGACATGCCTTAGCATCGGGACAATGAGTGCCTTGCCTTCTTCTATCACAAACTTGAGCCACCACTCCGTGATGCTGAGGCTGCATCAAAATACTGCCGCTAGATTGTGCTCTCCGATGTACTCGAATGAATGTATCCAGTAGTCGACGAAGGCTGCAAGCTTCTTTGGGCTCAAGTCTTTAGGAATGTCCTGTGTCTGTGCATCACTGCAGCATTCCATATCATACAAAGTGTTAGATTAGAGTGTCATCAATACAGGTCCATATCCGGAATCATCATGAGATTTCACGATGTCTGCTTATACTGTAGGGCATCTATGGACTGATTATCACGACACTGTGGCTTTGAATGGAACCGGCGAGTTCCTACGTGAACATCATCAGGGGATCTTACAATGCTATGACTGTAACGATGGCAGATCCTGATTCAACGCACTACGGAAATTAATGCTCCGCAGGCATAATTCGCGGCAAAAGTACAGCATGTATTTCTTCAAATGACTATTACTGGTCGTCATTGTGAGATCTTATGATATGGCCTCATTCATATTTCTGGGTTGCACGCTTATGACCAAACTTCTTAATATCCATTATCTGTTGGTTTACCTTGGTTATCAGGGGATCTCACAATGTAATCACTATACGGGAAGAAGGCTCTGATTGGACAGACTACAATAAACTTTGGTGTTCTGGGATACCACTCATATTCCGTTATCGTGAGATCTCATGGTAATCTCTCTTTTATTCTACAGCTTTAGTCTCAGGAGTGAGATTTACGGTTATGCGGTTGCTTTTTCAGCTAATTGAGTATCTTATTTCCCGCATTTCCTTGATGTCTCTTGGTTATCAGGGGATCTCACAATGATTTGAATGTGAATACATTCATTGACATGACATCCTATGCAGATTAATTATCTTGAGTTATCCAGCCGGCCTATTCTAATGGATACTGCATCGTGGGATCTCCTGATAGGGCTGACCCATTATGCGTCTCTCTAGTTGATGCCAAGATGTTGTTCCGTTACGAGTAAAGCTGATCTAATTTGGCGGATTCACTGGCACATATTCATCTCCATAACTATAACGGGATTTTGCAATGCGCGGTTATAGGGTTTTAACAACCTTAAAACCGTGGGTTTTGAACTACAGACCTCTAATTATCGTGCATTTTTCAATCTTGCTATCTCTTTCTCGAAGTTTGCATCTACTTACAAAGACACCCTGTCAACATTCAAGGGATGGTTCACACGAGATATCGCCTGCATTGTTAACAACGCAGAAGGCAACAAAAGAATTTCAAACAACAAAATCGTAAACAATTCTCTATGGTTTCGTGCAAACAATGGTGTCAAAAGCTGCAAATTCCAAAATCTGTGCTATTCTTGTCTAAAACTCTTTAATGGTAGTATGCTAAGATCTCGCAATATACGGTTCAGAGCAATTTACCCGTCATTCCAAATTGGAAGGCCTCCGCTGCATTGTGATGATTGTCCTGCCATACTTTGTCTTCAACTTATTTAAGGCCAAAGCAACCTTCAATGTACAAGACAAAACGTAGCCTCAACTCCTAATATATGACGGCAGAGATTAACATCAGGAAGCCATAAATTTGAACTATGCATCAAACTCAAAGAACCGCAATGGATACAGCTTAAACTTGCACGCTAGCATAGAACGAGGTGGGACAAATTTGAACGAAAGCAAGTAGCATTTCTCCTAAACTCACTGAAACTAATGATAACATCTATATGCCGTCCAACGTCCACAATGTCAAAGCTAACAACACTATTGCAGCCTAGACATACCTCTTCCGCTACTTGCTCTCAACGCGCAAAAAATAGCAAGTAATTGCATTTCCAAAAACTAGCAAGTGAGGACACTCAAACATAGACACTCACCTACGCTTTCCGATTTCAAGCCCGCTGCACGTCGCAAAGCACGTACTTGCTCCAAGGTCGAACGCGCTCCCGCAGTTGCTCCAATATCCTACAGCTCCTGCCTCGCCGCCAACAACACCGACTTGCACTCAATGTCGACAACGGAAATTGTTCACTCCGGAAGACCAGCGGCACAAAATGCACATGATCAGGAGAGAAGACTGGACCATCGGGAGAGAAAACAACGTGAGGGGGGGGAAAGGAAGAGCATCAAGAGAGAAAACAACGCGAGGGAGCAAAAATCTCATCAGGGAAAAGAAAAAACCATCCGGAGGCAATAGAGGCCATGTGGTGCGAGCGGATAGGGTGAGGCGGAAGACCGGCGGCGGATGTACAGGGCCATCATGACCTTAATTCATCAAGGAACTTCCTTCAATGAAATCCACATCATGAGATTTTCATAAAATCCATGAAATACATGTCATGAGATTTTTTGCCTCTTGTAAAGGAAGGAGGTCTAATCATAAATTATTTAACTTACTACTAACTATTCAAATTTGTATTGATGAACACTCTTTTCCAATCACGTCTTAGTCACTAATATAATTAGTTTTAGAATTACTTCCTTATTTATATAATAATTACTTGCTCAGAACATGATGTGTAGTACCCGTGTGTGTATATACAAGATAAAAGTAAAGAAAAGGTTAACTAATTAGTTTGTAATTGAATTAAAGTATGTCAATTATTTTTGACACCCTAAGCAACGTAACAAATGTCCAATTTAGCAACGTTGCGAAGGATTATTTCCTACGGTTAAGAAATTGAAAACAATACGAGTGTTTTTTTCTGGTTAATTTTCCATCAAGATTAAAATTAGTTAAAAAAAAAAAAAGTGTACACTATCGTTCGTCCTATTTCCAATATATAGGAGTACCTATTTTTCCTAGTGCAAAATCTTAACAACTTTATTAGATTTTACTATGTCACATTTTTCAAGTTGTGAAAATTTGACCACCCTGGTCAAGAGTAGGTCACTTTGTCTTATTCAAATTGGATTGTGAGCATCTTACATCTTATAACTTAGAGTAATAATCATAAAATGAATCAATTATTATAATTATACAATCTAAATTGGATCATATTTTATTAGGAATACTTGCAATTCAGCAAAACGCTATAAGCAAAGTTCAAAGGCCTTTCTTCCATCAACACTATATTCAGTAAAATGAAAGTTTTCCATTGAAATGAGAGGTAAATTAAAAAAATTTGGTGAAAAGATTTTAATGTAATTCAGGTCGAATTTTGACCTGAATTGATATAAAACCTTTAAGATTTGACCTAATTTTGAAAGGTTTTATTGCAATTTAGGACGAATCAACATAAATTGCAATAAAACCTTTCAAAATTAGGTCAAATTTCAAAGGTTTTATGTCAATTCAGGTCAAAACGAATATTCATTGCTACAAAATACTGCCACAATCAACACTTGCTAGAAATGAAGATAATCTATGTAAATGAAAATCATGTAATTCATGTGCATGGATTAAATGTACTTGTAGTAGAATTTTGGTAATTGTTGTGAATCATGATTTCAAAATGAAATCCATGTTTTTAGTGTACATCATAAAAAATCATGTACCTATGCATCATACGCAATCATATGGATTGCAATGATGTGCCATGATACATCATAAATTGAATAAGTGCTAATCCACGTGAGATAATTTCCATTCATTTGACATGACATGATTTATTACTCCAATCTTCACAATGAAAGTGTAACTATTAACTTTTCTAATAAGTTTAGCTTACAAAAACATAAAAGGTTATTTGTATTTAACACTAGCAAAAGGGGGCATACATTAATTGTAATCTTCAATTGCCATAAATTTGCCATATGCCATTTTACTCTTATATTTTTTTTTTTTTAAATTTTTTTTCAACTCTAATTTTTTTTCCCACTACTTCCTACTAAAAGTTAGAAACTTCGGTGAAGAGTTTAGAGTTTCCAAACATGGTGCTTAAGAAGAAGTGCCCATTGCAGAAGGATTTAAACTATTCAAAAAGTTGTTTCACTCTAGCAATCCGTGCAAATAACAAACTCTTCTAAGTAAACCCGTTTTGCTCCTATTTTTTCTTTTTTAAAATGAACATCCAACTACAATTTGAAGTGGCACTCTATATATTGGTCATCTGGTACATGATTTTTCCGAATTTGTCGTTTTTATTTTAATAATTTATAGTCTTAGCAAAGCTACGGAATGCCAAACATTTGCAGCCTTTTGCCAGCTTACGTGAATTAAAAATATAACTGCTAGTATATAACATCAAGTTCAATTTTATGGTGCGCAATAGTTTTGGTGGGAATTCAATAGATTCCATGCCTTTGTTCTTCATTTGATACTAAGTTTTTTGGAAAGTGCCTAAAGAAATCTATCTAATGATTATTCTACAATTCAATTCAGAATTTAAAAATTTGTGTATATTGCCTACTAGTTACATATGTGGTAGTTATACTTGCATACAAACTGAAATAGTTACTTTTGATATCTTCAATCACAAATTATAAAACCTTGTTGTAGAAAGCAATTAAACTTAAAGTTTGCATAAACGTGAGGCATAGGTTGAATGTCCATGTTTCAAATTAAAGGCTTGCATTTAGGAAAAAACAACTAGGGACACCATTATTAAATAACGATGTAACTCAACATCAAATTCAATGGAGTGAGAAATCAACACAAAGGTTGTCTAAGCCACAATCGCTTCTAAACAACATGATCACATAATTATTTGAAAGCTAACCATTAGTCAATGTAATTTGAATTAAAAACATAAAAATAAATTTGACTTCAATACAGATGGTTCAAATTGTTTTGCAAGATGTGGACACTTACAGCCCTTCAATTTTGTGAAATCATAATTTATATTAAGAGCATTCTTCTATTCGACATTTTCTAATTAAGATAAACAAATGATTGCTACAAAATACCGTCTAAATTTACTCCTTTCATTGCCAAAAAATGCCCTACAATTCTATATTATCCTAATGTTTAAAATCCAACTATTGTGGACAATATAACCTTATAACTCTAAGGCAAAGGAACCAAAAAACTAAGACTATCAACCCTAAAATTGAAGACCGTGAACCTTGCAATCTAAGATATTGAAATCCTAAATCTATACATTCACTTTATTCTAAACCCGAACCCCTAAAGCCCTTGAACCCTAAAAGATCCTAAACCTTGAAAACCCTAAACCCTAAAAACCCTAAACCCTAAGAATGCTGAATTCTAAAATCCTTACCCCTAAAAATGCTGAGGAATTTCTTATTATTACATTAATAATAGATAGTTAATACATTAATACAAGACGGTTTGAAATTTGCTATTAGAAATAAAAACTAACCCCCAATATTTATCTAGCAAAACTAGTGCCACTCCAACTCTAGCATATGTATTTGAAATGAATATTAATAAACTTGTACTTTTTTTACTTTCTACATTTTTTTCATATTTTATTTTTTCATTTTTCATTTATTTACATTTTAAGCATTATCTACATTTCAATTTTTTTACTATTTTTGATGTTTTGAGTTATTTCATTTTTTTATTTTTTTATTTTTTTGGAGAATTGTAAGTTCCTTGCTGTCATGGCATATATTTCTCATGCTTCATGCATGAAGAATTATCTTAGGACAATAAATTGATGTTTTCTGCAAATGGCAAAGCATCGAATATGAATTCGGGATTCCTTGGCTCACTGGGAAACTGATAGTGTTCAAAGCTAGGTTTGCTTTGCTAAAAGTATCATTGACCCTTAGAGTCCCTTGCAACAATACCATCCTTGAATGCAACAAAATTCCACATGTAAGTGTGGATTTGAAATTCCGGTCAAGATTTGAATTCTAAATTTTCTGGCACGAAATCAAGAGCCGCACACCCTCTCTTTATGTTGTCAGGGCCGCGCGGATATGGAGAGATCGGTCAACATAAGCGGGAAATGGCAACACGTAATCCCTCACCTCGTTGAATGTGGCGCGTCATTCAAGAACGAATCCAACATCCGACATGAAGGAATGCGCCTCCATTTCAAAATGTCAAGGCGGGAATTCAGAGCTCGAAAATCCCAACCCAGTTCAGTCATAAGCTTTGAGGAACTTGAAGCTTTCTCTTTTCTGCACTTGATTAAACTGTGGAGGCTTCGAAGTGAGCAAGTCGTGCTGCTTGCTAGTGCCATTTCCTCTTGTTGCTGGCACAGATGGCTCTCAATTAATCCAGTCCTTGCAAGGTATGCTACTGAGACTTCCAACTTCATTGCTCATGATTGCTTTGATGATTTTGCTTTGCTCTAGACGACCCAACTGTTCCTCAAATGAGAAACAGGCATATGCGGAGAGAGAGAGAGAGACGCGATCCGGGAAGAGCAGTGGGTGCATTTAGTTTGTCCATTGTCCTTGACTGCAGCCGGATTAGATCAAGATTCAGCTCCTGAGAAGGATGGAACAGAGGTCTAGGTGTACGTGGACACAATGATCATGTAAAATGGAGACGACAATGTTGTATGTATATGGTGTCATGTATCTATGGAATACGTATATGTATGTCTGAATGTATAGAATGACTATCGTGTGATCCCACGATAGTTTGCTAGGATGATCGGCAACCTCTATTACGTGTAGTTATTGCAGGATCTTGCAATGTCTACATCATGGGATCCCACGACAAGAGTTCTGGGGCTTCCCTTCAGATGTGGATCAGGAGACCTCTACATAGATTAATTTGTGGTGTAGCCTATTGTGTTCTCTGGTTGCATGGAGGTATCGTGGGATCTCACAATGTCTACATTACGGGATTTGGCGGTCAGAGTTTTTGGTCCTTAGTTCAGAGTCGGATCAGGGGATCTCACGATAGTTGATCTTGTGCTACAACTTATAGTTTTCACCGAGTATTTTGAGAAATGGGGAATTGTGGGATCGCACAATAGATGAATCCCGAGGTTTCTCTATCGTCTTATCTTGGGATGACTTGATAGCTCTGGCAGAGGACCTTGTGTCAGTCGTATTATGAAATTACATGATACCATTTTCAAGGGATGGTAGTCTACATCCATGTTACGGTCATCGAATCGAGCCTAGTTTGGAATCCTATACATGTAATGCTTAGCGCGATTCCATTTGATGCAAGCGTGAATATTACTTAATTACAAAAGGAACCATCCCTAGTTCTCTTTATACATACATCGTGGGATCTCTTGATGAGGAATACAGACGATTGATAATGACCATTCATCTTCCGATCACAGGGTGATGTTGCATTGCATGACCTTGACTATAATGTGAGGGATTCCATATGTTCTGCGCTTGGATTAGTATATCTGCTTTCACATGATTCAGAATGTTTGAGTAGATGTCGTATCATGTACTGGGCACGTGCTATGAATTCTGTCCCTGGCCTGCCTAACTCTGTTTAGCCTTCATCCTATCCGCAAATAATTGTGCTCCACCATTTTTCCCTTTTCTAAGAAGTTTACCGTTTATGATGGTCTCAACGCGTCATTCGAATGCTGGTGCCATTATTCCTCATCTCGAAGGACCAGGCGTGCAAGGTGAATTGTAAGCTTCCAATGGTGCACCTGAACCATTTGCCAATGGTGATTGGGTTAGGCTGTTTGTTTATGGCTTCGGTGAAGTTAGAGCAGGGATGGTAAAGGAGGTTCGTCCTGAGGGTCAGTGGCTTGGTGTGCCCATCCCGTTGCAATCGTGGACTTACATTATAGTGTAGGCTCAATCTATCAAACCCGAATTTTAAGGTTTAAGGTGTGCACCCGTTCAGATAGGGGTGAGAGCTTTGTGGGACGCTCAAGAACGGATAGTTATGTGGAGAGCCGCCGACGTCATCAGATCATCAGGAGATCCCTCGATGGATGCACATCCGTATATTTGACAGGGAGCCTGGTGGGGTCTAGATGTGCATTGGAAAGACTCGAACGGTGTTGTATTGTCGTTGGGTTGAATATTCAGTTGGAGACCAGATGATCATTTTCAGGATGAAACACTTGGTGAGGACTACATGGGTGTGACAATCCGCAAGGTTTTTGTGGGGAATGAAGAGGATGTTATGTCTCACGCTCGGTGGCCACTGTCTGAGTGCTGGTTCCCAAATGGTCGGTCATTGGAGGAGACCATGCATCATTTTTCAGTAGTTCCGGACTTGGACGACCCTCTGGCTTATCTCGGCGGCAAAATGAAAGCTTCGTATCGATTCATAGTTTGTAAGCCATGTTTGGACATGACGGATTCACTGTATGATCGGAAAACTACTGACGATGAGATTTAGGAGGTCACCTTGGCAAAATGCTGCAATCATTTATATTGCCAGCACTTCAACCAATTCTAGACACTCCTTGTGAGGTAGAAATACTACTTGAAGGCATTTGAGGACCGCCGCAAGTATGGCATCTCTGTCGGAGGACAACTTCATGAGCTTGACGGGAATTGGAAGTGAAAATTTGTGACATTAATGGGGATGGAAGTTTGTGCCACGGCATGGTACATAATTCACGGTATCCCGAAGTCGACATACCATAGTTTCATAGAGAAGTATAATGAGGGCACTGTTTTGGGAACGCACGGAAACAAGCGCGTTAAGCGTCCACGGATTCGAACTGTCCAGGTCACTGGAACTATGGAATCCATTATAGATGAGAACGCAGACCAAATGCCCCATCAAATGCACGGAATCGGGAACGGGCAAGTGGACACGCTGAAGTTCTTGTCTGCGGGACGAAATTGGAAACCTGTCTAGGCAGATGCGAACGAGGTATTTGTCCTACTTTTTGCTCAATGCGTGGCTGATTGTGATTTCCTACCATGGGCTATGATCATCGTGTGATCTCACAATGTTCTTCTGGATGTTGGGTGTTGAACTTTGCAGTTCTTCATTGTCAGTTGTACCCAGACTAATGTGCGGTTTTCTTTCCTGTGCAGCTCAATGCGGACTACGGACTTCCTCTTGTCAATCAATCCACTATCAGTAGACTGAGGAAGGAGCACTTCAACAATGTTTATAATAAGCCTGTTGGAAGTTCGTTTGCAAAGTGTAGCACATGCGACCAGCTTCAGCAATTTCTTCTGAAAGCACTGAAGGGGTGCCCTCAGTATGTGGACTTCATGAAGCAACGCATTAAACATTTCAATCACCAAGCTTCTTGCCGTCAACTGTATGCGTCTTGTTGTGAGGAATCCAAACAAAATCCTCAAGAGATATTGTGTATAATTCACAACAAGATGGATACAACCAAGACAGCTTTACCAAGAATGCGGGTGACCACGAAGGCTACGGTGGGGTTGGGACAACTTCCACTTAGCGTTACTGGTATGGTAGCCCATGGTCATGCTAATGGGGCTTACGCCCATTATGCTCCGTCTTGTTGGCCAAGAGACTCCAACTTCACAATTTCGTTGTTGGCCAAACTGTTGCGCCGGTTGGAGGGTCCACCGATTCGAGAGACAGGCAACCTGTTCCTGTATCCGCCGGCTAATCCAATGTTTGAGGCTCTTCTGAGAGGGGAGTCTAGATGTTTGGACAGCTTAACCCTTGTTGAACCAGGAGCTCGGGTCGGCTCTACTCTTTTTTCCCAAAAATTGTATCTTCAGCTTGACAAATCTGCTAAGGATAACAAGAACCAATACCTCATGGCGTTCTTGTCCCTGTTGACTGCACAAGGTGTCTTTAAAGAAATTCAAGTTGGTTTTCTACTTATGGAATACACTCATGAGGACATTGATGCGTATTTCAGCCATCTCTCGAAGGCCTTGAAGAGCAAAAACACTTTTGTTGTCGCAGACCTCATGAAGGTGTTCATACAATCTCAGGAACTGTCATTTATGCCGGAATTCATACAGGAAGTGGGGGACTTCAAGTCGTTCATAAAGGGTTACCTAAGCAATGGCTCCGCTAGACTAATTGGACTAGGGGAGATGCATCTTTTCAAGTTCTACATGGATAGCGATGGAGTCCATGTCATGAAATATAAGAAGTCAGTAGTGGACTCGAAGTGGCTATCGTCTGATAAGCCGTCAACCCGCCTTTGGAAGCGAGACCGCAATGTTCGGCCAATGCTCCCTCATGGGTTTCCAAAGCCTATTCCTTTCAAGCCAATGTGGGGCAGTGAGGTTCCTAAACCAACGGGAAATCAAGAGAAAGCTAAAGAAATGGCACCAAAGGCAACTGTGAATAAGGGATTCATGCTAATAGGCCTAGAGAAGTACATTCAGTATTGGCAGAATGGAATGTCCAAATGCGACGGATTTGCGACGGCGTTCAATCCATACGTGGATAATTGGAAGCTCGTGCTGATCGAGTTGAAGGAACCACTACCTGAATGTGCTGCTGAATTAGTGGAAGGTTTCTGACCGAAGCACGACTAAAGGGTGCCTCGCACTAAAGGACCTCTTGCGGGGTCCACTGGGAATCCCTTTGACGTGATTCCGGAGGAAGAGGATCCCGAACCTTACTGCGGCCCTGCAAATGAAGCGCCTCTGGAAAGCTTCAATTCCTAGCTTGACATACGCCCAGGGTCATGGGTGCTTCTGAGACCCAAAAACCTAGCAATCTGTGCTGTATGGCAAGGAAGAGCACTATTTGCCGTATGCAAAGTCAATGGAGATGCAAATAACAGAAAGTTCTTGATTCAGTATTGGCGACCGGATAACTCATAGAGTACCATGGAATTGAGGTACCGGAATTGCTGGGAGGGTAAGTGGGTTGTTGAGAGAAGGGCCCCGGAATGGGTGGATGCTACTTGTGATGTGTATTTGAACTAATCCAAGATAGTAGATCAAAGTCACGGACAATTCCAAAGAAGAGTAGGGAGGCTGCCTTAGTAAATTTGAATCGGGCAAATGAGGTTGACCCTTGATGGACTCCCCTGTTTGGATCTTCCCGATCATTCAGAGATCTTCTGATCCTTTTTGCGGGCCATACCACCATCGTGAGATCTCTTGATGAAATCTCCAACCACTTAGCGCAGCCAAGAGTTGTACTTCTATATTTGAGTATGACTGCTTGTAGACACCATTTTCTTGCAGCTGTTGTCTGTGACATGTAATACCGTATATCGGCATAATGAAAACATCTATTTCGGTATGCTGCGGTTTAATCTCTGCATGCAACTTAGGATAATTTTGCTTATACCTGAAGTGTGGCTTTGTCTTTCTCTGATGTGTTGCATTGGATGTGGTTCATGTTTGTATCAGATTGAAAGTGCAGTGCTTGGATTATGCGTGCTTCAGTATTAATCTGTATGTCACAACACGGAAACCAAATTTCCGTATAAATAGGGTAGAATAGATGGAATAGATAGAAAATTTTAAGTCTTTTTGTTTTAAGAAATGGTAGTTGTCTTCCGAAAGAGCTTACGTTTGGAATAAGCCTTCATCTGGAAACTAGTTTCTGATCCGGTCAAGTTAGGGTTTCCGGAAATGGACCGGATCGCCGCCACCTACGGACTAAGGATCCGGCATATGAGGCTAAAGGACGCGCCTCGGGAACGGAACCCTAATCCTATTCCAATCCGGGAACTAGCGGCGCTGTTTTGGCTACTTAAGGGCCACCACCGACCTTTCTCTCTTCACTTTTTGAGTTTCTAAACCCCTCCGCGCGTAGCTAGTTGAGAGAAAGTCTAGTAAGAGTGCGTTTACAAATAGAGAGAGGTGAGGCCGGATTAGGGTTACTTGGTCGGAGCAGCCATGGCGGAAAGCAGTGCGTCGCGATCCGCGAAATCGTCGGTGGTTGCCCGGATGGTGAGTCCATCCATACCGACTGACCCTACCGCTCGTCAGGAGTTGGAGCAGAACTTGAAGCGATTAGGTTGCGCCGGATTGATTGAGAGGCCATGGAATCTGAAAGGGGAAGAATTGATTCAAGAGCTAATCAACGGGACATCGAACCAATATGAGTTGACGATGCGGGGACAGTCCAAGGGGTGGACAAAGGACGTGTGGGTGGAAGTCTATTCGTTTCGGAAGTTCGGAGAGGGTTTTGCTTCTCGGGCAGATAAGTACGCCACCGAGAAGTTCCGGAACCCTCCTCACGCAAAGGAAGGGTATGCAATCAGCGACTGTGTGGACGAGCTCCATAGGAAGGTGCTAAACTTTTCCATCCCCATACTATATCCGGAAAAACCTAGCCCGGTCACAATTACGATGGCCAACACCATTTTCGGAGCGATGGAAGAGAGGGTGGTGCACTGGGGACGTATCATAGCACAGGTGGTATCAAAACTCGCGGATCACGTATCCAAAAGCCAGTACAGCCCAATCAACCCCTACCTTTTCCATATTTATCATCACGGGGACGTATTGACGTATTGACGAGATGTTGGTTTACAACACCGGATTAGAGCTGGTCAAGTACGACCTGACGGATGAATTGGAGAAGGATGAGCCAATGCCTGAGGAAGAGGAGGATCCGGAAGAGGGAGCTTTGGAACGAAAGAAGCCCAGGCGGAAGTCAACAGATCCGAGTTCACAGGGGAAGCAACCTGAGACGGAACCGCGGGAACCAAGCCCAGTATCGGAAGAGGAGAAGTCGCCTTTTAGGGAATTCTTTGACATTGGATTCGATTGGATGCACTAGGCTCGGAACCTGCACCACAAGGCCATCCACTTCATGGAGGAGGTGGCAACAGAGCTGAACGTGCCACCCAGGAAAATCATCGACGAGATTAAGGGGAGGCCGAATCCGGAAGTTATCCGTCAAAAGGACGAACAGATCCGGGCTTTGTAGAAAAGCTGGGAGGAGGCGAAAAGCTCGAGAAACTGGGCACAAGGGGAATTCGAGGCGGCACAGAGGAATGAGAAGGATACCATGCAGCTGGTCCGGAACCTCCAGGCCCTGATTGACCAACCGGCGGATGTCGCCAACAAGGCAAGTCTCTATGACGCCCAACTGCTAACGAAAGGACACGTGGCCGGATCCAAGATCGTAATGATCCTCATGGATTTCGAGGCCCGAATGCAGAAGGTACTCCAAGAGATGCAGTCCCTGGTAGCACGAGTCGATTCGGACAAGGTGATGGACTTCTCGACTTTTCCAGAAGCGAACCTCACCACCAATCCGTATCTCCAGACTCTGCCAAAGCCAGTCGTGGGAATTCCGGTCCTGTCGCAACCAGGAGCACTGCAGTCTTTCCTGAAGTCATATGTGCAGCGCGAATGGTTGACTCAGAGAACATATTCTCCGACCCAGAATCAAGGGGATGGACAGAGTGTTCCGGAGCAGGGCGGAACTTCCACGCCGTCTCAGACTCAGACACCGGAGGAAGGGAAACAGATTAGGGGTAACTGCTCAATCAGATCAGAGCTATGGAGAATTCGGCCAAGACTCATCCGGACGACTTTGTCCACATGCAGGAAGAGACTCCAGCGAAACCATTGTCGCTGAAGCCTACCGACGAGCCAATCAACTTGGATTCACCAATGCGGGAGATGGAGATTCTCGAATCCGAGAAAGAGGACTTCGAGACAGAATCCGCCACGAAGACGGATGAGGAGGAAGATTCGCCACCGAAGAAACAGAAGATCCAGACCCGTGCGGCCGAAAAACTCACACCGCTGCCGAAGACCAAGACAAGGACATCTCTGGCGCAGTCGGGGAGCAGCTCGAAGAAGCCAAAGAAAGTAGGATTTAGGAGTTAAAATTAGACTTTAGGTTTTTTCGGAACGGATTTTCCATATGTGGGCCCGTTTCCGGAATTTTAGGAATAACTTTCATTAGCATTCCGGATATCTCGGATGCTTCTATGGTTGGTTAGTTTGATTTTTGGTTGTGTTTTTGCCTTTTTGTTTTGGTTTTAAATGATGAGCAGGTCTGTTGCTCATTCATTCCATCCTTATACAATTTCAATTTTCATTTCACCTTCTTTACTTTGATCCGTGCCACTTAGTGGACTTTCCATGCTCTAAGTATTGTTTGGAGGACTTGGGCGGTGTGTTTGTATGCTTTGTGAGTTGTGAGGAACCGGGAAGGAGGAATCCGGATTCCATGATTGCTTAAAGTGAGACAGTAAAGGAGGATCTTTGACGGAGTTAGATTGGACCTGTAGGACTTGCGCATTTAGAATCTTTAAATTACTGGAACGGTAATCCGATTGGAGTGGTGAGGGTGAGGTTACGGAACTAGAAGTGGTTCTGTGCAGAGTTAAGCGGCCGCCAAGGGAAAAACCTCTACTTACCGGAAGATATGCCAACTGCAGTTTTAGACCAATTCCTTTTAGACTTTCTTTTGTGTTGAATCCGGACAGTTATGTATCTGTCGTTGTAGTGGAGAGGAGAGATCGGATTTTGTGTGACCTGCTTGCCGCATAGGCCATCCGGAAAGTCGTGAGGAGACGGAAACCTACTTCGTTGCAACATTTAGATCTATTGAGTGTCTTGAGTTGTTTTGTAGGTGTTAGAGTGTGTGGTCGATAAGTGGTGGAGTCCCTGCCCCTTTAAAGAGTAAAAGCGGACCCCCTGAAGGTAAAACAGGGGTATAACAAACCGATGAGTGATTGTATCCAGATTCCGGAAGTGGACGGATCCAGGTTAGAATCCAGAAAGAAGTAAGTTCCGAAAGAGGGAAAAGGTTTTGGGTTCCTTTGGGATGTTTTAGAGATAATCTGAATAAATTCAAATTCATAGCAACATAATAGAGTCCCTGGGACGATTTTTCGTGTCATCTAACCACAATTGTGTGTTAAAGGTGCTTACCTCTAGATTACGCGTACAACACTATGTCTGCAATTTATTTCCCCTCACATATAGTGAATGAGGAAATTCTGCTTTCATGGATTTCTTAATCTTTAGTTTCAAGAATTAGGCAACCAGCTAGAGACCATTTCTAGTAGTGAGAAAGACTCCATGTTCCTTTCACACAATCTGTTTCTATTTCTGATGGAACAGTATGCTTGCCATTATTCATCTAGAGTCAGATTGGCAATGTCTTGGTCTCTACACATTCCTCTATTTGCCTTCTTACAAATTTCATCGGAGGATCTCCTGGTGTACCACTGGAGGTCAGCCATAATGTACATTTGCTGCAAAAGGGATTCTAGCTACGAACGCAGTCGTGGACCTCCGTGTGAATGAGTAGATAATAATATACGATGAGTGTTGGCATTTAATCACAAACCATCACTTTGTTATAGATGATTACATTGTTTGACGATGTTAGTACTCTATCGGGGGATCTCACGTTGAAATCATGACGGCGGGCATTTTTCCTAAGAGAAAATCCTCATTTAATAATTATGTAATCATCTCCTACTCTTTGAGATAATCTCTTACATCATGTCTTCTTGTGAATCATATACTGTTTTGGAGGACTGTAAGTATAGCACTTGCATTGTACTACAAGAGCTGAGATTGGGATTCATATGGGGGATGAGAGCTATATTTGCTTCAAGCACTTTTCATCGGGAGATCTCTCGATACGTTTTGGAACGTCGTTTTACTGCTAATGGGATGCTCAAATGTTGGATACCTTGGTCGGATGTCTTCTAATCCACTAGTGCAAACTTCTGCACAATAATTATCTAGCAATGTTTGAAGAATTCAAGTCATTTCCATACAAACAAAGCAGTTCATGCAGTAGTAACGACTGCAAAATTTGATGCATGCAAAACCATCATACATGGGGAAATCTCCTGATACAGAGGAAAACATCGGGGGATTTTGCCACTTCCTTAATTCTGAACTACCCCCAGTCCAAAAGTAGTTAAATAAGGCATTATTGAATTACCAAGGGCATTGGCAAGTGAAAATATTGGATTTTTAGGCATTCAAAATGTCCAAGCACCTCGAACAGAGGGAAGTTAAGATCTACGTGTATTGGAGTCTATATGCCCAATGCCAAACCGCAACGCCAAAGGCATGAAGCAACTCATGCGAGATCCTCAATTACCACCACGTAGCGGTCCTTGACATGCACTATGTACAAGCAGTAGCACGACTTTGAATGGTCCTGGAGACTCACGGTTTAAAGAACAACATTTGAGCAACTTGAAAGAATTGCGCACTGGTGCCAATCCAAATCCATCCGTTTCATCAGACAACGATGATGCGGAAACATTGGAGCCTATGTTTCGTTGATTTTCTAGCCATGCAAACATTCTCCAATCAAATCTTTAAACCCTATTGTGGAAGCTTTGTCCGCAAAGAAGACAAACATTCCAAGAGGTTTGGAAGGAAGTCTACCCGCGGTGAAGGAGGGCAAAAAAGTTAAGAGGAAAAAAGTAATGGAGCCTTTTGCAAATTCTTTATTGAAAAAATAAAATGTAGGTAGAACCCCCCTTGATGCAAGTTGGCCTCTAACCAAGCGAAAGGTGAAACCAATCCATGACCTTAAGGGAGGTATTGGAAAGTCTCTACTAAAAGTCAAATGGGATCATAAGTTAGGTAGACCAATGAGATCAGGCGCATTGAAACAAGTACAAAAAGAAAGAAGGAAGATTGTACAATCTTCATCAGATAGTATGCAAAATTCATCCAGCGATGATGATTCTGGATGGGATACAACAAGTCATAGTAGCGGGGCTGAAGTGAAAGGAGATAATGATTACCAGCCTTAGTCCATAAAGTTTGAGAAGATGTAGACTTGGGTGTTTAGTTTCTTCCCCTAAACACATTATGTTATGACAATTAATTGTTTGAACTTTTCATTCGTAATGCAAATTTGCTCTTTAATGTTGGGCACACCATCAAGATTTTGTTTTTTCAAATACCTATTAGCAGAAAAGAATTTGGCCCATTTGTCCACCTGTCCGAGTGTCCGCTAGTCTTCCCGTCTGCCTCGTTGCCTGTCCGTGCGTTGGTCACTTCCGTCTGCCCCTCGGACTGTCTGACTACCCGTCAGACCCTCCCATCCGCCCCTCGAACTGTTCGAACACTCTCCGGACCATCTTGCAATTCTTGTCCGCCCTCGGGCTGTCCGACCCCCCTTCGGACCGTTCTACCCTCTCGTCCGACCGCCCGACGGACCATCCCGTCCGCTTCGCAAATTGTCCGAGCACTTTACGGACCATTCTGTGATTCCTGTCCGCCCTCAGATCGTCCGCCCCCCCTTTCTCCCGTTGGCTCCGCAGACTGTCCGAGCACTCTTCAAACAATATTGTAATTCCTGTCCGCCCTCGAATTGTCCGACCATCCTTTGGACCATCCCGTCCATCTTTCAGATTGTCCGACTGCCCATTGGACCATCCCGTCCGAGTGTCTGATCAAGTGTTCGTCTATTTTGAAGTTCATGTTTTCTTCCCATTTGGTGAAGCATAGGATTCCTAAAATCGCTAGATCCCCTCCAAAGAGTGTGCTTTCATGACAACAAGCATCTAATGTGAATCCTTCAAAGACATTGAACTCCTCACGAGCCTTTTTCAAAGTTCATTCTTCAATGTGCACATCATATTTTCAAGTGCAATCTTGAAATTAACATCTAAATGATATTTTGAAATGACCATCTTGAAAGATCAAAATGAAATGCTACCTATAGTTCTAAATTTCTTTTTCCTAATTTTTATATGATAGATCATAGATTTAATTATTCAAAAACTTATTTGGATTTTAATCATATATTACTATATAATGTAAGACATCTCAATTTTAAAATTATTTTTTTATAAAGAAATTTGTTGAAGTAAGCCAAATCCGACTTAATGTCACGAAACTAGAAACAATTGCTATGTACTTATATAATACTATTGCATCAAAGTCACAATCTTTTAAGATATTTGTATGCAAGGTTTTAGTATAGGATTTAGGGTTAAGGGTTCATGTCATTTCTATAAATATTGCCCAAATTAGAAGTGTATTTTGAAAATGGATGTGTGATAATATTTTGATGCAATATTAAAAAATCATTTTGGTCATGATAGTATAGATTGATACCTAATTACCTACTTATAAGAAATTGCCCCATTCAATGTCAAATAATGTTGTCAAAAATTGTTCGGAGTTATATGTTGCGGAGTGCGGACCATGAAGTTAGAAAAGACATATAGGGTTGTCTTATGTTTCTAAAATTCAAAATTCTTTAGTCAAAATTGATATAAAAGAATATTTATTGTCTATTAGAATATTTTTTTTCCTTGGGATTAACAGTTCTTCAATTCTTCCAAAAGTTATTTGCGTATTATTTTTCATATAATAGTACACCAATTTCTACTTCACAAAATGAACGTGTAGTTCTTTTGAGTTTAACCCCTTAAGTCCCGTTGTCCCATCGGGGGACAAAATGGATTTCAGGCAGGCTCCTACGGCCTTAATATTTCTTGTACTTTTCTGAGTTTTTTTGAGAAGATAGAGAATCACATTAGCTTTCCAAAAATGTAATTTTTATTTCAATTGGTGCCCGGGAGCAAAAGTTATGGCACCTAAACCCCATATTTTAGTTCGGCGGGCAGAAAAAAATCCTCAAAAAACTTTAAATTAAAATTTCTAAAAATTTATTTCATATATATTTTATTTTTATTTACATGGCAAGCTTTGATTCATTCCACTTGGATTTGTTATGCAAAAATTACGGTCAATCTTATTTTTTGGCCAATTAGAGTATCTTTTAGAATAAATAACTTGGAGGATTCATTTCTGAATTGAATTCTAACAATTAAAAAAAGAAAAAAGTTTCACGAGGTCAAGATTCCTTGCTAGAAAAATCTTACCGTTGAAATTTGTATATTTCAATTCTATCTTAGAGCTATTAATGATTTAAATTTTCCTTGATTCTTGCGTCTACTTCTACTTAACAATTTATTAATGAGTGAAAACTAGATGTTTTTTTTTAAATATTTTTTTTCCTAGATTCTCAACTCAATTGTTGATCATATAAAATTAGAAATTCACCATCATTAGAGCAGAATTTTTTAGTTAAAAAGGTTCAAAGCCAAAAAATGTAGTTAAGCAAGGTGCCTAAAAAGTAGATTCTTTCACTTTAAATGCAAATATCTTGCAATCTACATGGTCAAAAATTTTGAAATTTCTTCCACACATTCTTACACTAGTCTAGTACAAGATCCTACGGTTAAATATGCAAAAAAATTAAATTAAATTTGTTTTCTGCACTTTGCTCTAGAAATGGCAATTTTGAGTGGTTTTTGATGGGAAAATGGCCTTGGGACTTTAGGGGTTAAACATTTCACATTTATTCATAATTCAATTTCCTAAATTTTGGCTAAAATGTACAAGGTGGAAGACGTACACGAATATTTTTAAAAGGGTTGAATGACCAAACATCCCATTTTAAAAAAGCTAGAGAAGTAAACATTTTAATTTTTATATTCAATGCACAATTACACATTGGTGAGTTCTTTGAGGTAGAAATTCATTCAACAATTGTGGGACAATGGTGTTGATAAAGTTACATAAAAAGTCTATAGTTGAATTTGTTTAACAAGAAATATTCACATAAGAAATTAAAAATTGACCTCAAAGTTTTATTTGCAAACTTGTGCGTGCTATGAATTCAAGAAATACCTTAACCCAATCAAGAATCCTCAGGCTAAGTCCTTATTTGAAGATGGTCCATATATTTCTTGAGGAACTTAATTTGCATTTGTTTTCATATTTTAAATTAGTTATGATTTCTTACATTTGTGACTTTAGGATATACAATTTAGGATTTAGGTTTTAGGGTATATATACAATTTAGGGTATAAGATTGAAGACCATTGCATTAAAAAATCGCTCGAGTTATGTTTAATGATTCAAGTTCTTTAAGTAAGAAAGTAGATCTCAATGAGAGTTTTGTCTTTCTCGTCTTTGTCATTATTTGCTGGTCAATGCCGTTTTAGGAGTCAGACAATCCACATGTCCGCCTGGTTGGACGTCCTCGAAAAATCTCCCATATTCATCTCCACTTCATAGGGACTGTCCAATCAAGCGGATTGCCCACGCGGCCGCTGATCGGACGAGTTTGTCCAATATTCCGTCGCATTCGTCTGATCAGTCGGATGGCCCAGATAAGATGGCGGTCGTCTGATTCATCAGGGCCGTCTGATAAAATGGACGGGTGGCGTCCGGCTGATCGGACGGTCCCGACAAGGCGGACGACTGTCCGTCCGCCTCGTCATGTCCGTCGAATGTGGTGGTTGGGCGAGGCGTCCACCTTGGATAAGAGGGTCGGACGGCCTGTCTGATCTTCACTTTTATCTTCTCCCTTGTGTTATGCAAGAGAGAACAAAGAGTCTGGTGGTTTATCCTCCATTGGCTCCTTTCTAAAGGAAGGTAAGAGTGTGGTTTCTAGGGGGTACTTGTTGCCTTTTTAATCCAGATTTCGTGTATGATCATTTGGCAAATCGTATATTGCCTTGTGGATTACAAATTGCAACTTCTAATCGTGATTTCATCACGATGCCGAGACCAAAGAAGGCTGCAAAGGACAAACAAGTGGTGCCTGACATTGAGTCAAGTAGAGACGTTCCCTCTCTCGCTTGCAAAGCATTTCTTAGTGAGTACATTGTCAAATATTATGAGTCGGAAACCATTGCATCATTGCATACCAAATATGCGAGGTATCAAGAGAAGTGCCTAGATAAATTCAAGGGAGATATAGCACAAAAGTTCACCAATGCTTTAAACGTACCTCAATGGATTCATGAAATGGAGAATAAGGGTTTTCAACAATTTTTGAAGAACAGGGTCCATGATGCATTGTGGAATGCAAAGGTGATTTTAGAGAAGTACGGGAAGCAACACTGCGTAGGTGATCGCGCTTTTGAATAGGTCATTTTGAGGGCAGACTTATTTATTCGCTAGTGCACGCCTTTTGCAAAGATAAAAAATAGGCGAGGTTCAATGAGTTGGTAGAATAGTGATGAGGGACTTGTAGAGTTGCAATATGGGCGACAACATCTCTAGCGCTTTCAAAAACAACAAGGGTGATTCCATAAGATGATAAAATTCTGAGGGGCGGATATGCAACAATTTGAAGGGTCTAATTTGAACAATGTCATGAGATACCTATATTTTGGGAGTTTGCAGCCAAGGTATCTCTTCAACAATGCTTACGACCTCAGCTCGCAAGGTTGGAACACCAAAACGAGTCAATGGCAGTGAAAATTCCACATGATGGAGTTATTCAATTTTTTGTTGTTCATGCAACACACAACAAAGGATACTTGTACTGGTGGAATAGCGGAACATTGGAGCTAATGTTAAAAATGGATAAGGAATATTTAGATAACATTGCCATTCGGTTGGCTTATTCTTAACCAACCCCGGAAGAGATGACCAAAGCTTTTTTTCTTGGTCGTTGGAAAAAGAAGCGCACAGAGATTGCATGGGCACTGGTGCACCTCATGAATGCAGTGCACAGCGTTGAACATTTGCATAATGATCTTTCAGTGAACAACATTATGTTTCACTTTCCCGATGATGAGTCACGTGTTTAAATTGGAGAATGGGGCATGACTACTTTACATAATGAACCAATGAAGTCCTTGTACACGTTCACCTCTCAGAGTGAGCGGATTGAGACCTTGAAGAAGAGGTGGTAGGTGGACCCTTCTATTGCATACTTGTTTAGAAGAGATGCAAATGTGTCATGAGGATTTGGCAAAGATTTTTCACCTTTATTTGGAGCGCCTTTGTGATTTGGTGATTGATTCTCGAGGTAGCTTGTCCAAAATCATCCATTTGTTTACCAATAATTACAACTGGCCTATTCCGGATGAACACTTCCGCCACTCATATTAGTGTCTATGATGTAAACAAACTACATAGAACTATAGAAGTATTAGGTAAATGGAAAGGCGAGTACATAAATTTGTATGATTGTGTAGAAACTATCTAGTATATATATGCACCATCAATGTATGCCAATATAAGTGCATCCTTATAATTGTTATAAAGTTTTGAAATGTTTGTGTGTTTTGAAACTTCCAGTGTCCAATATCTACCATTTATGTATGCATTTGTCATATGTTTTGCTTGGAATCTTTGGATGAGAAGTGTAATGCAACAATTAATGTTGATGAATGTTAGCTTGGTATGGTTGGGTACAAAATTGTAAAATCATGTTGTATGCATATAATGATAATAGAGTTCCATTGTACGCAAATATTTTTATATTGAAAAACAATACACTTGATATTTGAGCAATACCGCTATGATGATACAAAGTACCAACCTCCAAATACATTTTAATACAATATATTTATATCAAAGTATATTAGTACGTAAATACTATTCGTCGAGATGCCAATATTTTTGTACTATGACTGTCACACTCCATAATCCAATGGCAAAAGATTCCAAGGCCCACTTGATTGTGAGACAACGACTAAAATAGCTCTACCTACTTTACTTGGAATCTGAATGGATGTCATCTCTACGTTTTGGTGGTGTGAAACCGGATCCATAAGTGCCAAGATATGGTCCTCCGCCCCAAGTGCATCCATAGTCGCTTGGCGCAACTCCTTGATTAGGATTTCCACAGTAAGGACCTCCAAAAGTTGTAGGAGGAACTATATCATGGTATTAAAACCTTCTTTGCCTTGGTTCGACATGACGAGAGCCTGTGTGGCGCTCATATGAACCACCCGTAGTTGATCCGGAATAGGATTGGGAGCCTCCTTGGCTAGATCCAAAATCATGTGTGGTTCCATGGCTTCTTTCTAGATTGTAATAAGTACCTTGGGGGTCGTTAGCGTAGTGTAAGATCCTTTGACCATCTTGTGAGTCAGATGCAATACGATCATGTTGGTAGGACCTGTCATGCCCTTATTGTTGACCTCGATTTTCCATGCTTCTACGGATAGCTTCTTGCATTTGTTGATTGAACTTGATGTCTTCCCGAGCTTCTTGACGCTCATGTCCCATTGTAAATGTTACGGGTGCTGGATTGTCTTCTACATCATCGTCGTCCGACCATGCATCCTCAGTATCCGGCAATACAACCGACGGAAATCCAAACTGCCCTCGATTGGACCATATTCGCATACAATTGCTTGGTTGAGTCCAACTCGTATAAATAACAACGTCAATGTGATTCATGTTGTTAACATTTTTCCCGTAAATTGTGCGGTAATCTACATCTTTGTGGAGTACAATCTCTGCCCAAACCATGGCGATGCTGGAATAATTCATGACATTTGGTTTGGAGTCACGCAGCTCAGCCCACTGCGTTACTTCCTCGTATTGGTGAACAAAATGTTTTCTCTCACACCTGGAAATTTGTCCTTCCCAGCGCCGAACTTGTACGTCTGATCGTTCTTGTTACCACATTTTGGAGAGGTGCGTCATTTTGATGTTCTTTTTGCACATTGTGTAGTCCCAAACCTTCTTGGGCTCTTCTTCCCATTCAGATTCAGCTACACACATTGGATTTGGCCAATCTATCCAGTTCATGTTTTGGAATTTTGCTCTTTTTACTAGACTTTGATCTTTTATCGCGAGGCATGGTAACCTTGATTAAAATGAAATGGTTTGATGACAAAGTTCACATGAATCTTTAGAACAATTGAACAAAATGTTTGACACTTGCCAATGAAACAGGGTGAAGTTATGAACAAGGCCTTCAAAACCAAGTAATCACCAAAATAATTTGGTGCAATTTAGTATCCGAGTACAATTGTTCACACGCCAAAACAGAAGAAGCGCGTAGAGCTATACTAAGGCATTGGATCACCCACTCCGCAAGGAAAACGATTGTGAAGAATAAGCCGTCCGCTGCGCTATTTACGGAGTCCGAAGGCGGACCAAGCAATGCGGACGTGTACGTGCAAATCGGACGCCCCAGAATTGGATGGGCAGATCATGCAAATAAAAACCGGCGTCTGCTGGATCACACGGCCATCGTCAAAGGCGGTCGCATCGACGGACGAAGGTAGCAGATGGAAGCGCGGATAGTCGATCAAACCGTCAGATGGGCAAGCGGACGCCCGGTCTGACATTCAAGCCCCCCGTCCGCCAGACCCTGTCCGCCCGACAGTCTGTCTATGTGATCCCGTCCGCTGGACAATCTGCGTGCCCGACGGCGAGTCCGCCCGACAGCCCGTCCGACCGTCCATTAGACAATTAACCCTGAAAAGTACGTATGTCAAAAGACGTCCGGAGGTCACTGCCCGCGTCTATGGGACGTCCAATGGGTCGTCCGGACATCTTATCAACCCTGACTGCACACTCCGTGGACCTCCGAGAGGTGAATTCGTTCCGTGAACCTCCGCATATCACCTTTGCAAGTTCGCGGAACGCCAACTCCGTGTCTCAACTTCGAATCAGCTCCGCAAATCTCTCACGTACCTCTACACCACTCTCAAAGCCACGCCGTCCCCAATTCACCGTGCTTGCAAAGCTACCTACAAGATACAAGACAGTGAACGCACGAACTTCAAGGCGACAACTTCACGCACTACTCCCTTCAACAACTAGAGCCATTCATTCACACTCAGAGTCCCAATACTTTTAGTTAACCACTCAAAACTCAAACTGGAGAAGATGCAACCTTGAAATGCATAGAGCCTAAGTCTTAAACATCAAAGCAGAAGATGTTGTGAAGCTGCGTAAAAGAAGGTAAGCGCATGACGGAAATCGGGGGGAGAGGACGCTCTCCTACAGGGCTTGGGGGGAGAGGGATGCCGTCGGGGAGGACCTGTCCAGGTATAAATGTTAGAGAAAGGGCGGCCCATCATGGCGGAAGTGATATGCTGCTCCCCCAAATTGACGGCTCCTGACACGGACTGGAGAGGTCTCACGGCACTCATGACCGTGGCGTCTAAATAATGGCAGTAAGTATATGTATCATGATTGGCAATTAGATGTGTATTGAGTGGACAGTGAGGAACACCTTGAGTGAATTTGAATTAATTCATTTGAATTAATTCATTCTAATTAAATCACCCCTGATCCCTTGAGTGCCCTTCTTTTAGGAAAATTAAAATTTTAAAATTTTTCATTTCTCCTCCTTCTCCTCCCCCTCCACCACTACCCTTTTGTAAAATCCTAAACCAATATACTTAGAAACAAAATGGGACAAACCTGTATCCAAATATATAATACCATCTATGTAGGCAAAATTACGAGATTCTACCCATACATTATTTTTTTGACTACTCTTACTAGTAGGTCAGTTTGGACTTACTATTGAGTGTTCTATATGCAAAAGATATAGCAAATGATTAATTTTTGGAAGTCTTAAATTTTCAACCAAAATGGTAGTGTTCAAAGGCCATGGAACTTTTAAGGTTGAAATAATCACACTCATATTAAAGTTTGTAATTCATTTTGCAAGTTCAAAATGAAGACCTAAATAAAGTGTAATTATTATATGGATCACAAATTAAACTAATTGAAACATTAGTTTTGATTTGTAAGTGATATATAATTATGAGTTAATTAATTTTTAATATAGTGGCATTTTGATTGGTGGTTAGCATCCAAAGGTGTAATTATGTCAATAATTTCAAGATTTGAAATCACAAAAAAATAATCATGATTTTTGTCAAGATTTTTTATAATATTTATGCATTTATTTATAGGGTTGCTCATATCATAATTCAATCATCATTCAATACGTCATCATTTCTAAGATTTACATAATTGTTATGACCAATGGAAGCCTTTGATCAGGGCCAAAAATGATGAATGATTGAGTGACGATACATTCGGAGCTATGATCATTCCTAAACATACAAACTTCGATTATTTTGATTATTTACAAAAGGCACTTAGTTTCTTTATCAATTACAAAAGTTGCATCATAAATAATATGTAATTATAGAATGATTGAATGATTCAAAACAATCAATGATACTGCATAATTGTATTTTACGTATGCAATAGATATATATACTATAATCTGAAGGGACATTTAAAGATCCTTCATCGTGGTCTGATCTAGCCATAGCAACTTAGAATAAAGAATAATAATATAAAGGAAATAATGGAATAAATTCCCACATTAAAAATAGGAAAAATAAAAAGAACTAAAAACTACATAATTATATTTAATTTAATGAAATTCATTTTATTTTAATCACATGATCTGCTAGAAATTATGCATGCCCACCACACACAACAACTATGTACAAGTTCATTTCATCATGAACAAAATGGAAATTATAGCCGTTATAGAAAAAAGGAAGTAAAATAAAACTATATACTATTGTATCGGGATTCTTAGGTTTTAATTCTAAAACCGCATGCATTCATGGTATTAACTAATCATGGTGCACTTGAGTGAGCTGTGTTCTCCTTGGAAACCCACTTCTCCAATGTTTGACAATTCACGTGCCAAAGAGGCCCAAAAAAATAGGGAGAAGTTGGAAATGTCAAGGATACTTGAAATTAATGAACATATGCAATTGGGGACTCTTAGGTTTTAATTCTAAAATCCCATACATTTACAGTATTAACTAATCACGGTGTACTTGAGTGAGTCGTGTTCTCCTTGGAAACCCACGTCTCCAATGTTTGACAATTCACGTGCCGAAGAGGCCCAAAACAATAGAGAGAAGTTGGAAATGTCAAGGACACTTGAAATTCATGACTAAATGGACATAAGGACTCTTAGGTTCAAATTCTAAATCCCCATGCATTTTATTGGAAATCTATTTCACTTTAGGTAGCCTCTGTTTTCATTGTATATTGAATGTATGATTGTACTATCAACAGTTAATAACTAAGGGTTTGTAACACGTTTATAAACTTGGAGTGGGATGTGAGGTATTAATGTGAGACTCTAAATTAAATTATTGGTAATTGGAGTGTTCATGAGTCCGAAGAGAATTTTGAAATTAGGGTGTAAAATAAATAATCTCACTATAATTTCTCAACATTTAACATTAGTATATGAATATAATTATTATGTAGTTGTTCAAGAATAATTATGATACTTTTGAATTAGGTTTAGATGTAACTGGGGCTCATGAACCCCCTATTATGTGTAGAGCCGATAATATTTTTAGAGATAATTATTCCTTGATTTAATTTGATCATGATCATGGCTAACTTCTATTAACAATAATTTTTTTATTTTAGGCAATCTAAATAATTGATAGTTAGGGAACTAAAGTGAACCGAATAATTTTGCTATTTTGAATAATTTATTATTTTTGAGGTTAGGGATGATTGTAAGTATGAGCCTCTGACTAAATTAAATTATGGATATTATTTAGTAACTGCTCATCACTAGTATTGAGAACACTGAACCCTAGCACCCTAAATCCTACAATTTGAAATGAAATCCACTTTGCCTAAGCCTAAATCATTCCATAATCCTATAATAAGTTTCATATGTTCAAAAAAATAGGGAATGATCCGCTTTGTAGATAGCATCTTTGGCTACTTGAAAACCGTGCAACGATTCCACTCGTAGCGCAACAATCTTCAGAAAGTGGACTAGTCAAGATTTGCAATGACAGTGTAGAATCGAGATCACTTTCTCACTGACAAAATTTGGCTCGCGAGTCATGTTTTCCTCTATTGAAAAATGCGCTTTGATACCTTCCTTGAGTGCGTGGAATTTCCGATTGTCAGTGGAGAATCGCACTAATACACTTAGCGAGTTGAAAATGCAAATGCTCGTGTTCAAATCCGGGTGCGCAAGGCCTCCCTCCAATGTAGTCAACTTTCGAAGTAAAGGGCTGCACGTACACATTATTGGGATGTATTGTGGCACGTTCTTCTAAAACGCATCCAACATTCAAACACATTGAACGCTCGCCTTATTCTGAAAAGAGCTTTCTGTTTGACAAATTTTAAGATCCATCAGTAGATGCGAACCTCTTTCCTATTGTAAAATAAATGCATGAAGAGATTGAAAGGGCAAGAATGTGAACTTCTAAAGCATTCTATATACGCGTCTTGTATGTAGATGATAGGTAACAGCTCACTTGCTATCGAGGTTGCACTTGCTTCCCTCCCTATTCGTGAGAAAATAGAGTACTGTAGAGCTCTGAGCAAATACAAAAGCAGAGTAGAGACAATGACAATGACGGCTGCACTCGTAAATGGTATGATGAGTTAATAGAATACGCGTATGTGTTTTATATATACATTAATAACATCAGAGGATCCCACAATCTTTGGATCCAAGGATCCTAAGATCTTTGAAACCTTGGGTCCCATAGTCTCTAGTAACGGGGACCCACTTCTGTAATCACGAGATGGATTACTAAGCCGGGGGATTCCTAGATCTCTAGTTCTTAAAAGCCTTTGATCACTGAGTCCGGGACTCCCAACACCTCTTTTACTAGGGTTCCGCTATGAATGGAATATGTGTCCACAACCTTCTTATTAGTAATAACTGGATATGACTTGTTCGGGGGACCCCACAATCCATACTTTCTCGGGTCTTGCCATTTCGGAATCAGCGGATCACTAGCTCGTAGATATTGAGATCCCACTATCTGCTATCGAGGGGATTTTTGGATTTGGAATTAATCTAATTTGAAGATAATATTTGAGGGACCGCATAATATCTACTCCTCTTAATTTATTGGTATCTGAGTCCGGGGATCCCTAGATTTTTGTTTCATTATCCCAAATTCTTCTTTCCTTGGGGATCCTGGATCCTCTTTCTTCTGTGGTACCTTCATATGTTGGTAACTCCTATACCCGGGATCATGGATCAAAGATATATCAAGTACTGGCTATCAATCTAACTCAAGGGATCCCCAAATTTGTGTTATCTGGGATCTAGTGGTTGATTAACCCTATTCCGGAGTTCACTTTTTTATAAGTGTTGCGGTCATTGTCTTGGAGGATTCAAGTATATCTTCCGTAGCCCTATCATCTTCGAATCAACAACTTGAAGATATTCTTTATTTTCAGATTTCTCAAGCTTTGAGTTTAAGTTTCAAGATTTGTATTCTCTAGGATCCCGCTATAGCTGTGTTTGGAATCCTAAGTTCGATTTTTTGTTACATTTCCAGTTGTCATCACCTGCTTTTGAGGATTCCATGCTTAAGGAATTCTACTGTAGTTTAGGTTTATAATCGAGGGACTACAGGATCTCTGTTTTCTAGATTCGGATGTCGCTCTAGACAATTCTGCATTTTGAATTGATTGGGATTTGAGTTTTAGCACAAGGGGCATTGGTTCATATTAGGTGTGAATAAAGACATGATGTTCTTATGCTGTGATGTGATGTGGCTTCTATTTTCATTATCCATCTCACTCCACATTTTGTTCCCGCTATCTGTAGGTTCCGTGCATATTCCGAATTTTGGGCTACACATATTCTCGATCATTCTCGACTTTGACAGTCAAAAAGAAACTAGAGACTGATAATGGATTCATTATTTGAATCTAATGGTGAAGCAATTATTCCATACCGAGGAGCAAGTGTGGAAGGTGAATCACAAGGGTCCATTGGAGAATCTGCACCGTTTGTCAGTGCAGAAGCTGCACCATTTGTGAACGGCGATTGGGTTAAGCTAATTTTTCATGGAATCAATGAAGTTGGAATTGGAGTTGTGAGGGAGGTTTGTCCCCAAGACCAGTGGCTTGGTGTGCCAATTCCGGTGCATCCATGGATTTACATTTTGGTTCAGCCTCACTCTATAAAATTAGAATTTCAGAATGTATTATGCTCACCTCTTTAGAAAGGTGTGTTACGATTGGAAGATGTTCAGGGGCACGTAGTGTTGTAGAGAGCTGCAAACGTTGTTAGAGCCTCTAGGGAATTGCCGATGGATCCAATCCCATATATTCGTTTGGGAGCCTGGTTTGGACAAGACGTGCATCTGAAGGACGCTGAAGGAGTAATTGTTTCGTTGGGTCGTATAATCTGTTGGAAGTCAGAAGATTATTTTCAGGATGAAACACTCGGTGAGGACTATGTAGGTGTGACAATCCTCAATGTCTTCATTGGTGAGCAAGACATGATAATGACTCATGCTCGGTGGCCAATGTCCAAGTGTTGGTTTTACAATGGTCGTTTGTTGAAGGAGACTGTGGATCACTTCTTTATCATTCCCGACACGTATGATCCTCTAGCTTATCTTGGCAGTAGAATGAAAGCCCTTTATTGATTTGTTGTTCACAAGCCCAACTTAGAGTTCAAAGATTTGCTGTATGATTGTAAAACTGGAGAAGATGTGATTCAGATGGTCAGCTCGAAGAGGTGCTGCAAGCGTTTGTGTTGCCAGCATTTCAGCCAGTACCTGACGCTTCTGGTAAAGAAGAAATTCTATTTGAAGTCATTCAAAGACTGCCGCGAGTATGGCATTTCCGTTGGGGGACAGCTTCACAAAGTGTCAGGGGATTGGAAGAGGAAATTTATCACGCTACATGGAGTGGAAGTTTGTGGCATGGCGTGGTACTTAATTCACGGTATTTCGAAGTCCTTATACCACAATTATGTCAAGAGGTTCAACAAAGGCGTGATTTCTGGGATGCATGGTAAAAGAGGGGTTAAGTGCCTGAGGATTCAAATTGTGCAAGTCATTGGAACTATGAAAGCAATCATAGATGAGAACGCATATTAAATGCCCCACCAAATGTGTACCGTGGGCAATGGACGCGTGGACACAATCAAATTTTTGCATGCTGGAAGGAATTGGAAACAAGTCCAAGCGGATGCCAACGAGGTAGTGTTTTTAGTTTTTGATTAATCCCCGACCTAATCAGTCCTCTTCAATTCCTATGATGTTGCTTTCGGAGGCGTGTTCCTCGTTGTATTCCTTTTCTTCTTATTCATGTTGTTGCTGAAGTATACTAGTTTTGGATGTATAGTTGAATGCAGATTACGGTCCTCCGCCTGTCAGCTAGTTGACTATAAGTAGACTAAAGAAGGAGCATTTCAACAATGTCTCCATTAAGCCCATCGAAAGTTTGTTCGCAAGGTGTAGTACATGCAGCCACTTCCAGCAATTCCTGCTCAAATCACCTAAGGACAACTCTGAGTCCGTGGAGTTCATGAAGCAGCGGACTCAACATCTCAATCACCAAGCTTCCTGCCGTCGATTGTATGCGTCTTGGCGCGAGGAGTCCAAACAAAACCCTCAAGACATATTATGTATAATTCACGACAAGATGGACACATCCAAGAGAGCTCTACCAAGAATGCGGGTGACAACTAAGGCCACGGCGGGATTGGGGCAGCTTCCGATGAGCGTAACTAGAATGGTTGCTCATGGTCATGGTGACGGGGCATACGCTCATTACGCTCCATCGTGTCGGCCAGCAGACTTGAACTTCACAATTTTGTCATTGGCCAAGTTGATTTGGCGGCTGGAGGGTAGACCAATTCAAGAAGGTGGCGAGCTCTTTCCATACCTGCCTACAAATTTAATGTTCAAGGCTCTGCTAAGACAAAAGTCCAGATGTATGGACAGCATAAACTTCACTGGACTTGGAGATCGAGGGCCTCCTAGATGCACCCCGCTTCTTCAAAATTTGTACTTAGAGCTTGACAACTCTGCTAAGGATAACAAGAACAAGTATCTCATGGCATTTCTTTCACTGCTGACAACACAAGGTGTCTTCAAGGAAATTCAGGTAGGATTTTTACTTGTAGGACACACTCATGAAGACATTGATGCCTATTTTAGCCACTTCTTGAAGGCCCTGAAGAGCAAGAACACTTTTATTGTTGCCGACCTCATAAAAGCCTTCATGCAATCCCAAAAATCCTCTTTCATGCCGGAATTCATACATGAGGTGGCGGACTTCAAGTCCTTTGTCAAGGATTACTAGTGCAGTGGATCCGCTAGATTAATTGGGTTGGGGGAGATGCATTTATTCAGGTTCTACATGGACACTGATGGGGTCCTGGTCGTGCGGTTTAAGAAGTTAATAGCCGATTCACAGTGGCTTCTGACTGATAAACCGTCTCTTCACCTTTGGAAAAAAGACATCAATGGTCGGCTGATGCTTCCTCTGGGGTGTCCCAAGCCGGTCCCATTCAAGCCCATGTGGAGTAGCAAAGTTCCCAAGCCGATAAGAAATCAAGAAAAAGCTAGGGATTTTGCACAGAAAACTCTTGTGGAAAAAGGTTTCATGATGGTAGGATTGGAGAAGTACATCCAGTATTGGTAGAATGGAATGTCAAAATGCGAGGGATTTGCGACTGCATTCAGGCCTTACGTAGAGTATTGGCATAATGTCCTCTCTGAGCTTAAGCAACCACTACCCAAAAGTCCGGCGGAATTGGTGGAAGGCTTCTAGCCACAACACTATTGGAGGTTGGTACGACAACGGTGCTAGATTGTGAGTCTGCAAGCACGAGCCTACGAGCAATGAGCGGATATTATGCAAGCGGTGAATTTTGAAATGAATTTTTTTTGTTAAATTGTTAGAAATAATTATAAAAATAGACAATAATTTAAATTTAAATTTTATTTTATTTTTTTAAAAACTATTCCACCCTATTACCGTGGAACAATGATTGTATACCGATTACCGTGGAACAATGATTGTGTACTGATTATCGTGGAACAATGACTGTGTACCGATTACCATGGAAATTAGGATTGTTGACCTATAACCGTGCGTATATACAATTGCTTTAGGTTTTTTTTTGGATTAGGTCTTAAATTATCAAAAAGATGTATTATGAAGGCAAAAAATATAAGTACAAGAAATTGAAATTGAGATTGAAAATAGGCTTGCACTAAATGCGGCAGCAAATACAATATTCATCCAAACAGAAATACATACTTTTGAAGCTCTATATTTCATTTTTGTCTAGAGTCATCCACTCTCAAATTTCCATCACTCAACACCTCTGGCTCTTCTAGGCAAGTTCTAGATTCTTAGTGGAAGTCTTAATGATACCAACCCTAATGAAAAGGAACTTCACTTCATTGAAGCTGAAGCTTGGAGAATGTATAAACTTATCATCTACCGGATTCATTTTGCAAAAGTAACGGAATAAGTAGTAAAGATGTTTGCAATTCATGTATTGATGGCGGCCACCAATCGCTGAAACGGCTATGTCTACAAAATCGAGACAAGTGCATTCTGAGTACATGCCAAGCGTGATTCAATAAACCTTCTGCATGGGCTTCATTCCAGATTGAAGGGAGATTATGGCTCTAAATCCGGGGAAGGGGAGCATGGTTACCCCCAAAATTATTCCTTTGACGTTACCAGCACCCTTCCATTTATTGCAATGCTCTGTAGTGGGAACATTTACAATATATCGAATCGCCTTGCTCCTTTAAGTTGATGGATATGTATCCGCATGCAATGGGCTAGGTTCATCGTAAAGGATTGCATTGAAAACATTTGACATTGTGAACAAACGTCGAGGTGACATAGGAAGTCGCTCCTGGAGTTGAAAGCCAGCTTCTTGCAACAGTAGTGTTTCTTGGCGGGTCAAACTGGTGTCACTTAATACATGCCAGATGTCCGGTACTTAGGGCCAATCAATTACCCAAACACGCTTAGAGCCTCGTACACATCGATCAATATCATCTAGACAAAAACAGAAGTCGGTCATGATCTCCTTGTTTCCACCATACAGTTTCTTCCGACCACAATACATTGGGGCTGGAGTGCCTTTAGATCCCTTTGCAATTTTGGCAACGCAACGGATGTTTGTACCTTTCTGTTGGGCATGACATTTGCAGCTAGATTTATGGGATAGTCTTGCAATGTGCCATTGCGAGGTGTCACAATCACTCTCTATTGTAGTTGTAACATGTGATACATGCACAAAGTTAACCAACATGTCTGCTTCATTGGAAGGCACCGTGGATGTACTAGTAGATTGTCTTTGCAGCCGTGGCTGAGAGAAGTTGACTTTGTTCGAACGATGAGAATCACCAACCGAACAAATGGAGACGTCCAGCTTGCATTTGCTACTACCAAACACCTTTTCGCCTTCCAAATGTGGAATATGTGTTCCAACATCAATCAGGTTTGGAAGATCATTCAATACCTCTGCAATCTTTTTTGGGTTTCCACTACGTCCAGCGCCTCGTAAGTTCAACTCTTCTTTTGATGGTCTTGACCTTGATGTTATGCCATTAAGGAATGCTCGATAATTTGTCAATTGCATGAAAGCTCAAATGCAATCATCATAGGTGGCAGCAAACAGGTCATTACTACGATTAACAGACTGTTGCAGCCATCTATTATGAACAATTTCAGATAAATTGCATGATGGTATGTCTGCCATCTCTTGAAGATTCAACCCCTGGAAGGAAAAAATGTATAGTTCAGATAAAATTATAATCACCATCCAAAAAAGAAAGTTACACTATTGATATTGCCCTATCACTACAAAGTTTAGGGTTCTACTAAGAGGCAAGGTGTCCCCTCGGCGCCGAGGAGAAAGGACCCCGTCCTATGGTGATCAAAATTCCATTTTCATTGACGGAACTTATGGGTATTTGAAAAAATAAATGCAAATACTTTTTCCAAAAAGGCATTATGAAAGAAAAGTACACTTCTACAAAAGATATTATAGAAAAAATGAAGGACTGATTACAATACCATTTGCATAAAGCCACCTCATTGGCGATATCAGAAGTGCCAAAATGCAAGCCACAATTCCAATTCACGCAAAGCGCCTTCAGAGGCTGCTCCAGATGAAACCCACCAAAGAACGAATCGCCAAGTACTGCATCTCAACTTCTTTCATACTCTTTGAATCTTTATATTGCTTGCAAAGACAAAGATGTTGATGTTGCAGATCTGGTTTGATGAACTTCTGGGTATGGCGATGCAATGAAGTACTCCAATGCAAAAGACAAATGCGCTCACGATTGACCATCTCTATTTTGGAATCCCCGGTTCCATGCACAATGCAAACAGCGTTTCAATTAGCTTGTGCACTATCCGCCATCACTACAAGAAGAAAAGTATTTTATGACTGCAAAAATATGACTGAGGATGACTGACGACTAGTTGCAGTCATATTCTTGAAGGCCAACACCTTGAAGAAAAATATGACTGCAAAATATGACTGTCAGTCATTTTTGGGCCTTCTACTTCACAAGTATTCACTATACAACCATTAGAAACACCAAAGTACTTCATAGGGAACGTAGGGAACATGTTAGGGGAACGCTAAGTCATATTGTCAGTCATAATTTCATAGTAGTAACATTCTTTTTGTTTTAGACAACCCAAGAAAAATATGGGCAATTCAAAAAAAAATTGGATAAGCCATTATTTAAAATTTTGAAATCCTACTCACCTATTTTTTAGGATTTTGAAACCTAGTCACCACTTTTTTAGGGTTTTGAAACCCTAGCCGCCACTTTTTAGGATTTTGAAACCCTAGCCGCCACCTTCTTAGGGTTTTGAAGTCCTAGCCGCCACTTTTTAGGGTCTTGAAACCCTAGCCGCCACTTCTTTTGGCCCTTCTTCCTTGCCTTTATTGTCTCTAAGCTCATACTTGTTATTGTTTCTTATTTTTTGCTTCTTAGTTGTTGTCTTTTATTGTATTTTAGTTCTTCTTTTTTGTTGCTTCTTAGTTTTAATCATGCTTCTTGTTTCTTGTTGTTGTATCTATACTCTTTCTTTCTTTAGCATTTTAACTCCTTCTTAGTTCTTGTTTTTTATTTCTTCTTGTTGCTTTTTAATTCTAGCTTCTTGTTTATTTTTGTTGCATCTTAATTCTTGTTTCTTGTTGTTTCTTAGTTGTTGTTTCTTGTTTCTTTTTGTTGCATCTTAACTCTTGTTTCTTGTTGTGTCTTAGTTGTTGTTTCTTGTTTCTTTTTGTTGCATCTTAACTCTTGTTTCTTATTGTTTCTTAGTTGTTGCTTCTTGTTTCTTATTGTGTCTTAGTTGTTGCTTCTTGTTTCTTGTTGCATCTTAACTCTTGCTTGTTGTTATCTCTTAATACTTGTCTATTTTTTCTTCTTGTTTTCTCCATCACCATTCTTATTTTTCCTATCCTAAACTTGAGCTACATGTTTTGTATAGTTGTAAGCCTTTGAAGGTTGAGCTTTGTTGTTCATGCACTAAAAATTAACCTCCCATTTCTTTAATTGTTTATGCAGGCACCAAAAGTTGAAACAAGGTCATTGGAAGCTACTTGCAATCAAAAAGAGCCATTTTTACATATTGTAAGGAATATAGGTCATACTGGATTTTGTGAATGATTCATTGTGGTATATATGTTTTGTATTGGTGACTACTAAATGTCAATGAAGAAAGTTGCTTTCCTTCTTACATTCTCCCTTTCCAATATGATTATCTCTTGTATATCTCTAGAATCATATGTATTTATTTTTAACTATATGAAGTCTTTTCCAAAATATGACTTTGTATTTTCCAAAATACAACTGCAATTAGTCATAAACTACCAATTACATCCATATGAACTCCCACATCAACCACAATATGATTCATAAGAGTCATATTTCACATTATTCAAAAATATGGCTAACAAGAGTCATATTCTACATCTATAAAAAATATGACTGTACAAAGTCATATTCCACGCCAGCCAAAATATGACTAATCGCAGTCATTTTCCACGCCAGCCAAAATATGACTAACCACAGTCATATGCCATATTAGCCAAAATGTGACTGACCGCAGTCATATGCCACATGAGCCAAAATATGACTGACCGCAGTCATATTCCACGTCAGCCAAAAAAATGACTACATGGAGTTACATGCTATGTAGGATTTATTTTTGTTTGTCTGGGCAACTAAAAAAGAATCAAGCCCTCAAAGATAGTCAAAGTATACCCGTTGTTGGCAAAATACGGCTAATTATGGATAATTATACCTCCCAAAAAATATGACTGCCAATATGATTGATGGCCGAGCGACTCGTTGGTAATGACTCATGTAACGTTACGGAACGTCCGGAAACTAAACTTAATACATAAAATAGAGATATATAGGAGAAGAACTTTGAAATTTTTGCATAAATATAGAAGTTTAGACGCTAGAAACCAACATTAGAAAAAATCTCTTTTGTAGGAAAGTTAAAACTCTAATTAGGTTAAAACAGTGTTCCGGAACCAGTAGCCGGACAGTCGGAAGTTCCGAATCGTAGGGGTTCCGGCTAGGGAACTTACGGGAACTCCACCGGTTCGGGAACTTAGGGTTTCGCGCCGCTATATAAACCCCGCCGCCATTCTCATTCGGTCTCTTTTCTCTGCGGCATTTTCGCGAGTACGTTTAGTAAGAGAAAGAGTGGTGAGATAGGATCGAGGTAGGAAGCGGAAGTAAGGTCGGTGCAACTCCGGAAGACCGACAGGATGACGGAAACCCGAGCCCGTAGACTGGCGGTGATCGCACGGACTGTCAGCTCGGCGATTCCGTTCGATACGGATCGCCATAGAGAGTTGCAGGAGGATTTAGAAACCATGGGTTGTGTCGGATTCTTACACCGCCCATGGGACTTGAAGAGTGAAGGAATGATTGAGGAACTCCTTTACGGAGTTCCCAATCAGTATGAGTTGACGGTGAGGGGCCGCCCGAGAGCGTGGACACAAGAGCTCTGGGCCGGAACGTACTTTGCACTAAACCGGGGGCATGGATGGGCCGGCCGGACGGAAAAGTTCGCGGTGGAAAGATTCCGGAACTCCGCCGACCCAAAAGAGGGGTTTGCAGCGACGGATTGCGTGTATGCCCGGGATCAGCACCTCTTAGAGTTCCTGATCCCCATCCTGTATCCGGAAAAGCCTAGCTGGGTGACCACCACGGTGGCCAACACCATTTTTGGGGCTTTAGGAAACAGGGTTAACCCGCCCCCAAGACCCGTAAATTGGGGCGGACTTATTCACATGATTGTGGATAAGTTAGCGAATGGGATTTCAGGACGGAAGACCAGTTACATTAGCCCATACTTATTCCACTTGTACCACCGGATGGAAACCCTGAGCGAGCCGGAGCAGCTTATGTACAAGAAAGGGGAAAATCTCCTCAAGTACGGGCTGAGACCGGAACCGCAGCCGGAGGAGCCGGAATCCGAGGAGGAGGACGTTCCGGAGGAAACACAGACCACTCCGGAGAAGGCCGGAACCAGTAGGCGGAAGTCCACCGACTGGACAGCGCGAGGGAAACAAGTGGCGGAAGGTTCCGTCCAGCCGGAAAGCCCACACGAGGAGTTGGATCCAGTCGAGAACGCCATACATTGGCTGCGAACGACGAGGACGGTGAACGACCGGATGGCAGCAGTACTCCAAGACGTTTGCCATTCGTTAGGAGTGAAGGACAAGAGAGAGATCTTGGCCGCCATCGCACGAAGACCGAATCCGGAAGACGTCAAGGTTCTGTACGATCAGATCCGGAGTCTTCAGGAGGAACGGGATCAGTTCCGGAGCCAGCACCAGTGGTCGGAACGGGAGATGCACATCACGAACCGGAAGTCCACGGAAGCGATGGCTCTAGTACGGAAGCTGGGAGAACTAATTGACCTTCCGGCCAGCACCATCTCGAGGGCCCAACTCTGGAACTCACAGATGGTGGCCCAAGGCCACATTACCGGAACGAAGGTCGTACTCATCCTGACGGATTTCGAGGCCCGGATGGAGGGAGTGCTGAAGGAGATGCGACAGCTGATTGGAAGCCTCGACCCGAACCTGCTTGACCAAGCAATGTTCGCTGATCTTCCGAGAGGAGAGTTCCAAGAAACTCATGGAGCCGGAACTTCAACGGGAAAGAGGAATCCGGAAATCCCAACTCACGTGGTCAATTATCCGGAGGTTAAAACACCGAAAGAAGCAAGCACGCAGACCACCGTCCAGGAGGGGACAGCCGGAAGACAAGCGACGGTAAACCTGTTTCCGCCTCTCCAGTTGACGGAGACGGAAGCTGAGGCCATAGCAGCAGCAAGTGTCTGGAATCCTGCCCGGACCGATCCGGACAGGTTTATGCATATGCAGAACACTCCACCACCAGCGAATCCGGGCAACACCGTCATTAATTTGACGGAGACAAAGACGACACGGCAGCGACACACGAGGATCGAGGAGCCGCTGGAGATTGATGAGACGGAAGAGGAATCTGCGGAGTCTCACTCCCAATCGGATGGGACGGATTCTGATCCGCCTCAGATCCGGACTCGGTCGGCAACGAAGAGGACTCCAGCAAAGGTAACTGCCCGGAAGTCCACTCCAGCGAATCTTAGGGCCGGACCATCGACAAAGAAGCCCCGCAAATGACTAGTGCGGATGGGTGTCTTTTTAGTTAGGATTTTGACTTATTAGTTATTTCCGGAAACGGGTAACCCGGACTGTGGGCCCCTAGTTCCGGACTTTTAGGCTGTCAAACGGCTTTCTGGTTTTGCCGGAATGGTTATTAGGACCGTTAGCCAGATTTGTAGTTGGCCGTTGGCCGGGTTTTGTGTGGGCCTTTTGGCCGCTTTTTGTTTGCTTTTAAGGGCAGGCCGGCTTGTTGGCCTGTCATTCCCTTTCTTGTCATTTAATCGAAGCTTACCGGAGATCAATTTGATCATCTCTTTGCGTATCGCGTTGATGATTGAGTCGTACACTGGTTTGTGAGTGAGAGTGTGTGAGAGGGAGTCCGGATTCTTGGGTTGACGGATACATATGCTGTGACGCAAGAGCTTTAGATGTGTGAATGAGGAGCTGTGCATGGTGCCTTTAAATTGCTGGAACGGTGATCCGGTGGAAGCCTGTTACGGGTGAGGGTGCGAGTCCGGAAGTCCAGGGAAGGATTTCGTGCGGAGATAAGCAACCGCCTGAGGAATTATCCCAGCCATCGGAAGGTCTGCCAACCTCTGGAGCACTCGAGAGATACGAAGTCAGCACTACAATCCGGAAAGTCGGGATCTGTCGTTGTAGTAAGGTGGATCTAACCGGGCCCTGTGTGACCTACTTTCCGGATACTTCATCTAGAAGATTGTGAGGGTACGGATTCTCCCTTTGCTATTACCGTATAATTCTTGGGTGTTTGTTTTGTTTGTTACGGATAGAGAGTGTGAACCAAGAGTGGCGAGTCCCTGCCCCTCGGAAAGATCAATAGTGGACCCCCTGAGGGTGAAACAGGGGTATCTAAAACCAGTTACTTGAGAGAGTTGGAACCGGAATCCGGAATAGGGCGGATCCGGATTGGAATCCGGATAATACTAGTTTCCGGAAGATAGCAATAGAGTGTACGGATTGCTTGGGGTGTTTTTTGGAAGTGATCCGGATATCCAAAACTTGTAGCAACATACTAGAATTCCCTGGGACGATAACTCGTGTCATCTTACCACATTTTTGTGTTAAAGATACTTACGCGCTAACTACGCGTGCGACAACTCATGTTAGTCATGTTGCAGTCATCTACAGTGATTTCTGTGACCAGTCATATTTTTCGATTTTACGACTCATTGCAGTCATATTTTGCAATCATAAAACATTGATTTTGTTGTAGCGCATAAAGCCCTTGAAGATTGGATTTTGTACGCCATTGCGTCTCATGACATCATTCAATAACCTCCACATGATGCTTTGAACCTTGGTGTCTTTAGATTGCATGTCACAGACGGCAATTGTCATCACCTTTCTACAGTTTCTCATAAACGTGGCATACCATGGTTGTCCAATTCTTCACACATTTGACGTGGTCGAACATGAACCATGCATTTTCCAAATCTCCACTCAGTTGCATGCACTTTACCAAATCCACTCTTCTACCAAGCCCTTCTACAATCATTTTAAACAAGTATACCTTCTTTTTTCCTTGTCCAGGGAACACACTCTCATGAATGTATTCAAACTTTAAATTCTGTTTCATATTCATAATACTGTCTATGATCCCATTTTTCCCAGTGCTACGGAAGGAAGTAATAAGGTTATGGATGTTAGGTGAAATAAGTCTCTAGAACCTATCCATGACATCCTCTAACAACTTTTCCTTCAACATCTCTCTAGGTCCCTCTCCATTGTATATCAGGTGGTTGTCCAAAAATTACTTACTAGTTGCAAGGGCGATGGCTAAGTTTGTGGCAGTTGGAATTTTGGCAACCTCGCATGCGAAAAGACTGGAAATAGTGTCTATAGACTCTCTACATGATCTAGGAGCTACAGGATGCATATGATTATCTAAATGAATACATGCTCGGGTCATTAGAACAATATTGCTATGAATGTAATAAATTCTAGCATCACAAATGCTAATATACTGTGGTGGACATTTCCATATCTTGCACAGAAGACATGAATCCTTTGGAGGGTAAGCGCCAACATAGAATGGAACTAGAGTATACCCACACCACTTTGTCTTGTTGCGTTTCGAGAACCACTTCTGTGATGATACCTAATATCCAGAAATTCAAAAAAATGCATCAAATAGAGATAAATAGGAGAAAGATCTTGATATTTTTGCATAAGTGTAGGAAATTAGACATTAGAAACCAAAATTAGAAAAGAATTCTTTCCTAAGGAGAGTAAAACTATAATTAGGTTAACACAATGTTCTGGAACCAATAGCCAGAACGCCGAAAGTTCCGGATTGTAGGGGTTCCGACTAGGGAACTTACGGGAACTCCATTGGGTCGAGAACTTAGGGTTTCCATTTGCTATATAAACCCTGCCGTCATTTTCATTCTGTCTCTTTTCTCTACGGTTCTTCGCGAGTACACTTAGTGAGTACACTTAGTAAGTGAAAGAATGGTGAGATAGGAACGCGATAGGAAGTGGAAGTGAGGCTGGTGCAACTTGCATCCGTAAGTCTGACAGTATGACAGAAAACCTAGTCCGGAAACCGACGGTGACTGCCCGGAGTATTAGCCTAATGATTCTGTACAATCCGAATCGTCATCGGGAGTTAGAGGAGGATCTGGTAGACATGGGCTGTGTCGGATTTCTGCACTGCCCGTGGAATCTCAAGAGTGAGGGGATGATTGAAGAACTCCTTTACAGAGTTCCCAATCAATATGAGTTGACGGTGAGGGGTCGCCCGAGAGCCTGGACCTAGGAACATTGGGCCAAAACTTATTTCGCTATAAACAAAGGGGTCGGATGGTCCGGCCGACCAGAAAAGTACGCGGCGGATCGATTCCGGAACTCCGCTGACCCAAGGGAGGGGTATGCGGAGAGTGACTGCGTCTTTTCTTGGGATCAGCAATTCTTAGAGTTCCTGATCCCCATCTTTTATCCGAAGAAGCCTAGTTGAATCACGCTAACGGTGGTGAACACCATTTTTGGAG
This sequence comes from Antitrichia curtipendula, assembly GCA_951230915.1. Lineage (NCBI taxonomy): Eukaryota > Viridiplantae > Streptophyta > Bryopsida > Hypnales > Leucodontaceae > Antitrichia > Antitrichia curtipendula. The sequence goes on from OX579637.1 coordinate 28,290,211, forward strand.
CTTAGGGAATAGGACGAATCCGACACCAAGGCCCGTGAACTGGGGTGGACTTATCCACACTATTGTGGATAAGTTAGCCAAGGGTATTGCAAGACGGAAGTCGAGCCCCATTAGTCCGTACCTGTTCCATATCTACCATCGACAGGAGACCCTGAGCAAGTCGGAGCAACTAATGTACTACAGAAGGAGAGAACCTCCTCAAGTACGGACTGGAACCGGAAGTTGAGCCGGATGAGCCAGAGTCAAAAGAAAAAGAAGTTCCAAAAATAACCTAGACTACTCCGGAGAAAGCTGGGTCTAGCCAACGGAAAGTCCACCGATCGGGCCTCACAAGGGAAGCAAAAAGCAGAAGGTTCCAGCCAACCGGAAAGTCCAAATCCGGGAACATATCCGGTCAAGAGCGCCATTCACTGGCTGAGGACCACGAGGACAGTGAATGACCGGATGGCGACAATCCTCCGAGAAGTGTGCACAATGCTAGGAGTGAAGGACAAGACAGAGATCCTTAACGCCATCACTCGGAGACCTGATCCGGAAGAGGTCCAAGTTTTGCACACCCAAATCCGGACTCTGCAGGAAGAACGGAACCAATTTTGGAATCAACACCTCTGGTCGGAGCGGGAGATGCACGTGGCAAACCGGAAGGCGACAGAGGCGATGGCCCTAGTCCGCAAGCTGAGGGAGCTGGTGGACCTTCCCGCCAGCACCATTTCAAGGGCCCAACTGTGGAACTCCCAGATGGTGGCGCAAGGACACATCACCGGAACAAAGGTGGTCAACATATTGACAAATTTCGAGGCTCGGATCAAAGGAGTGCTCAAAGAGGTGCGGTAGTTGATTGGGAGCCTCGATCCGATCCTACTTGATTAGGCCATATTCGTGGACCTTCCGAGAGGGTAGTTTCAAGAAACTCCGAATGCCAGAACATTGACAGAAAAGAGGAATCTGGAGATCCAGATACATTTGGTAATCTATCCAGAAGCCACGACGCCCAAAGATGCAAGCACGCAGACCACCGGTCCGGATGAATCATCCGGACGGCAGCTAGTGGTAAACTTGTTTCCTCCTCTTCAGCCCAGAGATAAGGAAGCTGAAACAATAGCTGCAGCAACTATGAAGAACCCAACCCGGACCGATCCGAATAGGTTTGTCCACATGCAAACCACTCCTCCCCCTGCCAATCCAGAAAACACCGTCATCAACCTCACAGAGACCAAGTCGACGTGGCAGAGACAAACACGATTGGAGGAGCCGCTGGAGATTGAGGAGACAGAAGAGGAGTCGGCCGAATCACATTCCCAGTCCAAAACGGAAACAGATTCGGATCCACCCCAGATCTGGACTCAATCTGCAACGAAGAGGACTCCTCCAAAGATGCCTACCTGGAAGTCGATTCCTGCAAACCTAAAGGCCGGGTCTTCATTGAAGAAGGCCCGCAAATGACTAGTGCGGGTTGCAGCTTTGTTAGTTAGGATTTTGTCTGGTTAGTTATTTCCGGAATGGGTAACCCGGACTGTGGGCACTTAGTTTCGGGCTTTTAGGATCTTAACAATTTTCCGTTTTATCCGGAACGGTTAGTAGGACCGTTAGCTGGATTTTGGGTTGGCCATTTGGCCGCTTTTTGTTGTTTTTAAGGCACGCCAGCTTGTTGGCCTGTCATTCCCTTTCCTTGTCATTTAATCGAAGCTTACTGGAGATCAATTTGATCATTCCTTTGCGTATTGCGTTTATGTTTGAGTTGTATGCTGGTTTGTAAGGTGTACAAGAGGGAGTCCGGATTCTATGACTGACAAATGAGTTGAGATATGCTTTGGCGGAAAGGTTTTAGGCTTGTGAGAGAGGAGTTATGCATGGTGCCTTTAATTTGCGGGAACGGTGATCCGTTGGAAGCCCGGAAGGGGCGAGGGTGCGAGTCCCGAAGTCCAGGGAGGATTCCGTATAGAGATAAGCAACCGCCAGAGGAATAATCCCAACCATCGGAAGGTCTGCCAACCTCCGGAATAGTCGACAGCTAGGAAGTTAGCACTTAAATCTGGAAAGTCGTGATCTCTCATTGTAGTAAGGAGGATCTAACACGACCTTGTGTGCCCTACTTTCCGGATACGTTTTCCGGAAGGTTGTGAGGGTACGGATTTCTTCCATTGCTATTATACTATAATTCTTTGGTGTTGGATAGTGTTTTGTTTAGAGAGATCAAGAATCAAAAGTGGTGAGTCCCTACCCCTCGGAAAGATCAATAGTGGCCCCCTTGAGGGTAAAACAGGGGTATCTAAAACCAGTTACTTAGAGAGTCGGAACCAGATTCCGGAAGAGGACGGATCTGGATTTGGATCGGATAACAATAGTTTTCGTAAGAGAAGCAATAGGTTGAACGGATTGCTTGGGGGGGTTCGGAAGAGCAATACCAAATACTTAAAACTTGCAGCAACATACTAGAATTCGCTGGGACGATAACTCGTGTCATCTTACCACATTTTTGTGTTAAAGATACTCACGCGCTAACTACTCGTGCGACAACTTCAAGTAGGCACAATCCGAATTGCAAGACACTAGATGGCCTGCACAAGAGGATTTTCTGAACTTCAAGCCATCTTGGTTATGGATGTTGGTTGTCATGGTCCTACACCAAGCATGACCATCGTAGTTTTTATCCATTCCCTGTAGATTTCCTCCAGAGGATGATGAAGATGAAACACGAAGTGAAGGCAATTCAAATACTACATCCCCATCAAAATCGGCGAGAAGATACTGTACTTTGTGATGGATTAGTGAATTGTAGTCTAATGCTACAATTTTGTTCCTGGATTTACGAATTGATGTAAGATTCCGTAAGCACCGAACAATACTAACCGTTCCTATACTATGTGGATATGTTGGTGGGCGAGAATGGGTCGACAATGCAAGACTTTTCGTTGGTGACTGGTATGAACCGGAAGTTGTTCTGAGGACATCAGCTGGAACTCTATTAGGCAGCGGTGCCAGAAGATTTGGTTGGCTAGGAGACTCTCCCTCTAACTCACTAGAGAGATCTATGACATGGCCCAAGATTTTGTGCTTCACACTTAGAAGTGGAACTGGAGTACTTACAATGACAACATGGTTGGGATCTATAGAATTCCTACTACTATGACGGGTAGGAGGCATATTCACGCTAGAATGGTCTGAATGGCGAGGTAAAATCTTAGTTGAAGCATTCATCACAAGAGACAACAATCCATAAGCTCTAAAGCGACCTTGCCAAAGGTACCAGACATGACCGTCATGGAGTTCTAACTTAGCCATATGGACGTAGTCCTTCAGGTGGCCAGAATCGGACATGACCTCTTCTTCAACATAGACATTAGACTGGACAAAACCAAATCACACATAAAGAAGATGTAACAAAACAACATCATACATTTTTGGTCCAAGAGGGAGAACAAGTGGAATCTCATGGCTCAAATGGATGCCCTTGAGAGAAGAAGTAAGACTGGAAATGGTAAGTCACTTATGAAAAGCCCTTGGTAGAGATTTGAGATTAAATGAATGATGGAACTTATACACAATATATAAGAAGATGATGAACCTATGCATGAATATAATGGAGCCAAAATGTGGTATATATTATTAATGGTAAAACGACATCTAATGTGAACTTCAATTTTACATATCTAGATCCTTTATTTAAATGTACAATTATATGAAATTCTCTAAGAGAGAGCCGTTTGTTGTACCTAACTCATAAATAGATGTACACTAAAATTCAAAAAACATTCGTCTACATAGTAGATCTAGGTTCCATGTAAACTGTGCTTAAATAACTTGCATGCATAAGGTGAAAACTACCATTTTTGTTTAAGTACAAAAAAATGTACCCACAATTTTCATTAAACCATATAGAGCCATACATTAAAGGGACATTCTATAGGGACTTTAATCCATCTAGATGGTTAACTATAATTATTTTAGAATTGATTTAAGTAGATTATATTTCTCATCACTGACATGATGCTGTTAGTGATCTAAGAGCCTTATAAATGAAAAATCATAAAGATGACCTACCGTATCCCAAAATTCAAAATTGGGAGATGCCATTGACCATTGAAACTATTGGTAGATCAACATTAGAGTTACGTAATGAAATTCCTTAATGAAAAAATTGACAAGGATCAAAACGTATATTTCCAATGATGGGTACTTTGAACTAATAATTAAAATTTCATGACAACAAACACTACGGCAACCTATAAAATGAAGATCTAAACGCATATCTAACAACTTTAATAAACTCAATAGGATTTGGTTTTAGAAGTTTACGTCATGCCTTGATAGCAGTGTCAAGTGCATATTAGAGTATGTGCTCTTTGCATTTGTTCAATTTGATTACACATCAAATACAGTCACTCTGCAATATGATCCGTTAGTCTCAGCATGCTACAGAAGATCAACTTGAGAGTGGTCTTCAACATACAATTAGGAAGCGGAGGAAGAGACGAAAACTTTTCTTTTCTTCTAGGAAAGCATTGCATCAGGCCCAAGTTGCTCGAGGCAAGATTACTGGACAGGATGAGAAGACACCTTTAAAGGCAGGTACCAACCTTTACATAAATCAAGACAAAGAAGTTCAGAACAAGCAAGGTTGACGAATTGGAACGTCCGGGGGCAAATTACGTCCAAAAATCGGACGTCCGGACGTAGCGTCCGCGGACCCTGTTGCGGACGCAGCGGACGTAGTGGCCACCGTCCGACGGACGCAGACCACGTGACGGGCGGACGGGCGGACGGCGGTCGGCCGACGGGCGGTTCGACTCGGACGATCCGACCATCCGATCAAGTGGACGGTCAGATCGGACGATTGATCGGACGATCCGGCCACCCGATCCAGCGGACGGCCAGACCGTCCGATCTAGCGGACAGTAGGTTCGTCCGATCAATCGGACGACCTAGTCCGCTTCGGGAGGTTTGGGAGGGCGTCCGCAGCCGGACCTACTTTAGGTTTGGTGGCGGACGGGTATAAAGGCGGACGGCCCTTCCATTTTTCCTCACTTCTTCTCTCCATTTAGAGGTGGAACCCGTGTCGGACGTTACAACCGTTGCTTCATTGTGCTGGTTGCTCCTATACGGGTGGAGAGTGAGTTCAATTATTTTTTGATATCACTTGTCGTCAGCCATGACAACAGAAGGTACGAGTAAGGGTACTGTAGTGATGACTTCAAGAGGTGGCAAGAGCGCGAAGACAAAATCAAAGGGGACTGCCCACGAGCTTCACTGGGACATTTTAGATGATCCAAATATCAAAGCGGAGAGCAAATGGAAGAAGGAAGAAGAAACTTATTGGACCTCCAAAATCTGCAAAAAATATGTGAAAATGTATCACATCGACAAGTTGTGGCCTCGTGAGTTCCACATTATTCACACACGAGGGTTCTGTTGCAGGCCATCGAATTGCAAGGATGGACATTTTGTCCATCGATCACTTGAGGTTTGGCAGGCCCTCTTCGAGGACAAATCAATGAGTAAGGGTCTCATAAACTACAGCGTGGCCTCTATGGTGTATGCTGAGCTCATATTGGCCCGGAAGGTAGACTGGAGCACATCTCCAACGACAACTACGGCTCCGCTTTTGCTTACAAAAGGGCAAAAAGATATTCCCGATTTGTATGATCCAAAGGCAAGTCCAAGTGACGCACCAAAATTACAGAAGCGACAAAAACATGCTTTAATGCAGGTTAAAAAAGAGATCATGGAGGGGGGAAATATTGGAGTACATTTGGATTCTACGAAGATTCCAACTACAATGTCAAATGCCACGGTGGAAGGTGTTGACGGAGAGGTGTTTTCAACTCCTCGGGCGGATTGGATATGCACACGCAATTTTACATCCATGGGTGAACAAAGTGGTGCTTCAAGCATGCGGCCCATGAAGGAGAAACCGGTGACCCCATCTGCACCACAAAAACGTCGGGAAGAGGTTCGTCCCGAACAAATGGCAAGGGCCATTGCATCAATTGATAATATCATAGCGAGCGATGCTACGAATTTTATGATACAAGTACCTTGCAATCAAGACTTGCCAACCACACCGAGCCCCGTATTGAGTCTCGTATTGGGCCCCGTATCGAGTCCTATACTGGGCACCCTATTGGGCCCCATATCGAGCCCCGTATTGGGCACCGTATTTAGCCCCGTATCAAGCCCCATATTGGGCCCCGTATCGAGCCCAAGAGTTGAAGGGTAGATGTTGCCAAAAAATAGAAAGCAACTCGATGGCATGGCGCAAAATGTGTCCATTGATGACAACCCATTGGATAAGAGCTATCCGCATTTGTCAACTCAAAATGATGCACAATTGGAGGATCTTTGTCATTTGCCAATGGCGAGTGAATTGGAAAGCTTGTTGGAAGCTTCTTATTTGTTTAGGGCACATCAACAAGACATCTCTCTTCAACCAAAGCAAGTAATCGAGACAAATGAGGCCGGTCCTAGTAACCCCGCAAACAAGGCGAGCTTAACTGAAACCGCAAACGAGGCCAGACCGAGTAATCCCTTCGCCGAATACAATGATGAATGGCCCAATTTTGTGATCACCTCAAAAAGATTGTCGTTTACAACTCAATTTGTAGCTAGCATTGCCTCCAAACTTATGGAAGTTGCTCAGGTATTCACCAAATCCGGGCCCGAGTTGGTGGAAGGTACCTTGTCGTTTTGGAATTTCGTCACGTCTATGAAACCATTATTGGAGGAGCGGGTCGAAAATAATCGCAAGCTGCTCATCTTCGCTGAAGAGAATGAGAAATACAAGGCCTTGAAGATAGAGCACGAGAAATTGAAAGAAGACCACAAGCAAATGAAGGATGCATTTAAAGGAGTGTGCGCTAATTATGAAAGATTTGCGAACGCACAGGATTCCCGATATGACACTCTAGTTGCTCAAAGGGAATTCATCGAGAAATTGGAGTACAAAATTGTAGCGCTCAAGCAAAAGAATTTGAATGATGGAGGATATGTTCTTCCAAAGACCGGCGGAGCCGTGCGTATAGAAGCGGTTGAGGAAAACAACCAAAAGGAAGTAATATCCGAAACCGCCATGGATAATCCTCCTCCCACATTCCAAGACGCGTCCATGCAAACGGAAGGCCACGAGTTTGAAGAGGTGAAGCATGAACTAGAGTTGGTAACTCAACAAAACGTCTATTTGGAGGCACAATATCAGAAAATGATGCAAGTAATGGAGCTAGATAAATGCTTGCCAAAGAGCAGTTCCGACACTCGTTGGTTGACGTGGGTTCAAAAACTACAATACAAACCGTCTGTAGTAACCCGAGCAATGAAGGGGCTTCTCAAATTAGCCATGTAGTCGAAGGAGCAATGCAATGCCATTTCCTCCAACCTCTTATCTATTAGAAGGATGTTTGAGGTACATCATTGGGGTTCAATTGACGTCACATATTGGGGGGACATGTCGGCAATGTTTGAGCGATTGAATGACGTGCAGAAGATTGCGTCAAAGTCCATGAATTGGACCTTGGAAGTAGAAGAAGGTTGGGCCCCTTACAACACGCATTCAGCGCACATCAAAGAGGCGGACAAGATAGTAGTGCATGGTGAAAGTTCAAATACGGAACTATTGGAGGATAAATGCAGCCTTTGTCTAAATCATTTTGGTCCCGAGGGCGCCTTAATCATGGGCCAATGTCGCCACACTTACCATATCACGTGCATGGTGAAATCATCCCTTGTTCGTTCGGTTTGTCCCGAGTGTCGGTCTCCTTTGAGCCCTAGGCTTTACGAAATGGTTGGGCACGAGGAGAGCATGCCCCCTAGCCACGAACACAATCGATGGACCCTTCCACTTGACCAAAAGCCATTTCTATTCCAAAATTACATTCATTGGGGGCGACCTCTAATTTGGAATGCGCAAAAACTCATGCATGATGTTTGTGAGAACTACAATGACGAATTGGATGACTTTGACTGGATGATGCGCATTAGAGAGGTGGAGTTGCGGGCCAGGGGTATTGAAGACTTGGAGGCTCGAGAATTGTTTTGTCATAGCATGGGGGGACACTGGAGCATCTCACATCAAAAGTTCTTCCGATTTCCTGAAAAGGAAGTGCGGAAAGGAGAAGATGGCGTCTGGATAGAAGTGCAACCATCCCAAGAGTTCAATGAGCAGTACGGAGCATACAATCACAGTTTAATAGGGAAGGCCCTCTTCTTATCAAAATTGGAAGAAGCTGCGCAAGTTCGTGCTGCTTTTAATGTAGATGGGCTATCAAGCACAGAATATGCACTCGTGGAGGTGGCAAGTGCATTTGATAAGAGGATCACCAACATTATAACGACGTGGAGGACTTTTCTACATGGCATAGGGCAAGCGATCTTGTTGACCCCTCGAGATGATGACAAAGCGGTAAATGCTATGATAGAAAAGATTTATTCGGCTTTGAGAGCGTTAAAGGCACAAAAAGTAGATTTGTCTCCTACAAGGAAAAATAAACGGAAGATGGAAGACGAAGATGACTACTCTCCAGAAACCAAACGACAATTCATCGCCATGGACATGGAAGTACGATCAGGAGGGGGCACAGCCTCTGGGTCGGGTGGTCCTCAAACTCGTAGAGCAAGTTGAAGACTTAAGGAACATTGTCAAACCATCGCAGTTCATGTTTTTTTCTCATTTAGTGCAGCATAGGATTCCTGAAATGGCCAGTTCATCTCCAAAGAGTGTGCCTTTATGTCAACAAGCATCCAATGTGAATACTTCAAAGACATGGAACTCCTCATGGGTCAAACATCAAAGTTCATTCTTCAATGTGCACATCATAGGTTCAATCTTGAAATTAAACATCTCAATGATATTTTGAAATGACCATCTTGAAAGATCAAAATGAAATGCTATCTATAGTTCTAAATTTTTTTTTCTAATTTTTTGATGATAGATCGTAGATTTAATTATTCAAAAATTTATTTGGATTTTAATCATATATTACTATATATTGTAAGACATCTCAATTTTAAAAAAATTGTTTTTATGAAGAAATTTGTCGAAGTAAGCCAAATCTGACTTAATGTCATGAAACTAAAAACAATTGCTATGTACTTATATAATACTATTGCATCAAAGTCACAATCTTCTAAGATATTTGTATGCAAAGTTGTAATATAGGATTTAGGATTTAGGGTTTAGGGTTCATGTCATTCATATAAATGTTGTTCAAATTAGAAGTGTATTTTGAAAATGGATGTGTGATAATATTTTGATGTAATATTAAAAAATCATTTTGGTCATGATAGTATAGATTGATACCTAATTACCTACTTATAAGAAATTGTCCCATTCAATGTCAAATAATGTTGTCAAAAATCATTTGGAGTTATATAACTTATATATTGCGGACTTGCGGTCTTGCGGAGTGCGGATCATGAAGTTAGAAAAAGCATATAGAGTTGTCTTATGTCTCTAGAATTCAAAATTCAAAATTCAAAATTGATATCAAAGAATATTAATTGTCTATTAGAATATTTTTTTCATTGGGATCAACAATTCTTCAATTCTTCCAAAAGTTATTAGCGTATTATTTTTCATTTAATAGTGCATCAATTTCTACTTCACAATTTTAAAAAAATGAATGTATAGTTCTTTTGAGTTTAACTTCCAATTCTCTAAAGTCCCATTGTCCTATCGGAGGCCAAAATGGATGTATGATTTTTAGGCAGGCTCCTATGGCCTCAATATTTTTTGTAAATTTCTGAGTTTTTTTGGTATCTTTTAGAATAAATAACTTGAAGTATTCATTTTTGAATTGAATTCTAAGAGTTAAAATCAAAAAAAAAAATTCATGAGGTCTAGATTCCTTGCTAGAATAATCTTAGAGTGGAAATTAGTATATTTCAATTCTATCTTACTATCTTAGAGTTATTAATGATTTAATTTTTCCTTCGATCTTGAATCTACTTCTACCTAACAATTTTTTAATGAGTGAAAACTAAGTGTTTCTTTTTTAAAATCTTTTTTTTAGATTCTCAATTCAATTGTTTATCATATAAAATTAGACATTCACCATCACTAGAGTAGCCTTTTTTAGTTAAAAAGGTTCATCGCAAAAAAATGTAGTTAAGCAAGGTGCCAAGGTGCCTAAAAAGTAGGGGTTAAACATTTCACATTTAATCATTTATTCATAACTCAATTGCCTAAATTTTGGCTAAAATGCACAAAGGTGAAAGACGTACGTGAATATTCCTCAAAGGGTTGAATGACCAAACATCCCAATTTAGAAAAGCTAGAGAAGTAAACATTTAATTTTTAAATTCCATGCACAATTGCACATTGGTGAATTCTTTGAGGTATAAATTCATGCAACTAATGTGGGACAATGGTGTTGATAAAGTTACATAAAATGTCTATTGTTGAATTTGTTTAACAAAATATATTCACATAAGTAATTAAAAAATTGACTTCAAAGCTTTATTTGCGAACTTGTGCGTGCTATGAATTCAAGAAACACCTAAACCCAATCAAGAATCCTCAAGTTAAGTTCTTAATTGAAGATGGTCCATATATTTCTTGAGGAACTTAATTTGCATTTGTTTTCATATTTTTAATTAGTTATGATTTCTTACATTTGTAACTTTAGAGTACAATTTAGGATTTAGGTTTTAGGGTATAGGGTTTATGGTATAGGATTTAGGGTATAGGGTTTAGGATGTAGGGCTTAGTGTATAAAATTAAAGATCATTGCATTAAAAAAATGCTGGAGTTCTATTTAATGATTCAAGTTCTTTAAGTAAGAAAGTGAATGTCGATGAGATTTTTGTCTTTTCCATCCTTGTCATTATTTGCTGGTCGAGGTCGTTTTATGAGTCAGATGATGCAGCCGTCCGCCTGGTCGGACGACCTCAAAAAATCTCTCAATTTGATCTCCACTTGAGAGGGGCTGTCCGATCAAGCGGATTGCCCAAGTCGGACGGCCCTGGGTGGACGGCAGCCGTCCAATACATCGGGGCCGTCCGATGAGTCGGACGGGCAGCGTCCGCCTGATCGGACGGTCCTTACGATGCGGATGACTGTCCGTCTGCATCGTCTCGTCCGCCCGATCAGGCGGACGGGCGAGGCGTCCGCCTTCGATTTTAGGGTCGGACGGCCTAAAGCGGACGGCGGCCGTCCGATTCACCGGGGCCGTCCGATGTGTCGGACGGGTGACGTCCGCCTGATCGGACGGTCCCGACGAGGCGGACCATGATCCGTCCGCCTCGTTGGGTCCGTCCGATCAAGCGGACGGCCCATCCGCTCCTCACTTTTATCTTCCCCCTTGTGTCATGCAAGAGAGAGCGGAGAGCTTGGTGGTTTATCCTCCATTGGCTCCTTTCTAAGGGAAGATAAGAGTGTGATTTCTAGGGGATACTTGTTGTTGTTGTTTTCTACATTTCACGTATGATCATTTGGCAAATCGTATATTGCCTTATGGATTACAAATTGCAAGTGCACTTCTAAACGTGATTTCATCACGATGCCGAGATCAAAGAAGGCTGCGAAGGACAAACGAGTGAAGTCAGACAGTGAAGCGAGTATGGACGCTCCTTCTCTCGCTTGCAAAGCATTTCTCATTAAATGCATTGTCAATTTTTATGAGTCGGAAACCACTGCGTCGTTGTATACCAAATATGCGAGGTTTGAAGACGAGTGCCCACATAAATTCAAGGGAGATATGGCACAGAAGTTCACGGATGCTTTAAACGTACCCTACTGGATTCATGAAATGGAGAAGAAGGGCTTTCAACAATTTTTGAAGAACAAGGTCCATGATGCATTGTGGAATGCAAAGGTGATCTTAGAGAAGTACGGGAAGCAACACCGCGTAGGTGATGGCGCTTTTGAACAGGTCATTTTGAGGGCAGACTTGTTTGTTCGCTAGTGCGCCCCTTTTGCAAAGAATCGAAATAGGCGAGGTTCAATGGGTTGGTGGAATAGTGATAAGGGAGTTGTGGAGTTGCAACGTGGGCGACGACATCTCTTAGCGCTTCCGGAAACAGCAAGGGTGATTCCACAAGATGATCAAATCCTGAGGGGTGGATACGCAACAATTCGGAGGGTCCGAATTGAAGGATGTCGTGAGATACCCACATTTTGGGAGTTCGCAGCAAAGGTATCTCATCAACAATGCATACGACCTCCGCTCGCAAGGTTGGAACACCAAAACAAGTCAATGGTAGTGAGAATTCCACATGATGGAGTTATCCGTTTTTCTGCTGTTCATGCAACGCAAAACGAAGGGTACTCGTATTGGTGGAATGGCGGAACATTGAAGCAAATGTTAAAATTGGATAAGGAATACCCCAATAACATTGGCATTCGGTTGGCCTATTCTCAACCGACCCCGGAAAAGGTGACGAAAGCTTTTTTTCTTGGTCGTTGGAAGAAGAAGCGCACGGAGCTTGCATGGGCATTGGTGCACCTCATGAATGCAGTGCACAGCGCTGGACATTTGCACAATGATCTTTCAGTGGACAATATTATGTTTTATTTTCCCGATGATGAGTCACGTGTTTACATTGGAGTTTGCGATTGGGGCATGTCTATTTTACGTAATGAACCAATGAAGTCCTTGTACATGTTCACCTCTCAGAGTGAGCGGACTGAGACCTTGAAAAAGAGGTGGTGGGTGGACCCTTCTATTGCATACTTGCATAGAAGAGATGCGGATGTGTCAATGATACCGGATTTATCACGTAAATCGGAGGAATATGCGGTTGGTCGAATAGCTCAAGCCATCAACAATGGTTGCATGTCGACGGACTACGTGAGCTTACATCGGGAAAATGAAGGACATACAAGATTTAGCCGTGAGGATTTGGCAAGGATTTTTCACCTTTACTTGGAGCGCCTTTGTGATTCGGTGATTGATTCTCGCGATAGCTTGTCCGAAATCATCCATCGATTTACCAATAATTACAACTGGCCTATTCCGGATGAACACTTCCGCCACTCATATTAGTGTCTATGGTGTTAGTGGACGACATAGAAGTGATAGAACTATAGAAGTATTAGGTAAATGTAGAGGCAAGTACATAAATTTGCATGATTGTGTGCAAGGATTTTCTAGTATATATATGCACCATCAATGTATGCCAATATATGTGCACCCTTATAATTCATATAAAGTTTTGAAATGTTTGTGTGTTGAAACTTCCAATGTCCAATGTCTACCATCTATTTATGCATTTATCATATGTTTTGCTTGAAATCCTTGAATGAGAAGCGCAATGCAACAATTATTGTTGATGGATATTAGCTTGGTATGGTTGGGTTCAAAATTGTATAATCAATGTTGAACACATATAACCCCTAAAAGACCAAAGTGATTTTTTTGGCAATATAGCGATTTAGGGCAGCTCACTACAAATGAAATTTATATTTTTTTTCTTTGAAATTTTCATACAACATGTGCCCGAGGAGTAGCTTTAAGGCCCAACAATTTTCATACATTTAGACTACATGGTTAAAAAGTTATTGCATGATATGTCATTTTCAGTCCTTGGCGGGCAGCACGGGCAGGGAAAAAAACTTCTTCAAAAATCACTTTTTAAGAAAATAAAAATTTGAAATTGGTTCTTTAGATTTATATGTACATGGGAAGCTTTGAATCATTCCATTTAGATCTATGAGTCAAAAGTTATGAGGATTCTTAGTTTAAGGGTAGTTATGGAATTTCAACTCTAAAATAAACTTTGAAGACTTGAAGTCTTTTATTTAACTCAATTTTCAATATTTTTGAAAAAAAATAAAAACATTGGGTGTAGATTTTTTATCACAACATTACAACCGTTGGATTGGCATTTTTCAATTCCATAAATAAATTCTTCACAATTTCGTGTTTTGAATCATTCTCTACCTCTTCCTACTTACTATTTTTTTCATATATGTTGTACAATTCCAAATGATCTGAAAATTTTCAAGCATGTAGCCAACTTGCCTTCAAGAATAAATCCAAAGAGTAACCACCATTTTGGACATTTTTTCATATAAATGTGACCTTGTGAAGGGCAGCTGCCCGTTTTTTCGCAGGGACCAAAAAAAGATTTTTGTCAATTCAAATACTACTATCTTGCAATCCACATGGTGTCCGATTCTGAAATTTTTTCCACATCTTCTTAAACAAGTTTACTACAAGATCCTATGGTTGCATGTGTCCAAGAATGTTTTTTTTCTAAAATTTGACAGTAGTATTAGAAATGGTAGTTTTGGAACGTTTTTGGTGAAAACATAGTCAAAAACGATTAGGGGATAATGATAATAGAATTTCATCGTACGCAAATATTTTTTATAATGAAAAGCAATATAGTTGATACTTGAGCAATACCGCTATGATGATACAAAGTACCAACCTCCAAATACATTTTAATACAATATATTTACATCAAAATATTTTAGTACGTAAAATCGTAAATGCTATTCGCTGAGATGCCGATATGTTTGTACTATGATTGCCACACTCCATAATCCAATGGCAAAAGATTCCAAGGCCCACTCGATTGTGAGACAACGACTAAAATAGCTCTACCTACTTTACTCGGAATCTGAATGGATGTCATCTCTACGTTTTGGTGGTGTGGAACCGGATCCATAAGTGCCAAGATATGGTCCTCCGCCCCAAGTGCATCCATAGTCGCTTGGCGCAACTCCTTGATTGGAATTTCCATAGTAAGGACCTCCAAAAGTTGGAGGAGGAACTACATCACGGTGCTGAGACCTTCCTTGCCTTGGTTTGACATGACGAGAGCATGTGTGACGCTCATATGAACCACCCGTAGTAGATTTGGACAAGTATTGGGAGCCTCTTTGGCTAGATCCAAAATCATGTGTGGTTCCATGGCTTTTTTCTGGGTTGTAATAAGTACCTCGGGGGTCGTTAGCGTAGTGTAAGACCCTTTGACCATCTTGTGAACCAGATGCAGTACGATCATGTTGGTAGGACCTGTCATGCCCGTGTTGTTGACCTCGATCCTCCATGCTCCTACGCATAGCTTTTTGCATTTGTTGATTGAACTTGATGTCTTCCCGAGCTTCTTGACGCTCATGTCCCACTGTAAATGTTACGGGTGCTGGATTGTCTTCTACATCATCGTTGTCCGACCATTCATCCTCAGCATCCGGCAATACAACCGGCGGAAATCCAAACTGCCCTCGATTGGACCACATTCGCATACAATTGCTTGGTTGAGTCCAACTCGTATAAATAACAGCGTCAGTGTGCTTCATATTGTCAACATTTTTCCCGTAAATTGTGTGCCAATCTACATCTTTGTGGAGTACAATCTCTGCCCAAACCATGGCCATGTTAGAATAATTCATAACATTTGGTTTGGAATCAGGCAGCTCAGCGCACCGCGTTACTTCCTCGTATCGGTGCACAAAGTGTTGGCTCTTGCACGTGGAAATTTGTCCTTCCCAACGTCGAACTTGTTTGTCTGCTCTTTCTTGTGACCACATTTTGGAAAGGTGCGTCATTTTGACGGTTTTTTTGCACATTGTGCAGTCCCAAACCTTCTTGGGCTCTTCTTCCCATCCAGGTTCAGCTACACACATTGGATTTGCCCAATCTCCCCAGTTCATGTCCTGGGATTTGCCTTTGTTACTGGACCTTGAACTACTATTGCGAGGCATGATAACCTTGATTAAAATGAAATGATTTGATGACAAAGTTCACATGAATCTTTAGAACAACTGAACAAAATGTTTGACACTTGCCAATGAAACGAGGTGAAGTTGTTAACAAGGCCTTCAAAACCAAGTAATCACCAAAATAAATTGGTGCAATTCAGTATCCGAGCACAATTGTTCACGCACCAAAACGAAAGGGGCGCGCAGAGCCACTGAGAGGCACTGGATCACCCACTCCGCAAGGGAAACGATTGTGAAGAATGAGCCGTCCGCTGCGCTATTTATGGCGTCCAAAGGCGGACCAGGCAATGCGGACGCGTACGTGCAAATCGGACGGCCTAGAATCGGACGGGCAGATTGTGCGGACACAATCTCGTGGACGTCCCGTCCGCACGTGCTCGTCCGCGCAATCGCGTCCGCACGATCCCGTCCGCAAGATCCATCCGCGCGATCTCGTCCGCGAGCCCGACGCCCTGTTCGCCCGAGGGCCCGTCCGCGAGATCCCGCCCGCGGGACTGTCCGCGAGCCTCCCGACCACGCGGATGATCCGACCGATCGGACGGCCCGTCCAAGGATGTCAAAAGACGTCCGGGGGTCAGCGTCCACGTTCGCCGGACGTGGACGCGGACGTCCGGACGTCCGGACGTCTTGTCAACCCTGAGAACAAGAACAAAGAAGGCATACCAAAGGTATGAAATATCAAAGTGAAATCGCAGAAGTATTGCATTGTAGGAGCTACGTCAATCTTGTGTGTAAATGAAGTATAAAGTTATACTCATTTATCTTATTGACTTTATTAAAATTATTACTTAGTAGGGTATGTTTATAATATAGAGAGTAACAACATATATGATATTAACCATGAATAGTTTTATTCTCAATTTAGAAAATCATTACTAAGAGTGCCTAAGTATTAAGAGTATAATAAACTATTTTTCTTTATACAGTAATAAATCAAGACAAAAATCCTCTTGAGAAGGAAAGCATGTCATTGATATGCCTCATTGCGTATAGTAAAGTCCTCAAATATCGTGTGTTTTGGGGACAATTGTGCGGGTACGTATACAAGCCGTATTCAAAGAATACTCCTCTTGTAAACCTACCCACGACCAAATTGGGCACCCGAGTGCATCCGCGACGCGACCAAATCGTGCATCCGCGACAAAGTCTAGAAGCAAGACCACGCAACCCAGGCAATGTGGATAGCGTCTCCCTCTGCAGCGAGTCTACTTTCACTCTTCGCACAATTCGGGATATGGTGTCCGGACATAATATGTTCTCATTTCTCGGTGAGTTGATTAGATCTGTTGTTTGATGGCGCTACAAGCATTAGAAGTCTTCATTCTCAGAGATTAACTTGGGGTTTTGTGGGCTTGGATAATTCTCTTTAGGGATTGAACGATATGATGAGGAGGCCATCAACACGCCGTGCCGCACTTATGAGACAGAGAAGCGACGCGGAGACTCACGGAGGTAATGGGGATACAGGTGTGAGCCCCTCGCCGGCGGGTGAAGATGGAGAATTAGCACAGGTAAAATAATTGCTCACTAGTGGAGAGTCTCGGTGCCGAGGTAAGATCCAGACCCCTAGCCTCTTCTTTCTAGCTTGAATTCTGCATGTGGACCCTCGGCCTCATGGCAATTATGACCTACCTGACTAGAAGTCTCGGCACCGAGGTAAGCTATAGTCATCTGGTTTGTTTGATTTACCTAAAGTTTTTAAAATGACCGGCACGGACCAGCGCAAACTTAAACTACTCAGTGGCCAGCCCCGGCACCGAAGAGAAGTCCGGCCTCCACTCGCGCTTGTCCTCGTGCGTTTCAATTTGGGCAGGTATGCACCTTGTCCGTCATCTTTCTGTGATTTCCACCGCAGGGTTGGTAAGCCTTGGCGCCAAAGAGAAGTTTGGCCGCCACTCACGCTCGTCTTTGTGCATTTCAATTTGGGCAGGTATGCACCCTGTTCGTCTTCTTTTTGTGATTTCCACCGCAAAGACAGTGTACCTCGACGCCGAGGAAAAGTCTGGCCTCCACTCGCGCTCATCCTCGTGCGTTTCAAATCGGGCAGGTATGCACCCTATCCGTTTTCATTTGGTGATTTCCATCGCAAGGCCGGTGTGCTTTGACGCCGAGGAGAAGTCCGGCCTCCACTTGCGCTCGTCCTTGTGCGTTTCAATTCGGACAGGTGTACACCTTGTTCATCTTCTTTTCGTGATTTCCATTGCAAGGTCGGTTTGCCTCGGCTTCGAGGAGAAGTTTGGCCTCCACTCACGCTTGTCCTCATGCATTTCAGTACGGATAGGTATACACCCTGTCCCAGGGTTGTCTATCCGGACGTGACGTGGGCTTTTCACGTCCGGATGTCATGACGCGTCACAGCCCGTCGCCGATACTGACGGGACCATCTGGAGCGCGGATGAAGTCAGTCCATTCTGCGATGGCGTCGGGCCGTTTCCTGGACGGTCACTCCGTCGCCAAATGGACATCCGTCTCTTGGACGGAGAGCCCGTCTGTGGACGAAGAGACCGTCCGCCGGACGATAAGCCGTCCTCTAGACAGAGAGTCCGTCGCTGGACGGTAAGCCGTCCCCTGGACGGAGAGCCCGTCTCTGGACGGAATTCTCGTCTCCAGGACGGGAAAGCGTCCCGTCCCCTGGACCGGAATATCACAGGACGGGACAGTCGCCACTTGGACGGTTTCGTTGGCAAAGCTGCGGGTTTAGGGTCCACCCCATCAGCCGTCACTCCGTCTAGCTGGGTTTAGGGTTTAGGATTTTAGGGAGGGCTTCAAGGTGTATATTAAGGACTTCTGCCTATTCAAGTTTACTTTCTCTTGCTAATTTTGCCTTTCCTGACTTGGTTGGAGTACAACCATTGCGGTAGAGCGAAGTCCAACAAGAGTGTGTTGTGGTGGCACTTGTTGTGAGAGCAACAAGTGTTGTTTCCACATCACATTTCAAACATAATACTAATCTTTTTTTTGGTGCAGGGGCAGGTAGAGGAGGACAGATAAGAGCAATGGGTGGAGGAAGATCACAGTGAGAACCTTGGTACACACTATGACCAGATGGAAAAGTTGTTTGTAAGTTTTGTGAAGCTTTGCTAAGCTATCGAAAGGATCGGTTGCTTTTCCATTTGGGATACAGACGAAATGACACCCTCCTTGGAGTAAGAGCGTGCACTAAAGTCAATGCAGCCGTGAAGGTAATGTTTTTTAATTGTGGAGGACATATACCTACGGACACTTCGCATGGAACTAGACGCGACGTGGAAGTGACATCACCATCAACAATACTACCAAGTGTAGTACGTGGTGAGCAACAACATGATGCTTCAATCTCGGCAAACGATGGAGGAGAAAACACTGGGGGGCAAAGCTCTCAAGTACAATCATCGGAGGCGCCCAATCCTAGTTTGACCCACAGTCGATCGATGAGGCAACTGTCTCTACAAGAAGGAATGAACGCATCAAACAAGCAAGTACTAGACAAGAAGTGGGCTAAGTTTTTCTACGAAGCCAATATACCATTCAATGTAGTGAAGCATCCTGCTTTTCTGGATGCAATGAAATCAACATCGGAATCAAGAGTTGGCTACAAACCTCCAGCGTACCATGCACTTCATACAAAGCTCATAAAATCTACAAAAGATGAAGTGGCAGCAATTGTAGTAGAGAAGACGAGGACACCGATCCACAAGTATGGCGTTACAATATGCTCTGATGGTTGGGACAACGTTACACATCGACCATTGATGAATGTCATGTTGGCATGTACAAGTGGAGAGGTTTTTCTTGGATCGATAGACACAACAGGCAAATGCAAAGATGCTACTTACGTGGCTAATTGCATGGGTGATTACATTGACGAGGTAGGGGCACAGAACGTGGTACAAGTTTGTACAGACAATGCAGCAAACATGTTGGCCGCTAGCGCTCTGTTACTTCGTAGATTTCCACACATATATTTTCAAGGGTGTTCAGTACATGCACTTGACCTTCTACTTGAAGATTGGGGAAAACAAGATTGGATTACAAGTATGGTCAAGAAAGCCAAGTCAATTGTGAAATACGTTCGAACGCATCACATGTCACTTGAAATCTTTCAACAACATTCTCCTAATCACGTTTTGAAAAATCCCGTTCAGACACGCTTTGCAACCATGTTCCTTATGATCGAACGTTTGGTAGAGGTGAGGGAAGCAGTAGAATCAACAGTCCACGATCCGCAGTGGAATGAGTACACGCGGAGATTGGCTTCCAATCAAAAGCAAAGAAAAGCTAACGATGTGCCACGATATGTGCGAACGGATGAATTTTAGAGGAAATGTTTAAACTTTGTGCACATAGTGGAGCCCGTGTTGATTGCTCTTTGAGAGTTTGATGGCAAGCACCCATGCTTGGACAAGGCATGGCTTGTGATGAAAAAGGTGGAAAAGCATGTTTTATCTTTGGAGGATCCACTATTTTCATTAGAGAGGAGGTATGCAATTTCCGCCACCGATGATTTCTACAAGCGCTGGGACATGCTCAGGACAGATTTGCATTACGCTGGGGCTCTATTGAATCCCTTTTTACTTGACGAAGTCATGCTAATGGATGATAATGAGGCAAGAGAAGCCATATTGAGAGTTTTGTGCAAATTGGCTGTTGGAGATCAAGCATTTGCATCGTCCTGTGAATGCAATTGGAGCATGTATTCGTTTGTCCACAACAAATTACGCAATAGATTGACATCAGAGCATGCTGAGGAATTGGTTTACATTTATACCAATTTCAAGACTCTTAAAGAAAGGGTTGCAGCAAATCCGACAAGGTGGTATACTGAAAACATGATGTCAGAGGATTCCATGATAGATGAATCTGATGGTCTAGACTGTGGTTCGGTTCTCTCTAATCCCAATGATGACGATTCAGATGATAGTTCCAATGACGACGATGAGCCACCGTTTGATAGATTTCGTGGGGCGGGAGGAGTGCGTCCTCTAATTGATGCATCCGTATTTGGCTTTGAAGAGGGGGATAATAACGACAATGACTACGAGGGACATCAAGGAAGTCCACCACGAATGCCACAAACGTGGAATGCTGGGCCAAGTGGGGGCAATACAAATGAGGACATTGTGGCACCGAAACCACTAAGTCCAGACCCTATGGATGTACAAGTTGATACTACACTAGAAAGAGACGGTGTTGACGTTCAAAAAGAACGTGAAGAAGACGTAGTAGTACCACCATCATTGCCCATGAGGACCACCCGCAGAGAAGGGCCCCCTCAAGGTGGAGAAGCACATATGGCCCCTCCAAATCGAGTCTCGGTTGTACAAAGGCAAATGCCAATATTGGAAAATCTACAAATCCAAAGTTCATCAAGGCCGTCTAGTTTCGACGTCCGTCTACACAAACCAACTTCGTCGATAGGTACACGATTGGCTGGTATGGTGTCACAGCGTGCGACTAGAAATACCACTTCATTGCGGCCACCTGTAGATGCCAATAATCAAGGGAAGCGTCCACGACCACAAGGTACTACTAGTGAACGTGTGAGTAGTAGAACGCGTAGAAGGCTGAGGAGGGAAGAAGCGGCTTCCCAACCATTTTTAAGAGAAGTTCAAACAGGAGGACCCAATGCAGATGGCATTATGGACGCAATGGGCCAACGACCTTATCGGACGTTGTCTTCTATAGCTCGACCACAACAAAACCGCAATTCCGAGGGTTCCAGCGAAAGTGGTAGTGCACCATCTAATGATAATTGTGAATCCATCGGTGGTACTATAGGTGAAGATGGTGAGGTTCCAGGAGATAGTGATTACAGGAGGCCCGTGCCTCGACAAGGTCCACTCGAAGAAATTGGTGGTAATGAACCAATAGTACAAGACGCAAATGCAAATACTTCTATGCGCATTCTTAGGCATGGAAGACATTGAATGTTTTTGAAAAGACAATAGGGTCTTCATGTTTTCAAATGCAATGGTTTTAGAGGCTCAATACCTTGCATATTTAAATCAGCATTAATATGAAACATGACTTTTGTTCCTTTCATTCTCATGGAACTGTTTACCCCTAAAGTCCCAAAGTCATTACACAAAAAAACAACGCAAAACTGTCTTTTCTCTTGCATTTGCCTCAACATATGGAAAAAATGTTTTTTACAACATCTAATCGTAAGATCTTATACTTCACATGTTTTTTATCACGTGGTAAAAATTTCATGAAGTTTGACCAAATAGATTGAAAGATATTAGCATTCAAACTTGGAAAAACTAGTTTACTGAATGCTGGCTTTGCAATTTCAGATTAACTTTCACTGAGTGTGATTTATGGAAAATTGGGCCTTCGGGGCACTATTGTTTTTGAATTATTTTTTTTGAATATTCAAAAATCGAGGTCAAAATTTGAAAGAATTATTGCAATTGGAAACTATGTTTGCAATCCAAATAATACAGTGTGGTGTTTTTTTCATGTATGTTTTTTTTTTTTCAAATTTAATTTAAATTAAAATTATAAAACTATGTTTTGTGTTCATTCATTCATTTATGGCCCCGATTTCAGATAATTCTCATACATATTATAATTGATAAAATTTGATTTCCATGTTTAGCATTATAAAATCACAATAAAACCAATTTTCCATTGAATTTTTTGAGAAAAAAAAACATAAATAGAAAATGAATTCTTACATATGTTGAAAAATATTAAAATATTATGCTGATTTTCAATAAAAATATAAATTTGGTTTGATAGTCAAATTTGACTTCAAGCTTTTCTTTGTGGTTGTTTACTAGTTTTGGGCATGAAAAATTAAATAAACAATTGAAAATTTTTCTGACTAGAAATCTCTATTGATATTTGTACCTCTTGTAAAAAACTAAAAATTTAGAATCTCTTGAATTGTTTTCTCTATATTTACTTATTTATGGCATGAAGTGCAACAAAATATTGACAATTACAATTTTGCACAAAACTAATTGAAATTTCTTGTAGTGATATACAATTCAAAGTTTTTAGTACTAAAGATATAAGATTTTGTTTAAACTCGATTTAAATGATAAAGTTAGGGAAGACAAGAAGTTTTTTACAACTCAATATTTAGGTAAAATATGTTTATAACTTTATATAAACCAAAATGAGTACAAAATGCATTGAAGCCACAAAGTGTGCTACATTGCTATGGATGTCCTCAAGCCCATACTATAATAACCGCATGTGCTAAGTAAACACTAATTTTGCAACTACATGGTAATACACTATTATCTAATCTTCATTGCGCGCCTGCTCTTCTTGAAGGTCTTGTTCTTTGCGGGCCTCGCGGTAGCAATCCACGGGTGGTGTCCAAAACGTTGGAGCACCACTTAGACGTTGCACGACTCCAATCACCAAGCGTCGTTGTAGTGGCTCCACCTTGCACAATTCACCCAACATGGTTTGAAACGTACCAAATGCCGTATGGTCCGGATTCATATCTACATTTCCGCGATCTTTTTTCCATACCTTCATAGCCAATTTCCATATGGAGTATCCGTCCGTGTGTATACTAACACACGGTGGCTTAACCCTGCGAGTAGAAGATGATGAAGTTCCTGTCTCTCCAGTCAAGTACATCAACTTAGGAGCCACCCACCAACGTTGCGCTCGGGTTGCCTGGAACTTCCTTGGACAATTGAATTGGTAAAGAGATGGGATTTCTTCGTTGATGCGGCTACCCATTCCCCAATCACATAGACCAATCCACACGGTTCTTCCATCATCATTCAGAAAATGAAACATAATGTTCTCCGGTGTGATGTCGTTGTGCAATACAAAGCACTGTTGCACTGCATCCACAATGCAAATCATTGCCCACGCAAGTTCAGTGCGCTTGTGTCTATATGCCATGAGCCGTTTGGCTTCTTGCATTGATTGGGGAATTGCATCGTAAGCCAACTCCCCAATTTCATCTGGATCTCGGTTCTTCTCATCAAGGGTAAACATGGCGCCGAGAGTACCGCCATTCCACCATTGCGAATAACACTCCATGGTCATGTCATTCATAGCAATGAATTTGATGACCCCTAGATGCTCGCATGGACATACCAATGCCTCGATGGACAACTTCTCCCTGGACTTCTTTAATTCATCCACGCATAAGGCTGACTTCCCAGCTAATTCCATATTCTCGGAAATATGTTTTGAATTTTGAACACATACTTTGTGCACCCTTCCATGCCCCCTTTGTTTGCTATGGCCAGACAAAGGAACCACCACCACTCCTCTTTCAAGGAAAACCACTCCTCCTGTAGCTTGTTGACCAAAGGCCAAGTTCTGACTTCGTTGAAATCATGGAGTGGAACGGATGTTGCTTGAAGACAATCCACGCACTGCTTCATGCCACCAATACACCTTCTTGTGCAACAAATTCAATGCTTGTTGTCTGGGCACTACACTCTTCTCAAAGCCTTTTATTTTTTCCGCAACTTGGGCAAGGTTGAAGATACACGTTTGCACTTGTGACTCCAACCAATGATCGAAGCATTCTTTTGTGCGGTCTTCATGCCACTCATCCGCGCTCATTGTTGTCCAGAACATGTGGTGGAACTTTTGTTTAATGACATCCACTCCCTATAATCCGCGTGAAACGTATGTTGAGCTCAGCTGCAAAATCAAATACTGATCAAAAAATTCCAACGCCACTTCATGCAATTTTCACGTTGCACCCTAGCTTCGCCACTTCTCTGGATTTGTAGCCTTGTGCCTCCTTCGTTTCTTTTTTTTCCCCTTCGAAGACTCTCCGCCCCCCACAGCAGCTACGGACCCTTCTGCAACTACGGCCTGTGAAACAGGCTCTGGTGATTCCGCATCCAGATCCATAATCGGTACATCTCCAACACCTGTCCACCAATCATCAACCTTTCTCTTCGAGAAATCGCGACCAGCCATTGTGACAGTAACAAGTAACAAATAATCAAATTGAAAGGAATTAGGAATTCGGCTTCCACAAAGTGAAAAACAGCCCCCCTTATTCCTCAAAACAGCCTCTACCCAACACCCGCGCTCGCAAGCAAGGACTGCAACCAATCCAAGACAAGAGAGCACCGTCAGAGCAGGAGAGACTGTGGCGAAAGTATCCCAAAAACAGTCTTATATACCCATTTCACGTAACCGGGGTGAACTGATCCCCTCGCTCGGCCCTCCGGGCCGACCCTGTTTTCCGCACCATTCCTTTTTTGCAAATTATGAATTCATATAGACCCCTAATTAGTTCAATCACATCAATAATAACCCTGGATCGGCCGAAAATAGAGGGCTTTTCTTTACATGCACCCCTGGTAAGGCCGAGTGAGGGAGTCAATCCACCCCAATCATTCACGTCGACGGACAAGCCGTCGAGAGGACGGACAGAGTGTCCAGGGCCGTCCAAGGCGTCTAGAGGACGGGAAGGCCGTCCAAAGGGACAAGCCGTCCAGTGGCCAAGCCGTCCAGCCCGCAGATTGGCCGTCGAGAGGACGGGAAGGCCGTCCATGGGGAGAGACCGTCCAGCCCGCGGACTAGCCGTCCAGGGGGCCAAGCCGTCCAGCCCACGAACTGGCCGTCGAGAGGACAGGAAGACTTTCGAGGGACAGGAAGGCTGTCGAGAGGACGGGAAGGTCGTCGAGCGGGCCATTCAAAACAGTGCTAGCCAAGTGTAATTCATTTCTAATCCTTATTTGGAGAATTTTTCATTTATGTGGTTTGGCACTCTCGGACTTGTCAAGGCAGGTGTCCTCCCTCTCAATCGGGCATTAGACTACAGTGGCGGGTAGTTTAAGAGTGCTAACTTAATGTTCACATTTGTTTCAATTAGAGGACAAATAAATACCAGGGATGACATTCAAATGCTCAAAAAACAAGGTTTATTGCTCATTTAGAATGGAATTCTATTTTGTTGCACGTAAATAATGGAAGAAACATAGAAAAAACCATAGAAGGTCAAATTGAAAACTTCTTAATGTCGGTCCTAGAATGTTCTATTTGGATGTTCATTTTAACATTTGATTCGTTCTAATTGCACCCATTTTCACAAAAGTTGTTGGCATTGGGCAATGTTTTTATTACAAAAATCCTAGAATCTCGCAATCCCTTAAAATAATTTATATTATGTAGGGCTCAAATTCGAATTCAAATGAATTTTATCAATTATAACTTGTACAATTTCACCTTTGGGATTATTGTATTTTGATTCCATCCTTCCCTGCATGTAAGTGCCCCTAACAATTTAGTATTTTGTTGAATTTTAAACCCTGTCTACACTAATATACTCAACTCAAAGTCTCAAACGTACAAACATTCAATAACTTACTAAGCCCGGATCAAATATACAAAGACCAAGACAAAAACCACCCTCTAAATGCTCCAGTTAAAGGTAATAAGATTGAAACTTTGAAATGGGTAATTATGAAATAAGTGAAAGACCTCCTAAACAACATATGTCATATGCATATCATTGATTCATGTAAAACATTGTTTCGGCTTTCCATTCATACATTACAGAAAAAGAATGTAGCCCTATACATCTAAACTTAAGAATGTTTTACCTTCTAAAGATATTGTTATGCCGTTTTTGGGTGTCTTCAATATGTTTTATAAAACTTTGATTTTAAATCATTAATCTATTTTTTTCCAATTCAAACTTCAAAGACTACATCTCGATCAAGTTTTGCACTTGTAATGCCAACTAAAAAAAGGAAGAACATTTTTCGTGGTTTCCGGTCCATACTAGGTTTTGAAGGAAATCCTATAGGCCAATATCCTAAATCCCAAACCCTAAACCCTAAAACCTAAACCCTCTTCATTGTTGCAATTTTAAAAGTATTTGATGTTCAAGTTTATGTAACTATAGTAAATAAGAGTGGATTGGTGTAATAAAATTGAAATGCAACATTGAGTACATGAACTTCACATTTTTGTGGTGTCTGTATTTTTTTTATGGCTTCTAAATTATAAAGCAACTAGCGGTGAATTATTATAGTTTTTCATATGGATTGTTTATTAATTGCTTATGTAGTACCGTATGTTAACCACTAAACTGACTAAAGTCCCAAGGCCTCTTTTCCATCCTATATCTGAAATAAATTGCCATTTCTATAGTAAAGAATGTAAAAAAAGAAAATGAATGTGTTTAGGACTTTAGGCCTTTAAGGTGCACATCTACTTGTAGTATGTAAGATCTCATACTAGAGTACTAGACTAGTGTTCAATTGACCGGAAGAAATTTCACAAACTTTGCCTATATAGAATTGTAGATTGCAAGATATTTACAATAAACTTCAACCTCTGAACGCCCAACGACATCATTTAGTGCCAATTTGATGGCAATTCAATCACTTGAATGAGATGGAAAGATTGTGGAAGCGTTCAATTCATTTTTTGGAGACCTTCCATGTTGAGTTACAAAGTGTATCCAAATGATTTTGTAGTCTTTCCGATATTTGCCTCCGCGTAATTTAGAGTTTCGGAAAAAAAAAAAAAAAAAAAAAAAAAAAAAAAATGCTACTTTAGTGTATCTTGGGAAGTTGTTGCTCCTTAGTCTAAATCTGAAATTTATCCCCCAAATTGATATTTTCTGAGTTTGAGTCTAACTATCAAGCAAAAGTTCATTTTTTCTAGTTCCTATTTTATGTAAAATCCCCCAACACGACCCTAAAAATGAAATTTCATTATTGCGATTTGCACTTCAAATGTGTTTTTAATGTCTACTACATTTAGTACATTCTAAATAAATCATGAAATGGAAATTAAGTTTATGCTATGATGGATTCTAATGTCATTATCCTTGTGATATAAGGTAAACCTACCTATAACAGACAGAATGACTGATTTGTTGTATTGCTATTAGCAAAAATAATCAAATTTTTTCCATACAAAGACACATGTGAGAAATGAAGAACGCAACTAGAATTTTGTTTTTGGGATTAATTATGATTTTTTATTTAATTTTTAAAGTGTACTGTCCAGTAAGCCCAAAAGAGTTTGTAGACTACCCCAAATCAGCAGAAAATTGTTTCCATAATGGTCATCTTCCCACCTAAAACAGTTATAACATTTTCTAAGATGGCTACAAGACTTTCTAACATGGACATGACATGAAAAAATAAAAAAACCGCTTTTTACTAAAAACAAAAATAATATTTTCAAGAAAATAAAAATAAAAATTTTAAAGGGCCGTCCAAGACGTTCGGCAGGCCGTCGAGAGGACGGGCAGGCCGTCCCAGACCACAAACAGGTCGTCGAGAGGATGGGCGGGCCGTTCCCGACCAGTGACAGGGTTTGGGTGAAACAGGCACCCCGTCCTTTTGGACAGCCTTTCCGTCCAAGAGACGGGTAGGCCGTCTAGAGGACGGGTATCTCGTCGAGGAGACGGGTTTGCCGTCCACGAGACGGGTATTCCGTCCAGGAGACGGGTATTCCGTCCAGGAGATGGGTATTCCGTCCAGGAGACGAGTATTCCGTCCAGGAGACGGGTTTGCCGTCCACAAGACGGGTATTCCGTCCAGGAGACGAGTATTCCGTCGAGGAGATGGGTATGTCGTCCAAGAGACGGGTATTCCGTCCAGAAGACGGGTATTCCGTTGAGGGGACGGGCAGACCGTCGAGAGGACGGAAAATCCATCCGTCCAAGTCTCGGGCGGCGGTGTAATTATTTCCCGAACCCGTTGACGGCGTCCCAATCCTGTGTCGGACCTCTGTGTACGTATCGGCCGTCCATTCCAGAGCTATCCCACGCCCTGGACGGTCTGGATTCGAGGGGGACGGGCTGATGTTATATTAATTACCCTGCCTAATCAGGTCGGTAATTGGGGGTATAAGTGAACTTTTTTTGGACAGTTCACCTGCTTCCTCTTTTGAGTTGCACTATCTGAGCTTGAGAAAGTTTCGCACTGCAATTTGAGGGGAAGTGTTATACATTTGACATTGTTTTGCTACATTTCAGTTGCCTTCACGTAATAGAAGGCAAAGCAAGTTGTCATTGTATTCGCATACAGTATCGTGTGTATCATTTTCCAGGTATCAAGAATGGGCGCAGAGGATGTAGCAGGAGGTTCGGGACCTGGAGGTGACCCCCCAGAAGGTTTGGGACTTGGAGGTGACCCCCCAGGAGGTTTGGGACCTGCAGGTGAACCCCCAGGTAGAAGGAAGAGAGGAAACAGAGCAACCTTGGATTGGGGCACACTTAATGCCGATGCAATTATGGCAAAGCCTGGGTGAATGGAGGAAGATGGCCCATGGACAAGAGTGACATGTCAGCAATATATAGATTGAGCCCACATCAATTGCCATTGGCCACACGTCCGGTACGAGGTGCATGTGAAATCTGGCGTGGTAAATATTGACCAGTGCCAACATCCGCACTTCAAGAAGAGGATGATTGAAGTGTCATTGGCACTTTGGGGGGCAAGATCCAAGAAAGACGGGACACTTTCATTGTGCCAAATGGCATATGCGGAGGTTTTTCTTGGCAAGGATGTGGACTGGAGCAGCTTTTTGGGTAGAGCGTGGAATAATGCATTTCCAAATTGAACTCGCCACATTGCACCAAATCCTGCTGTGCCATTGGACAATGTACCAAATCCTGCCGTGCCATTGGCTGATGTCCAAAATGTGCAAATGAACGTGGTTCCACTGGCGGAGCGTCCAGAGACAGAGTTGATGGAGGTAGAAGTTGGTCAGGGCAGTGGTCCAAATGTCAACCAACAAGATGTGATTGGTGGAGTGCAAGCTGACGGTGAAGAAGTAATTCGCTTGCGCCAATTAGTACAAACACTGCAAGCAGAAAAAGAAGAAACACAACGACAACATGCTGCAGTGTTGGAAGTTCATCGTGCAAGGATGCGGGCCGTTCAAGATGAAAATGTGCGCCTCATCGCACGTGAAGCCGAGCTCGTAGAACGTGAAAGGCGGGTCAGCACAGACTCAGTTCCACCACTCGATCTTGTAGTGGAACGTGCTACATACGGTGCAGATGAAGACACACCAGGCCCGAGCAATAGATTTGAGTTTGTGCAGCGATCACAATCCACTTTTCCAAGTGCAGAAAGTGACACATTGGATATTATGCGTGCACGTGCTGAGTGAGTTGAAGCAGAGCTTGGAAGTACTCGCACAAAGATGGAAGAATTAACAAACGCCATGCGTGCTTTGGAACTTCATGCCAACAACGTCGAGGCAGAGGTGGCGGTGGCTACTGCAGCTCGAACAACCTTGGACCAGACCATGACCGCACTGAGTGCTGAAAATATGCGGTTGGTTCAAAATCCTCAGAAGGAGCAGAGGCTACTTCAATTGTGCAACATGAAGTTGACATGCAGCTTAGCGCTAAACGAGGCTGAGCAAATGCAACGTGAAGTGAGGAGAGTGGCTGCAGAATTCAATGATGGCGGTCAACGTTATTTTGGCTTGACCTCGTGGCCTCGGGTGGCAGAAATGTTCACCAATGATTTGCCAGTGTATAGGGAGAATTCAAGCATCCATTGGAATGCCCGTCCAGACTTAGAATTCCAATATAATATCGATCGCCAACGATATGGGCCACCCAACCACGATGGCATTACGCCACTAGTGTGGCCTTCCGTTCCAGATTTTGTACAAGATGGAACAACATGTATAATGTGCCAACAACCGTTTAGCCCCAAGGGTGGATGGAATCTTGGTACATGTGGCCATCTATACCACCCCGTGTGTCTTATTCCACACATGGTCACCAGAAAGAAATGTGCGCAATGCAGGGCTCCATTTCATGCACGACTGTACAAAACGTTTGGCCTTCAATACCACATGCCTGAACATTACAAGTACAATGAAGAAAATTTACCGGGCATCGGTAATAGAGTACATTGGGGGTCCGACATGACATGACTTTGGAAGTGGGGCCACCACAATCGACACCTCCCGGCAGGAATGGTGGCTGGCATACTATGGACGAGTGACGCCCAAGTGACAGAGGTGATTAGGAGGGTGTTTGGAGACAGTGATCCAGGGCATCAACTATATTTTGGTCAGATAGCCGGTAGACATTGGGACCCAGAGCGCTTAATTTTTGTGCGCGCACCACATCCACAACGCATCATGTTTAACTCTCAAGGCCAGACAGTTGGATTTGAGGGTGAATTGG
Organism: Antitrichia curtipendula; assembly: GCA_951230915.1. Lineage (NCBI taxonomy): Eukaryota > Viridiplantae > Streptophyta > Bryopsida > Hypnales > Leucodontaceae > Antitrichia > Antitrichia curtipendula. Next base: position 28,320,975 of record OX579637.1, read on the forward strand.
GCTATGATGAACAAATGGCATACATTGCAGACAATACTTTCCATGAGCCAGCCCTTGTGAATGACATTTTTTCCCACTTACATGATAGATACGATATAGAAGCACTTCAGCTTCTGAGGACTTTTGAATCGCAACAAGAACTGCAGCAATTTTTGAGAAATAGCATAGCAAGCGGCATTGTAATCGAAGATGTAGACTAGATTGTGTATAACTAGATAGATGTATAGAATTAAATACCGGAAGTTGTACAAAGTGAACGTATGTAATTATGTAAAGCCTTTATTAGTTTACCATGTACTTCAACGGATTTATAAAATATGTACATTTATCGTTTTCTTTCCACCTCGTGTATTATTGCTTCGCCTTTGTCAATTTTTGTAATCTATTGGACCTTTTTGTAATAGTATAGAAGAAGCTTGTATGCTTAGATGGTAGGTAAAAGAGTGTTCTATTTTATTTTTGGTGAAGCCCTAAAGTCCGAAGTCCATTTTTTGGCCCAAAACACCCTAAACCACCATTTTTACTATGTTCACCTATGAATTAAATTTTCCAATTTTTTTTTAATCGAACCAAAGGATCTTGTTCTCCACTTGTCTTAGATGACGTGATAAAAAATTTGTAATGTTTGATCGTATGGATTGAAAGTTATTAGCATTCGAAGTGAAAGAAACAAATTTATTTTAAGAAGTTGCTAGGATTGCCCGCTCCACAAAAAACCTATAACTTTTCCATTCCTAATCCAGATGGGATGAATGAAAGCCTCCCATTTAAAAGAAAATATAATCCAACCGGGAAAAAAATATACAAATTTGTATTTCATTTTTTTGTGGATTTTTTTGTCTACCTGGAGTCTTAGACCGCCCGGTGTCTTGATCTCCCCTGTTTGAGGTTATTGTAACATACCCTTTGCTCTTAGGCACCGATTGGAATAGAAATTGTATAATGAATAAACTCACAAGTTTATCTATCATTCCATGTTATCATTCTTATGAAAAAGTTTTCAAAAGTTTCAGTAAAAAATGAGATCATAGGAGCCTATCGAAAATCCATTTTGTCCCTTGCAGAAAGGACAATGAGAGTATGTTACTTTAGGGGCTAAGAAATAAAAACAATGGAAATTCTTTACCAAAGCAAGAAATAAGTAACAAATTATTTTATTGCTTCATATTTGATGAAATCTCCTTTAAGTCTTTAGAATTAAACCAAAAAATAATTCACGTTTTGTAACTTTTGTTCTATTAGTTTTAATCTTTTTTTAGTTGGACTATTGATTAACTACTCCCTCATGTTTATTTTTAAATCCAAAGTTTACAAATTAAAGTATTGAACATTTTTCATTTTTTCTCAAATGGCATTATGGAAATCAAATGATCAAAGTCTAATATCTTGCAATTGCTAACTTGATAAGGTCACGCTCCATGAAATTTATTTGAAAATCAATTGAAATAAATGACTTTATGAATGGCGATCCTATACTTGAAAGTCTTAAATTGAATAGATTCTAATTTTTTCTTTTCATTTCATTTCAAGATGAACATGGTGAAATGACAACTTGGAGTTTTTTTTGGCAATAATTAGCATAGGGCCTACATGGATTACTATTTTTGAATTTCTTGCCATATAGTCAATGTAAAATCAATTTAGCAACTTCTCTAATTCGAAATCCAATAACGAACTTTAATCCCTAGAATCCTAGATGCCCAAGTCATGTTTTGAGCTCCTACGAATTTGCTCTAAATTGAACAAAATGTCAACATTTTGATTAGGTGACTAGGTGTATCAATTAAAAAAAAACTGTAACCATACAAATTCAAACAAGACATGTTACAAATCTCATAGGTTGCTAAAACACAACAATATCACTTATAGAGTAAAAGATAATAATGTTTGAACATGAGGGTGTTAAAACTACAAAAATGATGTGAAGTCTTCCAATCCTCTTTTCAGTTTTCACAAGTCAAATTTAAAAAGTTTTTGACCCAAAAAATATGAGTTTAAATTGCCTAACATATATAACCCCAATCAATTTATGGCTTTTCAAAATATACTATATATATTTTTTTTTAATTTTATTTAACCCCTAAAGGACCAAACACTGTTTTTTGACAACATAGCGTTTTTGGGCAGCTCACCACGAATGGAATTTTTATTTTTTTTCTTTGAAATGTTCACACAAGATGTGCCCGAGGAGTAGCTTTAGGGCCCAATAATTTTTATAACTTTTGTCGACATGGTTAAAAAGTTATGGTATGATATGTAGTTTTCATTGTTCGGCGGGCAGCCCAAGCAGCAAAAAAAAATTCTTTAAAAATCATTTTTTAGAGAAATAAAAATTTGAAATTGGTTCTCTAGATTTATGTGCATAAGGAAAGCTTTAAATCATTCCACTTTGATTTATGAGATGAAAGTTATGAGGAATTTTAGTTGTGGGTAGTTTGCGGGTAGTTATAGAATCTCTACTCTAAAATAAACTTTGAAGTCCTTTATTTAACTCAATTTTCAATATTTTTGGAAAAAAATATGAACACAAGGTGTAGATTGTTTATTACAACATTACAATTGTTTGGATTGGCATTTTTCAATTCCATCATTAAATCCTTAACAATTTAGTGTTTTGAATCATTTTCTACTTCTTTCTACTTACTATTTTTTTCCTATATGTTGTACAATTCCAAATGATCTGAAATTTTTCAAGCATGTAGCTAATTTGCTTTGAAGAATGAGTCCAAAGAGTTACCACCATTTTGGACATTTTTTCATACAAATGTGACCATGTGAAGTGCAGCTGCCCGGTTTTTCACAGGGACAAAAAAAGGGGTTTTGTCACTTCAAATGCTAATATCTTGCAATCTACACGGTGGAAATTTCTGAAATTTTTTCCACATCTTCTCAAACTAGTTTACTACAAGAATCCTATGGTTATATGTGTCCAAAAATGTTTTTCTTCCAAAATTTGGTACTTGTACTAGAAATGGCAGTTTGGGAGTGTTTTTTGTGAAAACATAGTAAAAAACCTTTAGGGGTTAATTTTAAAGGTCGCCCGTCTAGCTCGACCGTCCAGCGCGGCCGTCGACGGAAGGTCAGCCGTCCAGCTCGGCCGTGCAAGGCGGCCGTCGACGGAAGGTCGCCCGTCCAGCTCGGCCGTCCAGGATGAACTTTCATCCATTTCCATAGTTTTCATCCTCTGTCAATGGTTCTCGTCCAGATTTCATCCTGACGGACGTCGAGGTTGAATCCTGACGTCCGTCCGGACATCTTGACGGACGGACAGGACGTGACGGGGACAACCCTGACCAAAGGAGTTGCATCCTATTGAGATGCAGCCGTCCAGCACGCCGCCGCACTCCACGACTCCGAGGGTAACAGGAAAGAGGAGGAGACACAATGACGACCTGACTGCCATGAGCGCAGAGATCAACGAGCTAAGAATGGAGAGGCTGCATGATCGGGCAACGAACATGAAGATGCACGCACAGCATAGTCACATGATGGAGTAGCTGTCAAATTGTATATTGGCACTTTTGACAAAGATTGACAACACCTATGACGCCATCGTGAATAGCATCAGAGGTGCACTGCCACTCGCGGCGGTTTCGCCAGCCCAGGTTGCTCCCCAGTTGTTGTTGTAGGGTCAGGCCTCGAGTTTGTTGAATACCGAGGAGTCGAGTTTGGCAGAGCCGATTTGGTCTACATTGAATGTTTCTCCTGCTCCCAGTGCTGTCATGCCTCCTCCTCTGTCTGCTCGTGTAGTCTTTCTTCCAGTTGCTGGCGTGCCAACAGCTGCTCCTTCTGTGGTCGTGTCGCCGCCTCTTCCTCCTACAGACCAAGTGCCGATCATTCCACCGCCACCTCCAGAGACCAACGCTGCTATCGCTAGTGCTCCGCAGGTGGCGACTGACGTTGATGTGCCAGAAGGTGGCATGGTCGAGACGCCGTGTGCAGATGCCCCTGCAGGTTGATCACTCGATGTCGTTTGTTTAGTTTAGGTTGACCCAAGCTAACTTAAATGGTAGATCGGACTTAGTTGTGCATATTCATGATGCAAAAACATTTTTCTTATTGAGAACTTACAGTGGACAGAACCACAGAGTTCTAAATTTTCTAAATTATGTACTCTAGTGCCTACCACTGGGAAATTTAATATATTGGATTCTTACGGATTATTTTTTTGTGAATTCATGAATTGCAGGCATTGTTAATGTTGATGTTGTTCCTTCTTCACCCAAACATCAATCGTCGCAAAGTCAACTCCCTATGTCTCCCGATGACGTTCCTGTGGAAGAATTTGTGCCTACTATGCAAGTAGACACTATGACTCCAGAGCGTGAGATTGCTCCTATTGTACTTGAGGACGTTGTGGATGATAACTTATCATTATTGGACGCCGATGCCCTGGTGGTCAAAGTTGCAGAACCTGTCGTCGAGGTGCAGAAAGACGTTAGAGCTGCAACTGAATCCGATTGCGAGAAGAAGGTATGTCATACATGCACTGTTTTTGTTGCCCTATCTTTAGTATTTACTATATCATTTTGCGCTAGTTCGAAAATGTGTCAATTCAGGGTAGTAACTAGCTGCACATTTAGCCGTTTGAAAACAGGAATCGAATTCTCCTTGTCCTCGTGGAAGGACGTCGGAGAAGGTCAAACGTCCATTGAGGTCCAGGGTGGCCGTGAGGTGGCTCAACGTTGTCCTGGACCTGAATGGGATTTTAAGTGTGTCTGAAGAAATCAAAACCAAGGGATGGTACAGTCACGTAGGCAAATCCTCACACGGACACTCTGCCACAGTTTCCACTATTGTGGGAAAGAAAGAAGTTTACGTCAGGTCCAATTGCTCGCAGTTCTTGAGTGATTTAGCAAAGATTGCCGTCATCTCAGTGTGGAGCTCCATGAAAATGTTCAACACTGAAGGTGTTTGTAAACATCTTTTTGATGGTATAGAAACCCCCCATCTTGTACTCGGGCAAGAGTCTTGCACAACATTGAAGTGCAGGGATGGTTCTGGAAAGATCACAACTTTCAAAGAGCCCAATACAAACAAGGACTTGTTCCTTAAAAACCTGAGTACTTTGTTCAATGGCTCACGAGGGAATTTCACGTCCGAGAATACCATCATAGTGGACGACAGCCCTTGTAAGCACATTATGAACAAGACGGAGAATGTCATTCTCCCTGACACTTGGTTGAACAAGGAAAATGGTCCGAAGGACACGTTTCTCTTGGACATCCTCCTTCCCTGGTTTAGGTGCCTTCATGCTGCTCGAGATGAAGGATTGAAGTCGTTCAGGGAGAATAGCTCAGGGAAGATGGGACGGTGGATGCTCTGCAACAAACAAAGTCGTCGAGAGTATAACTGGCTAATGGAAGCAGCTCGACTGTCGCTGAGTCTGAGATAGGCCAACGGGCTTTTTTTTTTTAGTCCAGATTAGCTATACTAGATCCATGCTAGGGATCGGGCTTCATCATTGGCAACGCAACTTAGCTCGTGTCGACCTGAACTGTGCATAGTTTATGTGTTTTGTGCTCTTCAATTTTGTGTAATATATTGTTCACGGGAATAAAACGGAAATGCTTCTTCATCATAATTTCATTCGTGTTCATTACTTCACAATTTGTGGATCTTTCATGTTCAGTTCACGGCTTGTATGCGTATTGTAGGTCGGGTCAACCTTTTCTAAAACATTCTAGGTCGAGTCGACCTTTTCTATATTGTTTTTTGGTTGACTCGAATGCTTGTAAGTTTCTATTGGTCAAATTGACCCCTTCAATCTAATTCGTCTAAACTCTACGCATCCCAAAATAATGGCTCTTCTCTTTGCGAAGAGCTCTAGACATGTTCTTCTATTTGTGCTTCTTTTGACATGAGTTTCGCATTTGGCTTTCCGTTTCAGGTCGTATGCAGATCGCCATCTCCAAATCGGAATAGAAGTTTGACTTGCGCAGCATCGACTGATTTCTTCCTGGAGTACAGCCAAAACGCAATCTTGAGCACGGGGAACTTCTTGTGTTCCACTGCAACAGCAAATTCCACAGTGGACTTCTCACTAAAACCTGTGGAGGACGGTGTCGTGGACAGTCCGCCAAGTGGAACTCTACGTCTGCCCAAATCATGCTCGCCTTCTCCTTTACGACCCTCTACGGCGGGGGGGTCATGAATGTCACCGTCTGCCTTCGATAGGATGCCGCAGAGAAAGCTCTATGACGACTGTGGTGAGAAAACGACCTTACCTGTCATAGAGGCAGTGGCGTTCGAAGAAGTGCGCAATAAAATAGTTCCTGGCCGTTCTCATCTACCACCCCTGCCAACACAATGTCTGAGATCTCTCGGTGTGCGGAAGACAAAGACGCATGACGGATTACCTCCAAGCCGACGCAAATTGCCGGTTGTGGATGTATGGGATCGGAAGTTTATACAACTGCAAAGGAGACAAGCATTACAAGATTACAAGAAGTGTGACAATGGTTACAATCGAGGACCTGAAATTCGAAAGGCCTTGGAGATGTTGAAGAATAAATCACACATGTAGTATCTGTTCATATTGTAGATTCCAAAACTATACGTACAAAATAGCATTGTGTAGTAACTGTGAAAAACTCAATGCTGGAGTGAATCACGCTCACGGTAGCTACATAAATTTTTAGTATACATTTTTAGAATACCTTTCGGGGATGCAAAAATTTTAAAAATGGAAGAGAGAGATATAACAACAAAAAGAGAGGTTCACTATCATTTGAAAATGTTTTTGAAGGGGATGTATTAAGGACCTCCTGATTTTGGATTACAGACACCATTTCAGCATATCAGGGAGCCAAGAATACATTTCATATTCTAAACTATTATGTCACAAAGGCTCATATTTAGATTGAGAACAATGCAAAGCCGTTCAAATATTACAAACCAAGTAGACAAAGTATTGAATCTTCATAGTCTGTGATAGTCCTGCAAATAGAAGCTGCGGAAAAGGACGCCATCGTAATGGAAGAAGGAAGTGGATGTCGAGCTTTGACATGAATGTGGACAAGGAAATTATGGAGACAAACTAACCTAGGTTCCACTATAAACATTCTTGTAGGGAGCACTAGAAAACACCTATGTCTCAAGTGCCATCAGGAAGAATGCTGAATCAGATGGTGGGGTAGTTGTTTCTATCATTTTTGTGCCTAGATCTGGGTCACAAGCTTAACATCCACTTCATTGTTCTGTCACCATGGTGTCGTCTTCCAAAGCAATTTATTTGCAGTGTCTAATAGACTATGGAGATGAAATACTTTGCTTCTAGGAGTGTAACGGTAGGCACTGCTTCTTCGAATGTCCAATTTGCAATGTATTAGTCCAATACATCATTATTTAGTGAATAATTGTCATCAATTGTGTTGCATATTGCAATTACTGCATGATGTTTCAAAATATTTCAATAGAAAACCTATTTTGCATAACATTGCATTTCTTTTCTTATTGTTACAAACAAGTCATTTCCCTTGTTTAGGATACAATTGCCTCTTGCTGTTCTCATATTGAGGAAAAAAGACTCTCATTTTGTTGGAAAGTTCTCATTTTAATGAATATAGTGTTCTATTAGTCCACTTCAAAAGAGTAAAATGTTCAACAAACCTATACTAGGTGGAACTTTGTTAAAGGATTATGCTGGAAGGTTGATGAGACTAAAAGTTTTATTTGGAAGGAAACAAATTCGTTGATGACGACCAAAAAGTCTAAGGTTATAAAAGACACAATAGAATGTATTCTTGAAATCGTAGATAGTATAGATTATAGTATTTTGATTTGACTCTATAGATTTGTATTTGGACTATCTTTATATTGTACGAAGTACATTGCGCAGAAAATATATTATATATTATATTTAATATATTTACTATTACATTATACATGTATTTGTATCTATATTGACGTCATTTTTCTTATTTATTGACGTTGTAAACGTTTACCTTAAGTTATATTCTTTATTAGTTTGTTTGGTTTGTTGCAGTGAGGTTTTTTGAACCATGTAGTCCTTGGTCGTGTTCTTGGTACTACTAGAAACTGCTTTATAAGGAAAGAAGTTTGGGCTTTGTTTTATGATGTTTGGAACTATAATGTAAAAGACATTGAATTTTAAAGTTTGTATGAATAAAAAAATTAAAAATTACTTCTACCTTTATTTTGGTTGTAACGATAGCAAAAGACACAATAGTGTTTTTTGAAAATATAAAATATTGAAAAACCAAGATAGTAGGTAAGACTATTTTTTATAATATTAGCAAATTTAGCACTTGTCATAGTTTTTGGAATGGGGCTAGTTGGTTGTTACAACTTTCTAGCTTACAAAACTTACTAAGTAACATTAAGTTATGTATATCGCATAGCCACATACAAATTCAATGGGATTCAAACCTGGACCATTTAAATAAATAAACAACCTCTTACAACAAATTTAGTTCATAACTTGGTGTTCCAACAAATTCAATATGAAAATTCAAAAGAAGATATCATAAAAAGATTCCTAATATAAAGCTGACAAAAAGATTTGGAAAGTAAAGACAACAAAAAAATCTACTAGACAAGGCTAGTAAGAAGACCCGCAAGGTGAAAACAAAAATACTCACAAGAGAAGTTTAGAAATAAGAGTACCCAACAAAGTTTGCCAAAAAGCTTTTGAAGATGCTTGTAGCAATCTAACCAATCCCTAACTTTTTTCAATATGGTACAAATCCACAATAATATAAAAAAATCAATATGCACCTAAAGTAGAAAGAAAATACAAAGCAAACCATAACAATAAAACCCAATAGCAAGGATGCAAACTAACATCAAACACAATACTACAAACAATAGATTGCATTCCTGAAAAAGAACAACTTTCACCTTGTAACAACACCAAGGATTAAAAGTGTCTTATGAATGACTTTCTTAAAAACTATGGAGACAAAATGCACCCATTCATCCAAAGATCTAATTTTTTGTGTAACTACTATGGTGATAGGATAGAATCCTTCCAAAGTTGACCATGTAATGTTGCTACAAACAAGTGTCCAATGGATGATTGAGGATCCTACTATATAAGACAAAATCCTAGAAATTTTGTATAGAAAGGGAAGTAGTTTGACCTCCAATGAGTGCTCTTCCGGGGGGTTTAGCAAATGATTCGTACGGTACCCAAAAGGATGATTTCCTCGGTGTCCAGCCCAGCAATCCAGGGTTAACAGTTTCATGTAAAGAAACGTTCTTTCACTCATGTCATTCTTTCAATGAAATTCTGCATAACCGAAGAGTTGCCTAGCATACTTGACCGCACCTTCCCATAGCCTCTACTAATTAACCACAGAGAACCCAGACATGCAAGGTGACGCTGGAGGCAAAACAACGAAGCTGCATAATTACAATCCACGCAATTCTCCCAACGACTAGATGAACACGATATCTTTCATATTTGAGCTATTCTAATCCGAGCAGTAACTGATGCCTCATCTAATGCGTGTAGTGCATCCAGCATGTTCACTCGAAGAGAAGCAGGTCCATTGGCTCTCTCATTGCCAATTTCTGCAGCAATTCCAAATAGAGCTAACGCAAACGCTGCAGCTTCTAGAGGACGACCAGGATTAACAGACAGAAAAGCAGCTATGAGGGAGGTCACGGCACATCCTGTGGCAGTGATTCGTTGCAGCAGAGCAACACCATTGCTTACACCAAGGACCCGCTTGCCATCCGTCACCAGGTCCACTGCTCCTGAGACTACCACAATGCATTGAGCCAATCGAGCAAGCTCCTTCGCTGCTTCAAGAGCATCGGTCGAGGCTTCAGTGCTATCCACACCCTGGATCAAGCAGTGGAAAATACAGTGTAATTTTACTGGTCTACTGCGACACTGTACACAGAACGAGAAGTCAAACTGTGTACATGATGATCTGAAAGACTGCAAGAGCAATGACAGGCTGCAGTCCTCAATTAAGATACTTGTATAATATCAGTTTAACGTACAAGAGATTCTTGAGATGATCGAACCTTTGTTGAGCCGGTAGAAGCCCCAACAACAGCCATGATTTCAGATGCATTTCCACGAATGACTGTTGGCTTCAAGTGGATGAGTTCAATGCACTTTTCTGTCCGGAATTGTGTTGCCCCTACACCTACTGGATCCAAAACCCAAGGTTTTTGGAGCTCGTTCGCACGAGTAGCTGCAACCTACAAAGCAGCAAGAGTACCACCCCTAATTAAGATTCAGATGAAACAACCGACTACAAGAAATATCTAACAGCTAACGAGGCAGAAAATCGGCCACTTTAGTACTGTAATTGTCAAGTTCTTCCTTTATTATTAAATCCTAGCCACTAAGTAGTATCCAATCACACAAGTTACATGAAGCACCCTAATACGCGGTAGTTTCTGTTCACGACGAAGAACGATGCATGCACACAAAACTTGTAGTTTTCCCTGATGCATCTCATTCTTATTTCTCACAGCGTGATAGAACATCGAGAATCTATATGCAGATAATCCAAACCCCATGAAACTAGAAATTATAATCTATGAATGCGATTGCTTCCAATAGTTTACAGTAAAGGGAAGAATGGTTCTTACTTTCATGGAGAAAATCCAATTGGGAGACAATGTCCCAATATTGATGCAGAGGGCATTTGAAAGAACAGAGAATTCTGTGATTTCTTCAACAGCATGTATCATGGCAGGCGAGGCACCGGCTGCTAAAAGTGTGTTGGCCATGATATCCATGCTCACGAAGTTAGTGATGCACTGAACTAAAGGTTGTGATTCTCTGATTCGACACATAGACTTCCAAGCATCGTTTGCCCAACCCTCTCCTCCTCGAAATTCCCGGAAGCTCGTCATCTCTGTTCTCCTTCGCTATTAGGCCTTCGCCCTACACAATTACGGCAGATTTTTCAGGCAATGATATTGCGTACTACAGAAGTTAAGAGGAATTGTAAGCTAGGGTGGCTTTGAAAGACTTGGGCGAGGTATCTGTGATTAAAGCAAATGCCGAACTTGGTAATTTCTTTGATATAATCCGTCAACAAAGAGACCATAGAGCAAATGAAGCTCACGAGCTCCCGGAAGTAGGAGGCTCAAATCCTAGCACCACATTCTAGGAGCCATTGAGCTGCTACGGATAATTCAAGCCTCTTCGATCCTTGCCACGCATGCAGGAGCAATATCCTTGTAAACACGGAGCGATGGAACTAGTATACAATACATTAAAAAGAAACCACTCACATATACACACGAGATAGAATCAGAACAGCATGACTATTTTAGTCCCTCTCCTGTCCAATAAAAAAAAAGACAAGTGATATCCAAGACAATCGGTGCTTAGAGGAATAAAATTACTTCCAACCTAATAAAAGAACTCCCAATCCACAAATTATTCCATCGCAGTCGCCTAAACATTTCATCAACTGATGGTAATCACCTAAAAGCACACTTTATCCAAATTCAAAGGACCATTCTCAAGCCCCACAGAAAAGAGTTACATCAACACCAAATATGTCGAACGATATAAAATGTACCAGAAAAGCGCGATAACCTAGTTGTCCAAAGTCCTCAACAACATCGACACTACATCCCTCACATTGTCCCAAGAAAACAGTACTATAATGTACGTGCTCACGCTCTCAGAGCATCTCCAGTGCACGCCGGCCATCTGCAGCGGGTGGCCAGACGGGTGACAAGTTACACTAAATAACATATCTATGTTAGGAGGAAGATTCTATGTAATGTTGTGTAGTTAATCTTCTCCTTTTTGTATGTGTATGAGAGTTAGTAGTCTATGTTAGTTATAGGTTGATTGTTTTCTGATTTTCGCTTGTGAAGTAGAATGTATACAGAGTATTTTATTGCAACGTTATTGATTTTGTTCAGTGTTTGATTGATAACATATGTTGGAAATGACAACATGTCATGTAATGATGTGATGGAGGGAACATGCATTGCTCTTTTGGTACTTATTGTGATGATAATGAGGGCTTCGGCATTTCATTTGTTAATGTTGGTATTTATATATAATTGATATTTGTTTTATTTAGTTGATACCACTTCTAGTGAAAATTGGTGATTATAGAATGTGAATTTTCAAAATTTACATGTTAGAATTTATAGTTTAATGTGCTGGAGTTTGTTGTTGTTGTATTGGTCTTATACATTAAATGTTAAAGCATAATTTTATATCACAATTACATGGTAATGTAGATGGACAAGAACATGGTAGCAACCATTGTGATATTATATGATCAAATGTCTTTGAATATTTTTGCATTCATGACTGTCAAGTAGTTGGTTTTTTGTATTAGACATGTATAGTTTGCTTAATATTTATAACACTTTATTATGTTTTTGTCCGTGTATCATTCAGCAAAGCTATTTTCAAAAAATATATCCCAATGGATAGATTGGGATCTAAACCACCAGTAAATTAGTTGCTCATGGTCAAAAATAGATTAAATTAAGAAGTCATCCCAACCTTGACTTGTTATAGGATGTGAATGACTTTGGCAAGGCTATCCATCAAGTATTGATGAATGGTCCAACTTCCCCAAATCTTCAGCACTAATGAAAGAAGCATGCTGAGGAAGATGGCCCAAATAACCATGGAGGCAACTGCTTAAGATAGAGGACCAATAACCTATAAAGATGATGTCAAATATTTCAATTGGATACAAATCTATTATCAACATAAATGTATTGCTTAACTTTGAGCCTAACCTCCCAAACTACTACCAAATCGGTGTTAGTGCCTACAAATAGCTCTACGAGGATAATGCCCTCAAGTAGTAGAGGTTGATTAAGTGGTTGAGCAAAGAAAGACAAAGATGAAGTAGTAGAATTTTATAAAGGTTCCAAAGATGCTACAATATAAAGTCAATGTTAAAATAACTCTCCATAAATACACCAAGGTTGAAGTAAATTTTTGGAGTGTTGACTAGAGAATTCTAAAAGTAACAAATTACCACATTCTATTGCGTTGCAAATATATTTAGAAGGTTACTCCAAAAAAACTAATGCACATGGCAAATCTACCATAGTAAATGGACAAATCCCTAATTATATTGCTGTCAAATCAAAATTCTCAGGAAGCATCTTGCTAATCATAATCAACTAGCACTTGAATTCATCATAATTCTAAGTAGTGTGGCATGAATAGTATGACTATTTATGCATAAAACAACAAATAGGGCATTATCATTTACCAAACGTACAACTCCAAGTCGCATATTCCAATGCTTCTAAACAGACTTTACAAAAGAAAATTTAAAAATAGGTTGTTTCCATCACAAGGATCATGTATAGAAATGGAAATGCTAAAAATGAATATCAATGCCTTTTAAAAAAGAACTATGACACTGGTTGCAAGTTTAGCTCACAATCTCACTAATACCTCAAAATCTTCAACTAGAGGCATGTCAACAATGCTTGGAAAACCTAAAGAGATGGAAAATTTGTCATATCTTCCAACATTTTTCTAGCTAAATAGATAATTCAAGGAGGCTTAATTCTTCATGTCATCAACTCTAAACCAAAGAAAATTGGCATTTGCAAAGCTTTGTGAGCCAAAGATTACTTAACATACTCTGAGATAAATTCATTGGCCATCTCTTTAAGCCTCAAACATATAAACATCAAATGTGGATGTATTGGCATTGGCTTTAAGAATTGCTTTGAGTTCAGACACGTGAACAAGAGAAATAAAAGTCTTTAATTCCTACTCATGTTCTGCAACTTTAGCATCAAGAGTCTTTTTCATTGTATCTTAGTTGTCTTGGTTGTAATTCTAAATGAAGTACAAAGCAATGTTTGTCATTATGGTTGCTTTTACTACAATGAGTGCACTTCAACCCTTTTTTCTTAGCCTTTGCCTTGTCTTTTATCTCACTCTCCACATCTTCTTTCTTCTTGGACCTTTGAGACTAAAGTGAAGCCTATGAAAACTCTATTACTTTGGACCCTTTTTGATGTGACCATCTCAATTGCACCATCAACAATGTAAATATAGATTTGCCCTAGTATGAACCAAGTTGTTAGAAATTGAAGGAGTCTTTTGGACTTTGAAAAGTTGACCATCCACGATACCATGTTAGTAGCATCATGCTAATAAAGGTCTCAATCACATCTTTCTAAAACACAAAAGGCTTGGTCCAAAATAATCCTAATTTTTTAGTTCAAAATTATTTATAATGAAGTCAAATCAAGTAGTTGCTTGTCAATCTTTGAGAGAGAAATCTTAATAAACTGATTTTCAATAAATAAATAAAAACTTGTATTTGATTTTAAAGCATAACAATTGAGTGCATATAGTCCTAAAAGTATTTTCCATCTCTTGTTTGAAGTCCATAATTTGTTGCATCTAGTCAAAAAAATGCCAAGTGCAATTCACAATTCAAGTAGGGCAAAAGAAAATGAGATTATAGATAAAATATATAGCCTTCAATCTCTACAACATTCAAAATAGATTTGAACTTTTTGTTCAACATGTACAAATTTGAAAGATTCTTATCTTCCATAATACATTTACAATGTAAATTTTTATAATATAAAACCCAGATCCTAGAAAATTAGATGAAAATTTGAAATTGGATGAAAATTGTGGATAAAAAATTCTTGGATGAAAACATTTGGATGCTTTATCACCCCCACCTCTTTCCAATGGTCGTTGCATTTTGCTTAGAAGTTGTCCAATGTCAAAAAAATATTGCCTCCAACTAAGCCGTTTGCCCTCCAAAACTCAAAACTCCTCTTCTAAAATGCTCAAAAAAACTTCAAACTCCATAAAATTTTGCAATTTTTGTGCTACTTCAACTCTAAATTTTTCCAACTATCCACATAACCCATGCAATTTGGTAGAAGAAGAAAAGTCTCCTCCCAATTCAATTGCTACATTGCAATATATCAAAAAATGAGTTTTCTTGCCCTATTTCAGTGCAAGTGCAATGTCTTGTGCTCAAAATCATAACTAAATACAAATATAACAATATAAACTTTTAAATCACGGTTTTCCACTTCAAGGGTTCTAACCCACAAACCAATGAAAAAATAAATTCTTGTCAAGTAAATGAAGATGTAATCTTTAAACACAAAAGTGCTTAAGCGACTCTCACTCCATTAAGACAGAATCCAAAAGTGTACATGCATTGACGAAAAAACTCAAAAAAGGTCATATTTGTTATATTGAGACTTTTGCAGTCTCATTTTTATCCTCAACTTGAGGATAAATTGCTTTATCTCTTTGCTAGTATATTTTTATAAATAGGTAACAACACCAACTTTTAGACTTTCATTATAGAATCACTATTGTAGCATTGTTTATTTTTTGTTTCAATTACTATTCTTTTAAATGAATTTTCCAATAACTAGCATTCTGTTTTAAAATCTACAAAAAGTCTTAATATAATGAATGTGGCCTTAAGACTTGTTAAATGACTAAATCACCATAGCCACAAATCCACAATAAAGAGTTTTTTTTCTAAAATATGCATAAAGCTTGACTTCACAAGAATGACAAGTTAGGGATGCCTGAAAGCCTAAATTTTCCAAGCCCTATTTGACAAGAACAAAGAGGTAATCTTTGCAACAAAAAGTGGAATTTTTAAATAACTACAAGCTCGTAGTTGACAAGAACAAAGATTCAATTTTTTGCATAGGGTTCTTGAGTGATTAAAGACTCCTTAGGACCACAACAATAGCTAAAAAAAACATCTTAATTTAGCACATAACACATTGTGTCATGTTTTAGCACTAGATGCTACATTACCTGACACACTTCAAACATCAATAATAATATACATTCAAACTTTGCAAGATGTTAAATTTCATCAAATACATTAGATGAATAATAATTGTCAAATAGAAGGAAGAATTAATTAAAAAATATATTTTGTAATTTAATAAAAAAAAGAGGAATCTATTAGAATATTTTTGTGTCCTTACATCATTTAAGTCTTTAGGATCGATCATGCCTATTTTGATTGATTTAATTTGAATTTTGGAGATAATTTAAAGCCAATGGTCTACTTATAAGCGAGGTCTAAATGAAGTAGGAGGGCACAAAAAATTGTACACCTCACAAGCCCATATACAATGATTTTGAATGAATATTGATCCCATAGGGAGGGAATCTAAATGAGTCATGAGGAACCTAAATCTCACAAAAAGTTTTATTTGTCTGTAGATTCATGTGATCCCACCTCTGATAATTAACATAATAAGTTCAATTTTCCTCCATGCTTCCAAAATTGGACAAAGTTCAATTTATTTGATTTTGTACTCTATAAACCAATTTTTAGAAGAATGATTTCACTTTCAAAAGCATCTCTATAGGCTATAAAGGGTTGAAATACAAAATTTTATTTAAAACTACCTCTTCAAACTAATAAACCCAAGTACTTTTGTTGTTTCTTTTACACTGACGTACAACATTTAAACATTAAAGTGTCATTTGAAAATAATATAAAAAATGACTTGCAAGTTTTATGTTGAAACTCTTGTTAAATAGTATACTAAATTTTCGGCAAGTACCTACGGTCTCAAGTTTTGTCATGATTTTTTTAAACTTCTTTAAAGATAGAAAAATTGATAATCTTTGTAGGGATGTAATTTTTCTTTCAATTGGTGCCTGTGAACAAAAGTTATGCCAAGATTAGCTTAAAACAAAAGATACTAGATAGCAAATAAAATTTCAAAAATTTCAATTTCAATTTTTTTTCTCATTAATTGTATTTTTGCCTACATAGAAAGCTTTGAACCATTTCATTTGGACAAGTGATGTGAAAATTAGGGACAATCTTGTTTTTTGGACAATTTTAGCATCTTCTTGAAAAAATATCTTGTACGATTCATTTTTGAATATAATTTTTATAAGAATTCCATATAACTTGATTTGCTTGCTAGAACAATCTCACCATTGGCATCAGTGCATTTCAATTCCATCTTAGAGATAATTACTGATAATTTAGATTTTTATTCTATCTTGTACCTACTTCTAATTAACAATTTTCTTTAGAATGAAAATTAAGCTTTTTTGAGTTTTTTTCCCTAGACTCTCAATTGAGTTCCTACAATAAAGATTTAAACCTCAAAACCCTACAATG
The DNA here is from genome assembly GCA_951230915.1 of Antitrichia curtipendula. Taxonomy (NCBI): domain Eukaryota; kingdom Viridiplantae; phylum Streptophyta; class Bryopsida; order Hypnales; family Leucodontaceae; genus Antitrichia; species Antitrichia curtipendula. The sequence goes on from OX579637.1 coordinate 28,338,065, forward strand.
CAAAAAATTAAGTTAAGAAGGTTCAAATTCAAATAATCTAATCCACAATGTGGAAAAAAAACTTGTTTTCTTCACTTTCAATGTAAATATCTTGCAATTTGAGTGGTCAAATTTTTTTAAATTTATTCTACACATTTTTGTACTAGGCAGATATAATACCCTATGATTAGATGTGCAAAAAAAAATTCAAGTTTTTTTACTTTTTGCAATTGAAATGGCAGTTTTGAGTGTTTTTTGGTGAAAAGAAGACCTTGGTCCTTCGGAATTAATTAAGAGATATAAGATGAAAAATAGGCTTCTATATGAGAAGCTAAAAAGTATGTGAAATTTTGAAAAGCATGACACTTTACATTGAGAAACATTAATTTCTTTGAGAAATGATGTATGTGAAGACCTTAATATGACACTTGCTTATACTTCCACTTCAAAGAAAATAAATTCTTGATTATTCTAATGGCTGTAGTAATATGTAAATGTAGAAGCATAATACACATAAGACACTCTACTTTGCTAAATTTTATTTTTTGGATTTGAATAAATATCCTAATAATAATAAAAAATATTCTAAAATTAATAGCTTTATTAATTTGAATCACTTGGCTACCCATCTTTTTTTATTATATACTTATTCTTTACTTGCTCCATCACTTTAACTCCACCAACCCTCTAAGAATATCTTTGCAATGAGAATGCTCAAGCGGTTCACTTCTCTTATTGAATACACGACACATCCCATCTAGAGTGATTCACTCTCTTTGCCTTATGAATTGCATGTGCTTCAGAAAATCTTTGATTTTAAAAGAAATGTAGAAACTTGAGGAAATAGCCCTCGCTACCATTTGTTCATAGTGCTTACATACAAGTCTCAAATTGTAATTTATTGTAAATTGGTTAAATGCCAATAGTCTTGAAGAACCATACAATGGAAAAGGACAAACTAAAGGTGAAGATTTGCCTTTCATAGATTTTAAGGGAGGAGATCCTTTATCCAAAAGACAAAGAATTTGCCATGCACTATATGAACCCAATTGGGCCTTTTTTTTATGATCTTCTAATTTGGAAGTTCATTTGAGTACGTTGATAGAGACAAAAACATATGTAGGTGAAACTGCCAAAGTGAAGTTCTTTAGCATCTTCTCCATCATCTTCAGTCTTTTCCTTATAAGGGGTGGTCTAGGTACAAGGTGTTGGCAAATACAAACATACTTGATCCAAAGCTTTTCACTTCATTTCTTATAAAGTGCCTATGTGGCGGTATAAAATTTTTTAGTGGTGTTCCAAATTATTAAATTTATCCACATATTGGATAGAAAATATTCCATTAGTACATATTAAATGTCTATAATTCTATTTTCACCCACAAACTAGCGATTTCATCTAAAAAATTTCAATGCAAAGTTTTTTGGCAAAGAACTTCACGATTTATTGCCATTTTTAAGCCAAATTATTTTTTTCTAATGCAATCTAGCACCAAAAAGACAAAAAAAACCCTTGACTTAACCTAATACAGAGGTTGCTTGCTTAATAACAATTAGGAGGAAGAAAGGATCCTAATTAAGTAATTATGCTTTAACTGGGAGGGATTTCTACGACGCCTTCATCTAAATTGATTTTCAAATAGTTGATGGGCACTTATGCAATGTCAATTGCAGAGCACATCATAGAAGGCCTTAAACAAACAAATGAAAGCAGCTCCTTCAATCTAATTTTGACATCTTTAAAAGCAATTATTCAAATCAAGAAAGTACACTTGTCATCAATCCCTTAACTAGAAGAAGCGAGTAGAAAATATATTGTTCAACCTAAAACAAGAACAAAATACATAATAGACTTACACATTATCTATGATTCAAGTACAAACATGTTAACTAAAAATCATGACAATATAAGAAGAATTTTTAGTCTTCCAAAAGAGAAGCCAAAAGTTGAAACCCAGAACTAGAAATTTATGTAACATAAATTAATGAAATGTTCAACATTATCCATACAAATGTACTTTCAGTTTAATGATTGGGACATGTAAAAAGTCTAAGTCCTACAATTCTTGGACTCAGCTACTAATTTAATATTAGTCAGTTTGTAACATGTGCTAAGGTTCACAATAGAGTATTTCATTCCATCAGCAATATGCAAATGCTATAGGTGAAAAGTCATCAATGAGGCAATGCCAATCCAATTAGCTTCCACATATTCGTATAAGGGCCTTGGTCTACAATCTAAGTGCAGTTGACAAAGCTATGGGGCAAGGCTTTCCATTAAAAAATTATCTGTAATCCTAAGTATTAAGAGATGTTGTGTTACATAGATTCTTCTCCAGAGAATTGTCAATCACTTTGTAGTAGAATGTCGTTGCAGCCTCTTGATAGTAGTTGATCAAATCAAAACATTAAAAAAATGGAGTTACATGTTTAAATGCAAAGGTAAGTAATCCATGGAATACAAAGAAGCATTGAATTCTATTAAATGATTAAGTATTCTATTAAGTATTGGTTTCAAGGTAAGCAAGTTTTTTTATTGGGCAAAAAAACATCAAAAATGGTAATTCAATAGACAAGTTTCCATAGATTTTATGCCACATATAGTTCATTTGAAAATATATATTATAAATCCAAAAATGTTGTAATGATACAAAGTTTCTATTTGTCTGAGGCTGAAAGCATACTACGGCCTACCACTTCTGATGTCACGATGTCACATTTGAAGAACTAATTTATTTTATATGTATATAAATGAGGAGAATTACATGCATAAATTTGGTGGGATGATTGACATTACGAATGTATCCTAGGGTCCAAGCGCATTTTTCAATTTGTACTCAATATCTAGTTTTATTCACTAATATACATGTATTATTTTTTATTTTTTATTATTACTTTAAATATAAATTTTAATATTTGAATTGGTTGGAGGAAGAAACTAGCAAGATTTTATAAGTGGGCCTAATTTTCTTATTATTTAATTCCTTCTACAAGATATATTATGGAATTAAATAATAAAATGAGTTGAATAATATAATAAATAAAACTCTTAAATTAACTTCAAGACAAATTAAACAATATAAAAACTTGGCCCACCTGTAAAATCTTGATAGCTTTCTTCATCAAGAATCCAAAGTGTTAAAAACTTTATTTACATTTTTTAGTGAATGTGCCAAAGCAAGTAGGTCGTAGTATGATTTCCCCCATGAGTGAAATTACACCTAATTAATTAAAGCAACACTGTGCTACAAAGTGTAGTCAGATAGAGATGAGCCAATACCAGACAATCAAAGACCAGCCATTCCTTTCTAACAACCAGAGTGAATTGGAATAAGAGTCTCCTAATAGGAATTGGAAGGTTGATGGAAGCTACAGAGTACATCCATTATATAACATTTCTTGGATTCATAAATATTTGTAAGGCTCATCAATCTCATCTGATAGGGAGCTGTTGATTAAAAGGTCCTACATCCAATTCCATGTGTGTAAAGTCATCTTTCTCGCCATCCCCGTAGTCTAAATTTCTTCATCCAAAGAAGAATCTGAATATTTCTTTACAATATGATCAGCTATCAAAGGAAAAAAAAGGCCATTGAATGCTACACCAATCATATTATTTTGAGTCACTAGAATTGCTACCTTTTTCATCAAGTGAGTGTCCTTGTGAGAATTATACCTATCTCCATAATTCTAATCAACATGTGTGTTGTATCTTGTAGTAAAAGAATGCAAATTCTCACCATTGAGATCACAATGTACCTCATTACTCAACACACAAGGATATCACCTGTAAGGTCAAGCATAATTGTTTCCTCCATAGTTCCAAAAAAATTCGTCATATACTTATCTTTAAATCAAAGATGAGATTGTTGAACCTACTTGTTCTATTGTGATATGTGTAGATGAGAGACATGGAAAGTGGAAATGTCCGCGGCCATTGCATCATCCTTGTATTGTAAAATTGTTGCTGCCTATACAAGTTTTTTTTAAAGGAACCAATGATTTTAGTTTCTTCAATTTGACTTTGAAGCTTCCATCTCAATTATAGTGCTTTCTTGATCTAGTGAGGCCTTCTAAAGTTGTTTGACTATAGCATTCATCTCTTCTTTTCTCCTCTTTGTCTTCAATAATTTTTTGTACCACTACTTATGTTCTTTTTTGACAATAGTGGAAGGCACGTAGCAAGGATTGGTAGTAAGGTTGAATCAATGTTGACTGCCGGCTCTATGAAAAGGATATGAGGCTTAATTGAAGTTGTAGAGATACTCAGTGCAGCATCAAGTTTGGAGTTGTATTCTTCATTAACTTTGGTGTTGGACGTATCATCCTTGAGTCAATGGTACATCAATGATGTAATGTAAATGAAATATATAACTAGGTTGATATTTATAATTATCAAAAACAAGGACTATCAATTTGCTTGATACTAAGAGTGGAAGTATCTTTGACTAGAGAATAACAACAAGTTTAATTTAAAAAGTATTTTGGTATACTTTGTTTGATAGATCCCTTGACTAATTTCACAAATTTTTCTCTTTTCTAAACAAGAAGAGTGACACATGAACAACATTTGTCCAATTGCTTAAGGTATTCAACCACTTTGCTTTGCAAGAAATTTTATACAAAAGCTTGAAGTTGAACTTTTTGAAGTTGAAGGCAATAATGTTCATGGCAATCTCAACTTTTAGAAAGTCCTCTAATATCCAAAGCTACAAATCATGTGGTTAGTCAAGTATTGATGGAATGGAAGAAGTTGTACTTTGATAGTATTGGAGGTTCAACTTGCTTTGTATTTTGGGGCCTTAAGGAGATCCATTATTATAAGTCCTAAATTCCTATCAATACTTCAAGAGATCTTTTAATCAATACTTGTCTCTAACACCACCAAAAGTTGTTCAAAGTTCCAAATGTCAACAACCCTTCAAGAGATCTTTTAATCAATACTTCAACCCTATAATGCTCTAGAACCTACAAAAAATGTCAAAAAATTTATTGACAAAATCATTTGATCATTTGTTTTTCCTTCATTGATTAATTCATGAAATACTTAGCTTTAGGAGTGGCTAAGAAAAATTCCATGTTGCCAATGTAAATTGGTATTTGGCCTTCCATTTCTTCCAAATATTATTGATATATCTTGACCAACAATGAGACTTTGAATTAAAAAGAAGGTTTGAGAGCCATCAAGTCATTGATGATGATTTTCTTGAATTCCCTATGCTCTATCCAATTTGCCTCAATTCAATTATTGACATCAAGAATCTTTGATTTTTGAAAAAACAACTTTGGTTAAGGAAGTTGTCTCTTTGGTGTCCTTCCAAACAAATGTAGAATGTGTGCTTTAAAGTCTTCATCTTTGAAATGCCCCATGTTTGAAAGATTTGAAAGATTTGGAAATCAATCAACTTTCTCTTGAAAATCTTTTGAAAGTTTTGGAAATCAATCAACTTTCTTTTGAGAGATTTTTGAAAGAAATTTTTGAATTTTTTTTGAAAACTTCTTGGAGTACAATGAATATGTAGTTGTTTTGGTGTTGTCTTTTCACTGATGCTCTAATTCAAGAATCTTATAGCTCTATAATTCACTTTGTAATTTTTTTGACAATTTATACAGAAAGTCTATTGAACAATGACGTCCTTGAATTTCCAAAGCTTTCTCTAGTTTTCTACCATCTCCATGATGAAAGGTTTGCCTCCTAAGAGATTTTGGAATAGCTCAAAAATAGACTTTATAGCTAAGTAGTCAATGCCATTTGTTGCTATTTTATTGTATTTATGCCAAGATATTGAATTTGTAAGTATCCATTTATTATGCTAAAGCTTTGGTTATCTTCAACTTGAGGATAAATGAAGAGTTGATAATTGATAATTCTACATGGACATTTGACATTGCCTTTAACTAATCTGCTCAATTAGTTGCATCTCCATTGTAAAAAATAAGTAAACTCATTTGAAAAATCATCTCATCTAGTGTTATTTTTAGCTTGAAGGTAAATCTTAAAATCAATTTTATATGAATGCTTAGAGGCAATTGGGGTGCCAGGGAAGGGCCAAGAGCTAAATTTCTTGAGTGGAGTCAAGACATCTAGTGGTGATGAGCATGTTGCCATGGCAAAAGCGGTGAAGAATTTGTCAGAGAGCTCTGGAACATCTCTCTCAAGTTCCAAGGAAGTTGGACTTTAGAAGTCTCAGAATGTAAAGGATTGTGAAGATTTTGATGAAGTAGATGAGGTAGAACAAAATGTTGAAGAGACTAATAGATTGCCTACCCATCAAAATTTAGCACCAAGGTGGAAAGTCTACAAAATCAATTATTGTCAAAGGTAGCTTTAGAGGTCCTCTCAAAGGAGATTGCCAATTTTTGTATTCAACGTCTGTGTAAAGCAGAGGTGCAATAGAGTCCTATAACGGTTGATAAATTTTGGATCCAGAGTAGGGAAAGAAGGAAGCACAAGATCCATTGTCTATGATTGCAAAAGAGATTATTGGTATGGATTGTTTAGAGGGACAAGGGGGGAGGGTCTAGGCAAAAGAAGGGAGTGGAGGAGATGCAAGATATGGAGGAGATGAAAGATGTGCAATTGGGGCAAGGTGAGAAGATGACTTTGAAGAAGGGCCATTCCAACGGATCAAAGAAGGATAAAAAGAGCCCTAAACTTCAAAACAAAGAAGAGTTTCCCATGTCATTGGAGAACATGTACAATGTCAAGATCACCTCTCTCATTGCCCTCACTGAGATGGTAGCAATATACAAAGTTGAAGATGGGGGTGATGATGGTAGTGAAGCTATCGGTGAAGATGTTGGTGAGGTTACAACTGCAATTGGTAAGGAGGAGAGGAAAGGAACTAGTTGTCCATCAAAGTTGCCATCTCCACCTAATAGAGTGAAGACAAGGTCGTAGAAGAAGCTTAAAGCAACTACACAAATAAAGAAGCAAAAGAAGCACCATGGCACCTAAATATTTAGGTTCATTACATGACTGTAGTGCAATGTAGTTACAGTTGTATACCTAGTTTCTTGCAACAAGAGGTTGTTGAAACAAAATAAGAGGTATTCATATTCTCTCATATTTATTTCATTGGTATATTTGTAGTGCACGTTTCTGTATTTGTCACGCATGTGGATGCAAATTTGTAGATCATTGTTTTATTTACAGAAATAATTCAATGGTTTTGTAGGTGTTTCTTTCATGCTCTTGAAGCTCATAACATCATATTTGTTATTTTGGGATTATGGGGCACTCCCAAAATAGTATTAGGCTTTTGAAGGCACAATGAATGAATGAAAACGGCCTACAATTTAGCTCCATAATCACTCATTTAATTAGTTTAAACTAGTAATTTCCATTAAAATGGGAGTCTTTGCAAACAATACATGTCCTTCAGCAAACATTGCATTGTTTGATGTCATAAATTACATTCATTTCACAACCACGTAAACATAATAATGTAAATACAAAATATATTAATAGAATATACATATTGTATTTGCGATGTAAAGATCGCAAATACATTACCAAAGTATATATTCACCACTACAAATCCATAACTCTAGTTGCACACATGGAAATTAACACAAAAACACTCATCAAACTCCTAACTCACATCTAGGATAAAATGTAATAGTATTATCCTTATTCCACAAACTTGTGAAAGCACATTTACTGTAAACATCTAGAAACCAAATAACACTCAATAACATATTATTGACAGGTAGTCAGAATCTCATAAAATCAATGATCCACCGTCGGGTTTAAGACGAAGGAATTGAAGCCAAACTTTGCTTGATGACTTCAATTTGAGCAGCAGAAATCTTGATCATGCACTCTGTGGTATCTTTTTGAATTCTAGACTTCCGCGCGGTCATCAATACATCTATATGCTGTCAACGTGGTGGTTCGGTTTCATCAACCTTCCAACGCATACCTCTTTCATCGTCCCATCCAGTGTAGAAGTTCTGAACATCCTCATCTCTTGATGTTGGACGGAAATACTAAATGTGCACACAATTTGGTTCTCAAGGGTTACAATGTGGATCAGACAATGCCCTTGCAATCCAAACTAGATGATTGTCACCATCTGCTGGCCTTACTGCAAGGAAGTAGCCATCAAAAACATCTCGAATCACCTTGAAAGATGGTTGTGGGCGACCCCGTGAAGGTCCGACGTAGGCCTCATCTTCTCCAAATTCTTCATGGTCTTCGCCGTCTTCGTCTAACCGATCTTCTTGAGTTGCTTGAACTCAAGTAGCCAGCCAGAAACCATCCTTTAAAACAATAGATGCAGGTAGTGGTTCTTACAACGTGCTCTTCACATCACATCAATAGTGCACCACATGCTCGTAGCGTCTTTTGCATTCCCCAGTGATGTCTGCATTGCACAAGTCCTCCCAATACTTCACAAATCCATGTACATCCTTCACAATGTCATCTAAACCCTTCATTGCCTTCTGAGGAACTGCCAACGGTACCCGTTCCGGCCACAAACTTTTTCCTTTAGCATCTTCTTTCCACAACTTAATGCATGTGCCGTTTTCCCCTAACCAGTCGACATCAGTACACAATAGTTTGTACTTCATGACAGGACATCCTGTGGAATCTAGATAGAACTTCACTTGCTGTGGTTGCTTGTGTCCAACGAGGATGTCACCACCGTCCACAAATGAACCTACAATGAAATCCTTGAAATCAGGCACCTCTTCCACAAGGTGAGGGATAGTGGGAATGGACTCTTCATCCATGAACGACTTCATAAGTGCAGGAATTGTAGGGAAGTTCTCCTTCTTTAGTTGCATGCTCCATCTTCCGAACAGTGCATCAATGTCATTGTGCGTGTGACCCACAATCATGAAGTTCATGTACACTTCACGGAAGATCTTGTTTGCAACAAGTAGAGACCAGAAACAGAAAACATATCTATTCTTATTGTCCCCAGTGGCATTGTCCATCTGCACAATGAGAATGGGTGGCAACGGTGATGCCGGAACCAAGTTAATTGGCGGTGGGGCAAGCGACGCTTTGCACATCTCCACAACCTTCATAACTGCCTTGAACAAATTTGTTGAAGGCGATCTCGCAAACAATTGCCGAGAAGAAGACTTCGGTGCCAATTCAAGATCTTGCAACAACTTTGCCATAGAGTCAATGGTATTGTTTGAATCTTGAGGAAATAGATCCAAACTATAATGCGCATAGCGCACATCAGCATGACGATGCGCAATCATTCCCATGACAAACACAGGCAACTTCATGAAACCATTAGTGTCTTTATTCTTGTGGAAAAAGACTAGACAAGCGGTTTTGGAATGATCCATCTTGTCGTGCATGATGGTGAGGCACTCGTGCGGAAAGGTATGCGATTGATAATGGTTTGCATAGTACAACTCCTTGTAGGCATGCGCAATAGCAAGATGTTTGTCCAACTTCCGCGACCACATGAGAGCGGTCTTTGAACCAACAAGAGCACCCTTCCTCAGCTCTTTCAGTTTGTCACAAGTAGCGCACCGAGCAAAATTGTCCCCTAGCTTTTTCACCTCATACTCCAAGAGTTTGGAAGACCTGATCCTACTTAAATTTGAGAATGAAACTTCAGGCAATCCAAAGGCTGCATTGGTATCATTGATTTCTTTCATCTTCTCCTTGCATTGAAACGTAGGCGGAAGACATATGGACACAATCTTCTCCCCCGTCTTCATAGTTCGAGTACAATGTGCCATGTGATCGGCCTTTTTGTCAAGGAGACACTTCAAGGTAGCAAGCTTGTTCAGCGTGTTTCCTTGGCTTCACCAATCTCGTATTGCCATGGTCCTTTGCTTCCCGACGACCCTTCATGTCCTTCAGATACCGAAAGAATGTGGTATTCAAGACACCAGCAATATGCCTCCAAGCTTGCATGCAAATCGGGACCTCTTCAACCGTCACCATCTTCATTCCACGAGAGTCGCAATGGAAATGTCTATGGATGTCCATCTTTATGAAGGCTCTCTGCTTGAACGTTGAATTATGGTACATTTGCTCACGGAAGGCTCGAATCTTCTCTCTAGGAAATGGCTGAATACAATTTCGGACGCAGCAAACTTTGCTGGAAACTGCGTTGATGGACACTTGTGTAAGCAGACCCTTTGACTTCAGGGAAGTCTCGCGATGAGGTTTTTTGAGGATACTCGAATAGGGTCTGCTAGGTGTCAAAGACGATGGGTTTAGAAGATTTGTTTCGAAACAATTAAATTTATCTCGGGCTTCATGATCATGAAGGCTTACCCCACGTCAATGGACAAGCTTAATAGGCCAAGCCATCAAAGTGTAAATTTGTTCTTGGGAGATGTCGTCTTCTGAATGTGTCCTAAAAATGAACACTGCAACATGAGTGTCGCCCAGAGGACCTTCAGCACCGAGAACCAATTTGGAATTTACACTATGGCAGGTAATGTCCCCAACAAGTACTCCACCTTCACTGTACAAGGTGACGCACTTTGTATTCCAAAGCCTACGCGGAATACCCTCGCAAACTGAAATGTCTTCACTCATTTCCTGAGGAATCTGGAGTTCCCCATCTGAATCTCCCATTAGTTTGTCAAGGTCAACTTCTGAGGCCATGTCACCTGAGAAAAAAACATATCCATTAAATGTGTTAATAACATTGATTCCATATGATATACAATTCAGCTCAACCTACGCTGAATGTCCATTGCGAATGAATCTGTATTAGAGTTCCATGCCGTCAAATGTTCAATAACGTTTATAAACGTGTATTGCAATTCAGCTCAGCCCGCGCTGAATTGATTCTAAGGTCGAGGATTGGAAATGTTCACGTATTATAATTCTCCACGATCAGCGTCGATAAGTAATTCAGCGCGGCTCGAGCTGAATTGTAATACAAGGACATTAGTGTGATATGGCGAAGACCAGTGAACTGCAGTATCTGATTAATTCATTGGGAACAAGATGTTATTATAATTATATTGACACCATGCCATTGTAATTCAGCTTGGGTCGAGCTGAACTATAGTTCTGAATCACTAGAGCAGTGCACTGCAAATATGCAATGGATTCCAGTTTAGCGCTAAGCGCGCTGAAATGTAATACTATGATTTTATTAAACTTTTAGGAATGGTCAATGCTCTACTGCAATTCAGCATTAAGCACGCTGAAATGCAATACAATGATGAATATTAATCTTGTAGGCATGGTCGGTCCTCTACTGCAATTGAGCGCTAATCGCGCTGAAATGCAATACTGTGATATATACTAGGCTTGTAGCCATGGTCAGTCCTCTACTGCAATTCAGGGCGGTCAATGCTGAATTGCAATTCAGACCCGACCAAACTCAACTGCAGTTCTCCTTCGCAAATACCGGGACCTTTAGTGTTATTTATGTTGTTTGGTTATTGATTCCGGAATTTACGGCGCCTACTTTGGTGACTGCCTCACGTTGATAGAACGCATTTCTGAAGCGGCCTAAGAAAATTGAAATCTACTGCAATGTGGGTTCTGCGATACATGAAAACATGAAATGCGACAACAGAGAATACATAATTCACTAAACAATGTCACAGCTAAACAATGAATGGCAAAATTCTATCCTGGTGAGTGACAAGCTTTCAATAATGCAAAGAGGATAGCTTACTAGTAACAATTTGCAATGAAGTACCTCCTGTAACAACGCGACGGACAATAACAACTCGAATTCGAGTCGATCACGAAACAAAACTCCTAAAAACTCTTCAAGAAATCTAACAATACAAGTCAAACACGTACATGAAGAGAGCAACTTACGAGGAAGTCAATGCAGATGAAGAGAGGGGGAAATTGGCATGTCCGCGAGTAAGTTGATGGTGCTCGCCCGTTTTCCTGGCGGGAACAAAAGAGCGCGGATGTTTTCAAATCTTCCCTCCTAATTTCTGATGTCCCGAGAATCATTATGGCCTTCGTAGCTTTACACCAAAAAAGCATCCTCCAAAGTGAAATTGATTCACTAGCCCCACTGAAGTTATGGGCAAAATTCTGACGACGATTTCCTTATTAAATGTTTGTTGACTTTATTAGACTAAGGTGGCCCTCTTCTATTGGAAAGTTGTCACCGTCACCCGAGATGGTTGCAAATCATACCCTTAACTCCTTCCAGTTCGCATTTTGTGCTTCGCCATTAATGGTGATAGCTTCATATTAGAAAGTGAAATACTATTATAGTACTACGAGGAAAATGCCGCCACCTGCTTTTGTCGCTTATACAATATTTAATTATCACAAAGATGCAATTTTGAGTTAATTCTCAAAAAAATGCAGCAATCTTGAAGTGCCTTCCTCATTGTTGGTGTGCGGAAATTTCCTTCTCCTTTAATTGTGAGTAAGTTCTATGCACTAAAAAATTTAATATATTAATGAACAAATAAAATGTCCACTGAATTCCACTTTCATGGGAGAGAATTTAGGAATCAGATTCTTCGGATTCTAGGTTTGGGGTTTAGGGTTTAGTAGTTAGACCTTGATCTTCCAAGCTATCAAAGTTATTGAAGGCAGTGACAAAAAAAATGTTGCCATACATTCATAACAATCTTTTAATCTATACAAATTTGAATGAAACATAATGTATATAGGGAATCAACCATAATGTGCGGCTAAATTGTGCCCAAAAGTCATGAAATTTGTATTTGAAAGGCTTACGAAAGAATTTGTAGAAGTTGTAAATATTTCCAAGATTCAACATCTACTAAAATAATCAGTTGTTCTTCATTGTTAATTAATCTCTACTTCATGAATAGTAAAAAAATAAGAATCAACGAGGCTTTGTATTTTAATGCAACATCAATACCAAAAGCCATGGAATTGGTACGTAAAGGGCTTAATCCAAAAATGTAGAAGTTGTAAACATTATAAAGATTAGGGATCTTTGACATTTTTAAAATCGTGCACACTTTTGATGAATTCCAACGTGAATAAAAAAACGGGAATGAATTTAACCCTGTACTTAATACACCATTATTAATACCAGAAGTCATGGAATTGATACATACAGGGCTCAAAAAAAAAAAAGTAGAAGTTTTAACCCCTAAAAGCCCAAGGGGTTTGGACAAAACACAAATGTGTTATAAAATATAAGTTCTACAACTTTTTTGAAGTTTGCATTAAAATAAATAATGTGAAGCACAAAAAGAAGAAAATATCCGTATGGTCAAAATTATAAAATTATTCTTAGATTCTCTTCAAATGAATTTTGAAGATATAACTTCAAAAATTCACCAAAAATACAATTTCTATCTTTAGCAATTGAATTTTTTTTTGATTGGTCAAAATTGTGGTTTCTATTGATTTGTGAAAAAATGCATAAGATCCAGTAATGAAAACACCAACACTTTCCCCAAATAGTAAGTTTTTCAACACTAGGCAATACTAGACTCTTTGTGCTATTTCTCTTATAGTTTTTGTTTGACCATAGCGATCTTAGTTTTGAATATAAATATTGAAAGAAAATCCAATCTATTAAAAAAAAAAAAAAAAAAAAATTGAAAAAAGTTTTTTTCTGCCCAAAAAATCTGCCCGAAGTCGGGCAGCGACCATAAAATGGTCGTTTGAGCGCTTAGGGGTTAAGTATCATAAAGATTAAGAACCTCAGAAAATATTTAATTTGTGCCCATTTCTAATGAATCGAGACATGAAATAAAAGAATTGGAATAAATTTGAGCCTCATTGTGTTTTAATACACCACCTATCTAATACCAAATGTCATGGAAATGGTATGTGAAGCACTTACTTAAAAATATGAAGGAGTTTTTAATATCAAAAAGATTACAAATCTTTGAAATAATTTAATTCATAAGCATTTTCCATGAATTCCAATGTGATTTTAAAAAATGGGAATAAATTCGGCCCTGCTTTTCAGTACTCAGCTGATACCAAATGTCATGGAATTTATAAGTAATAGGTTTAGTGAAAAAAAATGTAGAAGTTGTAAATATCATGAAGATTAAGAATTTTTGATGAAAGTTAGTTCATGTGCATTTTTTATGATTCCTGACGTGCATAAAAAAAATGGGAATGAACTTGGCCCTGTATTTTAATACATCAACAATATCCGAAGTCATGGAATTTACACGTAAAAAGCTTAGTGGAAAAAAATGTAGAAATTGTAAATATCATGAAGATTAAGAATCTTTGATGAAATTTAATTCATGCGCATTTTTTATGTTTCCCGACGTGTATAAAAAAAATGGGAATGAATTGGCCCTGTATTTTAATACAGTACCAATACCCAAAGTCATGCAATTTATACGTAAAAGGCTTCATCAAAAAGTATGTAGAATTTGTGAATTTCATGAAGATTAAGAATCTTTGAAAAAATTAAATAAATGCACAATTCTGATGAATTTCGACGTGAATTATATAAATGGAAATAAATTCAGCCTTGAATTTTAATACACCGTCCAAAATAGAAGTCATGGAATTGGTAAGTCAAGGACTTAATCAAGAAAATGTAGAAGTTGTAAATATCATTTATCATAAAGATTAAGAATCTCTGGATTTTTTTAATTTGTGCCTATTTGTGATAAATCCAAACATTTATTAAAAAAATGGGGATAAATTCGGCTCTGTATTTTAATGCACTATCAATAGCTCAAGTCATGGAATTTCTACGTGAAAGTCTTAGTAAAAAAATATGTAGAAGTTGTGAATATCAACATGATTAGAAATCTTTATATTTTTTTAATTTGTGCCTTGTTTCTTAATACACCACCATTACCAAAAGTTCTAGAATTCATAAGTGAAGGGCTTAATAACAGAAAATGGGAATAAACTTGGATCCAAATCTTTAATGATCACAAATCTTGTTAGTCATGAAATTTGGACGTGAAAGGCCTATTATTTAAAAGCATAGAAGTTGTAATTATTTTGAAGATGTCAATTCTGCAATGATATTTAAGTTGTTCCTGTTTTTAGACAATCCTACGTAAATTAAAATATATATACATAAATAATGCCCTATATTTTAACTACTAGTCATTAATATCCAATCATCTTCAAGTGAAATGAAAATAATCGGGAATGAACTAGGCCTTGCTTAAAAATGGTCTTCAATTGACAAATTCAATTGAGAAATCTGTCGTGGATTTTCTTATGTCATGTTCAAATATCTATTAGGCAATTGTAATTACTTTTAGGATTAAGATTCTACAACTTATGAATGTTTAATTTTATCCAATTTGAAATCCATTCTCTTACAAATAAAAAAAAATGGGAATGAAATAGACCCTGGCTCCTTTATGGAACCAAATTTGAAAATGTCCTATATTTTTGAACGTGAATATTTAAATTATTTTTAGAAAAGTTGGAATTACATGTATGATTTATATCCCACAAGAATTTTTAATTTATTTCCATTTAAAGTCCATCTTTTTTTAAATAAATAAAAATTGAGAATGATATGGCTGCTGCACTTTAATGGCTCAAATTTGAAAATGTCATGCATTTGTGTACGTGAATGTAAATTTTTTGCTATAGAAGGTTGAATCACACCTAGGATGTAGATTCCACAAATAATTTTAATTTATTCCCACTTGAAGTGTATCTTTTGTGAATTAAAAAAATTGGGAATGAAATGGCTTTTGGCCCTTTATGGCCCAAATTTCAAAATGTCATGCATTTTTATTTGTAAATATTAAATTTTTTTTTATAGAAGTTGGAATTATACCTATGATTTAGATTCCATAAGAATTTTTAAATTATTCCCATTTAAAGTCCATCATATTTGAATTAAAAAAAATTGGGATTGAAATGGCTGCTGCACTTTAATGACTCAAATTTGAAAATGTCATGCATTTTTGGATGTGAATGTTTAATTTTTTTTCATAGAAGTTGAATTCACACTTAGGATTAAGATTCCATAAGAATTTTTAATTTATTTCCATGTGAAGCCCATGTTCTTTTGAATTAAAAAAAACTAAGAATGAAATGGTTGCTGCACTTTAATGGCTCAAATTTGAAAAATGCCATGCACTTGTGTACGTGAATGTTTAAATTATTTTCATAGAAGTTAGAATTACATCTATGATTTAGATTCTACAAGAATTTTTAAAATATTCCCATTTCAAGTCCATCATATTTCAGTTAAAAAAAAATGGGAATGAAATGGCCCGTAGCCTCTTCATGGCCCAAATTTAAGAATGTCATGCATTCTTGTACGTGAATGTTTAAATTTCATTTCATAGAAGTTGGAATTACACCTATGATTTAGATTTCACAAGCACTTTTTAATTTTTTCTATTTGAAGTCCACTTTATTGGAATTAAAAAAAATTGGAAATGACATGGCCTTTGGCCCTTTTATGGCCTAAATTTGAAAATGTCATGCACTTCTATACATGAGTGTTTAAATTGTTTTCATAGATTCATGTATGAATTTAATGATTTCAATAACGGGATACATTCATGTTTAAATTTAATGATTTCAATAACTTGGACTATTATTATCCCAACTAAATGTTGACTTTCAATGTAGTTTATGTTTTGAATTAGGCAATAAGGTGTAATTCTATAATTGATTAATTTATATCTTTTTAAAAGTGTGTTACTTGTTTAGTTAAATTATTCGCCTTTACATGTGTAGTAAATCTATGACGTCTTGTAATTGAGTCTTTGAGAAACAACAAATACGGAAATTAATTACTTTTCAAATTTCAAACATACTTCAAAAAGCCTTTTATTCTTGTGTTTTATATTTTGTGGCTTGTTAATGACAAATAGTTTTTCTGTGTACGGCACAAGTGCAACAATTGTAAATCCTTGCATTCTTGTGCTAAACGGCCAAAACATGAAAAAAACTTTGATTGTGAATGAGTATTTAAAAATGTGTAGAAGTAGTTATTGGATGTCATACAATATCAAAAGGGATGAATTGTACAGACAAGGTGTTTAACTTGAAGAGCTTGAATAATTACTAAACGTATAAATTATCTAGTCTGATATTCTATGAATTATTGATTTAAAATAATCTAAAAGCCCTCAATGGTACAAAAGTCAAAATACTTCAGAAAACTTTCGATTTTGCGAATGACATGTACAAAAGAAAACTTCCACTTGTATCGCATATGGATGGATGTGAATATGGAATCCACAATAATTTACATGTATAAGGTTTTATACATATCAAGTAGAGGCTTACTTTAAACATCAATAAATAATGCTATAGCATGAAAAGGTATGACATGGAGTATTTGGATGGAGAGGCTCAGGTATTGGAACGGATACTGCATGAGTATCAGCCGGTATCAGCCCGAATATTGCCACGTATCCGAGTATGGCAGCACGGCGTTTTTGGCGGCGAAGTAGGACGAGGGTTTGGCACGCTCTTCCTATTTTTCGTTGCTCCTAATGTTTGTCGCACTCAGTTTGGACTGCTTTTTCGTTGCAATTTCTTTAGAAAAAATTTCTATGGTTGTGGAGGCGCATCCAGGCGTTGGGGTGTGGAGGTGCATCAGGTATTTTTGTAGGCAAAGTCAAGGAATAGGGTTTGGCGCGCTCATTTCTGTTTTTTCGACGCTCCCAGTGTTTGTCACGGTCAATGAGGACTGCTTTTTTGTCGCAATTTCTGTGGAAATTTTTTTTGTAGTTGTGGAGGCACATCCAGGCGTTGGGGTGTGGAGGCGCATCCAAGTGCGTCATGATGTTTAGCTCCAAACCAACGTGCATCGTGAGCTTCAGTTTGAAATTAAAGTTGGAGGTTGGGGTTGAGTTGCTCGGCCTAGGAGATTGGAGCATGCAAGGAGTAGGACGATGTCTCACAACAGGTTTGCATTCTTTTCCTGTTTGTTTTGATTGCGGTACAATCGTTTATTCCAATTTTTATTTTGACACTTTGTAGCTGATTTGAACATTTGCGTTCTTGTTTTCGTAATTTCTGCTCGGGGTTTTGTAATTGCTGGATTTCCTAAGCACAAATTTCTGGCGCGTTCAATTGGTGGAGTTCTTCCGTATATGTCTTCTATTGTATTGTGCGCTCTACTTTCGACGCCCTTGAAAGGTTATTTTTGTGAACCAGGTTTCTGAGGTATTCCTGGTTTCATAATTTCTGCTTGGAGTTTTGTGTATTGGTGGGTTTCGTGAATTTGTGGCTTTCCGTTAATTTCTGCCGTTTGTTTAGGCATTTGCGTTCAGGATTAGTGTGTGATTTCTGTTTGGGGTTGTGTGGATTCGGCATTTGTAGCTCGTATAAGCATTTGCTTTTATGGTTTCGTAATTTTTGCTTGGTAGTGGTGGATTTCTGAAGTAGTCCATCTGGACGAGGTTCAGGATTGGGGGTACGTAAGCTTAGGCAATGATTCAGGATTTAGGGTTGCTATAATACTTTTCTTGATTTGGGTTTTAGGGTTTAGGGTCTACCCTACTTGTTGATGTTATTTTGCTGTAGGTCTTTTATGGATTTGGGTTTTAGAATTTAGGATTGTTGTTGTTCTTTTTTGTTTTTTTTCAAGTTCATTGTGTTTATTGTATTACTATTTGGATTCTAAGGTATGTGTTGATGTTATTTTGCTTGTCAATTTGTAATGTGAAATCCAACTTCTCTTTTTTGGGATGTAAATGCAGATAGTGTTCATTGTGCTCTTAGGATATTATGAGACTTGCTATTGTTGTTCATGTTTTTTTGTGTGTTTGTTTATTCCTGTGTTATTCGTTTCTTCTTGTTTATTCCTCAGATTAGTTGCTGTCAGAATTATAATAGCATTACGATTTCTAACTGAGTGGAAGACTAATAAGTTTTATGTGCAACATTGGATTTGTTCTCTGGACTGAGACTGAAACCCTAAACTAGACCAACACGAGCAAGGACAAAAAGTGCGTGGAGGAGCCAACTCCAAATCTGCGTGCAAACAAACTGGTATGTATTCCTAAACTACGCAATGTTTTGTTTAAAGCAAAACCCCTAAAATCCAAGCCAATACATAATGAACAAGCTTTGTCATTTTAGCGTGAGGCGCGCTGAAATGACAAATATACTCTAGTCCACGTAGAACATATTTGTCATTTCAGCGTGTCTCGTGCTGAAATTCAACGAAGGCAACACGTAAGCCAAAAAGATCACAAACTGATTCAACCATATTGTTAGCAATAGCAAATCAAAGTCAACCATTTCTGTCTTATAGGGGGGCCAAGCAGGCGTAGAAAACTACAAAGAATATGTCATTTCAGCGCTAACCATGCTGAAATGATATATTCTCAATAGTTTAGTGCACAATTTTCATTGACTGAACATACATTCACTACTCTTAGAACATATTACATAGAAGCAGATACACAAGATGTAGGATATGGAAACAAACTGATAGAAGCACAATTGACAAATTAGCGCGGCTTGCGTTAAAAAGACATCAAGTGGACCAAAAGACTTATAGTGCATACATACATACCATCATTATATAACAATCGCACATGATCAACAGCAGTCAATCAATGATACACACGTAGGATTGTCACAACAAGAAATAGTCAAATTCGGAACCATTATAGCTCGTGTCTAACTCAAAAGACCGTATACCAGCTTCGAAACTCCTTCAATTGTCATTTAACGCGACTCGTGTTGAAAGACAAAATGATATGTACTAAACAAGAACACTACAGTCATATACGCTTATATAGTCATAGCTCTAGAAATGCATGAACTCATAATCTGTTCGTAGTTTGCAGAATGGAGAATCATGTGGAGGCGCTAGATATGTACTTCAAGAAATGTGAAATACAGCTAGAAGAGAAACACACTGGTAAAGACGATTCTCTCATGGAGGGGGAATACTGGAAATTCAAAGAGCCAGACAGAGTAGAGTTTTGGGGATTCATCATGCTCGCATTCTCAAACGAGTTCTGCTTTGCATACAAGTTCAAGAATGCGCAGGTCTTCCTCAATCTATCATTTGAAGAGAGAATGAAAGATGTGGAGACGGACACCCATCCCACGATCAAAATCAAATGTGTCACGGCTATCAAGGGCGTCCAGAAGAAAGATCAATACCACTTCACAATATGCTTGGACTCTATAATGATTCTGTTCAACATGACCCCTTACTTGGTAGCCTGGATCCGACGCCCTTCCATCAAGATGTCAAGGAACTAGAGAAGAAGATTGACAACAAAGAATGGAAAAATGCTAACGGGACGCCACTAGCCTGGAGGCAACTTGTTTCAAAAATCCGGGCCCTCCTCAAGAATTTTGACACGTTGAGAGGGAAGTATGAAATGCAGAATGTCCTAAATAGAGTCAGTCTCTGTGGACGTTGCCAACCAGTGCGTCAGCCAATGCTCAAAGAAAACCACAAAGCAGGATTCTGGAAGCAGTCGGGGTTAGAAAACCGCTTAGAAGTCCACTCCCAAGATGACGCAAAACAAGGGAAAGAAGGCCGCAGTTTCTCCTTCTGTAAAGAAAGTCACGGCAAGATCCTTGAAACAATCTGAAGTGCATGACGACAGCTTCGTAGAGGAGATGGCAAATGTTCCTCTTTCTTGGGCAACGGAGAGAAAGCCAAACTACAAGGCCATCAGCAAGGCATACCAGAAGTACTGGAAAACATGCGAAGACGCGTATGTCTTCGCGGTTGATGAGAAGAAGGCAGTCGACATCTCCGAATTAATTGAGGCACCATTTACATTCAACATTCGGTCTAAGCAACAAAGAATAGTGGAAGACAACGTGACCTATCTCCTGAACATCCTTGACAAGAGTACAAAGCAGACTCTTTGTGTTATGCCCGTCGGCCTCACCAAAAAACCAGAGAAGTGGGAAGAAATTGAAGGCGGATAGTTTTACGTCATTAACGGCCAACATAGCATTGAAGCAAGCAAGTTCATACTCAATGACGAAAACGGTGTTGACCACGATGAAAGAAAACATTTCAAAAAATGGAACTGTTTCATTGTATGGTCGCTGGATGGAGAGAAGTATGAACCATCTCCGCATACTATTATCGGGTGAATCATTTCATAGCGGTTCAACCATCTTGGGCGACAAATATTCTAGGAGCTCGAGCAGTATAGGGGGCTATGGGCAAGCTGAAGAATCCAGCTCAAGTTCAGTCGGTGGGGGTATTAGCCAATACCAAGCAAACTGTCGAAAACCGAAAGAACAAAGACTTGTTCCAGGTTTGTCATTCAGCGCAATTTAAGCTGATTTACAATGGCTCCATTTCACTCTCAAATGTATTTGATGAAGCGTACTCTGTACATATTAGCGCTTATCGAGCTGATCTGCAATGACTTCTTGTCTCTCTCATATGTATTTGGTGAGGCATTCTG
Source organism: Antitrichia curtipendula (assembly GCA_951230915.1). Lineage (NCBI taxonomy): Eukaryota > Viridiplantae > Streptophyta > Bryopsida > Hypnales > Leucodontaceae > Antitrichia > Antitrichia curtipendula. Next base: position 28,359,313 of record OX579637.1, read on the forward strand.
TCCACAGGTTAGCGTGGGTTGAGCTGAAGTGCTTGTTCTAACAATTATTCTTTGGAATCAAGTGTAGGAGTTTGAGAAGGCGGAATTTTTGCGATTCTCCATGATCGAAGTAAACAAAAGCTTGAAAATATCAAAGGTGAAGGGAAAAGAGGAGAAACTGAAAGTGACAAACGAACTGAAGCTCATCACCGCTCCCGAGCATGTTTACAAACTTTGGGGCGAGGTTATCTCTGCAGCCGCACATGGTCAACTACTCAACCCTGACACGAATAGGTTGTTCAACGTGAAGACAGATTGGAATCCGGATACGCTGGCACTAAATCGAGAATTCTTTAAACATTTGGGCAATCTGAGCTATGACAAGCTGGAGAAACTAGCAAAGCACATTTTCAACCAGACGGGTAGCAAGCGCATCCTCTCCTACCCCAAGGTGACGATTAAGAGCATTTTGTTTGTGCTTGAGAGCTGCTACAATATAAAGGAATGGGTAGAGAGGCGGAAGCGAAAGCACCTTGTGAAGAAAGAGCTTTACCAAATCAACCCCGAACTTGGTCTTCTGAACGCAAATAACGAGATCATCACGGAAAATTGGAAAGCCTTCAAGAAAGATTGATTCTTCTTGAGGGCAACCATGGATGTCCTTCTTGACAGACCTGGAGAGGCATACTTTGGTAGGGCCAAGCTTGTGAGCGCTAGAAACAAGTCATGCTCCGAGCTCTCAGACGAAGCATTTCAGTTCTTTAAGGTGTTCCTCAAGCAGTAGAAGAAGTTTGTGAAGCCCACTGCAGTGGGCCACTATCGATCATACGAGTTTGGTAAGAACTATTATTACGAGTGGCCAGCGCATTCATGGACGGATGAGATGGTCAAGCGACTGTCTCTTGGAGTCCTAGACATCCAAAATCTTCCCGGGATTGAGGAAAAGGACGCGTCCACTGTAGACAGCCATGTAGAAAAAGAAGAAACCGACACTTGAGGAGGTCCCCGCGTGGCTATTCATTTGCTCTAACGAGATAGAGCAAGCGCAGGTTCTTAGGTTCGTGGAGACAAATGAGGTCCTCAACTCCTATGCCCTGGATTTTGCGTTATACACGCCAGGGAAGAATGACCGCCTTGATGATATTGTTGCTGCCAAGATACCAAAGAAGGTGTTGCTCATTTTCTTGCAGAACCCCAAGAACGTGAATCCCGTGGTAATTCCGGACGAATTTGAATGCCTAGAGACAGCTAGGTATATGAAGGCGCGCGCATATAGTGAGCTCAAGTATCAGATTCACAACACGGAGCTGCAAATGGAGTATTATGTATGGATTGTCCGAAAGTTCTGCAATCCGGGGATGTGTGTCTACTTAGCATTCGCGGGAGGAAAATTGACGTGTGCTGCAATGGTGAGACTCGCCAGGGCAAATCAGCGCGAATCGCGTTGATTGGCTCCCCTATATACATGTTTTTTGGTGATACTTAGTGTCCCGAGATGTTGTTGTGCGTTTCGGCGCGCGGCACGCTAAAGTAAAATAAGTGGTCGTTGGTGTGTCTAACTCAATAGAAATTGTCTCCTGCAGATGAGTTCTATTGATGTCTATGCAAGTGGATTATCCGAGCAGTCGTTCTAGTGGCAAGATATCTGCATAAAGGCCATGACGTTAGACAAGGCAGATTTTCTAGAAGACGGTTACCCTGTGAACGTCGGAGTAGGTCCAAGTTCATCGACCTCCCTTTCGGAGAAGAAGCTGTGGGCGGGTCAGGATTCTCTTTGGAGTCTAAAGGGAAAGAAGGCGGATCTTGTTGTCGACCTTGAAGAGGAAGAGTTCGAGGAAGAGAGTGAAGAAGAGGTCGATCACGAGGACTACAATGACAGCGTTGGGCTCGACGATATCCAAACACCAACCAGCCATCCGTCTTCAAAAGTATCGGGCTTGCCGGGTTCCTCTATGCTGCCTCTACTGCCCCATACGCCAGTAACGCCGACTCCTTCTACTTGCCCAACAAAAAAGAAGAAGCGGGAGACGATTGCCAGCGCAATGAGGAGCATGGTTGAATTCCAAGCCCAGAGTGCACAATAACTAGCAAATATGCAGAAGCAAGCTGAGCTAACGTAGAGGCAAACTGAGCTTGCACTAGCTGAACTTAGAGCCAACAATAGAAAGGAGAGACTAGCAAACATGGAAATGCATAATACTAGCCAGAAGTGGATGCGAGAAGAATTCAGAAATAATCGGGAGCTGGCCATGCAGAACAAAAAGATGCTTCAGATATTGATGGGCAAGGTTGGAATCAAACCCATCGCCTTGCTGCCACCCGCATCCCGGTCTCCCTCATTGCTTTTGGAGGGGCAATCATCTGGCTCAAACATTAGCATTGCATCGAGCCCTTCGAAATCGGCACAAACCACTCCACCTCTATCGTCCGGCCTACCCATTATGGTTCCCCTTCCTCTACATGAAGAGAATATCGATACTCCAATTCCATCGTCAGAGAGTCAGGATGTACCTCAGGAGCACCCAGCTGTCAACCAAGGAGCGACAAAGATCATTGCGGAGGGAGTTGGAATTGGGCACAACCTGGTCGTGGATGCTTCCGAGGTTGAAGTTAGAATTGCTGCACTACCGATTGGAGATCCACCAGTAGGTTGTGCTCAATAATCTTCTTGTGTCATCTTGTGTAGTTTCAGCTCAACTCGAGCTGATCTGTATGATAGAGTTTGTCTTGTAGAATTCATTTCCTAGAGGCAGTATTCTTTTATACCGGAGCTCTATATTTAGTAGAGCAAACTGTAGTTTTAGAAGTGTTGCACTCAATTTTGTATTTTGTAATCCAAATGTGTAATATATAAATTTCTCACTGAGAATGTTTTCTACATCTTGAAGCGCAGGCCCTACAAATCCTCGAAGTTTGCCTGATGTTTGTCATTCACCCTCCGCACAATCTCAACCGCCTATGTCTCCAGGGCCCTTGCACAAAAATGACTTGTTGTCAAGTACCGTCCAGTCTTTGGTATTAGGTGAGGACATATCTATCCGCGATCATGCTCAATCAGGTCATGAAGGTAATGATCGACCATCAGGTTCCGTGTCAAAGAAGGTACAATCCATGAACTCAAATCTCTTTGTCTATCTAGGCTTTATTTTTTGTTTTGCGGTGGTCAAATTTTTAGTGTGATTTTGCATGAGGACCGAAATGTGCCAATTCCATGGACGTAATTGGCAATGCATTCTTCCATTTGTTAGCAGGGATTGGATCCTTTGTTAGCTCATAAAGAATCATCAGAGGGCATCCATTGGCCATTGAGGTCCGCAGCGGCGGAGAAGTGGATCAGTGTCGTCTTGGACCTCAATGGCATTCTTTGTGTTAGCGAGGATTGGAAGTCCAAGGGGTCCATCAAGCAATTCAACCATCAGTCGGAGCCACACTCCGCCATGGTTGGTGTGATTGTGGGGCCAAAGGCAGTCTACGTCCGGCCCAAGTGCTTTGCATTTCTGAAGGAGCTAGAGAAGATAGCCTTTGTCTCTGTTTGGAGCTCCATGAGAAAGTCCTCCACTGAATGCATTTGCTTGTATCTTTTCCGGGACGGAGGGATGCCCTTCCTCATCCTTGGGTAGAACTCTTGCAAGACAATTAAGTATAAGGATAGATTTGGGAAATTGATCTCGTATAAAGAACCTGGAACCGACAAGGAATTGTTCTTGAAGAAGATGGACGTATTGTTTGATGACTCGCGAGGGAATTTTTCTTCAGGCAACACCGTTATAGTAGACGATAGCCCTTGTAAGCACATCTTGAACAACCCGGAGAATGTTATACTCTCCGACTCCTGGAGTAATCGGGGGAATGGCGACAAGGACACTTTTCTCCTTGCAGTCCTACTTCTTTGGTTCCAGGGATTGCACGCCAGCCGCGGCGTGGGACTCAAGTCATTTCGGAATGATAAGAAATGGAGAATTGGGAGGTGGATGCTGTGCAAGGAAAGGGGTCGTTGAGAGTATGACAAATTCATAGAGGTGGTGTCATGTTCGAGTAGATTTAAGTAGTACAACGACTAGAGGTATGTCTTTCAGCTTGAATCAAGCTGAAGTGTATTTTTTATCCAGCTGCTGAATATGGTGTACAGCCTCTACATTTCAGCTCGAGTCGCGTTGATTTATGCGGCAAATTATTTTGCGGTCCGTTGAATATTTGTGATTGTGTGTGATTGTATTTCAGTATATGCCCACTCCTCAGTTTTGCGTATTCTGGTTCTGATGTAAGCTTTTTTTGTGTCAGATGGGGGGTGCATTAGAACCCTTTGCGTCAAAAGAGGTTTTTCCATGCCAGGCGTCTGCGGATTCTATCCTAGACTATAAGCAGTATGTAGTACTCAACACCGGGAACTTTCTCTGCTCAACATCCACACTCAATTCTAGTATGGATTTTTCTGTTAAGCCCATCGAAGATGATGTGGTGGACAGTCCTCCAGATCAAAAGCCTCGTCTGGCGATTTTGTGCTCGCCATCTCCTTTGCGGTCAAGGAAAAATCAAAATTCTTCATTGTCGCCAACAGCTTCGGACAAAGGGACGCAAAGGAGGTTGTACGGAGACGCCAACTATCCCATGCCAGTTGCAAAATTGGAGCTCAATGTCTCAAAGAAGCCACATGAGATAATTGTTCCTGCTCTTGTTGTTCCGCCGTCGCTTCCTCGCCGACATGCACAATCACATGGGCGGGGATTAAAGAGAAAACATGATGAGCCATTGCGGAATCAATGTTCTACTCCAAGTCGGGACTTCTGGGAGCTCAAATCGTTATAGGCGCAACGGGTGGAGCACATGCGTCATGCCGGGAAAATTGTTGAAGGTTATAGTCGAGGGCCAGAGATTTTGAATATTTTGGAAAAGCTAAAGAGTACGTCACGTAGTTGACACCTTACTTTAGTAAATGACTGAATAATGTAGATATAGTAGTAGATATAGAAACATGTGAATAGATGTTTCATAGAACTAAATGTTTCCAAATATCTAATGAAGGGGTAGTATATACGTTGTGGTGAGGTCCATTACTGGATATTATAGATCCCTTACTAACATTATATTCATTAAAATGAGAGGATTCCACTGAATTAGGAGGTGTTGAGACCAAGCAATTGGCCTACATTGCATCAAAATACAATAGATATCAGCGTGTGGAACATATAACTAGTACCATTAACAAGTACAATATATCAGCGTACATAGTATGAAAAAGGGGACACAAAATTCAAACAATTGTGTCTTTCCAATTACATTTGATTGTTTTATACAATCGTGTGATATTTTTTGACGTAAACTTCTCATAAAGTATTTTCACAATGTTTGTAATTACTGCAAGTGTGATTCACTGCAGCATTGCAATGTATGTAATATGTGCAGATAGCTTGTGTACCTCTAGACTATGACTCTACAATATCAACATCTCCTATATGTGCAACTTACTCTTGAGCTTCTCTATGGCTTTCCTAATCTCTAGCCCGCGGCTGTATCTGTTACTAGCCTGCTTGTATTCTTGTCATGCTTGTCACCTCTGTAGTTCTAAGAACTTTTGATCCCACTGGTCAAAAAATGGAGAAGCGCAACCCCTGGGTGCCACTTTGCTGTGCGTTTTGGTCTTTCTTATTCCCAAGGAAAGAGGTCGTGGACGAGGAATTGAGGGCAAGTCAAATTAGACAGCGAACTTCTCTTTGCGCGGTTCATATGGCACTTCTTTTTCAATTCCCAATGCTAACACTAGGGACATGGCGTTCTCATACAATTTCCTCTATGGTGCTCTGTCAGAGGCAGATGGTAACATCTGCGAAGCGAAAAGACCTCTAGACTTTAATGGAGAAGGGGAGCAGATTTTAGGCAGATGAGGAGTTCCATTCAGAGGACTGTCTACCACACCATCCTCAAGAGGCCTAGCAAAATAATCCATGGTGGAATTAGTTATTGCCGACGAGCATAGGAAGTTCCCCGTACTCAGAATTGCGTTTTGCCCATAGTCTAGGATGGAATCAACCGGCGCCGTACATGTGAGGTTGGCATTCAAGAACAAAAACGGAGAGAAACGCAAATTTTGAAAACAATACACAGTAAGATATATTATCACTCTAGATCAATAGAGCAAATCCCATAAATGAATGCAATCTCAAATATTCAAGGCAAATGCAACAGACCATAATAGAAAGTAAAAGTTTGAAAACCATGATAGGAAATAAACCATAAAAGGAAGTAAAAATTCAAAAACCATAATAGGAAATAAACTATAATAGGAAGTAAAAATTCGAAAACCATATCGGATCATTTTATTTCATGACATATGTAGATACAATGCTGAACAAGTACGTGAGTTAATACGTGAGATAATGATTCATGTATCAGATCGATACAAGCTAAAGCGCACAAGAATTTACAGTTGTTTATTTAGGTGCCTAATAGATCGAGCCGACCTGAACTACATTGTTGAAAAATACAGAGCACTATCCTATTGTAAATTCTCTGAAACTCGCACTGCATTCAATATGTTGTTGTACGTGCGACGACTTTGTTTGTCGCAGAGCATCCTCCTCCCAATTTTTTCTTTGTTAGTCTCCCAAAAGGACTTCAACCCTATGTCTCGAGCGTTTGTCAGATGCTTGAACCACGGCAGCAACACCTCGAGCAGAAACGAGTCCTTTGGACCATTTCCCTTGTAATTCCAAGAGTCCGGGAGAATGACATTCACGGTCTTGTTCATCACATGCTTTGTTGGGTTGTCATCAACTGCAATGGTATTTTCATGGTTGAATTTCCCCCGGAATCCCTTGAACAAGGTATTCATGTTTTTGAGGAAGAGATCTTTACTTGTGCCCGGTTCACTAAAAGTCCCGATGCACCCGAAATCATCTCTGTACTTTAGTTTTGTGCATGAGTGAAAGCACAGTACGGTTGTCCAAAATCGTAGTCACGGCAGAATTTTTGCACAGGATGAAAGTTTAGAGTCAATTTTACTATGGTTTTGGTTGTTTTTTTGGAAAAAAAAAAATAAGGCGAAGTCTTACATCTTGTGCACATTGAAAATTGCATAGCAAAAAAGTGACTTTCGTCTATTTATTTCAATGTATAAAGTACAAACATAAAATGTTTGTACTGTCACAGATTCAGCTTTAGCATTGTTGTACTTATTGTATCAAGTTTAGGAGTTCATTCTTGCAATGCAAAGAACTACATTCAATGTTCTAATGTTTACATACAATGTTTTGGCATTTCACTAGGGTTTGGAGAATTTTATAAGAATATATCCTTACAAATGTGTGATTTTCGTACAAGGTCCAAATTTTGACTTTAAAGTCTGTATTTTCATTTTAAATTTTAGAATCTATAAAAAGACCTTTTTATTGAGATGGGCCAATATTTCATTTTGGTATACATGATGTTTTGGTTACAATTTTCTCTATTGGAGATTTATTAGTTGAAACGTCGTGGCAGCCTCTAGGGTTTGCCCATTGTACACAGAACGTACTGTACATACTTATTATATAGCGGGGACCAATAGTCGTCTGCCACATAAAATCTAAATCGGAATTCACTGCAACATCCCGGTTATACGGTGAGCTTTTGCAGCGACATTCTCTCTTGCACATTCCAAAAAATGCAGCACTATCTTAATCTTGTCTAATCTTGTCTACTATCTATCATGTGTCTAGTTGTTTTGAATTTGCAGCACTTCACACGGAAGTTGAAGAAAGTGGACCAACTTCACAGCTCCGCTTACAATTTGCGCATTTGTGGGAGAAGAGCAAGGAGGGACGCTAAACGCACCGAGGTCAATTTCCGCGAGATCGATTTTCGCAAAGGTACATAACTGCCCAAGTTCCGCAAAGGTCGATTTCCTCGCTGGTCGATTTCTGCGAGGTCTTTGTTTTGAGATTAGAACAACTGTAGACCTTGTTTACGGTATGGATCTGGATTTAGATTAGAACGACTTTCTTTAGAACATGAATCGATCTCGATATTTCTTTAGCGATTGATTTACTACACATCTCCTTCACGGCGTTCAGTGGCTGCAATTATTGTACAATATATACAATGTTGTAGTATAACGTCTACGTTGTTAGATTCAACAGCATTGTTTACGGAGTTCATTGGGTACAATCAAAGTACAATATGCACAATATTTTAATATAGCCTTTACGTTGTTACTTATTAGATACAACATGCCTCCTTCATGGAGTTCATTAGGTACAATCACTATGCAATATGTACAATGTTTCAATACAACATTTCCATGGTTAGGTACACAATGGTTTTCGTATAGTTTCGAGAGTCTGCATTGTCCTGGGGTACATGGTTTTCCTTGGAACGAGATGAGAGAGTTCACTAGTACATTCATTGTACAATACATACATTGTTTAAGTACATTTTGTACATTTTAGATACACTTTGTAAGAGTTCGCGGACATAATTGAACAACACCCTGTCCTCATAGCTTGGTACGCCCCTTTCGTCATACTGAACTTTTGTAATGAATTGGGATAAAAGTGAGCTCGTTAGTCGTATTTGTTGTCGACTCCAGTTTTTCACTGTCTCCACTCAATAGAAGTGCCCTCAACTCATCAGAACAAAAAAAGGGAATTTCTTCCTTACGCCTGTCCACCTCCCTCTCCACCTCTGCAATCTGCAAGATAATAATGCAGATGAACCTTGCAGTTGGGAATGGGAGACATCATAACCCCCACTGCAATGTGTCCAACAGCAAAGAAGATGAAACAAGGTCAACTTGAAGGAAAGACAGAAGAAAAAAAAGGCATCGGAGCAGTAAAAAAGGAACCAGGAACCAAGACATGCGGCGGCAAAAATTGGACGGGGGCACTAGAGGCAAGTACGAGCTGAACGACGGAATAATGGACATTCCGCTGGGACTTGGTGTACTGGTAGTTCATTTTGTACTGCTATCAGTACAAAAAAGTCAGACTCAACGTACACTAAAATGTACATCTACAATTTTCGTACTCTAATTGTTCCATGAGGATTAGTAGTAGTAGAAGTACACTATGCAAATAAGAACACTACAAACATTACAGTTTGTAAACTCAATATAGTTTGAGAATTTTGAATTCTGAACCTCTGTTACAATTTGTACGGAACATACTATTGGAAGCATAGAATGGTAGTGCAGCAACTACGAACATTCCATTCACTCACCGCTATCGGTACAAATGCAGTTGTCCTACTACAAACACTACGAACACTACAATTTCAGAATTGATTGTATTTCAGCAATTCTGAATTCTAATACGAACACTACGAACACTACAATTTCAAAATTGAATGTATTCCAGCAATTCTGAATTCTAATACAAACACTACAAACACTACAATTTCAGAATTGAATGTATTCCAACAATTCTGAACCTTGGTTACAATTAGTACATTCCAACAATAAAAGCAGTAAGATCAGTACAAATACAGTAGTCAGAGTACAACGGGTACCCCACATATAAAACTAGTACATGAACCAATACAGAAATTGACGATGTATAAGGAAAGAGATGAGGAAACTGACATAGTGATTTTACAGATAGTACGTCCCGAACCTCACCTCCATTCCTTCCAATGTACAGAGAGTATAAGTCTCTATGATCATCCTACACTCTTAAAACTCAATCAAGTTCAATGCAATGAAATGATTATAACATAGCAAGATAATAATCAATGCAGTAGGTAAGTTGAAATTTAAGTGGAATGAAACTACTAGGAATTGCATATACAAACCTTCACAAACTCTGATTAACTGAGTCACACAATATTGTAGGGGCTTCAGTTGCCACTACTCGCTCAAACAGTGACTTGCTGCTCCTGACGACAGTAGTGCCAGACATATGTCTAACACTACAAAGTCCTAGGTAGTACGCAAGGTTGCCTTGCTTGGACGTCGGTGTTTCTGAAACATACGATCCTTCCGTCCAAGTAACCAAAGAATCAAACTTTCTAGTACTACAAAATGGGAAGTAAGCCGTGATGCATTGTTGGACTAGTCTAGAGATACAAAATGGGAAGTAAGCCGTGATGCATTGTTGAACTAGTCTAGAGGTACAAAATGGAAAGTAATCCGTGATGCATTGTTGAACAAGTGTACAATTACGGTTAGACATCCCCACACCACAAATTCAACTAGTGCAAGATTAAAATAAGAAGCCAAACACGTACAAGAATAGAAACGAGAAGGCAAACATCCGTAAGTCTCTCGGGCACCAAAGCAAATGAGCTTTTGAAAGCAGCGACAAAGGTCAACATGAAACAAGAAGGCAAACACCCCTAAGTCTTTGAAGGCACCAAAGCAAATGAGCTATCAAAAGCGGCGACAAAGGTCAGCATGAAACGAGAAGGCGGACACTCCTAAGTCTCTCAGGCACCAAAGCAAATGAGCTATAGAAAGCAGCAACAAAGGTGAGCAAGGAACACTATGGCCCCGATTTCACAGGGCTGACAAGCCATTCTATTTCGGGAGCCCTTTCTAGGGAATGTGATTAGTCCAGATGTCACGATCTAGAAGTCAATTGAAAATACCGTTCCCAAAATACCATTCCTGCGGCTTCCAAGATGATTCGATTCGATACGGCGGGTCACCACACCACATGGACAAGAACAACAACGTACACATTTGTAGAAAAGGTATAAAATTGTACAACAAGTACAGAACTGCGGACGGAGAGTCGAAGAGGACCATAAGTTGAATTGAAACCGAGTACATATTATTTTGGACGACCTTGTAATGCACATGAGAAGCCAGCTTAGGAGATGCAATGGTAGATTCAACAAATGGACTACTAGGTCCAATAATTTCTTATCATTGTAGTTCATGGGAGAATGATGTACAGTTAATGACTATCATGCCTTTCGAGTGTGCAAAGGTACCTATTTGTACAAGTCCAAATGACTATCATGCATTTTAAGAGTGCCGATGTAAGTTTTGAGTTTATGCATAATGCTTACAAAATAAATAAATGCACATGACAATTCAAAATGGCAAGTAAGTACTTACTGTACAAAGAAGCTGGATGGTGGTGTACAAGTAGGTGTATAATTGTATAAGATTGTACAAAGAAGCACTGGTTGAATGCTATGGCTATAAAAGTATATAAGGTAAGAGAAATATACTACAAAGAAATTCATCTTCAATTATCCCTAGAACCCTAAACCTCTCCTAAAACTTTTCAGATTATTCAATCACAGGTATATTGTTAACGAATATGAGGTACATTGACTTCTTTGAAACCAAGAACTGGATTTAAAAAGTTTCCTTTCTCTTTTGAACAACCTATTCAAATGAAAAGAATTGCAATAGATAAAATAAAAAAAGACCTATAACTTGTGCTGACACAGCAATAGTGTTAACTTGTCGGCTTCGTCCAACAAGTTCAAGCAACCTGGTCGACTGTTAATTCTCCCTCCGGCACTCTGAAATCATGTTGGTGTGCATATGAGGCATGAGTAGAGATATAAGCTTAACGTGAATTAATACCTTAAGTTAAAACCGCAGTCGTAATTGACAATGAAGGATCGTGGACCTTGAATTTAGAGTAGATTTAAGAAAAGCCAGATAGAATGACGAGAACGCATCAAAGACGGTAGATGATTTCGTAATGACCGAGTAAAAATTAATTTGAACATCCTTCAAATGCACATGAAAAGCAATCTCACGAGTTGCAACGGTAGACATAGCGGACGGACAAGAATAACCCAGTACATAATTGTACAAAGCGTCAAAATTGTACAAAACATATGAAATTATGTACAAATTATCTCTTAGTACTTACAGAAGTAAAGTCTCTAGTCCTCTTCCTCCCTAAACCGATGTAAGCCGACCCTAATAGTAGCAAGGTTGTCGTCACTTATGTCATAAGTAACCTCCCCACCTTTCCGCCTACCTGGCTTTGGAATCATAGCAAATTTCCTATGCACTACAAGGTGTGCATCAATATGGGCTGGTTGGGAGTTGCCCAGATGAACGTACCCATTATTCCACTTTTGATAGTAAGTTCCCCGTATGATGAAATCACCAGCTTCAAACTCCGAGCCCCAAGCACATTTGAACCCGCGATCAATCTCATACTTCCCCCTGGTGCACTGTAAAATATAGAACTCCACTCCCCCGCTATTACCTTCTACAGCAGGGACAACAAAGTTGTCACCTGGCCGAATGAGATCACCAAATCCCTCGCCTTCTACGACCTCCTCCCAATCCTCGTCATCTGCAACGTCGTGGTCCGTCATGTGATCAGCAACTAGTTGGAGATCGTATGGCTTCAACTTTACCAAATCCCAATTCTCAACATGGGACTTGTTAACGCAGTTGAAGAAATTGCTGTCAAGGCAATAAACACAGAAGCACGCTAATTTGCGCACAAAAAGTTGAGCTAGATCCGCAACAACAAAAGAGTAAATTGAATGCAAGGCCTGGGAGCCTGAGACAGTCTTGCAATGGTAACTGCGCTCCTTTGTGACATCCTTCGATATTTCCCAGAAGTATCTCTGAACCTCTATGATGCCGGTCTTCTTGAAGTTCGTATCCACAGATGTCGCAACCAGAATTCTTGGTTTAAATTTGTTTATCTAGAAAATGGATCGGAAACTATAAGTTAGTATCCAGGTTCCGTTTAGAAACAGAAGAGAACGAAAAATTAAGAAAGACATTAAAGTAGTGGAACAGTTGGAAAGAATCCGATCCTAGCAGTGATACTCAAGAACCGGAATGGAATCAGAACCTTGTCCGGAAGTGTTAGAAGACCGGATTAGGGTTAGAAAACCGGATTAGATTAGACCGGATTGGTGGGACCGGACCTGTAAAAGTCATCATGACCACTTTTAGGTTATGAGAGACTATAAAAGGCCAGAACCTCCTCAGTTGCATTTCTTTTCCAAACTTCGTTTGGTGAGAGTGTTTTGTTGTGCTCCTCGTTTTTCGGCGCTGTGTGAGTGATTCGCGTGTGTGCGTGAGTGTGCAAGTGTTAGAGGTGTGCTGCAGGGTAGGTTTCCGGTTGCGTACCGATCGCTATGCAGGTTTCCGGTTGAGATTGGAGAGAGAAAGTGAGAACGGGACGTGTGGCTAGGACTGGGTGAGGTAGAATCGGAAAGAGATTGTTTAGATCTAGTTTGTGTCCATGCCGTAGCTTAGGCGGAACAGACCAGGGCCATCCACATCGTCGGCTCCGGTTAAACTCCGGAAGATCGTTCCGGTTCTCCCCTCGACAGAGGAGGAGAAGGAGATGCTTAGATTAGATCTCAACCGGACGGGGTGTCCCGGTTTGCTCGACAACCCCTGGGGTTTTAAGGACAAGCGGATGGGGAAGGAGATCCAGAGGAAGTGGACGAACCAGTTTGACAATACGCTCCGCTATGTTTCGGCGGAGTGGACGGAAGAGATCTAGAGGGAGGTATACAAGTTCCGGGCAAGAGGTCTCGGAATGGCGAACCGAAAGGATGAGTACATCCGCGGCAAGTTCCGGGGAGCGGTCAATCCCAAGGATGGATACGCGGTGGAGGACTGCATCGATGACCGGCACCGAAAGTTGTTGCAGTTCCTCATTCCGATCCTTCATCCGGAGAAGCCGACAAGGGTGACGATCACCCTCGGCAACACAATTTTTGGTGCTCTAAGCGGAGACCGGAAGGCGGACTGGGCCCGGATCATGTTCGATCTGGTGGCCCAGTTGGCGACAAGGGTCGGGAGGAGTAGGCCAATACTGGTGTGTCCCTACCTCTTCCACCTTTACGAGCACCACCAGCTCCTGTTGGACTTGGAGGAGAAGGAATGGAAGGCTCAGGAGAATCTCCTGAAGTACGGAGAATCGGAAACAGATGAGGAGGAAGAAGAAACCGAATCTGAGACCAAAGAAGAAGAAGAGGCGGAGAGGCAGCCCAAGCGGCATAAGACAACGTCTCCGACCGGAAGAGGATCGCCTCTCGGCGACAAGACTAGAAAGGAGAAGACACCGGAAGCGGAGAAGGCGGGCACCTCGAAGAAGGGACCTCTTGATCCGTTCGAGAAGCTCGTCAAGACCCTCTGCGACATCCGCGCAGATTGGGAGGCGAAGAGGGTCGCCCTGACCCAAATCGGGGAGTTGGTGCACGCAGCACCAGACAGCAAGTTGCCAGGGAAGGTAGCGGATTGCATCACCAATCCGGTCGAGATCCGGAAGCAAGAAGCAGAGATCTGTCGACTTTAGGAGGAGATCGACATGCTGAAGGCGGAAGTGGCCACCTTCAAGGAAGATATGGCCGCCACTCAGATGATGGCGGACGAGACACAGAAGGTTGCGGAAGCTAAAAAAGGCGACTTTCGGTGAGGCCGGAAGCGCGGCAGTCAGGGCCAGGCTCTTTGACGAGAAGGTCTTGGAGGAGAAGAAGCTATCCGGTTCCCGGATAGTTTGGATCCAGACTGACTTCTCCAAGCAGGTAGAGAAGAATTTGGTCCAAGCGCGAGGAGCTACAAACCGGATGGAGGAGTGCGCGCAGAAACTGACCGGATCAATGAGGGCCCACCTGTCGGACATCTCCATGCCGGAATCGTTTCCGGACGTGCCGGACCCAAGGGAAGGAAGAGATCAGACTCCACAGACGAAGCCGAGTCAACCTTCCCAGACCGCGCCGATCAACATAGATTCCTCTCTCGGTTCCGATTTGCCAAATCCGAGAGCTAGAGAGTGGAACAGGAACTTGGGAGAAGTCTTCTAGCAATTGGAGGCGGAGCCCAAGAGTCCTTCGTTGGGGCGCGGGATAGCGATGTAAAGTAAGTTAGATTCTTATAGGATAGGACAGGAACGGATCCGGAATAGTATTCCGATCCGGTAGTATTAGGGCGGACCGGAAGTTAGGATCCGGATTTAGGTTGACTTTTAAAGGCACTTTTTGCCTTTTGTATTTTTGGAAGTTCTCAAAGTGTATATAAGTCAGTCCCTGAGTTGGGGATTGGAAGTCTTTCCTCTACATTTTTTTGGTGTTTCCTATTTGCTCTCTTGTTGTACGTTGTCTCCCAAGTTTGGCAGGTTGGTATGAAAAGGAGTTAGGGAGGCGCAACCGGGTGTGCTGGGAATTTCTCCCCTTGGTGTGTTTTTTTAATTCTAAGTGCATGTGAGCGGACAGGATAAAGTTGGGAGTGAACTTCAGTGCCTCAGCACGTCTAGAGTTTGAGATTCCGGGTGAGAAAGCCATTGTTAGGCTAGGCGGATAGGGAGGGATTCCTTAGTCGCGCTAGAACTCCTGGGTAGGAAATCCGGTAGAGTGTCCGATCTCTCGTGAGGTCTCGCCATCTTAGCGATAAACGAAAGAACTCTAGTTGTTGTTGGAACGGACGAGTGCACTTGTAACCGCCTTAGCTTCGCACGGATTAGGATCGCATCCGGGTCATTGTAGTATTGAGAGGATTGTACGGGAGGTCTTTGCGTGACCTACAACCGGATTGCTATCTGGACTGTTGTGAAGGACCAAACCGGATCCGTATTAGTCTAGGAGAGTAGAGATTAGGAAAGTGGGTCTTCGGCCACTATAAGTTACGGAAGGTGTGGTGGGCCTACCACTCTCATAAGCAAGCGGCGACCCCTCTGATGGCTAAACAGAGGTAAAACCAAACCGGATAGGAGAGGAAATAGTTCTGAGTTGTCTAGAGCGGATTGGTCTAGACGAATACCAGGACCAAAAGTAGTATGATCCTGGGGTTTTGTTGGATTTGACGACCGGAAGACTAGTTGGAATCGGAAGAGAGAGAGAATCCGGTCATTAGTTTTCTGGGTGTTTGTGTTTCCGGTTTTAGGAAGAGGACCGGAAAAGACGGATTCTACTACTGACTTGGCTTAGTTCGTTATTAAGGCTAGATACTTCACAGAATCTCGTGGGTTTGATCTTTAGAGTCACTTAGTTATACTCTAGGGTGATTTTTGTGAGTATAATGGGGAATTTACCTATCCTGTGCTGCAACAATAGGCCCTCCTATGGTCTCATTCAAAAACGCCACTGCATCGTCGGCGTTTTGCATCCTCTTCCATGTGTTGTGTAACTGGGACTGCCTTAGAGCGCGCTTCACGACAGCACCAGCTCCGTCCCACTCTCCCTTCCTGTGACCTGTTCCGAAAAAATTCCAGTTCATAGTGCATCTATTTATGAGGCCGGGATATCTGGCCACAAAAAAAAATGGTCGGGCACCCTTGAACTGCCCCGCACAATGGTCGAACCACACGACGTGGTGTTTTGGTCGAATACCTGTCGACGCATAATGCACGTACAAAAGTCAATTCACTTCGTAACATTTACAAGTGCTATACAAAATCCGTACAAAGCGTACATTTTACAATACACATGCATCATAGTGGGAGAGTTTCGTGCCATCCACAATTAACTCTTATATAAGAACTAGGCACGTAGCGCGAATGGAAAAGTGATATGGTAAATATAGAACTTGGGGCAATGTGAAGCATACCTTGAGATTCTAGCCATCGCCAATGTTGCATCAAGCAATGCTGTACAAAGAGGGAATCGTGTTTTTCATCATCAGTTATATAGAAATGGGATTTCTTCACCATAACTCTGTCTGGTTTAAAGCGATACGTAATGTGGACAAGGATACTGATCTATGTGGAACACCAACACATGCTCTGGATCTGATTTTGAATCTCAAAAGTGTAGTTCTCAACAAAATCAATATGTGACAAAATCACATCTTTGCCCCAAATCTGCATAGAACGCTTGCACTGGTCGTCCTGCCACCTTGCAATGAAGTTGTGCTTCACGAACTAGGGCAATTTAGACTTGAAGTATTCAAAGAAAACTTGTGGAGAGGTCTCTTTGTATACTTCAACAATCCTCTTCCGGGGCTTTCCATCCCATGTCACCCCAATGATTTCATTCTCAAAAGACTTCCAGGTGACATTTGAAGACGATGATAACTCAACCTCGCAAATCGGAAGCTTCGAAATACCACAGTTTCCGCACTTACCCATGACACATTGCAGAGCATGCCACTCTTCATTCTCAGGCTTAAGACAAACAATTTGTTGCCACAGCACTGTTGTACCTGCATATGTCTTCAGATGCGCTTTACACTTTGCTTCTTCTTCCAGTCGAAAGAGGCACACATTACACTCGCATTGGAAATTTACTAAGAAGTGGATTCCCTTTGTGCCATCCCGAATCCGATTGAACCCCTCCCTGAGCATATCGATCTCCACGTGGTATCTACAACAGCAGACGTTCCTCTCATTGCACGCTTTAACAAAGTAAGGCTTCAATTTCTCAAAGGCTCTTTGTTTGATTGGCACGTTTGGGTGCACCACCTTAAATCGCTGGTGGAATGCGGCCTACAAGAATGCAAAACTTTTTTGAGAAATCAAAAGAGGTAATACAAAAGAGGTAATCAAAAGTACAAAGCCCGTACAGAATATACCTTGGATCGTAATGCTCACCATAAACGTCAAGTACAAGTCTCCAACAAAGCAGACCACTCGACTACAAAGACTTTCTGAATACTTGACTATGAGATCCACGGTACTCTTTGTACCTAATGTATAGTTTTTAGTATTGTCTATACCTATAACATTGTAATCAATGTATTGCAGAGTACACATTTAGACCATCAGAGAACTGAGGGAGATACAACAACGTGCGTAGCATACATGTCGGATGGAAACGATATCTAGGATTGTATATTTAACAATGCAACAATTATATAGGGTGCTACGACACTGCAATCAAATCAATTCGTATCTGACATTCAAGCAAATAGTGAGTGCAATGCTTGTCGTATGTATTTGAGCTTATCCATTTCTGTACAATTTCCTTCTTCTTGGGACTTACACGGGTCTCTTCTGTCCACCACTTGGTAACGAGGTCTTTAAATTTTGCCAAGTAGTCCTGGCCTCTTCCAACGTCTTACAAGTGCAAAAGGTGAACTTTGCAATCGTTCACTACTTCGACGGGTTATAGCCACCCTCAAATTGGATGGGTGAACATTTAAAACCTATAACGAAGCTTTGGTGCTTGTCACCCGAGTAGATATAGCCGCATCGAGGAAAATAGCTTTCCTAGCAAGCATATCTGCCGATTGAACACCCTTCACAACGTCCAACTCCAACTGATAATTATTTAGGAATTCAAATTGAGCCTTGGCATCCTGTCCACGAGGATAATACTCAGGAAGAAATGGAGAACTACGTTCATCCTCCAAAAAACGCTCCATAACTTTTAGCCTAGAAGATGCCTCCGAACAACCTTGCAATTTCATTGTGAAAAAATCCACAATTTCGGACAAAACCTCCGCAAGCTGTCGTGAAGACATCTCCCTTCTGACCTCCAATTCATCTTGCACAGCAAGTAACCTCACTGCTTCTTCTCTCTCCCTCAATAATTGTCTACATTTACGTTGCCTCTTTGCTTCCCTGTCTCTTAGACTATCCCTCACCGCATTGTGATCCTCCGCCCTTCCACGAGGTCCCTTCTTCTTGAATCCGGCACGTCGCTCTCCAAGTCTGGTATTTGCCATTGTAAACCTTTACAAGAAAACTATAAACTCAAAGAGCATCAAAGCATTCAGGCGACTAAAGAAAACTGTAAACTCAAAAAGCATCAAAGCATTCAGGCGACTATCAGGAGCGCTCGAATTCACGGGACTGTTGCCCAAGTTCACGAGTACTTTGTCAGAGTACCGGAAAACCCGCCGGAATACGAGGCGTACCAAATGGCGTACAGTTTGTACTGTGCGTAATTGTTTGTATATCTGGCCAAGGGGGCTACTGTAGTGTGCTTTCACCCGCATGAGTCCTGTCCGAGAACAAACATTGGGTACTTCTGACCCTCGAATAGGTACATACAAATTTCTTCCGTGGTAGACTTCTTCATAGAGCTCCAAACGAAAACAAATGCTATGCGTCCTAACTTACAAAGGAACTCAGCGCAATTTGGGCGGACCTAGACTGCCTTTGGTCCCACTAAGGTGGGAATGGTTGCTGAGTGTGATTGCATTGCATTGTGTGCGTGAAAGTACGAGCCCTTGGACTTTGGATCTTCACAAACACACAAAATTCCATTTAGGTCCAAGACGACATTGAGCCACTTCTCTGGCACCCTGGACGTCAATGGAAGGTCTACCTCATTCGACTTTCCTCGAGGACATGGAGGATCTGGTCCCTGCTATTAAACGTACAAATGTGTAGCCAATTACTACGCTGCATTGACACATTTTGACAGATTTGGGACAGCAGAGAAGAACTGAAGAGGACGACCTATAGTTTAAGAAATAAAATAAAACGAAGGCACCAAGACCCTGAAAATATAAACCACGAGAAAGCAAAATACCTGCTCCTTTGAAGAAGTGGGTTGTTGAGCGGGTTGCGCAACTAGATTCTCCAAGAGCTCCGCGTTTGGAATATAGGTGTCATCACCTAGAGGTCCACAACTGACCACAGTGCCAACCTTTGAAGGTGGATTTTCGGCAACATGGATACGCTCAGGAGATGTTGGTAGAATCAAGATAAGTACCTCTGCAATTTAGAAATTGTCAAGGAAAAAATCCGTGACAAATTGGTATATTTCATCATACCAAAATGGAGTAAGTACAAAATTGAGTTTCAAAATGAAAACTCAATGGTTACGTCCACTACAAGTATTGTGTCAAAAATGTTGTCTTTCAACTTGAAGATCTATATCCTTGATCAAACTATGCTACAAATCAACTCAAGTCGAGCTAAGTTTATACAAACGACATCAAGTGATATATGCAAATTAACCTACAGGGGGATCTAGCCTGGCCAGTGGAGCACTCTCTTGGTCTACGTTGACAGTGGTGTGCTCTTTGGCCGTGCCAACATCGAGGATAGAAATGGTGGTAGGCTGGCTAGTAGCAACCTCGTCACGTACTTCCACGGGGTCCGTTGTCTCTGCAGGTGGTGCTGGCATCTCGCGACAAGTGGATTGAAGAAGAGGCGGAGGGGGGGGGGACCACGAATTCTCCAGTCGTAGGTCCAGGCGCAGGTCGAGAAGGTGTAGACATTGTGGGAACTCCGAGCTCCACGATTAAACTCGAGGATCCACTGTTATTGGATCCTCCTGCTGGATCGTGGAGGAGTAGCTGCTGTCTCACAACAGCCGGCTGCAAAGACGCCCAAGGTTAAATTGCGCCCACATGATGCATGATGGTCTGAAACTAATTTTCAAACCACTACAATTGCACCATGAACATCTTCCGTAGTTCTTCCATTTGCCTTGCATTCTCTACAAACATCTCCATGTTGGACCTGCGTTCATCAATCCTGTCCCACTTGAGCTGTTGAATTTCGGCTTCTCTGACGTCGTCCTCTTCATTCGTTCTCTGCCTCTTCTTCTCTCGGGTTGTGGGTGACGACTGCGTTCCCACGATTTGTCCTGATAAAGCCAACGATCCCGGGATGCTTTGTGAAGCCAAAATCGTAGGCTTTGTTTGCTCAGTCAATATGTCGTCATCGTCGACATTGTTGTTCAGCTCTTGCTCAATGTCCGTTGAGATGTCTACACTCTCGTTTGCAGCGGACTGCAACTGTCTGGTTGGTGTCCAACTGACTTCTGCCACCACCTTCCCCTTTCTCTTTGACAGTGACGATGTCCCTGACCGTTGAGGTCTCCTAGGATACTTGGACTTGTCAACAAAATAGCCGGAAGGTAGAAAATTGTTCTTGTCCAGAATCTTGGCGGCACTAGCAATTCTTGTCTAGTGTACCTTGTCGCCCCCTTCGGCCAATCCTGGTGCTCTTTTGATTTGATGTCATACGATCGGTAGTGAGCGACAGACATCGGCGGGACAAAGTTATTCCTGCACTCAATAAATACATTGAAGAATTGGGCCGCGTACGGTGACATTTCCTCCACGGATTTGTTCTTGGCTCTTGGTCGCTTGGCTTCCGCCCAATAATTGTCTCCAGGTTGCTCGAGAAGAACGTTCATCGTGGCGCTTGTGAAGTTTCAACTTTTCTTGAACTGCCTCTACTTCTCCACGTTCAACTCGTCCCTGGAGTTCAGTAGTCCTAGGGTCGGGTCCACAAAGTGCAATTCCCTCTTCACAAGGTATTTCCGCTTCCGACACTCGACCCACTCCTTGCATGTGTAGCAGCTTTTGAGCACACTTGTGATGAGTTTTATTGTCACCTTCGGATACTTCTTGTTTTTCCTTCTTGGCTCCTGATGAAGGATGTGCTTGGTTAGCTTTGTCAGGTCATATAGTGAGAGATTGCCAAGCTACTTGAAGAATTTGTGGGTCAAGTTCCCATTCTCTAGCTACCAGGTTGTTCTTACGTTAAACTTCATGCGGGTGTCCAGGTCCATGAGCTCCCTGTGCACTGCACTTGAAATCACTTTGCTCTACAGACTGAAGACTTCATTAGGAGTGGTAATAATCTTGAGATCGTTCACAATCTTAAGTTTCTCTTTTGTGTCCTTGCCTTTTGCTGCTTTTTGGGCCTTCACAACATCAAGCATGGCAAAGTGCTTGTACATTGCCAAGGAGAATTCCTGAACAAGCAAGAAGCATCACAGAGTAGTCAGTAAGCATGATTCAGGTCGAATCAACCTTAATTGCAGCCATCCAACATGTGTACAGTACAGATTGAGTGATTTGTGCGGTTTAGGTCAAGCCAATCTAATGCACATACCTTGAATATTGTCTTGTTCAATTTGTTGTCCGCGTTTTGCCAGACATTGGACTTCTTTCCAACCGGTGCAGCTTCTTTGGGATTTCTAGGTCTCCCCATAATTTCCCATACTTACCTCGCTCCGAGGATGTTAGTGGACCACGACGACTTCATGGCAACAAAGTGATTCACTTGATTATAGTACGCGGAGATGACATGGAGCTTTTCACCATCTAATGACCAAACCACGTAACACTCCCATTGCCGAAAGTGCTTCACAATTTCTTTGTCTAGTCCCTTTGCCACCATCAGCTTGCTCGCAGTTACACTGTGCTAGCCGTTAATAATGTAGAATTTCTTGTTCTTTAGGAGTGGCCACAGTTCGGGTGTGGATATCTCAGTTTGATCCACAGGCATAACACATAGTGTTTGCTTTGTGGACTTGTTAGGCATCTCCCACAGAAATGTCATGACGTCCTCGGCCAATCTTTGCTCATGGCTACAAATGTTAAGGTGTGCAGGTGCCTCACTGAGCTAGTCAATGGGTATTGTTTTCTTTTCCTCCCGGTCAAAGACGTATGCGTCTGTGCAATTTTTCCAGTACGCTTTGCAGGCAGCCGTAGAGGCATCGTAATCATGTTTCCCTCTTTGAGTCATACGCCACAGGTACATCAATAACCGCGGAGACGAAGCTTTGTTCCCCAACTGCAGATGCGCTTGCGTCCTTGTCATAAGGCACAATTTTTGACAACGATGCCAAGTTGCTTTTTTTTTGGTATGACAAAGTTGCACGCGCTTGCTTGCTCTTTCAAGTCCCACGGCTCCATTTCGTTTCTGAAGTTCCCATTGACCCTTCTACTGCGCTCGGACTTTCAATGGAGACCGACCTTGGAATCATGTCTTTCTGTTTGGCCTGTAGTTTGGCCTTCAGTATCGCAAAGTCGACAAAGAGAATCTTCAACTTAGCGCACAAACTCTTCCCGACCACAATCTGCCCGCTTGGCATTTTGAAGAATCCTAGGTCAACTTTCTTCTCTAGTTCCGAGATCTCTGTTCTGAAATCCGTTGGTTCCAGTGACTTGATGAAGTGTGAGATGTTGAACTCTACCTTTGAAGAGTCTAGAACCAGCGGGAAGTGGTATTGATCTTCTTCCTAAAGTTCTGTCTGTGCGATCTTGTAGTGGATTTTGATTATTGTCCCCAGATCGTGGACAATTTCCTTGATTTCTTCATTGTAGGAGATCGGGAAGTATGGTTCGGTTTCCTTGTATTTCACGGCGAAGCTTATTATATTTCTGAAGGATATCATGTTCAGTCTCCAGTACTCAACCTTGTCAAGGTTCTAGAACTCCGAGGACTCTTCTTCCCGGTCAAAGTCGTCTCCGTCCTCTTCAATATTGATGTTCTCGCATCTCTTGTAGAAGGCCTCCAGCTTTGGTATCTGATCTTCCATCCTGTAGAATAGGGGAATGCTGGTATGCGAGCGTAGAGCAGCGAGCAGCAAGCGGGAAGCGGGAATTGATGAGCGGGGAGCCATAATATTAGAACTAAAATATAATTGTATGTAAATTAAAAAAATTAAAAATGGATGAAATTTTATAAAAAAATTGGGAAGAACTTTATGAGATTGGATGGAAAAGTGGATGAAAAAGTAGAAAAAGAAAGGATGAAAAATGGATGAAAAAGTGAAAAAGAAGTGGATGAAAAAGTAGATTAAAATGGATGAAAAAGTGGAAAAAAGTAGATAAAAAAGTGGATGAAAAGTGAATATAAAAGTGGATGAAATATGGATGGAAAAGTGATTACAGATTGCTAAATAACTGGATGAATTTTGGCCCAAAGTTCATGAGAATGCATGGATTAAATTGAAAAAGTTTACTCAATAAAATGGTTGAATAGAAATGGTTTAGTGAACTGCATGGGATTCGAGGAAAGGGATGAAAGGTGGCCCAAAAAATGGATGAAAATTTCGGAAGGTTTAGTGTCATAGAATGGAATGAAAGTATATGATAAAAACTCCTAAATATAGGACAGTAGTATGTGAAAATGGATGAAGAACTATAAAGAATGGATTAAAGAATAGTAAATAAATAGAAAGCTTGTAGTTTAGATTTGAAACCAATTTTAGGGCTCAAGTGATGACGAAAGCATGCTTTAGGGTCCACTTCAGGAGAAGGAAGTTCTTCTTGAAGTGTGGAATTCTAGGATTTAGGCAACCTTGGAGTAATGGATTAAGCCACATTTCTACGTTTAAGAGAACACTGTTTTGGATCTTTGAGGTTTAGGAATCATGGTACCACCTTCATCCAAAAGAAAGTGGGACAAACAAACAAAATCGAATTGCATCAATATAATGAGGTCATCAGAAGTACAACTTACCATGCAACATGCATAACTGAATTGCAAACAAGACAGCCCGCACTTTTCCTTACGGGAGAGTGGGTGCCCTCTACTCTATCATGGAGCACACAGGCCACGCTGAAGTCTGCCCCAGGGCACGTTGTGAGGCCGAAGGGGCACAGTGGGCACCCCGAAGTTTTCCCCAGGGTGCCCTAGGATATAGAGGGTGCCCTGAAGTTTGCATCGGGCGGAGAGGGCGGACCGTAGTCTGCTCCGGAGCCCCATAAGTGCCCGAAGGCTGCCCCGGGGCACAGAAGGGGCCCTCCGAGCTAATCCAAGGAAGAGAAGGTGGTCAGTACTTTGCTTGGAGCACACGGGTTTAGGCATGTCTGCTCAGGGTCAGAGAGGGCGCCCCAGAGTTTGGCTTGGGGCTGTTTTAGGTGCTAAAAAGTTTGAATTGAGATGGAGTGGCCACCCCTTAACGAGTTGTCAGACGGAGAGTAAGTACAAGAAGATGAACTTGGGACGGATGGGAGTAGGAGCAACCTGAAGGGATAGTCAAACTCATGAAGGTTGATATAATGCAACAAAACTGAAATTCAATACCTGTTCAAAATAATAATTGTGTGAATGGCAACGCATTCGTTGATTTGACAGAGAACCCATTTCAACAAGGGTTTGATGGGTCCATTACTGTATGGACCTTTTCCATGAACACATCTAATCAGATATCTTGTCTTGAGTATTTGAACTTCTTCGCAGTCTACCCAAAAGACCTATGACGTGCTGCAGACAAAGGTGGACTGTCGGTACCATAATCCTCGCCATCTTCTTCCCAATCTGAGATGACATGATAACAAGTATGATATGAATGTACATATAATCACACTTTTGTTGATTCTTATGAGTTCACCCACTACTTGACAGTCCGCATGCACTTTCTTCACGCTAGAAATGTAATTGCCCACTAACACAATTGAACTAATGAATTCTGTGCTTGTTTAATCTAAAGACCAACAAGTCCGAGGGAAGGCTACTCTTTATCCAGGAAGACTAAGACTTTGCTAGTAATGATTAATCAATGGGTTCAAAATGCAAAACTTCAATGCGGTTAGTAGACAAATACACAACATGGCTGAGAAAAATGCATGACAACTGACATGAAGAGGGTAATTGTATTCTGCAATGCTAGGATCATTGCTCGAGAATCTTCACATACTAATCATCTAACATGGCATGCTCAGTATCTCCTACACTAATGTGCACAACAAAAGTGTGGAAGTTCAGGCAAAGGAAAATAGCTATAAAACGGCCCTCGCTCCCAATACACTTGCGTGTTAGATAGGATATCCCGCGCCGGCCGATGGCCGGCGACCATTTCCTCTGCAGACAAATGTGAGGACGAACAAGACGCCATGCTTTGTTCTAGAGGGCATTGTGGGACGCTACAATAGACAGCCACTCGGTTTTAGGCATTGCAGACCACCGTGGTCGGCAAGCATCTTACGTAGGGCAGTCTTGCCTGCCCGCCTAATGGGTCAAGCAAGGCAATGCACTGTGAACGTCAAACATTTCGGCAGACAAAGCAGTCTAGTCTCAGAGCCCCGCGGTTTTAGGACTGTAGCATTATATAACCGACAAGTAAAGAAGGTAGGGCAGACTGGGTTTATAGACACGCGTGGCAGGCAATGCAGCCCATCATTGTCGGCAGACGAGGTTGGCATAGCAGACCACCTTGCCACGCGAACATGGCATCCGAACTAAAAGCCTAGTGAAAGGGTGAGAAACTGATGTGCACAAAGAAGGTCTAATTAGAGATTTTCATATGACCACCGTGGAAGTAAATAGATGCTAGTATGCAATACCATAATAATATAGTAAGCCGAATGCTACAATTAGAAACGTACAATAGCCTTTCATAAATCTTTGTGGTAGCTAAAGTGCGGAAGAGGAACTACCCTCACTATCAGAAGTCTGCACATTTGATTTGTATGCAACATCATCTACAAACTTTAGAACCCGAGGATTCATGAGTCGGGCCCTTGAATGTGACCGTACTTGACATGCAACAAAATCCCGAGATGAAGCCTTTGCATTCAGAGGGAGCACAAAGGATTTCGGTGGGCTTGGAAAAAAAAGTGGATGAGCAAAAAAAAGGACAGTCTTGGCAGAAGTCACTTCTTGGCCTTGTCTACAAGAATGAGAAACAACATGTTAGAAGACCTTAAGTCAGGACAAAAGCAACATGTCTAAACCACTGAGTTTTCAAGCCGACTTACTTATTGAATCGGAGTGTCTTCTGGACCTTTTGGATGATGACTTCCTCGTCATCACAGTCTCCAAGTTCAAGATCGGGCATTGCAAGCTCCAACTCAAGAATCACAGCCTTCCGAAGTATCGGAGCAATAAGGGCATCAAAGATGTCCTTATCTTCCTCAAAACCTAGTATATGACGTTGCGTAGCACGACAAGCTCGAATGGAGGAACCTGCATAACAAGCAAAGCAAAGATCAAGTTTACATTCGAAAGAAAATTGTACATTGCAGTTAACAATATCATTGTAAAAAATAGAATCAAACCTGTGGAATCCGTACAGTCAACAGCAACGTCCTTTAGTGCAGTCGCAGCCTCAATGAGCATATGCATGAATTCACATCCCTTTTCCTGCGGACCACGCCATGGCATGTCACCATTCATCGTCACATCCTCTTTGAAAACCAAGTTGCAAAGGATGTCGTCCATAGCAAGCTTCACTCCCACCTGTCCTGGGACGGGACAAATTGGAACGGGAAGTCTGACCTGATCTTTGGCCCTGACTTTCTCACAAGTAGAGAGATCGAGAACCTTTGAGTTTGCAATAACAATGATGTTAATATCTTGGATAGTGGTGCAAAATTTAGTAATATACATTCAAGTGAATTTATCAAAGATTATTGTTTTCTTTGGGTCTGCGGTTGATGTCAAGTGGAGATGATTAATCCCAAAATATGTCTCCAAAATGCGGAAATCGTATTCCTGGTAGCATCCAAGAATTTGGCTTTGGTGTGCAGTAGACGACGCGGGGTAAATCAAGAAAAGTGCGCCACTGTCATGAAGGTACTGATGAGCGAAATCAAAGACAGGAACCAAGTAGTCCAATCGGAAGTCATTCCACTTCGGGACTGGAACAGGTGCACATGAGATGGTAGGAACATGGAGTGCCTCCGGCACATCAACAAACATGAAGTCCACAGCTGCCTCCGTTCCACTGATTCCGTTAAAAGAGCGGTCCTTGTCACTAGGGTGTTGCATTCATCGAGCATTGAAGACTGAATTAGATCAGTACATTTATTTTGAATTGAAATCTAAATTAGTTATTTGTTATGGCTACGTCAATAGAGGAATCATGTTTGTGTTACATAAAAAATCAAAATTGGAACCATGTAGTTGCGCAATCGAATAAAATGCAATTAGGTTTTGAAATTATTACCATAGCTAAGAAGGCCTCAACGTCCTGGAAGGCCTTTGATCCCATCTCAAGACCTCTTAGTGCCATGTTCAATATGCATTCATCGATATCAAGCACGGGGTTCACATTCTTAGCCATCGGTGTCATACCTTGTACCAAGCGCTCTTGTGTAAGGGAGAATCCGGATGACAAAATGTTGACGTCCGTTGCACTTGTAGCTGGTTCGGCCGCTGGGGTCTCATCCTTTTGTAACCGACGCTTCTTCTTGTCCTTCTCTTGCTCTTTATCAAGTTGACGCTTCTTCTTATTTTCCTCGGCCTTCTTCTTATTTTCCTCAAACTTCTTCTTAGCCTCTTCTAGTTTATCCACCTTTTTCCGGTCAAAAATCTCTCACTTTTTGATTGCCTTGGCCTTGACCTCAAGATCCAAACCGGCGAACTCGTCAAACTCTGCGTCAGTTACCATGGAATCCTTGAGGGTCTGAAAGAGAGCCTCCTCCTCCGGTGGTGTAACGCCAAAGCTACACTCAAGATACCAAGGACAAGTCTGCAAATGAGGTCTTGTCCATTTCTGCAGCTGTGTGGTAGAGAACATACAATCGGTTGACGACCGGTCCAACCAGGTAGTGAGAAATGGGAGCAAGTGCTCTTTCTTGATGGCTTTCTTCCCATACAACTCAAACTTGAAGTATCTGCACTCATCATGAGATACGTCCATTAGTTTGTGAATAGATAGGTAATATGAAATTGCTCTAATTCAGAAGCACACTAATAATGGTTATAATCAGTTTATCAACCAGACTAATCCACATAGAAAAAATCAATACTCGATGGATTATAACCAACAATTAGGAACCAAAACACAATAACTACTGGTTTAGAGACTCAGAGTAGAACCTGTAAATCAATCTCTTCACTGTGAGGTGGGTTCCTCTATATAACAGAAAGTTGTCTGATTTCTTGAAAGCATTTGTGCCCTTGAATATCCCAGTGTAGGCTTGGTCCCAGAGCTTCATTCGCCATGCCTCCAAGTAATCTGCAATTGACTTCGGCTCACCAGGAACGTCCATGTCAATTGGAATGCTATCAGTCTGAGTGATGGAATCAAACATCTCTGCTGCTGCCACCTCTAGCTGAAAAACCAATGTGAAAGTCAGACTAGGTATATCATAGAAAATCTGTATTCATTGGCAATATGATGTACGACAATGTAATAAGAACACAGGCAGGTTGTATATCCACAGTAGATACAAAAATAAGGAAAGAAACTCACTGTCGCATAGTAAGAAGCCTTCGCCAAAAAGAGGCCTAACTTTTCTTTATTCACAGGATGTGTGGGGAATCGTCTAGCTTCTCTGGTGTGAGTGTTGGCGTTCATCCACTTGAGCCATTTGACCTTATGTCTCGGGTCCACGGTGGCGGTCGCAATCATTTGCAACTTCTCTAGAGTCAACTCAAGAACTGCATTCTGGCTCCAGTGCCTCTCTATCTGCAAGACAACAGAAGCAAATAACATCAACAACTGGGAATGAGATTAAAATACAAAAAGAGGACGAGAAAATTACCAATACCTTACCTCCTTCAACTAGTCAGGGGTAAGCGCCGGATTAGCAACTGCGATAATTTTGGAAAGTTTCTTGTAATGCCGATCGGTTGAATCCTTAATTGCAACTCTCATAGTCGCTGCAATTGCCTCCCTGGAGACTTCGACCTCTTGATTGTCTTCCTTCAGTTTGCGAATTGCTACATCAGCAGCGGCACTAATCTCTTGCTGGATGGCAACATGGCAGGCACGAATGAGTCTGTATATGATAAGAATTGTTAGGAACAAGATGAAGTTTTCATGAAATGAAACATATAAAAGGTAATAGAAGGATACTGCGTACCTTAAAAATGAAACTAGTGAATATAAGTAACGGCATAGTATACCAGGTCGTCTGCGTGTGCGTCTTGCATATCTTTACCTCTTCCTTTGTCAATAACTCCTGGAATTTATCGAGGTCTATAACTCTGTACTTCTGAACCCGATAGAGGGTATGTACGAGATTGGTTTTTACGTGGGAGTTCTCTGTGTGCCTATGAATCCACATGATGTAGAGTGTAAATAACTGATAAAACACAAAAAAATGAAACCAATAAGAGAAACTCAATGTTGTTACACCAATATGAGTACATGAATGAATGATTGGATTCTCTTACATATTAATGTCATGCATCGCCTGCAGCGCCTCCCTAATGCGGTCTCTAGTGTTAAAGACGATGGAGTCTACGCATACATGCCAAGCGGGATCATGGCTATGCAACCTTTGAATGTGGTTCATCCAAGCAATTCGTTTGTGATTTCCGTCGCAGACAAAGAACTTGTAATCCACCAAATGCTTAACAGACGAAATTGAGAAGAGCCGCGCATTGAAAGAGTCATTCACTGAGTTCCATATTGGGCCCCACTCCTTCTCGGCGTCACTAAAGATTGTCGTGTTTCCTGTCTCATCAGAGTATGTCACATAAAATACTCATGCCCCTTCATCATAGCCGCGTGAGAACAGGTTGTCAAGGTGAGTCAAGTCACACAAAAGCGTCGGATGCAGCATAGGCATTGGCACCAACCTACTCAGAGGTATCTTCATGCGGGAGTTCTCATCAAATGTCATCTTCAAACTGTTAATGACTGTAACTGTGTCAAATGTTTGAACCTGATGAATGTCCTCCTCCTTAAACCCTGCTTCCACTCCAGGGATGTGATCATCCCCCGAATCATCTCCCTTGATGTCGAGCTGATGGGGATCTTGATCATTGGATATTACATCCACCTCCCGAGTAGGATGGATCCATTTCCCTGGTCCTATTGAAATATCCAACAATCAAAATAGGCAATACAAATTCACAGTTCATTCATTAAAGTTGCAATACCTTGATTGTGGAGCATGGGACATTAGAAATGAGCCCTGTTCATAGTTGGTCAAGCCATTTACTATAATTTATCCTCACTCGAAAAGTTCCTAAGAAGTGGAGCATGGGCAAGGCTAAGACGGGGATCTATATATCCCGCAATATAATATGAAGATATCATCATCAGACATGACATCGGAGTCTACACCCTCTCTGTCACAAGTGCAATACTTGAAACTGGACTCAGATGTTGACATGGCTAGTGAACAACTTCTTGATGAATTCCGAGCTGAATCAAGTGTAGACCAAACAACGTCCATATCGAGACAGTCATAGTTGACTACAATTTCTGGATCCAGATTCACTAGGTCGCCTACCATCTGTCCCGGGGCTGGAAGTGGGATCTCCAAGTCAACGGGAGCTGCTTGTGGGTCAGCTTCTTGTCGGATAAGTAGATGTGAATCGTCAGCCTCCCCTTGAGCAACAATCTCCTGGACTCCCAGTTCATCATTGGGTTGACCTCCATGTCCAGCACCACTTTCAATTTGTATCCCACCAATCAGATATAGACGAAAACATGAATCCGATTATTCTGTCCATAACTTAGTACTAAGCGATTTTATGAACACCCGCCCGGTCACTTGTTGCGATCACCGAGCATAGCGTGAGACCCACTAGTGACCCTCTCGGTCCCGAGACTGGGGGGCACACTCTAAGCTGTATGCACAGCCAAGAAGCCAGTATGCGTAACAAGACAGTCACACAAAAAAGACAGTGCTTCCGACAACAAGACTTATAACTGAATGCAGAATATCCTGTCCAGAATTTAGTATTGAGCGGACACAATGAACACCCGCCCGTCCACTGGTTGGATCACCGAGCATAGCGTGAGACCTACCAGTGACCCTCTCAGTTCCGAGACTGGGGGGCAGACCCTAAGCCGTATGTACAGCCGCAGAGCTAATACGTGTAACAAGGCAGTCACACAAAAAAAGGAGTGCTTCCAACAACAAGACTTATAATTGAATGCAGAATATCTTGTCTAGAAATTAGTACTGAGCAGACATAATGAACACCCGCCCGTCCATTGGTTGGGATCATTGAGCATAGCGTGAGACCCACCAGTGATCCTCTCGGTCCCGAGACTGGGGAGCAGACCCTAAGCCGTATGCACAGCCGTAGAGCCAATACGCATAACAAGGCAATCACATGAAAAAGGAATTTCTTCCAAAAACGAGACATAATCTTGAATGCAGATTTTCCTGTCCAGAATTTAGTACTAAGCAGTTTTATGAACACCCACTTGGTCCACTGGTTGCAATCACCAAGCATAGCGTGAGACCCACCAATGATCCTCTCGGTCCTGAGACTGGGGGGCACACCATTCACCGTATGCATAGCCGCATCAACGCACCGTCACTGACACACCCTCATTGACACCAATCCCGTGATCACTCACTCGTGAATCATGCCGCTGCATTCTACTTTCTACGGTTGTCTGGTTAAACCAGTATGATCAAATCGGGATCTTTGACGGGGGGATCGGGGGATGTCATCTACCTGGTGATCTTGGATGAGACCGGATCATCTCAATATGAATAATAGTGAACTAAAACTGGAACTGGGCAAATAGTCTTGACAATTTTCACAATTGTCACTCATTTGGATTCAGGAGATTGAGTGAGATTTTATTAGGAAATGTTCTAATATTATTTCTTGAGATTCTGACAGTTCAGGTTGTGGTTATTGTCCTGTACAATTTATAGATCGAAATTGAGCCCTATGGGTTTATCCCAAAACCAGACATTGTAATTCTCCTTATGGTGCGTTCAGCAGTTTGTCCATTCGAAACCCATTTCGCTATTTGACATGTATCAGGTGACTAGCCCCTCTTAACCTAAGTCCACTTTTAAGCAATGTTCGGAGTCGGAGGGTGTTGTTGTCATTGAGTCATTCGATGATTTTGTACTTGCTCTTGATTTTTGTGCTGAATTCATGAATTACAATTCCATATTCATTTTGATTAATAAATATGACTACCAACTCTAGAAGGTAAAGCTGAGTACACTAGAGGGATTCAGTTTAGAAAGTTCACTATTACAAAATCCTTCAACCGGGGTACCCTTACCCATGACCATCCAACTAAGGGGTTCTTTACATTCTGTGTATTAATGGATAGCCAACAACCTAATGAACCTGATTCATAATAGAATTTGAATTCCAAAGCACTTTCGTATGACATCTTGAGATCGACTTCCCAAAATTTTCCACTATTTTGGAAGTGACGATTATGGTTACAATGACGGTTATGGGTGAGGCTAATTTAGACTTCTTCTTAATCATTCAAGATGTGCTACTGAGATTATTGCAAATGTCCTACGTCTTTTATAATTTACAAAATACCCATTGGTCTTGGAGATTGATGATACAATGATTAATTTGGGATCCTTCCATTCTAGGGATTTTTTTTCCGTTGGACGTACTGTAGCTAACCACCCTGGGAGGGCCGGCTTCGGTTGGATACCGTGCATTTAATATCAAATAGAAGAGGTATTGTGCTAGTTGTAAATGATCAACCACTTATTCCGATGAGAATTTAATAATCATTAACAATTCTTTGTATATGATTGACTGTATTTTATGAAGACATATTCAATGAGTAGTAGTGTCAATTTCCTGACGGTTGTCAATGATTGTTGGACTTCATAGTTCGAGTGTTCTTGGAAGTATACACTGTATTGCATACCATCTGGATATAATATTTGTATTTGAAGTATAAGTATTCTTCCTACAGAATTATGAATGATACCTATTCTCATAAATTGTTTTTTGTTATTGATTATGTTTGCTGGATTGGCGATTGGATATATGCCTGGATTTTCTATGTCAATTGCCATAATTTGCATTGTCCGGGATTATGGTGGGAAGAAATTGGTCACCTTCAAATGACGAGTACTAAGTAGGTGGGGGTCTTTATCAGCTTGGGCGTCCTTTAATAGGGACGGATTCAATATGGCGACTCTCTCAATGTCCAGACCTTTGCGAATGTTCCATCTCTTGTTCTTGTTAGTGATTCTTGTGTCATTCACTGATATGCTTTGTGATACTTCTCTTGTGCACTTGCGATGAGTGAAGTCGGTTTACGCAATTCAATGGCACTTGTGCGGACACTAGGAGATGCGGTTCCAATTTCTTTTCCAGTTAGGGACATGGGATTTGCGGTCATGTGTGCATTGCGTTTGAGTATTTGTTTTCGCTTTTCTGATACCTCAATGCACATTGACGAGGAAATTTTTGATAGTACCACCGGCAAACTGTCCCATACACTAGTCTAGGAGCCTATCCAAGACAATATCCCTAGCATATGGCATCTGAAGCCGGGTTCGTATGTAGTGTACGGATTACCCTTGGCTATTGGTGGCTCATCTAATGGTGAGGTTTCGCTAAAATTGTCATCGACTAGTTCGTATCAGATGCCCCTTACATCACGAGTGAAAATAGAGCCTGGAGTTGATGTTATTTTAATTGACAGTGACGAATCAAACGACTTGTCACCGCCGTGCAAGGTTCAGAAACAGATGCCGTCTCCTTGCCGTCCATTTGCAATACCGTCTTCTGTATCTTATGCAACGTTGCTGAATACCTCTACAAGTGGATCGGGGATATCCATTATTTCATGCCTTTGAAAGTTGTGCCACATGAAAGGGTCACGGAATCAGTTGAAGAGGATAGATTACGATTCTATTCTAGTACATCAGGTCGACTTTGTCCCTCCAGTGTTTAATGGCGATATCATATTTGAGTTACCGGCTCTCGGCGAGTTCGGTCAACAATGTCAGGCAAAGCTTCTAAGCGGGATGGAGAGACGCTATGACGGTCACGTTTGGTCCAACTTGCATACGACTAACATAAAAAATGGAGACGGGTTGACATTTCGGTTATCAGCTTGTGTCAGGCACCTTCGTTGTGGAAATGGCGACTGCGAGTATCTATCACGTAAGCACCGTGTGGCACTTTCAAACGAAACAGAATGGGATGGATGTTCTCCTGTAGCTTTCGAGGTTGGTCCTATCCCTCCTGCTGGTTCAACCATTTCATACAAAATTTGTTGTGAGGTCCCCATATGTATTGCTACTTGTTCTGCTAAGATATATTACGTAGTTGGAATTTCGGGGACGCAGCGAGCGTATGTTCACCTCGAATTTCATAATCATCCTGTGAAAGACGGAGATTGTTGTGCATCAAAAGAGAGAACTTAGAATCTCATTTCGGATCAAGTGGGGAGGAACCCTTCTGGGACAAACTCTTCTATTCTTTTGGAGGCAAGCAAGGTATTTTTGGGGGGGATGCTTCTGCGGCCGGAGGGAGCACCATCAGTGAATCTTGGAATGGATGAACTTGTGCCAAGTATAGAGAAGTGCAAGTTCATGAGTTCTCCGAGCATTCAAAACAAAGTCACCACCTTCAAGTATTTTAGGAGATTCGGTGTAATGGATAGCATTCTGAAGCTATGCGGCTGCAACAATTGGGCTTATGTTCAAGAAAACATGTTTCTTAGTCAGGGCTCGGATTTGGACAAGGTCTTCATTTTTAAAATGTCCGAGGTTGGACTGGGAAGTGGCGTTGATCTGGTGGAACAAATGCAACAGGGCGGTGACCTTCAAAATTCTTGGATCATGTTTGATCATGTCAAACGAGTGAAAGACTGGACAACTATAGGATGTCACGTATACGATCCCATTTACTGCAAGGTCATGACAATCACTGTCTGTGACATGCAATCAGAAGATAGTACAGCGCAAATTTTTTTTTGGACAAATTTGAATGCGGTTATGGAAAGGCATGGAATTCCATTGCCTAATTTCAAGGGTTTTATGGTGGATTGCACACAGGCAAACTGGAATGCAGTGAGAATCATCTACGGGGGTGGTGATCCCACACAAAATATGGTCAATCGAGAACGTACTTGTTTATTTCATTAGACACAATCCATGGAAAAGCATACAAAAGCAGACATTCGTTTGGATCTTCAAGATCAGCATCCAAAACTTTGTAAGCAGTATAAGGATGCAACTTCGTTAGCAGTGGCAGACATTCGATTCAATGCCATTCAAAGTTGGTGGCATTCATCCGGGGCGGCAACCGAAGCTGGGATTCATTACCTCCAGTTATGGCTCGCTTTCTGCCACTTTCGTTACAAACAGTGGGGAGGCTTCATGCAGATCGTAAGATTATCCCTTGATTTCATTCTTACTTTGTTTGAGGTATTATGGATGTGCATGTACAAATATGTTAAATACTGAATTTTGGTTTGGCATTTAATCACATCATAGAGAGACATTGACTTTTTTGACGTGTACTACCTCCAAGCATAATGTAGGCGTTAGTGAATTGCTACCTACAAGCATAATGATGTCAGCATTTGTTGAAATCTTCTTTGAATCCTGGTTATCATGTTTTGTCCATAGGATTTGCCTGCTCATGAGGTGGCAGAGATGCCATCTTGCAACTTGGCAGAGACGGTCCATAACAAATGGCAGCAATAGTCAGGCAAGCGAGGAAATGATCTGTACGTTGCAACGGTTGATGATTATGTAAGAGCATTTATGCAGATGGTTCGTTATTACCAATTTCTGAAGGGTGAGAACCCAGGAACTAGTCCAGGAAAGACAGATTTGCAGCTTCGAGTAGCGCAGCGCACTGGGGATCCCAGAAAGCTAAACGATGCAATGCAAACCATCCCGGGTGCTGGTGAATATTGCAAAAGGGATCCTCACTTATCCGGGGCGGAGTTTTTTGGATCGCAAGGTCGGATGCCAAACCTGCCGTTAGGGTCTGAGCATGAGTCACATCGCTCGGACAAAGTCAATTTCTCCAAACCTTGGACGGGAACGAGAAGAACAAGGGCAAGTACATCAACTATTCCTCGTGATACAATTGCTGAAGAAGCCTCACCACAAGATACAAGGACAATGTCGGATAATCCTGGTGGCCCTGTAAATGTGCCATCCACTTCCCAGGCCTTTCGAGTACTGAGAGTCCAGGAGACTTCATGCGTCAGATCAGTCAAAGTGGCATTTTGCTAAACTGTCAAAGACTTTGTCGAAGGTGTGCTTTGCCTTGCAGGCTATAACAAGAAGAAATGTGTTGCAAAGATTGTCTAAGGCAACAAAAGAACCACTGCTCCAACTTACACCGGCAACATGGATTGTTACCAAAAGAAACAAATTGAAATAACACAATTTTTCTTCTACAACGACGACATCGAGCGCTGCGTGAAAGGTACAAAGAGAAAATGGATAATGTCTAAATCCGATGTGCCTTGCATTTGGCCAGTCTTGAAAGGAACAAATCTTACGCCTGCGGAGATACTGCAGCTTCAGAATGCTGGCTTCGTCTACCCGAACGCCTTGAAATGTCACCACGCAGGCTTTTCGGTGAATTCACTTTACCGACCGATTTATCAGATATCAATGTTCCTGATTTTCCAGCCTAGCATCCAAGCACCAGGCCTGGAAGGAAAATTTAGAGGAACCCAACTGCTCCTACCACAAAACAAGCGAACAATTGCGGTTTAGCAATTACCTTGATGGCTGCTGTCCAACAAATAACATTGATTCCGCATCTAGGGTTTGGATGCATTGTTACAATCGACTCTGGTGTTGAGCCTAACATTCAGCAATACATACTAACTATAGGGTCATATCCGGAATGCTCATGT
The DNA here is from genome assembly GCA_951230915.1 of Antitrichia curtipendula. Lineage (NCBI taxonomy): Eukaryota > Viridiplantae > Streptophyta > Bryopsida > Hypnales > Leucodontaceae > Antitrichia > Antitrichia curtipendula. The sequence continues at coordinate 28,396,324 of OX579637.1, forward strand.
CCTTATTTCAAGGAAATGTCTACTAAGGCACTGGGGAAGAGAGGACAATGGGCCAATTGCAAGCATTTATATTTCCTATTTGTTGTCATTTGTCGCTTTGATGCAAAAGTAGATGCTTTCATTTATGCTCCAAGCTTCAGCTTTAATGAGATCAGACACATTCTAGAGAGTGGGATTTTACGGGGCACTAGCATTATGTAGCTGGTAGTTCGTAAAATGCGGAATGTCGTTAGTGAAGCAATGTAACCAAAGTTCCTCATGGTACTTGAATTGTTTTATAGTAAGTGTAGTGAGACTAAAAGGGCCACTACCACATTGACGTCTGAATTGGTTGAGACCATTATGTGTGCAATTCTTTCATTCTACACCCTATTTCAAGGACATTTGGATTATTTTGTTTACGTCAAGGTAGACATTAATGCTCGGCTTCAGCCACATCATAAAGCTATGGATGCACCTGATCATCTTTTGAATCATCCTCTATAATTTTGGATTCGCAGGGCACTTACTTCCACCATTATAGAACTCTCTGCTTCCATATGTTTCTAACCTTGACGTAGGCCTAGTACATATCCGACTATGAATATGAGAACCGTCAGTAATCCAGTGCCACGTCCACGATCATAGGGTCGTGGTCGTCCCTCCATTCTTGTAGGATCCAAGTGCAGTGTGGCATGATACACTCTTGGTCTTACCTCCTAAACTGTAAGTTTTGAGGTTCCTAGATTCATGGCTGCACATATAGTTACAAATGAACATTTTACAGTTTCATGCACATAGCTAGTAAAGCCGAACATGGTATAGGAGCCACCATATTAATGCATAGTCATGCACACATCACCTACGATTATAGGGTTCCCATTTTTCCGACCTTAGTCTTTCCTATTCCGTAAACCATGAACTAGGTTTGTAGTCAATGTGAAGTGAATTTTTTCCCTTTTTTTGGACTAAATGACAATGTTGATGTCTGCACCCAACCTCATTTTTTTATACATCTTGTACTTTTTAGGCATTGTTTTGCACATTAGCATTATCCTTCTCTGTCATCCATATCCACCCTATTTTCATCCATAGACATTGTATTTGTCATCTAGGTTCATCCATTTTCATCATCAACATGCACCCTTTTTTCCATCCGAAGTCACTATTCTTAAGCACATTCAATCCTTTTTCATCCACGTCCATCCTATTTTACACCACATCCACACTATTGTCCATCCCCAACCATTATATTTTTGGGCCACATGCATTCGTAACTCTAAACCGCATCCACCCTTTTTTCTCATCGTTGTCACTATATCTTTCATTCACAGTCATCTAAATTTTTCATCCAAAATCTCAATATTTTATACAACTTCACATCAACAGTCATCGTTCTTTTCATCCAACTTTTTCATCAACAGTCATCGTTCTTTCATCCAACTTTCTCATCCAAAAACTCAGTATTTTTCATCCAACTTCACATCAACAATCATCATTCTTTTCATCCAACTTTCTCATTCAAAGTCAATGTACTTATCATCCAATTCTCCTCCATCTGGACAGACTTCAGTTTTTTTGTTCTTCATCCGCATCTTCAAAATTCTCTCATCCCTCATTTTGCAATTTATTTTTCTCTAATCCATTCAAAATCAACACTGGACGCTCAAGATTGTATGCTCTACGCTCCACGCTCGTATGCTAGCTTCGTTGCTGTAGAATAAGTTGGACACAAGTTTGTTAGATTTAGGTCGGGTCGAGCTGATTTGTGTTTCAGAGTATGGTAGCGGTCGACGTGCAATGTATTGCTAATACTTTGCATTTGTTCTTTGATAGTCTAATACTCATGTGTTTTCCTTGCGCCTTTATTTTTGAGGAGATGCGTTTTAGGTCACCTCGATCCAAACTGGAACTATATACTGTTTTCTACTCATTATTAGTGATCCGGTCGATCATTTTCTCTAGCAATGTTGATTCTGTTCCTATTGTGGTGTTTTAGATCGAATCAATCTAAATTGCGTACGTAATAGTACTGTATTTCCCTTTTGCTTCTTTTCTATGCTGTTGTTTTTTGGTCTAATATTAGTGGTTCAGGTCAAGTCAACCTGAACAGTGTCCTTTGGGGCAATAATGTCTTTTGCCTTGTGATGCTTACTATTGTGCTTTGTGGTCTTTCAGGTCGATTCGACTAGAATATGTCTAACTGCTTGGCTTACGTGGTTGTGTGTTCTAGTATGTGATATTTCATTTCAGGTCGACTCGACTTGAAAATGGATGGAGATGTAGGCCTCTTTTGTTATAACTGCGTGGTTTGGTTTGGTTTCTTTTGTTGACTTCACGATATTGACCTTTTACGTCTTTTTAGGTCAGGTCGACCCGAATGAACTTCTTAATTATTATTTTAATTTTGTGCGTTCGTTTGTTTTCTTTACATGTTGATCTGAACTGTTGTCAACTTGAACTGTAATCGACCTGAATTGTGTACAAATTCAGTTTTCCTCAGCCCTGTCCTCGATTTCTATAGCTTATTCTAAACCATAATTTCCTAAACCTGGAACCCTTAACCTGGAGTACTTCTAAACCCTAAATCCTAAGCGAGCAACAATAAAGTCAACAGAATTAAGCAAATAGCATTTCCATACCTGCACAGAGGAAGGTCCAACGTCTAGAAATTCCTGTAAAGCTTTCAGAGTCCTTGCTGTGTCATTCTCAAACCTGCAGAATTATAACAGTAATGCAAATTCAGTTCCTCTAATTTGCAATAAACTATTTTCTCTGTTGCACAACATACTAACAGCTCAACTGTGTGCCACCTTTAATGAAAGAGCAAAAACAATCTTCTAAACTCTAAACCCTAAACCAGAACCTGTGAACAAAGTCATGAATCCACAAACTCTAAACTTAATCAAATTCTAGGAGGTCCGCAAGTTTTATGAAAAGAAAAGAGAAGAATCTTCACAACATAAACACTAAGCCAAAATGGGGGGGAAAAAATTGCTTTCCATTCAACTAATTGTCTATTCTGCATTGATAAAAACCTACACCCAAAAGCTGAATGAAATCCAAGCAGGTGCGCAAGTTGTATGAAAACTTGAAACACTAAAACTTCAAGATGCGCAATACTCAATACCAAAACCGAATACCCAGACTGAATATCCAGAAAAACTAAAACTTCAAGATCCTCAATACCCAAACACACCAGCATCTTTAAAAACACTGACACCCAAAACCGCAACCCACATCCAACCTCCTGGGAGTTCGAGAGTTCTTGAGCGAGTTTCTACAACCGCAAGCCCAAATCATCACCTGCAAGCCCAAATCCTAAACCGCAAGCACAAATACAGGCCCAATCTGTACGAGGCAGCAGCAAAGTGGAAATTTGTACCTGATGTCTCATTTGTCATTGCGTCACTAAATTCCTTAAATCAACCCTCTCGCGCTCTCTAAACCGCAAATGACGCAAAGCAAGAGCTGCACACATCTATCCCTCACTAAACCTACGCTCCTCCGTCAAATTGGAAAACAAACAGGAGCTGCGCACGTCTCCGCGTCTTCACGTCTTCTTGAAGCAGGAGCTGCACACGATTTGGAAGGACTTCTGTCTTCTCTCACATCTCCACGTCCTCTCTTACGTCTTCACAAACCGCAAAGCAGAAGCTACATGGGTCTTCCCAAAACAGGAGCTGTACACATGAAGAAGACGCCGAAATGGAAAGTTAACCCTCGTCCCTCACGTAGCAGAGCGACAAGCAACAACTAAACAAGAGCAAGTGACAGCAAGTTGTAGCGTGGGAGTACTGACCATATTTAGAACCCTAAATCTATAACAAAAGATGCAGCAGAAAATACATAGGAAGATTCATGTCATTCATTCCCCCTCGACATTAAAGGGTTAAAAAAATTGCTCATTCAACTTTAAAGAACTAAACAAGAACTATTAAAGAACTATATAAAAAAAACATAACAATACAAGAAACATTATTCCAAAACGCAATTAATTAATGGAGGCAAACGGATATTCTAAAAAATATTTGGATATGAAAGAGTTGAATTTGTTTTAATCTTGTCCATTACAATCATCAAAATCTATGAATTTAAGTTTTTCGATTAAAGTCAGTGATTACTGCCCAATCTTATACCCTAGAATTTATGCGTACGCCCAATTTCTTACAGCATGTCTTTAACCTTAAAAAACAAATAGGTGACTATGAAAATAATCCATTTTCATCACCACCGGAATCAATCATTGGATTAAGGAATACTAGATGCACTCCTCAAAAGTGAAATAGTTGTAGAGAATTTACTCTATTAAGAACCAAAAGTTTGGATTATGGATTGTTGCAATGTATACTACACAACACGTTCTATCATGCATTTCACCACGACGTTTACTTAGAGGTTAAGAATTGCAAATGCTAAAAGAACTATAATTAACTAATATATAAAAACTATAAAGAATATTCAAAAAATATTAATTGATAACTTTAAAAAATATTCTATGAACTCAGAGTCTTTGCTCCGTTTCCAACTTGTGCAATTCATTTTTTCCTCACTTCCACGTACGAATTTCATGAATCCAGACTAAACATGCAAATGAGGGTAGGAATTTATAGTTTATGAAATTTTTAAAGACATGCACAATTATAAGTACCTTAAGTGCAAAAGGGAAAAAAAAAAAACCCAACCACATTCTACACTTTAGGGCATTGAAGTGCAAGTTCATGGAATTTTGACGTGAAACCATGGAAGAAAGAACTGCATAAGTTGCAAGTGGGGTTAGGTGTTTTAGTTCATGAAATATTTAGGATCATGCATAATTTGGAGTACCTTATGTGCAAAAGAGAAAGAAAATTGAACCAGCCATATCTTGTAGTTTAGGGCTCCTATGTCCAAGCTCATGGAATTTTGACGTGAAACCATGGAAGAACAAATTGTGTAAGTTGCAAATGGAGTTAAAAGTTTTAGCTCATGAAATATTTAGGGTCATGCACATTTTGGAGTACCTTATGTGCAAAAGAGAAAGAAAATTGAACCAGCCATATCTTGTAGTTTAGGGCTCCTATGTCCAAGTTTATGGAATTTTGACGTGAAACCATGGAAGAACAAATTGGGTAAGTTGCAAATGGGATTACAAGTTTTAGTTCATGAAATATTTAGGGTCATGCACATTTTGGAGTACCTTATGTGCAAAAGAGAAAGAAAATTGAACCAGCCATATCTTGTAGTTTAGGGCTCCTATGTCCAAGTGCATGGAATTTTGACGTGAAACCATGGAAGAACAAATTGGATAAGTTGCAAATGGGATTACAAGTTTTAAATCATGAAGTATTTAGAATCATGCACATTTTGGGGGACCTTATGTGCAAAAGAAAAAAAAATTGGATATGGTGATTAATGGGCCCCAAGTCCAAATTTATGAAATTTGAACCCTAAACCATGGAATAAAGAATTGTATAAGTTGCAAATGGGGTTAGGTGTTTTAGTTCATGAAATATTTAGGATCATGCATAATTTGGAGTACCTTATGTGCAAAAGAGAAAGAAAATTGAACCAGCCATATCTTGTAGTTTAGGGCTCCTATGTCCAAATTTATGGAATTTTGATGTGAAACCATGGAAGAACAAATTGGATAAGTTGCAAATGGGATTACAAGTTTTAGTTCATGAAATATTTAGAGTCATGCACATTTTGGAGTACCTTATGCGCAAAATAAAAAAATAAATTGGATATGGTGATTAATGGGCCCAACCTCCAAATTCATGGAGTTTAGACGTGAAACCATGGAACCAAGAACTGTGTAACTCTTGGGGCTCCAAAAGTACGTGATTTAAATAATGTCATGAATTTAGAGGCTTGGGATCTCAAAGTGCCTGGTAGACTATAATTTCATATTTGTTCATGTCATTTCCAAAGTAACATGAAAATGATCAAATAAATTTTCATGAATGAAAAGTCGTTGCCCCATTCGCAACTTCTACAATTTTTTTTTTTCATACTTTCTTGTATGAATTTCATGGGTTTACACTTGTGGACCCCAAAGTACATGTTCTTTATTTTTTATTTGCTCACAACATTCCTAATATGAGCATGATCAATTCAAATTTAATGAATTAACAATCTTTTCCCCATTTGCAATTTCTACAAAAACAATTTCATACTTTCATGTGTGAATTTCATGGATTTACACTTGATTGTGGGCCTCAAAATACCTAATCCTAATTTTTTATTTGTACAAAGCATTCCCAAAGTAACATGAAAATGATCGAACACAATTTCATGAATTCTAAGTCTTTGCTTTACATGCAACTTCTACTTTTAAAAAAAACAAAAACTTTCACGTATGAATTATATGAATTTTTAAGACTCTACAGTCTAGAAGTACATTGTTTGAATAATTCTTTTCACTTATAGCATTCCTACACACGAACATGATTCATAAAATTTCATAAAAGATAAGTCTTTGCTCTAATTTTTCTTTTACAATTAATTGCAAAGACATTGAGGATACACAAAGTTCTCCAAACCCTAAACCCTAAACTCTAAAGTATAGGGTTCAAAGTTACAAAAATGTCCAAACCCTAAATCCTAGATCCTATACCCTAGCGGGTCAAAAAATCTCAAACCCTATATCCTAAAGTTACCCAAAATCCTAAACTCTATACCCTAAAGGCTGCAAGACAATGAATGCATGAAAAAATATAAAAACCACAATTTTAGGGTGGGGATGAGCGAGGGGGTCAGTTCACCTTGGCCCTATGGAAGGCCATTTCCACATTTGATGCTGTTGGAACAACTTTAAATAAGAACTATATAATTACCCCCCTCCCTTTACGCCGCGTTGTATTTGTATGTCTTTATTTTATAGAAAATGAATCTTCAAAAGCACACAGCTTACTAAATCCAACGTTCTTCATTAGTGGCAGCAGCTGGCCATGTATTCTCAACCGCAAATAGTAGGGTACGCATCTAAGTCCAAGTACATGCCCGCGACTTTATGCATGACATGTGTGATTTCAAAAATTCTGTACTTTACTTCCCGTCTTCCCATCCCTGCCAAGAAGTTATCGGATGTGGTCCACGTCTAGAATAGGGTATTTTCTGTCACATTCTCTAGACTCTGCACCTTTGATTGCAAGCTGTCTTTGTTCGTGGTCACTTATTTCAGCATTGTTGTTGAGAGTCATTCAAGCATTGTGCGGGCAGGGTGTTTGGTTACTCGGACGTTGGCGCTTGGGTTCTAAGTACGTCATTGATGACTCCATAGTTGTTTCCTAGGGTTTCCATTCCATCAGTTATTGTCATGAAGACAAAGATGTATACTTCAGATCGTGCGCATAATATGTTCAGTGTAGTAGGTCGATGCTCTTGAGTTGTGCGGAGATGGTCATTAGTAAACGCATTGGGTCGACTGAAAATTTCGTAAAGTACTGAAGTAGTCCTAGTGAATGAGGTCCCGATTTTACCACCATAAAATATGGAATAGGAAATCAGTGCTTCTTCAACCAATACCTCTGTAAAGCCCGGAGTCATTTAGGTCGAGACAACCTGAATGTTAAACAGGATATTGTGTTCCTTCAGTTTATTAAGCAGACAAAGGTATTACACCTTTCAGGTCGGTCCAACCTAAATAGACATGATAATATACCGTCGGAATAATATGATTACCTCATCTCTTTAGATCGAGTCGACCTAAAACGAGGAACATTAATTAATTGGAGGATTTATCTTTCTTGATCTCTATAGAGAATCATCTTGAGTTTTGTTTGTATGTATATATCATATTGTTTAATATCAATATTAGGTCGACTCGACCTAAATGGTTTATAATGGTTTAATAGGTTTGTTAGATGAACTGCAGCATACATGAGGCATACAAAGCCGAGAATTCATGTATATTGAGCTTATGATTAATTTTGGTTAGAACTGAATCCGGTGAAAGTGATACACTCAATTTAGGTCGAGTCGACTTGATAGTGAAACTATTGAGGTCTATGAATATGAATTTTTATTTATTGAAAAGGTCTTTGAATTGTCTCGTTATCAAGAAGGTCTTGGTCCAGTAATTTATTTATTTTTGGGATGATGACGTTCAGGTCGAATCGACCTAAGTAGCAATGATGAAGGTGGATAAGATAATTGTTTATACAATCCTTCACTATAATACATACACATTGTACTTGTCACAGTTTTGATATTTTCCTTCTTCAAAGTAGTTGCATATTATGAACGTTAAGGTCAAGTCGACCTTACATTTGTCTTGTCAATTTTACTTCTTATACTACAAGTAGTTTACCTTGGTTATGTTGACTTACCACCTATAAAATTGATATTTGCCTAGATGCAATGAATTCCTCGGCAAACGCAGTGGACATGGTGGATTCATTGGACGATGAGTACTATCCGCGGGCAGAGGAAGTCTTATTGTTGGAGTCGTCACACAATGAACTCCAGAATGCGGATGGAATGAATGTTGGCTTCCCAAAGTGTAAAGGTCTTCCGCGTAGGCTCTGGAATACTCAGATTGTGACTTTGTACAATGAAGCCGATCTGCTTGTTGGTCAAGGTACCTGCCATAGTGTGAACTCTAACCTTGTCCTTGGTGTCAGTGGTCCTCTTGGAGACACTCATGTAACAATGCACATTTCCAAGACATTTTCTGAGGATGACCAGTCGAAAGAAGAAGAGTGCTCGCTACTTGCTTGGCCTATTCATTTAGTCCATTGTCGTGCGGCCAGTCTACGTGATCATGAGGCTTGAGATAATTTCAATCGCCTCCAAGCGGCTCTCTTAAATCCACCATCTTCGACATCTGCGCGCCCGTATACAAGTATCGTCCGAAATTTGCCCCGCGAGACTATTGCAAGAACGAAGGATCTACTCACTCAAGATTCCATCAACTTAATGTCTAGTAAAGTATGTTGTCGGCAAAATTGTGTTCAGCCATTCCCCAGGGATAAGATACAAGCCTTTTGTGAACACATGTACCAGAATTCAACCTTCAAGCACAGAGCCTCTATAAAAACGGAAGTGCACAGACAAATCCATCTTGACAAACGTAGAAGAAGAATGGTAACAATTGAAGAGATATTAGTGTGCATGCGAGCATAGATGCATATTTCAGGGGTCCCAGAATCTACCTTCTTCTGCCACCAAACATACATGAAGGTTGGGCGGGAAGCGATGGAGCACAAAAACAAAGGATTGGTGAAGCCAAGAAAGCACACTCAGCAAGCTACTGCAACATTGAAGTGCATCCTAGAGAAAGAGGCGGATCATATGCCACATCGTACAAAGACATTGAAGTTAAGGGAATAGGTTGTATCCATGATTCTCCCCTCCACATTCTAATGGAAGGGTAAAATGAAAGAACTCAACGAAGCGAATGCTGCTTTTGGATTGAAGGAGGTCTCAATTTCAAACTTGAGCAAGATTAGATGTTCAGCGTTTCCAGAGTATGAGGTGAAGAAACCAGGGGACAATTTTGCACGGTGCGCTACTTGTGACAAATTGCAAGAGCTTAGGAGGCGTGCTCTTGCTGGGTCTGTCACTGCTTTGAAGTGGTCGCGGAGGTTGGACAAACATCTAGCAATTGATCGTGCTCATCAAGAGTTGTACTATGCAAACCGCTACCGATCACTTACTTCACCGCACGAGTGCCTTACAATCATGCATGACAAAATGGACCACGCAAAAACCGCTTGTCTAGTCTTATCCCACAAGAGTAAAGATGTTGATGGTCTAGTGAAGCTGCATGTATCTCTCACGGGCATGATTGCGCATGGTCATGGTGATGTACGTTACGCACATTATGGCTTGGATCTATTCACAAAAGATTCAAACTACACCATTGGCTCCATGGCAAAGTTGTTGCAAGATTTGGAATTGCCTCCAACACTTTATTCATTATTTTGAGAGGTTTGGACCCTCTCATTATAATATATCCCTTTTAATCTCTAGAAATTGAATGTTAGCTTTAGCTAATTTAGGTTGCTTATCCCTAAATTTATTAATTCTGAAGCACAATTTTCATTAAAATGAGAGTTTTTTTTAATTAGGGAGTCCTGCAGTATATCTTGCTATTTGTAATAGTCGTCCTTTGACTCTTATAACTGAAGATCATGTTATATTTGAACACCAAGTCATGACCTCCGTGGTTGGTTGTAAGGAGTTGTTTATCTCATCGGGGCGGTCCGGGTTTGATTCCTTTGAATTCGTATGAGCGCATGAAAAAAACACATGACTTGGTGAAGCTTAGTGAGCTTCGCAAGCAGGAAAGTTGTAACAACCAATCGACCCCCCTATCCAAAATGTGAAAGTGCTTGACATGTTAACAAAATATAAATAGTGGATATACCCACTATTCTTTTGTTTCAAATCAAAGTAGAATTTAAAAAGACATAAATACTAAAATAAAAACAAAAAACAAATTGATTAAATAATAAAAAATAAAAAATAAAAAATATTTGTTTTCATATATTCATACTAAATGTAAGTACAACTTCTTAATAAACAAAGCACATATTAATAGAAATAGGTATGCAATAGCAAACAATAATATAAAATCAATCAACTAAAACGAAATTTATCTTCTCTAACATTGAAATACCATTTGTTGTAGGAAACATGACAATGTGCTACGATATTATAAAAAAATGTGCTTTACAAAGGCACACATGTCTGTGGATATCAAGCGTATGATGCAAGACTCTGGTTGATAACTTCAATTTGAACAGACGAGATCTTTATCATGTAGTGGATGGTGTCATTTCTTATGGAAGAACTCCACACTGTCATTATGGCGTTTGTATGCTCCCAAATTGGTGGCTCAGTTTCTTCAACCTTCCAACGCAAACCTCTATCGCTGTCCCATCCAGTGTAGTTGTCTTGAACATCTCGATTTCTTGATGTTGGACGGAAATATTGAATGAGAATGCAATTCGGTTTTTCAGGGTTATAGTTCGGATCAGACAATGCCCTCACAATCCAAATTGGCTGACTGCCACCATCTACAGGTCGAACTGCAACAAAGTACCCATTGTAGAGATCGCGTCCCACCCTAAAAGATGGTTGTGGGCGACCAGACAATGGCCCGAAGTACACGTCATCCTCTGCAAACTCTTCACAATCCTCACCGTCATCTCCCAATTGATCCACCGGTGTCGCTTGAATACGTGTTGTTGGCCAGAAACCATCTTGCATAACTGTAGTACTTGATATCGGTTCTTGCATTGCTACCCTTACATCACGCCAATAGTGCACCAAATGCTCGTAGCGTCTTCGATATTCTCCAGTAACATCTACATTGCACAAATCTCCCAATACTTCTCAAATCCAGATATACCTTTCATTATGTCCTTGACACCTTTCATTGCATTCAGTTCCACTGATAGTGGTACTCCACGGGGCCACAGACTTTGTCCTTCATCATCTTCTTTCCACAACCTAATGGGTCTACCATTTTCTCCTTGCTAATCCACATCAGTGTATAACAATTTGTACTCCATCACAGGAATTCCATTAGAATCTAGGTAAAACTTCAGTTGTTGTAGCCTCATGTGATCAACAAAAATATCACCCTCGTCAATAAATGAACCTGCAATGAACCCCTTCAAATCAGGCACTTCTTTGATTAGATGAGGGATAGTAGGGATGGATTCCACATCCATGAATGACTTCATGAGCGCAGGAACTGTAGGGAAGCTCTCCTTCTTCAAGAGCATGCTCCATCTTCCAAACAACGCACTAATGTCATCATGGGTGTGACCAACAATCATGAAGTTCAGATACACTTCACGGAAGATCTTGTTTGCAACTAGTAGAGACCAAAAACAACACACATATCTGTTTTTGTTCTCCCCAGTGGCATTGTCCATTTGCACATTCAAAATGGGCGGCAACGGCGTTGCTGAAACTAAGCTTATCGGTGGCGGAGGAAGCGATGCTTCACACATTCTTTTCCCTTCAACATTGCTTCAAACAGAGGTGTCAATGCTGAATTGACAAACAACTCCTTTGAAGAAGACTTTGGTGGTAGTTCAAGGTTACGCAACAACTTTGCCATTGAACCAATGGTGTAATTGGAATCATGTTTAAATAGATCCAAACCATAATGTGCATAACGGACATCAGCATGCCCATGCGCAATCATGCCCGTGACGGACACAAGCAACTTCATTAGGCCATCAAGCTCTTTACTTTTGTGTGAAAAGACAGGAGAAGCGGTTTTGCATGATCCATCTTGTCGTGCATGATTGTGGTACATTCATGTGGAGAACTTTGCGACCAATATTGGTTTGCATAATAAATTTCTCTGTGAGCGCGAGCAATGGCAAGGTGTTTATCCAATCTCCTTGACCATAACATAGTGGACCTGATCTTGCTCAAGTTTGATGTAGATACTTCTTGCAGTCTAAAAGCAGCATTGATCTTGTTGATTTTTGCCATTTGACCCTTCCATTAAAATGTAGCCGGCAAAATCTTTGAGACCACCTTCTGCCTAGACTTCAGAGTCCGGGTACAATGTGGCATGTGATTCGCTTCTTTCTCCAAGACGCATTTCAAAGTAACCGCCGCTTGTTCCGTGTGTTGCCTTGGCTTAAGAAGTCCCAAATTGCCATGTTTGCTTGATTCTCGATCATCCTTTAATGCGTACTTCTGATAGCGATAGAATGTAGATTCTGGAACCCCAGCAATATGCATCCATGCTCACACGCACACAACTAATCCATCAACAGTCACCATCCTTCTACCTCGTGAATCACGATGCATCTGTCTATGAACTTCAGTCTTCATAAAGGCTCTGTACTTGAACGTAGAATTTTGATACATCCGCTCACAAAAAGCTTGAATTTTTTTTCTTGGAAACAGTTGCACGCAATTCTTATTACAACAGGTTTTGCTAGACACCAAGTTGATGGAGCCTTGACTAAAAAGGTCCTTCATTTTGATGCAAGACTAACGAGGCGGATTTTGAACGGTACTTGTGTACGGCCGGCTGGACTTTGAAGATGGAAGATTTTCACGCCTAGCTTGTAGTTGGTTGAAATTCTCTCGCACGTCATGGTCATGCAGGCTTGCCGCAAGACAGTGGACTGGTTTAATTGACCATGCTAACAATGTGCGCACTCGCACTTGAGGGATGTTTGCTTCAGAATGAGTTTTGGAAATGTACACCGCCACATGAGTATTTTCAAGAAGACCGTTCGCACCAAGCACAAGATCCGAATTTGCACTGTGGCATATACCTTCACCAACAAGAACACCTGCATCATTGTAGAGGGTAACAACACTCTTGTTCCAAAGCCGCCTTGGAAAGCCTTCACACTTGGGAATGTCAACATCCATTTCAACATGGTCCCCAATTTCATCGTCGCCCCAGTCTATATTCTCGAAGGGATCGACAGGAAAGCTCAGTCCACCTGCACATGAGAGAGTAAGGTAAATTGTTAGAACTATAGGTTCTAAATTTGTCAGTTCCGTACAAAGGATTAAGTAACAAAGTTTTAGGTCGAATCGACCTAACCACCAAAAACATCCAATGTGCATAATCTAAACATTCACTGATAAACCTATATCCAGAAACTCCTCCTATATGATGAAAATGATCCCAACGTTGTCCGATCACCTACGAAATAAACTATCTGTACGGTCCAGACAAGCAGGATTGAGTATATCAAAGAAACAAAAGTTTCTACATTGACCCACTATAGATATATTCAACCAAAATCCGAAGGCTATTGACTATGTCATACTCTTCAAGTTAATGAATTTGAGTGGCTCATCATGAGCTCCAAATTATTTACCTCCGACAATCCCCCGAATTTCAAAATTACACTCAATCCATGAGAAAACAGAATCACAGGGTTTAGGTCAAGTCGATCTAAAGGAGTGATCACAAATTAAGTACACACATCTGAGAAGGTGAAAATAGAAATAGTAAATAAAAAAATTATTTAAATGCAACAATTAGAGAAACTGCCGTTGTATAAATCGATGACAGCATTGGATCTCAAAATCCAGTGTTCTTCTTTATTAGGTCGGATTGACCTAAAGATCATGGAATTGTCAGTCTTATCTTGACATCATCTTCGATTTCTATTTATTGAGAAGCCCCGATACAGAATTCCCGATTTCAGACGAAACAAAAACTATACAACACTATCAAAATTCTCTGCTCCGGTTTAGGTCGAGCCGACCTAAAATAGTATTTAGAAGAGAAAGTCCCGCAGAAAGAACGATGTCCTTCAAAGATCAATGTCCTTCAAAAGAACGATGTCCTTCAGGTCAAACCGATCTAATCATCGAACGACATCATTACAGGTGCCATTTTCATGTATTAGGTCAAATCAACCTAAACCATGTTGTATTACATATGTACGTCGACTTCCTTTTCTCCGTGAATTTAAAAAATACAAGAATGCCGATCCCCAAATAGTTCTCTTTTTCTCGGAATTTACGGCGATATAATCGGGTATTGTAAAGTCTGAACTACGGATCATACAAGTTCTGTAGAGCCTCTGAACAATCTCGCGCATGATTTGTCTTATTCCAAAACGTTAAAATGTCTGATCGAATTGCAACAAAACTGACAAATATACGTAAGGGAGGTGCAGCTGTGAGAACTTGTGCATCTTCTCAGCAAAACCTTACTCTAAAACTAAATATGGATTATTAGTGTGCCAAAATGATTCCAAAGTATGTCATACCCAGAGCTCGAAGCGTCTCAACGATCTACAAAATACAAGTCGCCGACGCCTTTTACTAAGCTACTAGCAACTTGCACTAAGTGATTCTTTAGTAGGTAAGAAGTTAAGCAAGCATGCAAAGTTCAGGACGATCGAGAGGAGCACTGCCTACACAAACTCGCAAACGCGGTTCCGAAAGTATGGAAAAGGGAGTCTTTCAAATGAACGTCAATAGAAATGGATCACTCCTGGCGGGAATCGAGACGGCAGAAAGTATTGTTCGTGAATTCAAATCGAAAAAGTTCAAATCCGAATTCCCGGAGATACCACAACTGTTCATGAGGAAGACAACAGGGGTAGTATATGGCCTCCGTTCTCCCACCGCCTTATTTAAGGCCTACCGATTAGGAGAACTCTGCATACTACTGGGTTCATTTCAGCTTTAAAAAAGGAATCCTAGAAACGTTCTTGAAATCCCCCAAAAAATCTTCACTGCCATTGTCTTTTTTCAGACGATCACTTTTGCAACTGCTATCACTAATTTTATCGTTTTTCAAATGTCTACAACCTCATTAACCCCTACATGATGGACATAGAGACATTGATTTTCAACTTTGTTGCCTACCACTGAATTTACATGTCTTCTTTACTTCACCAAAAAAATAGATTCTTTTGTAGAAAATTGATTTTCTTGATAATTTTAAAAGAAAAAGTGAAGGAAAATCACATCTAACTAACTAACTTAATAAAATGATTGTTTGTTTTATTTTGCTTTGTTTGTTTTGTTTGTTACATTGACATTTCCCGGACGGAGCGTCCTTTGGTTGCATGCTTGATACCATTAGAAAGTCTTTGGCGAGGAAGGATGCACAGGCTTTGTTTTGTGGCATTCTGACCTATGATGTGAAAGTTATTTAATTTCCAAGGTTTTATAAGTAAAAAAATTAGTAACTTAATTTTTTTATTGATTGTGGCAAAGGCACAGGGCACACTACTACACATTGGCATTTAAAAGTACATCCTGTGTTCAAACATTGCAATAAAACACTCAATATAAGGAAGTTGTAAATACTCTCAACCATTTGAATCCATGGGATATTTGAATTTGTGCGTAAATTGAATCCATCCTCACGCGATTAAAAAAAATGGAATAAAATGGGGCTTGTACTTTAGTGGCCGCCACTATCCAATGTCATAGAATTTCAATTTGAAAGGGACTTGAACAAAATTCTAGAAGTTGTAAATACTCTCAACCATTTGAATCCATGGGATTTTTGAATTTTGTACGTAAATTGAATCCATTCCCACGCAATTAAAAAAAATATGGAATAAAATGGGGCTTGTACTTTAGTGGCCGCCACTATCTAATGTCATTGAAATTCAATTTGAAAGCAACTTTAAGAATATGGAATTCATGAGTATGGAATTCATGCCCTATTTTCGTCCATTTGTATTATTTATAATTGGGATGCATTTGCAAGTGTTTTTATACTTTCAAGATAAGCTGAAATGGTTTTGAAGGGAACTAAGTTTTGTTTAATATGAAAACATATTAACCATCAACCTCTTAAATTTTG
This sequence comes from Antitrichia curtipendula, assembly GCA_951230915.1. Lineage (NCBI taxonomy): Eukaryota > Viridiplantae > Streptophyta > Bryopsida > Hypnales > Leucodontaceae > Antitrichia > Antitrichia curtipendula. The sequence continues at coordinate 28,412,564 of OX579637.1, forward strand.
TATGTCATATAAACCCTGAATGTCCAAGTGAGCCAACCATATATGGTCCATCTGAAATTTAATGCTCATTTTGGTATCGCAGTTATATTCTTTTGTTCATTTTATTATTTTTATTTGATTATTTTTGATGGTTACTTATTGGAATTTTTGATGTTTCACTGGAGAAGATCATGTTTTGATTTTTGAGAAGCCATCAAAATCACATATTTACTATTAGTAAGGACTAAAACTTGCAAATTTTATTTCATTTAACATTGGCTTGAATATGAGTGTGTCAATTTCACTGCTTAGATTTGAGATGTACAAATTTATGTATATCCATTTGCTTTGAAAATGGTCCCTATGCGTACTAAAGTGTTTCATGTTGTTCACAGAGGAAAATTTGAATATACAAGTATTACTTTGGAATTGGTGATTTGAATTTATATTGAAAATTGCATTCCAACAATTGCAAAGAACATTGTGTTATAACTTTGATATTTTTTTAATGCAAAATCATTTTTTTTAAATTAAGATCATTTGAGGGTGCTAATAATATTCATATTTGTTTATGTCACCTTTAAATTCAAGAAAATTGTATGTGGAACTTTTTCAAACATTTTGGGGAGGAATAACTTATTGAAAAAAGAAAACAAACTTTTCTTTTGTTGTTATCTCAAAACCCAATTATGTAATTTCTCACTCTATCTTCGTATACATATTCACAAGGAAGCTCGTCAAACATGTATACAGTCTGTTCACAAATTTTTTTTAAACAATTTTACTTCATTTTAGAAGTTATTGTTCATTTTTCATAGCAAAAATCTACTTGAAAGGGCTTGGGCATTTAGGGGTTCAGATAGGCCTTCTCTAAAGTGTATTCTTGTTTTTGATAATGATACCTTCAAAAGTTTGAATCTATCTTTTGCGTTCTTGGTATTTTAGAGATGTTCTTTATGTGGTTTGGGACATTGGCCTTGATCCTACAAATTTAAAGTTATTGAATTATAGAAGTTTAAAGACTAATAGAACTAAAGAAATAATGTTTTTTAAATTTTTTTTGTGTTTTCTTGTTTTTTAAATATTTATAGGGATTTAAACCTACGATTAAGAAATTATTGTGTTTAAAAGGTTTTAGATCAAAGAAAATTAGGAAACAAGTTTTTGAGTTATCTTTTGGAGAAATATACATGCAATACTTTTGAGGAAGTTAATTTTTTTTATATACGAAGCACGGCTTTGGGGTTGGCCACGGCTTCAAGCTTGCATGGCGACGGAATTCGGAAGTCGACCCCTAAACCGTAGGGTTTGTTTTCCAGCACTTTTTTTTTCAGCAAGTGAGGGCGTCATTTGAGGAATTGTTGTCGTCTTGCTTGATTAAGCCTTGTCAGTGTATGCGTGCATCTTGTGAATTCTGGGTTTGCTTGGCATGCTGTCTAGGAGCCACGCAATTTTTAGCAGAGTGTCCATGCTTTGTATTACTGGGTGGCCGTGCACCTTTGTCTGGCTGGTTGAAAAAGGTTCAAAGGCGGATCATTGTTGCTGGTTAGAGGGCGGATCATCATTGCTGAGCTACGATTGTCAGAGCTTAGCATTTCCAGGAGGAAATTTAGGGTTTTCCAGTTGCGGGCTTGGCACTTTCGGGAGGAGGCTACGCTTTAGCATGCGGGAGGAGGTTGTGTGCGGCATTTCGGAAAGGAGACTTTGAAGACCGGATCATCGTTTTGGGGAGGAGGCATTTTGGAGAGGAGGCTGCGTGCGGCATCTTCATTTTGGAAAGGCTGCATTTTTGGAAGCGGGAAGGAGTCGCCATGTGCGCAATTGTGCCACAGGTGGGTGGAATCACATTTCGCCTTTGTTTTTGCGTTTGTTTTCGCCTTTGTGTTCGCAGGGTGCGAGGCAATGTGCTTGGGTGCGAGGCAGTGTACAAGGGTGTGAGGCCAGTGAGGCCAGTGAACCTCTGAAGCAGCTTGCACACAAAATTTTGGGTGGGTTTAGGATTTTCGATGTGAATGTTGCTGGCAGTTGCGGGCTTGGCTTGCGTGGCGATGTGAATTGGGGTGCGAGGAGTGTGCCATGGTGCAAGGAGTGTGCTAGGGTGCAAGGAGTGTGCTAGGGTGCGAGGAGTGTGCTAGGGTTTGAGGCCAAGGTGCGAGGCTAGTGAACCTCTGAAGTAGCTTGTACACAGAATTTTGGGTGGGTTTAATGTTTTGGATGTGAATATTGCTGGCAGTTGCGAGGAGTGTGCTAGGGTGTGAGGAGTATGCTAGGGTGCCAGGGTCCGAAACTGGAGTGCGAGGCCAGTGAACCTCTGAAGCAGCTTGCACACATAATTGTGGGTGGGTTTAGTGTTTTGGATGTATTAGTTGCTGGTATTTGCGGTCTTGGCTTGTGTGGGATGTCAATTGAAGTACAAGTCAATGTATCAGATGCGAGGCAGTGTGCCAAGGTGCAAGGCAGCATGCGAGGGTGCGAGGCCGGTGAGCTAGGAATGGTTTTCTACTGTTGTAGTTGTTTGAAAATGTTTGAGAGTTTGAGTGTTGTGGGTTCTTTTCTTGCTTGCAGGCAGATTGGTTGAAGTTGCCATTACTGATTTGCAATTTCTAATAGTTTTTATTTATTTGCAGTAGTGTCATTATGTGCTGCAGTTTTTTTGGTCGGATCAAAAGAGTATGTATAGGATTAGAGTACATTGAAAACATAGATTGAAACATTCACATTGGCGGTTTCCACTGGCTTATACAGCACTTTAGGTCGATAGCACTTTAGATCGACTAAAATGATTTAGAATACCCAAACGATATAGTGCAAGAAACAAAAAAAATACCATTTAGCTCGACTCAAGCTAAATGGTAGCAATGAACGCCAACGCCAGAAAAGATCCCAGCCCTTGAGAAAAATCAAGACATAAACATGTTGACTTAGCTCGACCCGATCTAAACACAGAGCCTCAGAAGAACAAGAAATACCAAAATATTTCAAAAACGATTCAGGCCATAAAAGATAATAATATGTCCGAGAAATTCATTTAGGTCGACTCGACCTAAAACTACCATAGAATCTAATCAAACCCCGAAGACACCCTGCAGAATGAGATAGAGTACCATGCATGTCCTGATTAGGTCAAGTCGATCTAATTAAACCGTCCCCCCTAGTTAGTACATTCATGTAAATAGGTAACACCATAGCTCACGTCCTGAGAAATGAGAGAATGTAGCGTGTATGTCTCCATTATACCGTACCAAACTAAATACAGAGATCCCATGTCGAATATTACAACGTAAAACCAATAAGAACACAAGCACACTGCAGAACCAAGCGAGATGTGAGAGAATGATCCCTTTAGGTCGACTTGGCCTAACTACACAATTCCAGTGTCCAGTAATACCTGCGCAGTGAAAGCACACATTAGCTCGACTCGAGCTAAATCAGATAAATACTAATCTGTTGAGCTCCACTGCAGAAATGGAAGAACAAATCCCAAAGCTAGAGAATTTCTTCAAGCGCTGCAAAATTGCTCATGACGAGGAAGAGGGAGACAACATCGACAACAATGGAAAGTACTGGGAATTTCTCAACCTAGAGAAGATGGACAACTGGAGCCTCAAGATGATTCCCTTCAAAAATATAATATGCTTCTCCTACAAATACAAAGACAACAAGCCACATTACTCAGTCTCCTATGACAAAAAAATCAAAGACATCACCCATGACAAAGTGAGTATACTAAAAATTCACTACGTGAAAGCACAAACAGGAAAGAAGGAAGAAGAGCAGTGTCATTTCACTCTTGTCTTGGATTCATCGAAAATTCCGTTCTACATCACGCCATTTTTGGAAACTCTCGAACCGACCGAGTTCAAGATAGAAATTCCGGAACTGGAGAAAAAGATTGACAACAACTTCTTCCGCACTCCAGCCAGGAAAACAATCACTGGAAAGACGCTGTGTAATCGCCTGAGGTCACTTTTCGTGACGTTCGAGGTCCTCAAGGCGAAACATGAATCCACAAAGAGGGACATGTCTGCACGCACGGTGTCTCAGGAGATGCCTGTCCAAGGAGTGGAGGGACAAGCTTCCATGGGAACACCAGGCACACAAAACAGTCGTGGTACGAGGAGAATTCAGCAATCAAGGACACCACTCCGGCGCCTGTGAGAAATAACCTAGACTCCAGTCCGGGCAGGAAGACAAAGACTAAGAAGCCTGAAGAGCCCGTGCTTGGTGAGACTAGCTTTGCCTCCGCGGTTATTAACATCCCCGAGGCTCATGACCCTTAGCGTAAGCACAACTACAGAGTATCCGCTGAGGCCTACAAGAACTACTTGTCAATTTGTACAGACGCATACGTTTTCGCGATTGAAGAGAAAAAGTCAATACTGATTGATCAACTCATTGCAGCGCCACCAGACATGAACATTCGAGGCCATGAGGATCGGCTGGCAATAGACGTCATGCATTTCTATGTGCATATGCCCGACAAGTCCACCAAGCAGACATTGTGTCTCATGCCCGTAAACCAAAATGAGAAACCCAAGCCTGAGTTGTGGGATCAAATAAAAGGAGGAGAATTCTACCTGATTAACGGCCAGCACAGTGTGACAGCCAGCAAGACGATGGTGGAAATGGGGATGGACGAGTCCATTCTCAAACATTTCAGGTAGTGGGACTGCTATGTTGTCTGGTCAAATGATAACCAAAAGCTGAGGTCCATCTCAACATTTTATAACAGGGTAAACCATTTCGTTGCAATGAAGCCGTCGTGGTCTATGAACATTCTTGGAGCACAAACTGTTTGGGAGAAAATGGGAAGGCCAAAGAATTCAAAGGATCCCTCCCTAGAGGGTACGCTGTCGAATACGAGGCAAAAAGCCAAGGACAGGGCTGTGAGTGTTTTAATCTCCCCCCTTCAGAGGTAAAACGTGCACACGAATTCTAGCGGCATGAGAAGTAATTTCTAGGGGATGAAATTAAACGTAGTGTTCTTTGGCCTTCCAAGCAATGGACACTTGTTATGTTGATTTTACCTAATTTAAATGCTTCAAAACACACTAATAGTTAAGAAATAAAGGTTGTTAAGGGTTAATTAAATGTGATTAAACTTCTAAATAAACTAAAATTCTACCTAATCTAAATCAAAGAATACAATTTGCCCTTTCCGAAATGGTAAAGCAAGCTGGATTCTGATATTCCTAGCAAAAGTTATGCGTGGATGAAATCCGACCCTAATTCTATCCTAAAAACTTCATCCGTCAACTAAGAATAGCAAAATAATGTGAAATAAATCTAAATTTCAGGGTTAAAAGGTTGATTAAGTTAACTAATGGAATTTTGAGAAAAAACTAATTTTAACCTAGTTTCGGAATTTTCATCCAAATTTAGGCCAAATCTTTATCCACACTTTTATCCTTTCAAATTAAAGTAGTTTTAAAAGTAAAAGGTGGATTTGGAATCTTAAAAAGATTTTCTAAAAGATTATGGTTTCCAAAGATTCTCTAGTTGTTCCTTGAGAATATTCCTTATTGTTCTTTAATTAAGCCTAATTCTAAGTTATTATTCTAATTTTAGTGATTTTCTATAGTTTTATGGTTTTTATAGGTAAAGTGATAAATTACTTTCTTAAAATGGTAAAAAGTAAGAATTTTGGACTTCTAGGTAAAAACTTATGAATGAATGAAAATTCCCCTCGTTTGGATGGAATTCGGTTTCAATAAGTTTTGTATAGAATTTAAGGGATAAATTAGGGTTTAATTTTCCCAATTATTCTAATATTTCCTAGATTCCTAAATTACGTTAGATTTCTTTTGAAATTCCTTTGGATGAAATTACTATTTCGATTTCCAAATTCACTCAAAGTTAATCTAATTATTACTTTCACGGTTATAGTTAAGATTTTTAAGGTTTTCCAATGATTTTAAATTCTAACTAGCTACCGGATTCCTAATTTCGTTAGTTTTAGTTTTCTAATCTAATTTTTAAAGAATGAAAGCAAAAGAGAAAACAAAAGAAAAGTTTTGAAATTCATACCTCAATATCGAGAATGTCGATCGTCCCATCATTGCAAAACACCATCATAATTGTCTCCTCGAAATTCTCCATTGTCTTTCATGTATTTGGAAGAAATCTTAGTATTATTGTTTCTAAACCTATCTAAAAAGTCCAAGTTTGTTAGTTTTGGCAATTTAAAACTAATCCTTTGATTTTAGGAAATTAAATTAAATGATAAATTTAATTCATTTTTCCCAAGTTTTCAATGAATAGTAGTTAATTCGATTGCCAATTGTTTAATTGTTATTTTGTTAAATATTCCAAGATATTATTTGGTGTTTGTTTGTATCTATTTGGCTTATTAGGCCTAATAAAACAAAACCCAAACAACAAAACAACAACTAATTTATCTTTGGAATCCTAATTAATAACTAAAATCAACCAAATGAATAGTAATCTAATAAAATAAGCTAAAATAATCAAAACAAATCTATCAATGAATAGTAAAAGCACAACAAAACAAAACCAAGGCCCACGTGAATAGTTAGATGAATAGGGAAAACAAACAAAACAAAGAACAATGCCAATTGAATAGTAAATGAATAGTGAGATACTACCTTAATGATTTTTAATTCCGACCTTCCTTCCGAGAGTATCTAACCTCCTCCTTCTTCTTAATTGTCACTTCTAAGTCCCTTCAACTTCCAACTTCACTTGTTTCCTTCACTTCACTTGTCTCCTTCAAAGTTTGGTTGTTGAGTTGGTAGTGTATGTCTAATCAATCAAATTAGATCAAAGTTAATTCAATTTAGTTGTTAGATGGCTGTGGACCTTAGCATGTAGAAAATCACAAGTTAGTATGCAAACATGGCAAATTATAATTTTAGTTTTCTAGTTCAACAGTTGAATGATTTGATGGCTTGGACTTCACCAAATTGTTTCCAAGCTGACTTTGATGGGTTAATCGTCTTCTGTTCCCACCTTGCCTGGACTCTCCCAACACCTCCACTCACTGCCTGGCTCCCTCGAGTACTGCTTAGTCACTACTTCTTGTTGCCACGTGGCGCGACGTTATTGGTTAGGACCTGGCCAACCAAACCAAACCCCAAAGCATTAAAAACACAAACCAAATGGCCAATTTTCAGTCCCGATGGTCCAATTTCGACCCAAATTCAATCGGGACTTCACTCGTACGTTTGAGACCTCGATCAGCACCTTGGGACCTCGATCAGTTCGTCTTCTCCTGATGTGGTTTGGCTCCTTGTTGGCTCCTTGTTCTGATGTGATCTGGCTACTTGTTGGCTCCTTATTTTGATGTGATCTGGCTACTTTTCTGATCTTTGGACTGGTTCTAATTTCTATTAACTAACTGATTAACTGGAAAGAAAAAACAACAAAACAAAACTAATTAAAATGAAAGAGATCAACTAAGCTAATTTTTGGGATTTGACTACTTCTTAAACAAAGCAACTCTTAACTAATTGTTTTTTGGGTTTTGGGGGGATAATGACTAAAGGTCTAAAGCAAGCAATTCTATGGAATCTAACTAATAATTTGAGGCTTTTTGGATGGTTTTTCTAAAGCAACTAGCAAGCAAATTCTAACTAATGGATCTTGGGGGTAATAACTAAGAAAAGCAACTAAACTAAATGTTTTGGTTTTTTTGGGTTAATAACTAGCAAAACGACTAAACTAAAAGCTAAACAATCAAATAAAATCCATAACTTTGGCAAGGAAAGCAGAAAGCAAATGAGCAAATTCTAGCGGAAGAAAGGGAGCCACTTGATGAAGGTTTTGGGCTTAAATAGCCAACACCTCGAGGGTTTTTCCCAAGTATTCTCTCAAGTTTCAAGGTAAACTTTCGTTGAGGTGAAAGCTTCGCCGTGCGGGGGCAACCCCAGGTCAAATCGAATAATTTCAAGTGTCAAGTATCAGTTTCCAAGTTTCAAAAGTCAAAGCTCCGTCGTGTGGGAGCAACTCTAGGACAACCGGAGCTTCTTAAGCCAATTTAAGTATTTTGAAAGTTAGATTCTAAAGGAGGTACACATGACAGTGTTTAACCAAACATTAGAAACCAAATCTTCCAAAATTTCAAGTCACAGTTAACGTTTAATCGCTAAAGGAGGTACACATGAAAGTGTTTAACCGAACATTAGCGACCAAATTCTCAAATTCTGTTATACAACAAACTTTGAGTGGGAAATTAGTCTAAAATACTTTTGGCAAAGTCAAGCTTCGCCGCTTTAAGTATTTTAGTACCAAGTACAGTTCACGTCTCACAATTTGTTAGTATTCAAGTAATTTAGGTAAAGAATCAAGTTTTGGGGTTTTCGACCTCCAAATTCAAACAAGAAAGCAATAGGTTTTGAAGGGACCCTCTAGACCTTCAAAACGCAAGGGAAATAGCGAGAAATGCAAAGAAATAGAAGGAATTAGCCAATTTTTGGCTTAAAGTGCTCCAACAACGTGTTGGTAGCACAGCAGAGCAACAATAAGGAAATGAAAATAAGGTTTGGTCTGACAACGTGTCAGTACCAAGAAAAATGAGGGTTTGGAAATAAGAATGAGGGTACCGACAACCTCGAGGGGAGGCCTTTTATACTTGAGCCAAGCTCTCCCCGGTAAGTTGTCGGTTAAAAAACGTTTAACTAACTACCTAACTAAATTCTAAACTACTATGAGATATTTTGCATTTAATCTTTGTTTAATAGGAAGGAAGGTCCTCAAGCAAGTTCCTTGGAGGCTTTACTTAGCCTTGAAATCTTGCCTAAATCAAATCCTTGATTTTCCCAAAAGATTTTATGAAAATAACCCTAACTAACCTAGATATTTTGCAATTTAATCCTAGGTCAATTCCAAGTATTCTTAGTTTAATCTAAATTGACTTTTAAAGGAAAGATTTGACATCTTAACTAAATCCAATCTTTGATTTTCACCAAGATATTTTGTTAATTAACCTCGAATTACTACAAATTACTCTAAAAAAGTCAAACTAAGAGCTGACCCTATCTATCTTTTAGGAAAAAACTCCAATTTGAAAACCGATTGCGCCATCGCGTTCAGAAGACCCCAATTAGTCTTGGGGACCCCCAACCCCTTCTTCCAGGCTGTAAATATTTGTAAAAACCACTAACGGTAATTCTAAAGAAAAGTCAAAATTCCAACTAATGGAATTTGAGTTTCCCGAGAAAACTAATTGGCTAGGGTTGCTTGGAAGGTTTGTGATAGTAAGAAAACATTCCTTGTTTGCGACATTCGGACACCGCTAGCTCCTGGCTCGTCGGTCAACTCGCCGTCGTGTTGTAAATTCTTGTTAAATTTGATGTCGTTGCCGATTCGGATACTTCTGACTATCAGAAAGTCTTCAAACTTGACAGGTCGCTCATCTAATACATAAAACTCTAATCTAATTTTTAGTGAGATTTTACCGCACTTTAGATAATTTCTAAGAAATTACCATCAGTTTCAAAGGCGGTTGACTTCCCATGGAGTCATCGTGGAGTTTTGTAAAATCCCAAAACTTTTGGGCAATCTTTTGGGAAGTGTCCAAAGGCCAAGGACAAAACCAAACCTCCAATAAAGATGCTAATTTTAGCAATTCCTTAATAATTTTCGCCCGGGGGGAAATTATTCTAGTACCGGGGTTGTTGTGGATGATTAGTTCCGCTGTTGATCTCTTGGCATGCTTTTACCCTAAAAGCACCTTTCTGTAAGCTCCAATCACCTCGCCCTTCTTCTACTTTGCATTCTGATTCATATTCTTCAACATTTATAGGTCTTCATGTAACTAATCCATATTCTACATGAATTGGATCGAGATACTTCTAAACCTTGATATAGACTCTTGCACTTTAGCCAGGATGTCACATGTATTCACATGTCAAGTGTTACATGGATAAGACACTAGAATTGGCTAACTCTCACTTCCTCACATCTCTCTAATACATTAATATGGACTCTAAGACACTGAACTTAAGACATAAACATAGAAAAGCATAGTATTTTGTGCTTTCCATGAATTTAGGAAGGTTCCTCACTAATCTGGTAGGGACTTCTACCAAACTCCTCTCAACTACTAATTCATGCTATTTTGCGTGAATTAACACTAAAAACTAACAGTAAATCGCGAAAAATAAATCCAGAGCTTCAAGTGCTAACTTGAGGGCTCACAAGGGCCAATCTCATTAAATTCAAGGTAACGTTATGGGTTACATACCATTCTGGAATATTATGTACTCCACGTTTTGCATTCACAATCACTTGAGTTGTCATTTAGGTTGGTCCGACCTAAACACGTTTATGTCATATGACTTTGATTGCCTCATTCACTCCCTATTTAGGTCGGGTCGACCTCAGCGTACACTTACATATTTTCATCAACAAATGGATCTTGCAAGAATTTGTCAAGGCCATGAATGCCCGATTTGCGATGCTTAACGTTGTAAAGTCCCAGAAAGCCTCAAGAGATAAAGATGCCAAAGAAAAGCTAAAAATCACAAATGAGTTGAAAATCATCACAGCACCCGATGATGTCTTCAACTTATGGAGCAAGGTGATATCCAGCAATGCTCACGGTGAGCTCATTGATCCAGAGACCCTCCAACCATTTAACAAGAAGACCGGGTGGAAGTCAGAATCCGGGAACCTGGTGCACGAATTCTTCAAGTGGATGGGGAACCTCTCCTACGACGACATGAAGAAGCTCGCGACGCACATTCTAAAGCAAACACGGACAAGCGATGGGGAGAAGTGAACGCTCAAGCATCCAAAGGTGACAATCAAGCAGGTGGCTTCAGTTCTCGACAGTTGCTACACTCATAAGGAGTGGGTCGAATGGCGCAAGAAGAAGTATCTCGTCAAGACGGAGCTCAACCGTCTTGACCCGAACTTGGGCCTCATCAACGCATTGAACGAAGTCAATGTGGAGAAAAGGAGAGAGTTCAAGAGAAGTCGTTGCATCACCAGTGCAACAATGAATGTCCTACTTGAACAACCTGGAGAGGACTATTTCCGGGTAGGCCAAACAGACCAAGTCCAAGAACAAGATGGCGGCAGAAATATCTCCCTATGTTGCCAAATTTTTCAAAGTCTTTCTCAAACGGTGTTCGAACTTTATGAAGCACATTGCGGTTGCACGGTACAGACCATACAATATTGCGGCCGACAAGAACTCGCCGCGGCCGGCTGGAGCGTGGACCGAGAAGACGGTTTCAAGAATCAAGTTTGGCATCCTTGACTTTCGATACGCTCCAGTGGTCCTAAACAGGGGCAACTTGTCGCAACCAGAATTTATGGTTTCCATTTGTTTATCTAGAAGAGAAAATGGAAACTGACAATTAGTATCCGGATCCTGTTTAGAAACAAAAGAGAACGGAAAATTAAGAAAGGCATTAAAGTAACGGGACAGTTGGATCTGATCCGGTCCTTACAATAATACTCAGGAACCGGAATGGAATTGGAACCGTATCCGGAACGGAAGACTATCGGATTAGGATTAGACCGGAATGGTGGGACCGGACCGGTAAAAGTCATCATGACTACTTTGAGGTCATGAAAACTATAAAAGGCCAGGACCTTCTCAGTCGCGCTTCTTTTCCAAACACCGTTTGGCGAGAGTGTTTCTGCGCGCTCTGCGTTTCTAGCTCCGTGTGAGTGTGTGAGTGTGAATGTTTGTGTGTTAAAAGTGTGCTGCAGGGTAGGTTTCCGGTCGCGTACCAGCTCGTCTGGGTTTCCGGTTGAGATCGGAGAGAGAAAGTGAGAACAGGATGTGCGGCTAAAGACTGGGTGAGGTAGAATTGAAAAGAGATCGTCTTAGATCTAGTCTGTGTCCATGCCGCAGCTTAGGAAGCATAGACCAGGGGCATCCACATCAGCGACGGTTCCGGTTAAACTCCGGAAGTTCGTTTCGGTTCTCCCCGCAACAGAAGAGGAGACAGAGATGCTGAAGACGGATCTCACCCGGATGGTATGTCAGGGTCTGCTAGACAAACCCTTGGCGTTTAAAGATGAGCGGATGGTGAAAGAGATCCAGGGAAATGGACCAATTAGTTTGACAACACGCTCAGGTGTGTTTCGGCTTATTGGTTGGAAGAGATATGAAGAGAGCTATACAAATTCCGGGTAGGAGGTCAAGGGATGGCGAACCGGAAGGACGAGTACATCCAGGGCAAGTTCCGGGGAGCGGTCAATCCCAAGGACGGATACGTGGTGGAGGACTGCATGGTCGACCATCATCGAAAACTTCTTTAGTTCCTGATTTCGATCTTACATCCGGAGAAACCGACAAGGGTGACGATAACCCTCAGCAACACAATCTTCGAAGCTCTGAGCGGAGACCGGAAGGCGGACTGGGCCCGGATCATGTTCGATCTGGTGGCCCAGCTCACAACAAGGGTCGGAAGAAGTAGGCCGACATCGGTTTGTCCCTACCTCTTCCACCTTTACAAGCATCACCAACTCCTGTTGGACTCGGAAGAGAAGGAGTGGCTCAAGAAAATCTCCTAAAGTACGGAGAACTGGAATCTGATGACGAGGAAGAAGAAACCGGGTCTGAGACCAAGGAAGAAGAAGAAGAAACTGAGAGGCTACCCAAGCGACATAAGACGACATCTCCAATTGGAAGAGGATTGCCAATCGGAGACAAGTCCGGTGAGGAGAAGACACCAAAAGCGGAGAAGGCAGGGACCTCGAAGAAGGAACCTGGGGATCCGTTTGAGAAACTGGTCAAGATCCTCTACGACATCCGCGGAAATTGAGAGGCGAAAAGGAGGATCCTCTCGAGGATCGGAAAGATGGTGCACGCTGCACCGGACGGTTTATGAGTTTTGGCGAGTTACCGACGAAGGTGGCGGATTGCATCACGAATTTGGCCGAGATCTGGAAACAGGAGGCCGAGATCCGTCGACTTCAAGAGGAAGTCGACATGTTGAAGATGGAAGCTGCGACCTTCAAAGAAGACCCGGGAGATGGCGGACGAGACGCAGAAGGTTGCTGAAGCGGTGAAAACAACTTTTGGGGAATCCAGAAGCGCATCAGTCAAGGCCAGGCTCTTCGACGAGAAGGTCTTGGAGGATAAGAAACTATCTGGTTCCCGGATAGTTCAGATCCTGACAGACGTCTCCGAGCAGGTGGAAAAGACGTTGGTCCAAGCGCGAGAGGCGGCAAACCGGATGGAGGAATGCGCGTAGAAGCTGACTGGATCCATGAGGATCCACCTATCGGACATCTCCATGCCCAAGTCGTTTCCAGATGGGACCGAAACAAGGGACAGGAAGGATCAGACTCCTCAGTCAAGGAAGAGTCAGCCTTCCCAAACAGCGCCTATCAACTTGGATTCTTCTCCCGGTTCCGATCTGCCGAACCTGATAGCCGGGGAGCGGAACAGGAACTTGGAAGATGTCTTCGAGCAACTGGAGGCGGAGCCCAAGAGTCCTTCGTTGGGGCGCGGTATAGCGATGTAAAGTAAGTTAGTTTTTTGTATGATAGGATAGGAACGGATTCGGATTTGTAATCCGATCCAGTAGTGTTAGGACGGAGCGGAAGTGAGGATCCGGAAAAAAGGTTGACTTTTACAGGCACTTTTGCCTTTTGTATTTTTGGAAGTTTACAAAGTGTATATAAATCAGTCCCTGTGCTAGGGACTGGGAGTCTTTGCTCTACATTTTTTTGGTGTTCTCCATATGCTTTCTTGTTGTACGTTCTCTCAAGCTTGGCAGAGTTGTATGTGAAGGAGTTAGGGAAACGCGAGCGGATGTATTGGGAATTTCTCCCCTTGGTGTTTTTTTTATTCTAAGTGTATGTGAGCGGATAGGATAAAGTTATGAGTAAACTTCAGTGCCTCAACGCGTCTAGAGTTTGAGATTCCGGGTGAGAAAGCCATTGTTAGGCTAGGCGGATAGGGAAGGATTCCTTAGTTGCGCTAGAACTCCTGGGTGAGAAATCCGATCGAGTGTCCGATCTCTTGTGAGGTCTAGCCATCCTAGCGGTAAACGGAAGAACTCTAGTTGATGTTGGAACGGACGGGTGCACTTGTAATTGCCTTAGCTTCGCACAGATTAGGATCGCGTCAAGGTCATTGTAGTATAATTGAGAGGAACGTACGAGGGGTCTTTGCGTGACCTACAAACCGGATGATTATCCGGGTTGCTGTGAAGGACCAAACCGGATCCGTATTAGTCTAGGGGAGTAGAAATTAGTAAAGTGGGTCTTCAACCACTATAAATCACGGAAGGTGTGGTGGGCCTACCACTCTCAAAAGCAAGCGGCAAACCCTCTGATGGTTAAACAGAGGTAAAACCAAACCGGATAGGAGAGAAAATAGTTGTGAGTCACTTAGAGCGGATTGGTCTAGACGGATACCAGGGCCGAAAGTGGTGTGATCTTGGGGTGGTGATGGATTTGACCACCGGAAAACTAGTTGGAATCGGAAGATAGAGGGAATCCGGTCGATAGTTTTCTTGGTGTTTGTGTTTCCGATTTTAGAAGTAGAACCGGAAGAAAAGATTTTGCTATTGACTTTGCTTAGTTGATTAATAGGGCTAGATACTTCACAGAATCTTGTGGATTTGATCTTTAGAGTCACTTAGTTATACTCTAGGGTGATTTTTGTGAGTATAATGAAAAATTTACCTATCATGTGCTGCGACACAACTGTACGCCGCTCATGCCTTACTTCTTTTTGGCAATGAAGTCTTTCCAGGAGGCAAAGCAACCTCAACTAGAGGAGATCCCAACATGGCTTTTTATCTGCTCCGATTTAGTATAGCAGAACGAGGCTTTGCATTATGTGCAGGCATATGAAGTACTCAAGGATTTCAAGATGGATTTTGCGGACTACTGGCCCGCGAAGGTTGAGCGGATGGAAGACTACTCCGCTAACAACAACAAGGCAACGGAGAAAATTTATCTCACGTTCTTGTAGAACCCCGAGAACGCAATCATTATCACTCCAAAGCTGGCATATCATGCCCCTGACATGGATGTTTTCAGGAAACCACGGGCGTATAACGAGCTCAAGTACAAGATTCACAATATAGAACTCCGAATGGAATTCTATCTAAATATCTTGAGGAGGTTTGGTATTGGCGGGAGGGGCATAATGTCTATCTTCGCGGGTTTGAAGTTCACATGTGCTGCAATGGTGAGTATCTCTTTAGGTCGAGTCGACCTAAACGTGCACTCTCTTGGTTGATCATGTCTTCAGCTATCTGTAAAGAGTACAGAGAGAAGAAGGTGATCTAGGCATGAGTACTTAGCCATCCAACATTATTGGCAGTTAACAAAGCATTAGAGTTTAGGTCGGGCCGACCTAAATGAGTAGATAATTGAATGTAATTGTGAACTACTCTATGTCTAGGTTCTACATCGCATCGACCTAATTTGTAAGGAATGATGTCTCTCTGTGTGGCTGACTTTCCTGTGTGTGGTCTAGATGCTGGGGATGGACGTCTTCACTGTTGGGACTTTCGACGAGTCCGATATCTGGACAGAGATCGCGGAGCTCGGGAAATCACTTGACAAGAGTGATTTCCTTCCGAAGGGGTACTTTATAGACAAAGAAATCCACCATAGGAAGGGTGGAGATATGAAGACCCCAACTACTTTGAAGAAGAGGAGGAAGTCGGCATGGGATTTGCCATTGTACTAGCCTTCCCAGGGCGAACCATCATCACAAGCTGGTCCGTCTCATGGAGGTCCTCTCGACTTGTTGACGGATGAAGAGGAGGAGGAGGACAACTACGACCTCGATGATCTGCAAGATGAGCAATTGACACCCGTCCAGCTCTCTCAAAGTATGAAGGGGTCCTCTACATCTATTGGTTCTCACTCCCGTTAGTAAATCCTGCTCCCCCTTTGAGTTTGGTCATGCCGGCTCCAACTGCTACTCGTTTTGTTGTACCTCAGCCTCCAACTTCTGGTGCTGGCGCTCTTCTTTCTCCTGCTATTGTTGTTGTGCTTGCTCCCGCTCCTGCTGTGGTCGTGCCTCCACCTCTTCCTCCGGGAGAGCAATTGCCAGACATTCCCCCGCCACCTCCGGAGTCCGGCGTCGTGGTTGTTGAAGCTCTGCCAGTGGCAGCGATTTCTAATGTGCAAGCAACTTAGTCACAAGTTGAAGACGTTGTTACGATTGAGACAACGTATGCAGATGACCTTGCAGGTTGAATCAAATTATATCACTAGATGTCATTTGTATAGTTTAGGTCGACTCGAACTGATTGGAATGGTAGATCGGGCTTACTTGTGCATATTCATGAAGTAAAATCATTTTTCTGAATGCAAACTTACCGTGGACAGAACCACAGAGTTCTAAATTTTCTAAATTTTCTAAATTATGTATTCTAGTGCCTACCACTAGAGAATTTAATATGTTGGATTCTTATAGATTATTTTCTTGTGAGTTCATGAATTGCAGGCATTGTTGATGTTGATGTTGTTCCTTCTTCACCCAAACATCTATTGTCGCACAGTTAGCTCCCTGTGTCTTCCAATGACGTTCCCGTGGAAGAAATTTTGCCTACTACACAAGTAGACACTATGACTCCAGAGCGTGAGATTGCTTCTATTGAACAAGAGGACGTCGTAGATGATGACTTATTGTTTTCAGACGCCGATGTCATCGTGGTCAAAATTGCAGAACCCGTTGTCGAGGTGCAAGAAGACGTTAGAGCTGCAACTGAATGCGCTTGCGGGAAGAAGGTATGTCATACATGAACTTTCTTTGTTGCCCTTCCTTCAATATTTACTATACCATTTCGCGCTAGTTCGAAAATGTGTCAGTTCAGGGTAGTAACTGGCTGCACATTTTCCCGTTTCAAAACAGGAATTGAATTCTCCTTGTCCTTGTGGAGAAACGTCCGAGGAAGTCAAACGACCATTGAGGTCCAGGGTGGCCGTGAGGTGGCTCAACGTTGTCCTAGACCTAAATGGGATTTTATGTGTGTCTGAAGAAATCAAAACCAAGAAATGGTACAGTCACGTAGGCGAATCCTCACACGAACACTCTGCCACGGTTCCTACTATCGTGGGAAAGAAAGAAGTTTACGTTGTCGTAGCACAAGAAAGTAGAATCCCTCCAGTAGACGTTCTAAAGTACTTAAAACGCCTTTAAGATGACTTGTGTATCGTTCCCACAGAGATCGATTAACTTCTATAGTGATGACCGGAACAGGATGCGGAAAGTACCACAACCACAAGTAAACCGTATTCTAAACCGGAAAGCTAAAGATACCTACGTGCTTATTTTCCATCCGGTCGGACTATCCTACAGTAGTCCTTATCCGCACAATAACCACAAGCAATGGTCCTAACCAATATACCACTCTCTGGTCCAATGATAACACTCTGATTCCTAGGAGACAAAAGCGGAAACTAGTAGGAGTGTCATTATCCTATGCCTCTTCTAAATTCCGCTTCTGGATCCTCAAACTAATAACTGGATACGAAGTTTAGCCTCTATAACAGAGGGTTCCGCAATTTGCAATTAAGGAAGGTTGCATGAATTCCTACCCTTCAAGTTTTAAAGTGTCAGAAGCTCCACTCAAAGAAAAACAACAAAAGACATAAAAGAATGGGACTTCAGTTTCTCCTCACAACTAATCCAGGAACTAATCCAGATATAGAAGGTCACACAAGAAACCCTTACAATCCCCACATCACTACAACGATAGATTCCCCCGACCCAAGCTTCTAACTGGAGATGCTGCTCCCGAAAACCGAATACAAGAAACATCCGGGGACTTCTTGTATTCTCCAAAACTTGCAAACACAGTTACCCGCACTAAACAATGGTTCAAGTATTGCCGGCATACCAACCTAGAGTTGAGACTTTTCAGACCAACACTTAGGAAGTGGAAATCTAAATATTTGTAATGGAAATGAAAAAGAACACAACTGGAAAACTTCTTCAGTCTTGCCTGGCCCAAGATTGAAACTAACTTCAATCCCTTTAAATACTAAATACAAGGAAAATCCTAAAAGTTCCCTGAAAATCCTAAACTAAGGACCAGAGAATGACACGCGTCATTCCCTATCCACCAACAGTTGACTTTACTAACTTGCGGCGACTTCCGGAAAAAGTGGATCTCAGATCCGAAAAATCCGGATCTAACTGTCTAGGTTCATCCGATCGGAAAGCTACTAGAAAGCTATTTTCTACCTACTTCTTCTCCTACTTTCTCTACCTACTTCTTCTCTTAATTTCTACCTACTTCTTCTCCTCATGAAGCCATCACATCCGAGCCCCATCAAATTCTCTCGTAGGAGCGCCTTCTCCTTCAGATTCTTTGGCAGTCCAAGCGTCACCGTCCGGAGTGTGACTACAAGTGGCTCCTCACTCATCTCGGCCTTCACCATGGCTCTCACAACAACTCGGAGTAGTTCCTAGACACACAGATCCTTTGTCCCCTTAAACCGCTCTTGCACACTATTGCTCCTTCTTCAAGAAGCAGGCAGTCTAACCTCTGTTCGACAGGAACCGGAATTTAAAACTCACACTCTTTCTCTGTTGCTAACTACTCTTGAAAACACTCACACATAGCAGAAAACAACACGGTGGAAAAGATGGAGTGAGAAGGTTGTTTCCAAACACCCTTTCTTTTTGTTTCCGCATTCTGCTTTGCTACCGTTGGATATGACCGTTTTCTGGAAACTGTTTTCTACTTTAACGGCTCTCCTATTTATCCGATAGTGATCGTTAGCTCCCGGTTTCTACTTCCGATATTGGCTTGGCAATACCCGGATACCTCAGAATCTTGTTTAGGATTTCTCACTGGTTTTCGATTTCTGGTCTAAGATGGAAATAACAAAGATCCGTCTTAACCATTTTATCTCCTTAAAGAGATACTATGGTTGCTAATTTATAAATATAATAAATTGAGTAATTCTACCCTGTAAACACCAAAAAAAAATATAGAATTAAATTGTCTTTAACTTAAATCTATTACAAAGTAATAGATTTTGGTATTCCAGGTTCCCATATACATCAAGTCCAATTGCTCGCAGTTCTTGAGTGAGTTAGCAAAGATTGCCATCATCTCAGTGTGGAGCTCCATGAAAATGTTCAACATTGAAGGTGTTTGTAAATATCTTTTCGATGGTATAGAAATGCCCTATCTCGTACTTGGGCAAGAGTCCTTGCATAACATTGAAGTGCAGGAATGGTTCTGGAAAGATCACGACTTTCAAAGAGCCCAATACAAACAAGGACCTATTCCTTAAAAACTTGAATACTTTGTTCAATGGGTCACGAGGGAATTTTACGTCAGAGAATACCATCATAGTGGACAACATCCCTTGTAAGCACATTATGAGCAAGACGGAGAATGTCATTCTCCCTGACACTTGGTCAAACAGGGGAAATGGTCCAAAGGACACGTTTCTCTTGGACATCTTTCTTTGTTGGTTTAGGCGCCTTCACGCTGCTTGAGATGAAAGATTGAAGTCATTTAGGGAGAATAGCTCAAGGAAGATGGGACGGCGGATGCTCTGCGACAAACAAAGTCGTCGAGAGTACAACCGGCTAATGGATGCAGTTCGGCTTTTGTCTAGTCTGAGATAGACCACTGTTTTTTTCGTTTTCTGGACTATTGTAGATATATTAGATCCTCGCTAGATTCTGGACTTCGTCCCTAGAAATGTAATGAGCTCTTGTTTACCTGAAATAGCTTTTTTTTTTGTATAATATATTATTGAACGGAATAAAACGGAAATGCTTTTTGATTAGAAATTGACGTCTTCATTTGTTTTTGTTTTACCTCTTTTACTGTGATTTAGGTCAAGTCAACCTCATTTGTGGTCTTGTATGTTGTGTTCACAAATTGTAGGCTTGCTATAGGTTCAGTCGACCTATGCTGCGGAAGCCTAGGTCGTGTCGACCTCTTCTAAGTCCACTTTAGTTGGGTGGAGTTTTTCTAAATCAATTCAACTCTATTCTACCAAAAATGGTCCTCTGTTGACATGGGTTTGTATTTGGCTTTCCATTTCAGATTGTTTGCAGGTCGCCGTCTCCAATTTGAAATAGAAGTCTGACTTGCATAGCATCGGCTGATTCCTTCCTGGAGTACGGCCAAAACGCAATCTTAAGCACGGGAAACTTCTTGTGTTCCGTTGCAACAGCAAATTCCACGATGGATTTCTCATTGAAACTTGTGGAGGACGGTGTGGTGGATAGTCCGCCATGTGGAACTCCACGTCTGCCCAAATCATGCTCGCCTTCTCCTTAACGACCCACTACGGCGGGGGGGTCATGAATGTCGCCGTCTGCCTCCGATAGGGTGCCGTAGAGAAAGCTCTATGACGACAGTGGTGTAGGAACGACCTTGCCTGTCGTGGAGGCAGTGGCGTCGGAAGGGGTGCGCAATAAAATACTTCTCGGCCATTCTCATCCACCGCCCCTGCCAGCACAATGTCTGAAGTCTCTCGATGTGCGGAAGACAAAGACGCATGACGGATTACCCCCGAGTCGATGGGAACTGCTGATTGTGGATGTATGGGATCGGAAGTTTATACAACTGCAAAGGAGACAAGCATTACAAGATTACAAGAAGTGTGACAATGGTTACAGTCAAGGACCTGAAATTCAAAAGGCCTTGGAGATGTTGAAGAGTAAATCACACATGTAGTATCTGTTCATATTGTAGGTTCCAAATCTATACGTACAAAATAGCATTGTAGTTACTTTGAAAAACTCAGTGCTGGAGTGAATCACACTCACGGCAGCTACATACATTTTTAGTATACCTTTCGGGGTTGCAAAAGTTTAAAAAACAGAAAGAGAGAGATATAACAACAAAAAGAGAGGTTCACTATCATTTGAAAATGTTTTTGAAGGGGAAGTATTAAGGACCTCCTAATTTTGGATTATAGACACCATTTCAACATATCAGGGAGCCAAGAATACATTTCATATTCTGAACTATTATGTCGCAAAGGCTCATATTTAAATCGAGAACAATGCAAACCCGTTCAAATATTACAAACCGGATAGACAAAGTATCAAATCTTCATAGTCTGTGCTAGTCCTGCAAATAGAAGCTTCGGAAGAGGATGCCATCGTAATGGAAGAAGGAAGTGGATGTCGACCTTTGACATGAATCTGGACAAGGAATTTATGGAGACAAACTAACCTAGGTTCCACTATAAGCACTCCTATAGGGAGCACTAGAAAACACCTACATCTCGAGTGCCATTAAGAGAAGTGCTGCATTGGATTATGGGGTACTTTTTTCTATCATTTCCATACCTAAACCTAGATTACAAGCTTAGCATCCACTTCATTCTTCTATCACCATGGCATCGTCTTCTAAAACAATCTATCTACAGTGTCTAACACAGACTATGGAGATGAGATACTTCGCGTCCAAGAGTATAACAGTAGGCATGCCTTTTCAAATGTCCAATTTGCAATGTTTTAGTCCAATACATCAATATTTAATGCATATTTGTCATTCATTGCGTTGCATATTGCAATTTCTACATGATATTTCAATATATTTCATTGGAAAATCTATTTTGCATGATATTGTATTGCTTTTCTTATGGTTACAAACAAATCATTCTTCTTTGTTTATGATATAATTGCCTCTTGCTATTCTCATATTGTGGAAAAAAGACTCTCATTTCGTTGGAAAACTCTCATTTTAATGAATATAACGTTCTCCCAAGTATTCTTCCTAGTAGTTGCTTGTGGGTTTGGGGTCCACCAGTTTGTTTCGTGCAATATTGAAGGGAGCAGAGATGTGCAAAAATTCACTTCCTTCACCGCCAATCAACTTAGTTCCAGCAACGCCTTTGCCCCCTATTCTTAATGTGCAAATGGATAATGTCACAGGCGACAACAAGAACAGATATGTTTTCTGTTTTTGGTCTCTACTTGTTGCAAATAAGATCTTTTGAGAAGTGTATGTGAACTTCATGATCATGGGTCATACGCACGATGATATTGATGCATTAATTGGAAAATGGAGCATGCTCTTGAAGAAGGAGAACTTTCCAACAATCTTGGCCTTTGCCCCCTATTCTCAATGTGCAAATGGACAATGTCACAGGCGACAACAAGAACAGATATGTTTTCTGTTTTTGGTCTCTACTTGTTGCAAAGAAGATATTTCGAGAAGTGTATGTGAACTTCATAATCGTGGATCATACGCACGATGATATTGATGCATTGTTTGGAAGATAGAGCATGCTCTTGAAGAAGGAGAACTTTCCAACAATCCCGGCCCTCATGAAGTCCTTCACGGATGTGGAGTCCATTCCTACTATCCCTCATCTCATAGAAGAGGTGCCCAATTTCAAAGGTTTCATTGCTGGTAAATGGATGGACGGCAATGAGATTCTCATAGAACACACAAGACCACAACAAATGAAGTTCTATCTAGATTCGACGGATTGTCCAGTCATGAAGTACAAATTGAAGTGTACGGATGAAGATTGGTTGGGCAAGGATGGCGGAAGCATTGAATTGTAGAAAGAAGACGCTGAAGGGCAAAGTCAATGGCCGCATGGTGTACCGTTGTCAGTTCCACAAAAGTCAATGAAAGGCGTGGAAGACATTGTGAAAGGTGTGTCTGGATTCGTGAAGTACTGGGAGAATCTATGCAATGCAGACGTCACTGGAGAATGTCGGACACGGTATGAGCCAGTGTTGCGCTATTGGTATGGTGTTAAGATTGCTCTGCAGGAGCCACTACCATTGTCCATTGTTTTTAAAGACAGGTTCTAGCCAACTACTCGTGTACAAGCAACAGAAGTAGATCAATTAGACGAAGATGGCAAGGACCTTGAAGAATATGGTGTGGATGACGCTTATGTTGGGCCTTTGAGGGATCACCCACGACCATCCTTCAGGGTAGCGCGGGATCTCTACAAAGGGTACTTTGTTGCAGTTCGACCTGCGGATGGTGAAAGTCAACCAGTTTGGATTGCGAGGGCGGTGTCCAATCCAAACTGTAATCCTGAGAAGCCAAATTGCATGCTCATTCTATACTTTTGTCTGACATTAAGGAATCAGGATGTTCGAGATTTCTATACAGGATGGGACAGTGAAAGAAGTCTACGTTGGAAGGTTGATGAAACCGAACCACCTCTTTGGGAGAAAACAAACGCTTTGATGACAGCATGGAAGTCCCAGAACAGAAGAGGTACTCGCGAATGTAGGATCAAGGTTCCTGCAGCTCAAATTGAAGTCATCAACCAAAGCTTGGCTTCATATACTTGACATTCTGGAATATTACCCTCAAATTAGTTATAGTATGTTAACTTCGTATATTGGATATTTATTATTTTTTTGTCATCAATCTTATTTAAATATATCTACTATTACGTATTTCTACATTCTTTTTTTTGGATATGTTATATTATTTTACTTGCTTAATGTAAGTCCAAAATGGATTTGGAAATGTAATGCGATTGAGAAAAAGGGTAGTGGATATAACCACTCTTTAGTTTGTTAACGTGTGAAGCACTTGTCACAATTTTGGATAGGGGGCCTGTTGGTTGTTACAACTTTTTTGGCTGCAAAGCTCACTTAGCAGTATTAAGTCATGTATATCTTTCAGTCACTCATACGATTTCAATGGGAATCAAACTCGGACCGCCTAAAGGAGATGAATAGCTTCTCACAACCAAACGATTAGCTCATGACTTGGTGTTCAACAATGGTTTTAGAATTCATTTATATGATCTTAAGCACTGGTATAACCCAAACCTGATTGTATTTGGTGATAAAACTCTCATTTTAATGGATATTAAAATGTTACAATTAATAAATGTGGTGATTCTCAACCTAAATTGCCTACATTTAATATTTGGATTTTGAACATCTAAATGGACAATATTATTTTGAGAGGTTCCCACCCTCTCAAAATAATGAATATTACGTTTACTTGGATATCTTTTAGATGTGAACTATTCAAACCGTTAGAATTTTACAAACCGGGTAGTCAAAATATGACATCTTCATTGCTTGTGGTAGTCATGCAACTAGAAGCTTAAATAGATGATGATATGGTGATTGAAGAATGAAGTGGATGCTCAGCTTTGACCTAGATTTGGGCACAAATAGTGAAGAAACAAAAACGTCCAAATGTTGTTCTAAGGACATTGATAAATGACATTCCAAATTGTAGCGTGTGGAATGTGATTTTTGAGAGTCCTAGGGTGGCGTTCGGATGACTTATTTTTTCACTATTTGTTCCCTGATCCAGGTCAAAGTTCAACATCCACTTCATTCTTTATTCACCATGCATTTGTCTATTTAAGCAATCTATTTGTAGTGTCTAATACAGGCGATGATGATGTCATATTTTGCTACCAGGAGTGTAACGGTAGGCTATGTTGCTTCTAGATTTCATTGGGCAATGCAGTCATCCAACATTTAGGTGTACATGTCATGACATTTGTCAATGAATAGTATTGCATATCGCAAGTTGTACATGACATTTCCAAATTTTTCATTTGCAAACTCGTTTTACATGTAACTGCATTCCATTTTATGTGCTGAATTCTTGAAATTCTTCTTTGTTTCTCAATTATGTGCCTCCAAAAATTCCCATGTCATTGGAAAAAGACTCCTATTTCACTAGAAAACTCCCAATATAACGAATATGAGGTTTCATGGGGTTCTCTTTTTTGGTTTGTAAACCATACCAAGTTGTGCCTTGGTTTGACCCTTGAGGTTTGTCAAGGGATGGAGGCTATTTCTAGTCTAATTTGTAATCCACAGATTCTTTTGATACCATTCCAGTATATGCCCTACCGTAAGGTTCATGAAAAGGCCTCTCTCAATTTCAATCTTTTCTTACCAAAGATTGGTTGGTTTTGTGATTGTGGGATTGATGATTGTTTAATGGATTGTGTTACTTGTGATTATAGATGGGTATCATGTGGAGATAGCCTACAAGGACAATGGCATATGGAAGGATTATTTCCTTCAACAAGGTGTCCACATCTTTAGGAGTAATAATAAGAAAATTAAATCCTCTTATTCTAATGTTGGGATGGAGGGATGTTTTTTGTATGGAAAATGAGTATCATTGCCATTTATTAGAGAATGTAGTATGAGGTATAGATGCCACAATAAATGTGGTAATTGCATTGTTCAATAGGGGATGAAGTATGTAGTAGAGATTTTCTATAGTAGCCATATTGGATGGGGGGTCAAGGCAAGTAGGCCCATTCCAAAAGTTGTGTTTGTATTTGAATTAGTTGGAGAGATTTTGACAAATGCGGAGATGATTATTAGAAGTCTTGTGGCTTATGATGATCCCCCTTTTGCACTGCAGTTGGACGTTGATTGGGCCACTAGAAACAAGCTCAATGACAATAGTTTGTTCTTCTTGGATTTTTCTTTGCTTGGCAACGTGGCACAATTTATAAACAAATAGGTTTGTAATTGACGTTTCGCATGCATTTCAATGATTGTTATACAAAGTAGTAGCATTCATTTTTGAGTCTTGAATAATGGGGTGAGAATTGGATGCAAGTGTGAAGATACTAACCTAATCAGCATTCCAATGCAAATTGACAAATAGAACAAGAGCATATACCACGTTGCTTTATTTACAAATCAGGACATCTTACTTCATAAGGAGTTAATCCAAGACTACAATTATGACTTTGGCTTTGTAAACCCTAACTTGTCATCTTTTGCTTGCAAATGTGGAAGTCGCTTTTGTAGGAATATTGCTTCTCTTGCATAAAATTTAAAGTGCATAGGTTTTCCATGGAGTAAACTTCAAAGATAGGAGAAAGTTGAAATTAGATGAAAGAATAGTACCTAGAACAATACATGGCATAATATAAGATAGAATCCATGATAGTGATACTAGGGAGATGCAATATAAAAATAGACTATATATCGCATGCCCTTTACTTCAGAAGAAAATATTAAGTGCTTGGCTTGAACAATACTTAGAGTAATTTTAAATACTTAGTATTTGAATGACATCTTTGCAAACATGAATGAAAATTAGATTTTTGTCAAACAAAAGTTTAAAGTTTGGGTTAAATAATAAAGAATCAATTAAGGTAGTGCTTAGAGAATACTACTTATTACACTACTAAGTTCTAAACCAACTATACGATGAGTACTAAAAGTACCACAAGTACTCAAAATATTAATATTTGTATTAAAAATACATGTAGTAAGGTACAAAATCTTCAGTATTATTTGTCACACAAGCAAAAATGTAAATGGTGCTTTAATTCTATAGAAATTAGAATAAACCATTTAAAAAGTTCCATTGTGAATGTAATGATGCATTGTAAGTAATCAAAATAAATTGTAGCCAAGGCTTGAAATTTTAGTTGAAATGATTTTAGAAAGTTCAATGAGATTAATTGGAATAGACA
The DNA here is from genome assembly GCA_951230915.1 of Antitrichia curtipendula. Classification (NCBI taxonomy): domain Eukaryota; kingdom Viridiplantae; phylum Streptophyta; class Bryopsida; order Hypnales; family Leucodontaceae; genus Antitrichia; species Antitrichia curtipendula. The sequence goes on from OX579637.1 coordinate 28,438,880, forward strand.
AGTTAAATTTTAAAATTGCAAACAAATACCAAATAAATTTTTCAACTTGTGCATTCAAACTCATTGTATAGTTTTATAGTACGCAAATGAATTTTCCAATCTTTAATAAACCCTACTTGCTTTATTATGTATGTTTTGTGATTGATAATGTAACATTACGGAACGTCCGGAAACTAAACTTAAAACATAAAATAGAGATATATAGGAGAAGAACTTTGAAATTTTTGCATAAGTGTAGAAGTTTAGACGCTAGAAACCTACATTAGAAAAGATCTCTTTCGTAGGAAAGTTAAAACTCTAATTAGGTTAAAATAGTGTTCCGGAACCAATAGCCGAATAGTCGGAAGTTCCGGATCGTCGGGGTTCCGGCTAGGGAACTTACGGGAACTCCACCGGTTCAGGAACTTAGGGTTTCGCGCCGCTATATAAACCCCGCCGCCATTCTCATTCGGTCTCTTTTCTCTGCGGCATTTTCGCGAGTACGTTTAGTGAGAGAAAGAGTGGTGAGATAGGATCGAGGTAGGAAGCGGAAGTAAGGTCGGTGCAACTCCGGAAGACCGACAGGATGACGGAAACCCGAGCCCGTAGACTAGCGGTGACCGCACGGACTGTCAGCCCGGCGATTCCGTTCGATACGGATCGCCATAGAGAGTTGCAAGAGGATTTAGAAACCATGGGCTGTGTCGGATTCTTACACCGCCCATGGGACTTGAAGAGTGAAGGAATGATTGAGGAACTCCTTTACGGAGTTCCCAATCAGTATGAGTTGACGGTGAGGGGCCGCCCAAGAGCGTGGACACAAGAGCTCTGGGCCGGAACGTACTTTGCACTGAACCGGGGGCATGGATGGGCCGGCCGGCCGGAGAAGTTTGCGGCGGAAAGATTCCGGAACTCCGCCGACCCAAAAGAGGGGTTTGCAGCGACGGATTGCGTGTATGCCCGGGATCAGCAACTCTTAGAGTTCCTGATCCCCATCCTGTATCCGGAAAAGCCTAGCCGGGTGACCACCACGGTGGCCAACACCATTTTGGGGGCTTTAGGAAACAGGGTTAACCCGCCCCCAAGACCCGTAAATTGGGGCGGACTTATTCACACGATTGTGGATAAATTAGCGAATGGGATTTCAGGACGAAAGACCAGTTACATTAGCCCGTACTTGTTCCACTTGTACCACCGGATGGAAACCCTGAGCGAGCCGGAGCAGCTTATGTACAAGAAAGGGGAAAATCTCCTCAAGTACGGGCTGAGACCGGAACCGCAGCCGGAGGAGCCGGAATCTGAGGAGGAGGACGTTCCGGAGGAAATACAGACCACTCCGGAGAAGGCCGGAACCAATAGGCGGAAGTCCACCGACCGGACAGCGCGAGGGAAACAAGTGGCGGAAGGTTCCGTCCAGCCGGAAAGCCCACACGAGGAGTTGGATCCAGTCGAGAACGCCATACATTGGCTGCGAACGACGAGGACGGTGAATGACCGGATGGCAGCAGTACTCCAAGACGTTTGCCATTCGTTAGGAGTGAAGGACGAGAGAGAGATCTTGGCCGCCATCGCACGAAGACCGAATCCGGAAGACGTCAAGGTTCTGTACGATCAGATCCGGAGTCTTCAGGAGGAACGGGATCAGTTCCGGAGCCAGCACCAGTGGTCGGAACGGGAGATGCACATCGCAAACCGGAAGTCCACGGAAGCGATGGCTCTAGTACGGAAGCTGGGAGAACTGATCGACCTTCCGGCCAGCACCATCTCGAGGGCCCAACTCTGGAACTCACAGATGGTGGCCCAAGGCCACATTACCGGAACGAAGGTCGTACTCATCCTGACGGATTTCGAGGCCCGGATGGAGGGAGTGCTGAAGGAGATGCGACAGCTGATTGGAAGCCTCGACCCGAACCTGCTTGACCAAGCAATGTTCGCTGATCTTCCGGGAGGAGAGTTCCAAGAAACTCATGGAGCCGGAACTTCAACGGGAAAGAGGAATCCGGAAATCCCGACTCACGTGGTCACTTATCCGGAGGTTAAAACACCGAAGGAAGCAAGCACGCAGACCACCGTCCAGGAGGGGACAACCGGAAGACAGGCGGTGGTAAACCTGTTTCCGCCTCTCCAATTGACGGAGACGGAAGCTGAGGCCATAGCAGCAGCAAGTGTCCGGAATCCTGCCCGGACCGATCCGGACAGGTTTATGCATATGCAGAACACTCCACCACCAGCGAATCCGGGCAACACCGTCATTAATTTGACGGAGACAAAGACGACACGGCAGCGACACACGAGGATCGAGGAGCCGCTGGAGATTGATGAGACGGAAGAGGAATCTGCGGAGTCTCACTCCCAATCGGATGGGACGGATTCTGATCCGCCTCAGATCCGGACTCGGTCGGCAACGAAGAGGACTCCAGCAAAGGTAACTGCCCGGAAGTCCACTCCAGCGAATCTTAGGGCCAGACCATCGACAAAGAAGCCCCGCAAATGACTAGTGCGGGTGGGTGTCTTTTTAGTTAGGATTTTGACTTATTAGTTATTTCCGGAAACGGGTAACCCGGACTGTGGGCCCCTAGTTCCGGACTTTTAGGCTGTCAAACGGCTTTCCGGTTTTCCCGGAACGATTATTAGGACCGTTAGCCGGATTTGTAGTTGGCCGTTGGCCGGGTTTTGTGTGGGCCTTTTGGCCGCTTTTTGTTTGCTTTTAAGGGCAGGCCGGCTTGTTGGCCTGTTATTCCCTTTCTTGTCATTTAATCGAAGCTTACCGGAGATCAATTTGATCATCTCTTTGCGTATCGCGTTGATGATTGAGTCGTACATTGGTTTGTGAGTGAGAATGTGTGAGAGGGAGTCCGGATTCTTGGGTTGACGGATACATATGCTGTGACGGAAGAGCTTTAGATGTGTGAATGAGGAGCTGTGCATGGTGCCTTTAAATTGCTGGAACGGTGATCCAGTGGAAGCCTGTTACGGGTGAGGGTGCGAGTCTGGAAGTCCAGGGAGGATTCCGTGCGGAGATAAGCAACCGCCTGAGGAATTATCCCAGCCATCGGAAGGTCTGCCAACCTCCGGAGCAGTCGAGAGTTAAGAAGTCAGCACTACAATCCGGAAAGTCTGGATCTGTCGTTGTAGTAAGGTGGATCTAACCGGGCCTTGTGTGACCTACTTTTTGGATACGTCATCTGGAAAATTGTGAAGGTACGGATTCTCCCTTTGCTATTACCGTATAATTCTTGGGTGTTTGTTTTGTTTGTTACGGATAGAGAGTGTGAACCAAGAGTGGCGAGTCCCTGCCCCTCGGAAAGATTAATAGTGGACCCCCTGAGGGTGAAACAGGGGTATCTAAAACCAGTTACTTGAGAGAGAGTTGGAACCGGAATCCGGAATAGGGCGGATCCAGATTGGAATCCGGAAAATACTAGTTTCCGGAAGATAGCAATAGAGTGTACGGATTGCTTGGGGTGTTTTTGGAAGTGATCCGGATACCCAAAACTTGCAGCAACATACTAGAATTCCCTGGGACGATAACTCGTGTCATCTTACCACATTTTTGTGCTAAAGATACTTACGCGCTAATTACGCGTGCGACAGATAAGGTCTTCTAAAGTTGGACCCGTAGGTCTTCAATATCAATAGGTTCAAGAAAAAATAGAGATAAAAATAGATTGCACTTCAAATTCATTTTCAACGTACTGAAATATATTATTCAAAATTGACTGATGCATAGTGATAGAATTTGGCCATATCATAGAGATAGCCTATGATGGAAACAAATTGAGTTTTTAGAATTAAAACTTTTGAAAATTAGACAAAACCTAAAGATTTGGATAAAATGCCTACCACTATCATTTGTGGACTTGTGGTTTATAATTCACTTGAATCTTCAAGTGATCGGCTCATCTAAAGAGGTCCTCTTATATTAGGTTGAATTAAAAATCCCAATTGTTATGGAATATTTAAAAGTTGCAATTCTTTATATTCAATTTTTCCTAAGTATGCTATGTAATCAAAGTAATTGGTTGAGAACTAGACATACGACTGTAAAATCTCTATCAACTACCTAAATTTGTTTGCTTTTCACTATCTTCACAAATAAACAAAAAATTTCATTCAAAATTGGCCATGACCAAAATTACATATATGTAAAAGATGTGGCAATAGATGACGGAAAGA